>OV277870.1:60204328-60874953 GCA_922989275.2 Gari tellinella
TAGAAAGTTTGAGTCAAAGCATGGAGCCCATGCACTTACTCGGCTAGCGTCTAAGCAAGGAATCATTCAGGCGTCTCATGTGAGGCCCGCACCTAATATTTGATAGCTTGGTTAGTAAAACCCATTGAGAAACCTATTGAGATCTATTATGTAAGGGCCTCTATTCAAAGCTTCAGATAGCTGAACCGTTACCTCCTCAATTTTGTCATGATCTACCTGTATTTTGACACGTAGTGAACACAATGGGGGGGGGGGGGGGGGTGAATCAGTGAATGGACTGGCTTAATGTCTTTAAGATGGCTAAAAGAGTACAGGAGCTTTCCACTCTATAGTTGTCTGAACTGTACGAGTCCTTTGCAAACAATGTACATGTGAAGGGCACACTCGTCCCAATGACATCATAAAGCCGATTTGCAAACAGTTTTTAACCTGATCAGCCGTCGCGTAACGCGTCCTCTGATCAGAATTAAAACTGTTTGCCACTTTTTCTTAAATTATGTCTGTTATACTGCCTTACATTTAACTTTGAAACGACATTGCAGACAACTACATTGAAGCAGACGACAATGTGCCGGTGAAGGGTTAAAACCTCACGATGAATTTGATCACCAACACCCCGTCCTTGACCATTTCACTACCGCTAAAACCCCGTCTATGACAGTTATTGACATACTTATCGTCTGGTTAAATCTGTTGTCTGTTTTTTTTTATATTTAATTATTTAGAACGTACGTGTTTTTTAACTTAAGAAACATTAATATGAGTGTCAAACAGTTTGGATCCAGATTAGACGCCGCGGTATTTGGCGCTTAATGTGGCGCCTGATAAGAGTCTGATAAAAAAGCAATATACAACAAAACAAAAAAGAGGAAACTGCTAGACAAGGCGCCCCTTAGGTAAAAACTATACTTATTCAATATGTAAGGAAGAACGAATCCAGTGGGCGCAAAAGGTGAGTAGTTGTTGCATTGTCGGAATTGCAGTCTAAACTATGTTCAAATAATACAAAATAAAGTAAATAATTGTAAAATTACAAACCTTATACTTTGCTAGATCCAATAAGAACAGGAATCAAACTGTAAGATGTAGTCCCCCCGTTTACACCATTAACCCGACATATAAACCTGTGACCCTGTATCTGACCTATATATATAGATATACTGCAGACCTAACAGTTATTCAAGGTCAGCCGAGGCCCGTACCTGGTATCAGAAATAATGCAGGAACACACTTTTTTCTGTCCCGTTTAAAAACAAACGCAACGCAACCCCCCAAAAAAAACCCAACAGAATGTAGGAAATTCTTTTGAGACTTGTCACTGTTATAGTGGAGAATGTGTTATTCTTTCCCAATAAACGCGTTTACGCTAAAACTATTATTTGCAGTGCAAACAGTTTGGAGCCAGATCAGACGCCGGGTAACCCGGCGTCTGATCAGGCTCCAAACTGTTTGCCACCAAGATAAACATGAAATATCAGAATTGTCCAAAAGTTGTTCTTTTCTACGTTTTAGCGCTTTGCGTACGTTTGCGTTTAAACGGGAAAGAATAACAGATTCTCCACTGTATGTTTGCTTGTTGATGAACACTCACGATTTATTTCAATCTGTGGCAAACAAATTGAAGCCTGATCAGACGCCGGTGTACCGGCTTATCGCATAAACGCCTTTTTGAGAAGTAATACAGGGCTGCCATAAGTTGACATGAAAAATCCTAAGATTTCCAAATTTGCATTTTTCAAGTGCGATTTTACGAATTGTACCTTTACCCCATAGCCTATTTCTAGTTTTGTTGACATGTGACTAGTTAAAGCCGGCTGGAAATAAAGCAGAATGCGCCTTAAGGCGCATTCTGCTTTATTTCCTGCCTGCTTTAATCTACTATTTACTAGAAAAAATCCGAAGATTTAGGAAAATTCCGGAGAAATGGCAGCCCTGGGAACAACGCTTTGCCGATCCTCCATCTCTCTGGTGACAAGAACTGCTGATAGGCTCCGAGTGTGAACATCTTTCATATACCACTTCTCCGACACGCTGCCAATACGCCATTAAACGTTATAGATGCAGGGCCCTCTGTACCCCCCCTCCCCCCCCTCCCCCCCCTGTCCGAAAAATTGAAGACCTATATAGCAATGAAGTTCAATATATTAGCTTTCGAATGGTACTTGTTGGATGACTTACAGTGTCCATTTATGGCAATGAGGGCTTACTGATTATCTCCCCCTTTTTAGATTTATTGAAATGCGAGTATGTGCTTATAAATGTCATTTCTGCACAACAGCATGTGTTGCTGTTAATTTTTTTTATGTAAAATGAACTATATTTAGTCTTACATCTTACAAACATCCTTTTTCACATAATCTAACATTTCAAAATGGCCGCCATTTTCAAAATGGCCGCACAAATGACCATATCATCATTTTACAAATGATTTAAGACTGGTCAACTGGTCCTCGCCTGTAAACATAGGTTTATATATACCAAAATGTTTGTCTAACCCTGTAGATATTGGATCCGGTTGATGCATTTGACAAAGCCGTGGGACAACATCACAATCCAAGATGGCCGCCAAGATGGCCGCCAAGATGGCCGCCAAGATGGCCGCCAAAATTACGGAAAATCACTTAGGTCTTAGTTGTGGGTACAAGTATAGAAACAAATGAACTAAATTTGCCTCAAATGTATTCGAAACACATCAATTATGTATTTTGAACAAATAGTTTATAAATAATGGCATTTAAAATCAAGAAATCTTTCAAAATGGCCGCTCAAAAAGCAAATTTTGCGTTTTTTTCTCATGATAATGCAATTTTAACTGATGAAGAACTAGAGATATCTTTTTTATGGCACTGGTTTCTTTATACTAAAATGTCTGTCTTAGTCTGTTAGCTATGGAACCAGTTTTTGCAGTAAAATAAAACTTTGGTTAAAGTAGGCTATTCATGATTGTTTCCAAGATGGCATCAATTAGATATATGCACTACATATACAAATGGACATTTTCTTATATATAAATACCTGAGCTCGTTCATTCAATTTTTGATAGAAATGGTGCACTTGGTGAAGCAAGCAACATATTTGGCACAAATACTTATTTTTTTCAAAAATGTCGCTTGCCACCTGAAGCATCCAATATGGCGGCCACTTTTTAAGACGGCCGCCATGTGAAGTCAAAATTCATACACAATGTCAGAATTTCAAGGTGTAATAAAGGTGTAATTCTACATTTCAAGTACACAGTATGCCTAATATCCTTTGAATCATATTTAAAATTGAACTGGAACACTTTTTATTGAAAATTGCCGCGATTTTATGATCTTGAAAAAGTTGTTTGCCTTGATCCATAGGTTTGGTGGTAGGCATACGAGAATTCTCATTTTTCACTGCCCCAATAATGGTGAAGTATACATAAAACATAGAGTGAATGTCAACACAGACCCAGGGCACACTGGTGACATCACTGCCGCGGAACTCAGCATGGGGTCCAGAGTCAGCTAATTGTCAGTGTTCAATTATTGTAATATACATGTAAGTGTCCCAAATGTTATCTAATCATCATTATTATCATCATCATCTTCCAGTTTAGTTTAACCAGGCCATTGATCAATCCTTCTTATAAGGATGAGGCCTGCATGTCCAGTCTGGAACGAAGTCTCCCTCTCCAAGCTTGGCGATTTGTTGGTTTGTGTTTTCCAACCCGAGAGCTTCGTGGTCACGTTTTTACAAGGTCCTCCCAAGATAGCTCTGGTCTGCCTGGACCCGCTGTGTTGTGATGTTCGTGCATCAGATTTGAGATATCCAGCTAGAGCTTCTCTCTTCATAGCCAAGCTATGTGTGGGTAATAAAAGAAGACTAGTAAATGTTCAAGAAATGGACTAAGTGGAGAAGCAAGGATGTGAAATGTCGGAAACACTACCTGGGCTACATGCCTTTACTGGCTGTGATACCACTAGTTCCTTTGTTCGGCAAGGCAAACTTAAACCTAAAAAAGTGTTAGAGAAAAGCATTGAGTTCATTCCCGGGCGGGTGTTTCAAAGGATAGGGGATAGTCTTGAGGTGACATGAAGATTTCGGTAAACTAGAAGAGTTTGTTTGTTGTCTGTATGGCAAACCCAAATATTCAGACATAAATAAACTGAGAGTTGACTTATTCAGACAAAAGTTCAAGCCGAGCTCTGAAAGCCTGACACATGCAGATGGTATTGACCTGTCTTCTCCCTCCGTGCAGATCGTCCTTAAAGATGCACATCTTGCGAGCAAACTATCAGGCATTCATATGGAAGAAATCTCTAGAAGCATTCCCAAATATCCCTGGTCCTAGTGGTCATGGTTGGAAGATTGACGACACAGGTATAGTGTATGATTGGACGGAAGGATATATTCTTCTACCAGAACTGATTGACATACTGGCAAACGATTCTGATGATACCACTGATCCAGTTGATGCCGAAAAAGAGAAAGATTCTGACATTGATGAAGAGGTAGATTGGGTTAACTACATGAGTGAACTAAACATAGATGGCTACTATTTATGGCATATGAAGACCATAATTTATGTACAGATTCACTCACTCACTCACTATCCTAGTTTAGCGTCTGTGTTCCCTTCGTCAGGGGTTCGACGTTGTCTGGCTGTCTTAATACATCTTCTCCAGTGATCACGGTCGTGGGGGTCAACCTTCACCATCAGCCACTGTACACGGTCGTGCCTGATGGTTTCTCTCCAGGTCTTCTTTGGGCGTCCGGTTTTCTTATGACTGGCCACTTTCAGATCCCTGCATGACTTGATTGGTCCACTGCTTCTTTCAACATGTCCAAACCAACATAATCTGTTAGCCCTAAGTATAACCTCCAGCGGTTGGATGGCCAATGTCTCAAGTAAGGTCTCTGACCTAACATGCTGGGTCTGGTCTGGTTTAACATGGCAGATCCATCTGATCATGGCCCTATCGTTCCGACGGAGTCTAGCGAGTGAGGACTGAGAGAGTGCCCAACATTCACTTCCATACATCATGACACTTCTGATGCAGCTGTCATAGACTTCTCTCTGGTGGCAACAGGGATGGATCTAGATGTCACGATGGGCAGAAGTTCTCTGAATTTTCCCCATGCTGTCTTTACCCTAATAGTAGAGCTCAATTCACAGCCTCCACCAGCACTCAGCATATCTCCCAGGTAGCAGAAGGAGTCTACCACCTCCAGAGTGTCTTCACCAACTTTCATTTCTTGGCAAGGGTGACCCTCAATTGGTCGAGCACGTCCCTGACACCTTTTACACTTGAAGTCAGGGTCTGGTGTGAGTCTGCCACGTACTCCGGAACATTTTTTGTGTACCCATAGAGTACAATGGTTACACTGTATGGGGATGCTCCTTACCCCCTTTCTACACACTGCACATGGGTTTTGGCCCGAGTCCTTTAGTGCATGCAGTTCAGGCCCACTGACCATGACTTTTGTCTTTGCGGTGTTGACCCTCAGTCCTTTCGCTTCCATTTCCTCTTTCCAAGCTTTGAGTTTCTCAGCAAGCTCCTCCAAGGGCAACTGGTGCGGAATTCTCTGGACAGAGCCTCAAGGACAATGATAATCAGCAGCGGGCTGAGGACTGATCTTGATGGACACCGACGTTGACGCTGAAATCATCGCTGTAACTGTCATCCATCTGCACTATGCTTCTTGCATTAGTGTACATACTCTGTACTAGCCGGATAAGCCACTCCTCTTCACCTAGCTTCCTCATTGCCCACCATAGTACCTGCCTGGGGACCCTGTCGAATGCCTTTTCTATGTCGACGAATGCCAAGTAGAGCCTTCTATCTGCCCCGATGTACTTCTCTTGGATTTGACGAAGTATGAAGATGGCATCTGTCGTTCCTCGCCTTGGTAAAAAGCCAAACTGCATGCCATCAATGTCAATCTGCTGTCTGATGCTGTTGTCCAATACTCTTTCAATAACCTTCATTGATTGTTCCAGGAGCTTCAGGCCTCTAAAGTTGTCTCTTGTCAAAGCGTCATCCTTGCCTTTGTAGCAGTTGATGATGTAGCTTTCGTCCCAGCTCTCTGGCACACATTCTTCCCTAATGATGGCGTTTGCAAGGTCTGACATGATCTGAGCGCCTGTCTCACCCGACGCCTTCAGCATTTCAGCAACAATGCCTGAGGGTCCTGCCGCCTTGCCATTCTTCATCTTCTCCAGCGCCTTGCTGATCATTTCAGTGCTGATCTTGATAGGTGGGCCTTGTACTGGAGATTCTTCAGATAGATCTTGTGGATTCCAAGCGAACTCAACGTTTAGTAGCCTTTCGTAATGCTGCTTTCAGGCTCTTTGTTTGCTCTTATTGTCAAGAGAGAGTTGCCCTTCATCATCTTTGATGCACTTTTCACCCACAACATCCTGGTTCTCTTTTCTCATTTGTTTGGCGATACGGAAAATATCATTGTTCTTTGGGTCAAGGTGACCAAACTTTGATATTGCAGCCTCTTGGTTTGCTGAGAACACAGCCTTCTTGGCAGATCGTTTAGCCTGTGAGTACTCCTCTCTACTACCTCCTTTCTTCCATGCTTTGAAGCATCTTCTCTTCTATTCTCCTTGATTGAATCGTTCACTGCCTCATCCCACCACCAAGTCTCTTTCCTCCATTGGCGGTTCTTCGTCAACCCACACACAGTGTTGGCACTGCTCAGAAGGCCTTCATTCAGCTGTTGCCAACATCCCATAACACCATCTTCCTGGTATTTATCCATGCTTGCGGTGAAAATGGTGATTAATGGTGCTAATAAAATATTTTTAAGGTAACCAATAGGGAAACTGGTGTTTATTTAAGATATCTTTCAAGATGTTGACTGTTAAATGTCAAAGATAGCGTAGAATGCCGTAGATTGATTGACAAATAAACAATGACAAGCACTCTTTTGAAAACAAAATATAAAAACAATGTGTCAACTGTTTCTGCTAAAGTCTAACAGTAATTTTGTTTGGACCTTTTATGTGCGGTTTTGTGTGTATCTTGTATCAATCTTAAACAGTTTAATGTTATAAGCCTTTATAAAGACTTACACAATTAAAATACATTGATTTGCATCATTTTTGTGATATTATTCATCCTAAATTTCAATTCTGTATGTCAATGGCGGCCATCTTGGCCGCCATCTTAGAAAATAGCGGCCATCTTGGATTTTTGGAGTGAGGGGTACTTTACTTTTAGTCGTAAAATATAATATCATGCCCTTGTCCTCTTATGACTATTTCAATTATCCTTAAACATATTTTAATACCTCTTATCATGTGGTATATTTTATTTCGTGATTAAGCAAACATTGCATGGGCAGATAACTCATGCCCCATAAATCCTTAAAATGGACAGTTTCAAACATCCAACAAGTGCCATTCATTTTCTAACATATTAACCTTCAATACTATATAGGTCACCAATTTTTCGGAGAGGGGGGAGGGTTTCCATTTTCAGCCCGGCAACTATTAGTTGTAAGTTAAGAAAACACATCCAATAAGTCCTGTGGACGTTCGAAACAAGCCATATGCGTCTACACATACAGGGCGGCCAGATCCCAGTTATTATCGCTAATCTCAGGCATTTCCCCCAGTTTTTACCCGTATTTTCATGAGAAAAAAATCAAATCTCAGGCATTTTCTCATTTTTTCTCCCTAATTCTATATATTTTACACAAAAAATCAAATCTTAGGCATTTCTAATGATTTTATCATGCATTTTGTCTAGAAAAATTATGATACCCCTGCATATACGTACACGGCTATACGTATCTGCAAGTTATTGATTTGTTCTGGATACCTAACTAATACGCTATGAATACGTCCAAGGTCGTTCAAGATCGTTATGAATACGTTATGTATGCGCACGAACTTGGAAAAAAACATTTATTGGTCAGCGTATGGCAACTAGACTTTGGTTACATTTTACACGTCGACGTACGTTCATTGTGACACGGGTGTAACCTTAGAAATCAACCCATTCACTGCCATGACGTCACCATTCACTGACATGGCGTCATCAATTTTAAACAATTTTCGTCTGCTTTTATTCCTTAATAAATTTGAAAAAATTTGACTTAAGAAAATTGTGAAATTAGTGGCAAACAATTTGGATCAAAACTGTTTGTAAATAACTATATTACCCGGTGTTCCTGCTACAAGTTATTTTATCAGTGTTATTCTGAGTCTCTGTAAACACTACGTGTAGATAACTCTAGCACTTTTTGCGGGTTGCTCGGGAGAAAAAAATATGAAAAGACCGCTTGGATACTTGAAATTGTTTCGTTGGCTCATGGTGTTCCAAGTTTGAGAAACTAAACTGTTTGAACCTGTTTTAATGCTGACTTGTCGTCTGCTTAAAATATATCGTCTGCAAATAAATAAATTATCAATTTTGCTAGTTTTTTTAACTGAGAAAATGTTAATACTGATGGCAAACGGCTTGGATCCAGATCAGACGCCGCGTTACGCGGCGTCTGATCTGGACCCAGGCTGTTTGCAAAGATTAGTCAAGTCGCGATTAGCACGATACGGACTAACAGTCGGCGCAAAAATAACTAGTTATTTGGTGATTCGTAAATTAGTATACTACATGAATATGCACATTGTGCAATACGATTTGTACGGCACTGTATAATTATTTTGTAAGTTTATGTGATAAACGCTTTTATTGGAGAATAATATCGTCGTCCTCACTGTAAAGAATAGAAGACGTCATTATTTCCCGTTTAAACGAAACTTAATTATGCATAGCAATGTAGAAAATGACAGATTTAAGATATGTTCACGATTTATTACAGTGGAGAAAACGTTATATTCTTTCCCAATAAACGCTAAAACTATTATTTGCAGTGCAAACAGTTTGGAGCCAGATCAGACGCCGGGTAAAGCTATTTGCCACCAAGATAAAGATGATTTATCAGAATTGCCAAAAAGTTGTTCTTTTCTACGTTTAATTGTTTTGCGTTTGCGTACGTTTGCGTTTAAACGGGAAAGAATAACGTATTCTCCACTGTAACCCTTTCATGATCAAATTTATCGTGAATGTTTTACCCCCTCACCGTCATAGTGTCGTTTACTTCAATATTTTTGTCTGCAATATCGTTTTTAAGATAGTATAAGTATGTATATCTTTATTTCCTCCAATGTTGAAGATTACAATATCACACATGAATATATACAGAATGTTAACATTTGACAAAGTACATCGATACAATATATAATGTAAATGCATATTGGTGTCAATTTAGTAGTATAAAGGGAGCATATATATTATATGCAAATATGAGCTACATTATCGACTCCAACATAGAAACAACATGGAAGATAAATAAAGGCAAATTGAAATATAAACATAAGCATAGAATGTACTACTATAACTTTGACATATGGGCAAAGTCCATTTTGCAATAATATAGTCAATACTGTATTGAGCGCCCAGCGAGTAGAAAAAGATGAGTGTCTAATGCAGAAAGTTAGCATAAGAGCTTCCTGGAATATAACTATCCGTTAAGCAAATAATTATGTCTTTAACAGAACGTTACGCTACATTATTCAATGGTCGCTCAATACAAGATTAACTGTTCATTCCAACCAACATAATGCCTGTCACTGACTTCTCTTATTTGAGTACAACTAATTTGAACAATTTAGAAACAGTATAAACTCTGATCAGACGACGAGTAACTCGGAGTCTGATCAGGATCAAAACTGTATTACCTTCCTTATTACACTATATAAGTCAGTTCATCCAAAACTTACGGCTTAACTTTAGAACAGAGCAGATGACGTCATTTCAGTGACGAGTTAAGATAAATATATAAATAATAGTAGAAAAAAGTATCTCTCTACAGGTGGTAATATTTAAATAAAGAAAAATGTAAAAGCAAGCATGTTTTATGAATTTATTTTACATGTTGAATGATACCGCTACCGCTTAACAATATATTGAAACCGGTAGCGGTATCATTCAACATGTAAAATAAATGCATAAAATATGCTTGCTTTTACATTTTTCTTTATTTAAAGATAAATATATATATATACATGTATATATGAAATAGATATTAGCCATTTGAATGAAGCACAAAGTGTGCATGCTTGAACACAATACATAACAGATCATCATAACACCGACCATTACCAAGCAACCCTCCAACTATTGGGTGGTAAACTCCTAGAACAGTATTAACAAATTCATTTTTGTTTAAGGATCTTAAACAGTTACAGACATGTGATCCAAGAGCGGATCTGACACAATCTGTAAACTTCGATCTTATGGATGCAGCTTTGGAGCAATCGAGTATAAGATGATCTGTTAAGTTAGAACCATTACAGCTAACACTGCACTTGAAACAAATATCTTCTCTATAACGCATGAGTGCTTAGTAGGTTAACTTAACCCATTTAATAAATACCGGTATGCTGATTCTTCCATGCTTATATATTGGATTAGTCAATTTTCGTTCCAAGGCTTGTCTGGTTTAACTTTCATTTTCAATTTGTTTTACAATGAAAATTCCTATCAGCAAACATTGTACTTTCATACTGCTTTAAGTTATCGCGCTTGGAAAATCGAAAAATCTGGAAATCTTAGGATTTTTCGTTTACAAATTATGGCAGCTCTGTCACTTTTTATCGCTTTAGCATAGTTCGGAACGGACCGACAGTGAATGAGAATGGTCGATCGCTTTACGTAGTGTACCTATTGTGTCTGATGTAATCAGGGGTCCTGAATCTCAATGAGTTACAGTGGCAATGGACACGATTCCCTCACACCGACAAATGGCAAGCAATGAAGACTCTGATCTGAGCCAGCCATATATAGTAACCAATAACAGGTATAGTCCGATTTTGACCCGTGAGCTGTGACCTTTAGGACGAGTCCACCCGTATAGGTAAAACGCATCACAAACAATGAATTTGTTCAGGAGTTACCTACCTTTCATGGTATACTAAGGATACAATGCTTTCTGTATTGAAACTAAATCAATAATCGAGTTAGAGTAATTGGAAGCGGGTTAGGGTACTTGCTATAGTGTAAAAGGCTGTGGGTTCGATTCCCAGTAGGATTTGCTTTTTTTTTTTAAAATTATTATTATTATCTATTAGCGCATAAGTTTTCAAACAATTACTTATTTGAATTGTTCAACATATTATGCAAAATGTGTCATGGACATACTAAACGTTAAACGTTGTGAAGTTTAAAATGTATGTAAAATGTTACCCTATGTGTCCAGTTTCTCACTTTTAGACAACAATTGCATTAATTCAAATTTCCAATTAAGTCTAGTTAATGTATGACAATTGGAAAATGATAAACAGTGTTGCCCTGACCAAAGTGCTGCTTAAGGTGCCCTCTAATCTGGGTGTTCACTGTTTTCATGGGACAAGTGGAGTATACTCTTTCTAAATGACGATTATACTTGTCGTTAGGATGCAATGTGTTAGGCACTTAGGGTTACCCCATATAAGTTATGTGGGATTCGGATTAGATCCAATGGAAATTTATATCGATTCTGCTTCTCCTTCATACAGGCTCGTAGACATTTTCTACAAGCTTTCGTGCTATGGAAATTTAGACTATTGACGCGGTGGTTTTGTCTGTCGTAGCATCTTTAGTTTGAACAATGTGGTTATAACTAAATGTAATAAGAAATTTAATAATATATATTAATTAAACACTGAACACTTACTAAAGGTTCCTTGTGGTTATCGTCATGTGTAGTATAAAAATGCCTTTCCCAACCAAAAAAAAAAAAGAAAAAAGAAAGGAATCACTGTGTATCGAACTCATGACCCCAATAAAACACTACTCTACTACCTCAACCACGATGACATTTAGGTCTCAATCTCTTATTTTACATATCAAGTTAAGGTTTGAACCCTAACTTACCCATAACATGGAATGGTTGCAACTTCTATAAATAGAAAAGCTCAGTCACGGTTCAGCGCACAAAATTTACCTATACGCATGAGTCAACCCACCAGTGCTCTATGCAGGTATGCCAAACTCAAACCTGTTGAAACAAGAACAGACGCCGAGTTACTCAAAACTGACAATTGGATTAATGTTTTAAGAAATGGAATCTTATTTTATTTACTTCTTAGAGTTTGCGTTCAGTCTAGTGAAACACGGGAAAGAAACGCTAACCTCTCTCCAGAACCTCACAGGACTGTTTGTCCTGTAACAAGGTTAATGACATAGAGAGTAGCCGCTAGCGGAGTAAATCAGAAATTCAAGTTTTACAGCTGAACTACTTCAAGCGTTGACCTTTGTCCATAATCGCCCCGCGTACAAACCCTTCGTCTGCTAAGACGATAAGTATCATCAAATCTATTTATGGTGTAGTTAAGGTGGTTCGACAGCGGGCGGCCCGCATCTCGAGTTCCGGAAATGCTGATGACTTTCACCTGATCTTTGCGGCACGTGCTTATAGTAGTAAATTTAGATAAAGAAAAGTTTGATCTGCTTCAGTGTCTTCTCATTTAGCGCAGTTGGTACGGTGATTGACTTGCAATCAAAAGGTTCTAGGTTCGATTCCCACTCGCTTCAAAAAATTTTTTTTAACAAATTGTCCGATTTTAGTGACTAGTCAATTCATAACGCAGTGATCAAAGGACAGGCTATGTTAGTCTAGTAATAATGAATAATATCAGATGCAAGTATAGTCAAGTGACAGCTAAATTTGTGAGGATTTATAGCCTATATAACAGACGGCAGCTTAACACAGGACAAAGGTAATGCTAAAAGATAGATCCTAAAGGAGCTTTTATGCATTACTTTTGTTATGCATTAAGCAGTCACTTGCCTTTAAAGATCTACAGGCTACCGTATTCAATGGTCCCTTTTTACAGGTGTGACTTATGGTATTATTTAGAGCTGACGACATTTTAAAGTTGAACTCAAGGGAGGTTACTCGTTTTGTGTTAACATTTTGTCAGAATTTCAGGAAATCATGTATAAAATGTAAATTCTACTGTAGATTTTCATTAAATTTTTGTGACTAGTAGCATTAAGTTATATCTATCTAATAAGAGTAAAATTAGTGTATGTTAAACAGCTAGATTTTTTGTAATTTGAGATTTTCAGAATTTGACTTTTTTAAAATATTGATATTTCCAGAAAATATGTCATGAATACTTTTGTTTGCCCAATATCTTATAGTCTATGTACAGTTTACTTGAATGTACAGAAATTATTGAGTTATATCATTCTATAAAGAAAATATTCCTGTTTATTAAAAAAGGAGCTTTTCTCGACAAAAGGTCCTGTCAGAAAAAACGGCACTGTAACTTTTTTTTATTTTAACGATTTTTCACTCTCCATATGGTATATTTCAATTTAATCAAGGTTTCAAAGAATTCTGACACAGAATAAGCTGACCCGCGAACCACCTTAAATCATGTGTGAAAGTCTCGTCTAGTATGAATATTTCAGAATATTTTGATGTTACAGTTGGACTGAAACAAGGGGAACCGCTCTCACCGTTATTGTTTATTCTGTTTGTAAATGACATAAATACTTCTATTGACTTTGGTTCTTTAACCGAAAATGATCTTAATATTTTATCCTGATACTTAATTTTGTTCGCTGATGATATTGTTCTGTTTACTACAGATCCAGTTAGTCTTCAGGCTCAAATTGACAGTGTGCAAAGGTATTCAGTAAAATGGGGTCTAAAAATCAATGTTAAGAAAACAAAAGTCTGCATTTTTGAAAAAAGAAAGACAGCTCACAATGCAAGTTTTATCATAAACAATGAAAGTATTGAAATTTTTGATCACTTTACATATTTAGGAGTAAAATTCACGTTCACTGGAAACATGTCCTTAGCCGTTAAAACACTTGACT
Source organism: Gari tellinella (assembly GCA_922989275.2). Classification (NCBI taxonomy): domain Eukaryota; kingdom Metazoa; phylum Mollusca; class Bivalvia; order Cardiida; family Psammobiidae; genus Gari; species Gari tellinella. The sequence goes on from OV277870.1 coordinate 60,218,185, forward strand.
TAAAAAACCAAAGTATCCCTTTTTGATTCGTTAGTTGCACCTATATTATTATACGGGGCTGAAGTATGGGTAGTATACAATTATACTGAAATTGATAAATTACATTATAAGTTTTGTAAATATGTACTTGGTGTTAAACAATCTACGCCAAATAATGCTGTATACGGTGAGCTCGGTCGATTTCCATTATCTATTATTGCAAAGGAAAGATCGATTAAGATTTTGTTAAAAATAATGAAGAATACTGATTCACCTATGTACCAAATGTATATTGATCAATGTAATAATGTTAATGGTAAATGTTGGGCTAAAAGAATCAACTCAATAGTTGATCATCTTGGATACACTGAATTAAGACACAATTTTAACATTAATGTGTCTTATTTACCCTCAATTAAAATACGCATAAGAGACCAATTTATACAAGAATGGAATACTTCAATAACAAATATGTCCAAACTGTCATTTTATTGCAAATTTAACAAGAGCACCGCAGTGCGGCAAAATACGCCCGTCATGGCCAGCGGCTGTCAAAGTCGTCCGGACTCAGGACGACTGGAAAAAGTCGCCCGGAGTGTAGGCCCGACTATTGATCTAAAAAAGACTATGCTGTAGTATTGCGATAGCTCAAGTACTATCCCGATAGTATTGCGATAGTCAAGAAACTATTGCAATACTATCACGATAGTTTTTCTACCAAATGTTTTCTCATAAACAAATGCTCTTTGGGCGTATTTACATACTTTGGATATATCACGGAATTTTGACAATAAAGGGGGCATAACTCTGCTAAAAATAGTTGCCAACATCTGAAATTTAACAGGAAACAAAATATTCACAGGTGCCTTCCCTGTATGATGAGAAAGCTAAATATGAAATTTGGTTACAATAGACAAAATGTAAGTAAAATTATTATCAGGAAACAATATATTGTGAAGGGGCATAACTCTGAAAATACGGAGTCAAACCAAAAACCCGTAATATATATTAAGTCACTTCATTCATTGTATCACCGTATCAAATTTGAAATCAATTGAATAAAAGATAAAAAAGTTCTGTTTTTTCTTTTTTTAAAAAATGCCCATTTTTGACAATAAAGGGGCATAACTCTGCTAAAAATAGTCCCCAACGTCTGAAACGCGAACTCGTCTGAGCTATTGTGGTATTGAATATTTGTAGGAAGTTTAATCAAAATCGGTAGATAAATGAAGGTGAGAGAGCGCTAACAAGAAAAGTTAACGGACGGACGGACGGACAGCGCTGGGTATACCATAATACGGCCGTCGATGACGGGCGTATAAAAAAGAATTCTGTTACGAGCCATATCTTGATAAAATAAGATATGACTCTAACAGAATTCAATTTACTCGGTTAAGGTTATCGTCCCATTCGTTAGAAATTGAATCAGGAAGATATAGAGGTATTGTAAGAGAGGATCGATTTTGCAGGATGTGTAATTGCAACTGCGTTGAATCAGAATATCATTTTGTATTATGTTGTCCAAAATATGCAAGTTTACGTCGACAGTATTTACAGGGGGCGCAACGTAATGTAGCGAATGTTGATATTTAAGCGACGCTTTAGAGAATGTTAGTAAGATGGCGGACAAAACGTGATGTTTTCTGGATGAAACGGATACAATTGTGGTAAGTTTCAACATTTTATTACATTTCTGAATAAAAAGTATATGCGCATCAGGTGACCGCCGGTTTCAAGAAAGCTCACAACTTTAGATCATGAACGTAGCTGTCTTCGTTTTCGAGCCAACCCCGGGACAGTTTTCGAAGTTGGAAGTTGTAAATTGTCATCGATCTACTTTCGGTTTAATAAGTCATTCAGTAGACGTTTTTAGACTAGTCTGACGTTATTGAAACGCCTTTACTGTAAATTTAAACTCATTAAAGCTTAAATTCAATATCTGCCGATTTTAAGCACTTCGTCGGGACCCGCACGCCCGATTTTTCCTTTTTCAGGTACTTTTTGGAGAATGTTTATAATTAAGCCGATTTTAGAGAATGTTGGTCAAATGAATTACTACTTTTATCCGCGATGTACACTTACTTATGATGGCAATTTTGGCAACTTAACAGTTAGTCTGTTCGTTGTTTTCTGATTTTTATTCATTTTCCTCTTTTACGATTGTATTCATTAATAGTGCCATGACTGAAATTATGGCTGTTTTCATTTTTTTTTTCATATAAACTTCGTGCGCTGCTTTATTTTAGAGATTCAATTTATTGATTTTATAGATTTGTTATTATAAAAAAACTGTTAAAAGGCACATTACGGTTCAAATATGTTTGAATTACAGCATAAATGTGCATGATAAAGATAAACTACTGATACAGATAACTTTCGTATACACATTTAAGTTCGTGTTAATCAAGGACTATATAACGCGGACTGAACGCGAAACTATAGTAAGTGCTTCTTATTTTATATGCACTTACACTAGTTTAGCATTCAGCACTCGAAATTGATTTAGTCAGTGGTTTTTATCGGTTATTTTTGTCTAATTAAGAAGAAAGATTGTGATGTTTAGCAGATTCTCTTCAAGCAATTGGGTTAAATTTCATTTCAATGTATCGCCAGTGCTTTTAGTAATATGTAACAGTATGAGTAGTTATGTATTTTAATTTGCTTCTTATTTACTCTCACAAGAAAAGGAAGAATTTTATGACGAGAGAAAAGTGTTAATTACTTTGCATATATATACGTGTTGTATATAAGTATTCGTTGTAGTTCATATTTGAAAATTATGGAAAATAACCTGGAGCGACCATAGGGAGCGAACAGGTTATGTTCCATAATTTTCAAATAAATGAACTATAACTGATTACCGTTGCCCGGTTTTAAAAGTCAGTTCAACCGTTCAACCTTTCACTCCAGTTTATCAGCCAATAACGGTGTTCTATTTCGGTGTGCGGAGCGTCATAGTTTTTGCGGGAATTGAGCGGGAAATTAATAAAAAAACAAAAATGGATGACAGGCCAAAAATTTGAATTTAAGTGTAAGCTAGTTTGTTTTCATTTTTGTTTCGTAACAAAGACTGAACGTTCCAACTTTTAGCGAGGAAAATTGGTGTTGTTTGATTATTTGCTTTGAATCTACATGTACAGTGGAGAAGACGTTATTCTTTCCCGTTTAAACGGAACAAGTCTTTATTATTTATAATTATTTATTATAGCAGTCTTTATTATTGCGCATTATATCCCACGACAGGAAATATTAACCAAAGTTCAAGGATTATAAGTTTATAAGATTTCGTGAGACATGTCATTGTCTGTAACTGTTTTGGCGGGAACGAGAAATTTTCCTCAATATCTAATTGTATAGGTCAATGTCAACAAGCAGAGGATATGCACATCTCATTAGGGTATTGAAAGTTCCCATAAAGTTTCCTTGAAACCCAGTTAGTTGTCGAGAAAGAGCGCATAATAGAATGTTACTATTCAGGGGCCATAAATGTGTGTTAAACGGTGGGACATAAGGATAGACGCATAACTTTTAGTTTCGTTGAAATCTGTTTACATAGTGCAGAACTAATCTGGGCCATAACTCTGTGTTAAAGGGTCCGACCGGGACACGCAGAGGATATGCGCATCTCTTCTTGGTGTGGAAGGTTTGTGCAGAGTTTCGATAAAATCCAGTCAGTACATGTAGTTGCCGAGAAATAGCGCGGAAACGAATTTCGGAAAAACGGAAGGATGGACGGACAACGCCAAAACAATATCACTCTCCCAATTTCATCGACGGGGAGTAGAGCTCTAATAATTTCTTCTTAATGTGTTCCGTTTAATTAAGTACACAGAATGGTGCCGTCTGCTGTGGTTTGGATGTGACTGTAAATATGAGGTGAGGGGGAAAAAACTAAATAATTCATTTGACCAACATTCTCTAAAATCGGCTTAATTATAAACATTCTCCAAAAAGTACCTGAAAAAGGAAAAATCGGGCGTGCGGGTCCCGACGAAGTGCTTAAAATCGGCAGATATTGAATTTAAGCTTTAATGAGTTTAAATTTACAGTAAAGGCGTTTCAATAACGCCAGACTAGTCTAAAAAACGTCTACTGAATGACTTATAAAAACGAAAGTAGAGCGATGACAATTTACAACTTCCAACTTCGAAAACTGTCCCGGGGTTGGCTCGAAAACGAAGACAGCTACGTTCATGATCTAAAGTTGTGAGCTTTCTTGAAACCGGCGGTCACCTGATGCGCATATACTTTTTATTCAGAAATGTAATAAAATGTTGAAACTTACCACAATTGTATCCGTTTCATCCAGAAAACATCACGTTTTGTCCGCCATCTTACTAACATTCTCTAAAGCGTCGCTTAAATATCAACATTCGCTACATTACGTTGCGCCCCCTGATTTAGGAAATGTATATTGGTAATCTATAGGAAAATTCAATTCATTGCTTAGTTCTAAAAATAGAAATGTAATAAATAAGCTTTCAATTTATATCAAGAAGGCAAATAGTTTACGCCAAAAAACCCTAGAGTCTTTAACTGTTTCGTAATTCTGATGGAAAATCTATCTTGTTGGATGAAGTGTTTGTATTTGATATATGTGTTTGTGTAAGCATATTTATTGTATTATGCCATGTTCTTTATATGTATGTAATTAGCCAAAGGTAAATTTGTTGCCGATATGCTAATAAAGCTGAAACTGAAACTGCTAAGTACTACGTGACTCGACTTACACTGGCTTCAGTCCCTGTAATTTTAGATGATAAATTATTAGTTCCCCCTTTTTTCCATACAACCTTTTCTTTTTCTAGTCTCAATTACAAGGACTGGTCAAATGCGAAATTTTGCACCCCTATTTTCACGGATGTTACTAATCACTGACAAGTGTTAATAGGTCTAACGGCCAGTCCCTGGCTTGTCTTGATAAGCTTCACGGGGCTTCATTGGGCACTTACCCTTTGAATAATGAGACAAAAATTGAAAACTTTTGAAAACAGTTTGGATCCAAATTACAATGAAGAGTTTTTTTTTCAGATTTCAAATCGTTTCTTCACCAGGGCTGCTATAAGTTGACATGAAAAATCCTAAGTTTTCCAAATTTTCATTTTTCAAGTGCGATTTTACGAATCGTACCTTTATTTAAGTTACCCCATAGCCTGTATCTAGTTTTGTTGACATGTGGCTTCTTAAAGCAGGCTGGAAGTAAAGCAGAATGCGCCTTAAGTCGCATTCTGCTTTACTTTCAGCCTGCTTTAAGCTACCATGTACAAGAAAAAAAATCCGAAGATCTAGGAAAATCCGGAGAAATGGCAGCCCTGCTTCACATATTAACATAGTCATATACAAACTATAAAGTTAAATCAAAGATTTAAGATTTAGACATTTTGAGTAGATACCATTGATTAAATAGATAAAGGGCAAATTCCTGGTCAATCTGTACACATGTTTAGTACTGTTAAACCTCTGTAACATGGACAGACTGCAACACGCAATTGACTTTTTCTTGAAAAAGCTTGGCCATAAAGTATTATCTCATCTGTGTCCAAACTATTTGCAATGAAAAATAAAGGATACCAGTTTATGGAGAGAATAACGTACTGTCTACGGTACATAGCCTGCATAACCTTTAGCTTGTAGTATCGATAGATCTATATACGTCCGCACTTGCATTAAGCGACATATCAGTATCTAATGTATATGCAGCTTGATGGGGCGAAATTTGGCGAGGACGACTATTAACTGAGCCGTTTGTACCGTGTCTGCTGTTTCTTGGTGTATAATTCGTATTGGAATTTACTCTGGTCTTTAAATGAGGGGTCGCTTAACGCAGGTTGGACTGTTCTACCGTTATGTCATGGTATTTTTGGTAAAGTGGAGAGCTCTTACAGGAACCCTCTGTTTTGCTATCATCATGTCTTAGACTGTCACAAGCTTTCAATATTTGCAGTCACATTAGTCTGATATCAGTTTCTTGTACCTGTCATTATTTTCCATATTTCGTGTATTTCGATGGAGAATATAAGACGGGTACGTATATTTATTGATCTGGTTTATTGCCAATGATGCATGAAATGCAATATTTACCAGTGATACCTGTGGAACACAGATGACCGTAGGCAAATGGTAGCTGTCCCTTTTCCAAATGTTCGAACATTTTGTTTGGAAAAGAGATAAGTATGTACCATTTGGTTTAATTATTTCTCAGTTGTATATCGTAGTTGCTGAATCTTGTTTTATTTCTATGTAACCGGCATTGATTGTACTGGTTTAGTGCAACCTTTCCCCGCGACACTCCAGCAATACGGTAATGAGATATTTAAAGGCAAGTTTATGTCCTGTGCGGGGCTGATGTGGTGCTGAAAGCTCCTTTAGGAGCTTTCTGCATCGCTTTAGTCCTGCATTGAGCACTCACCAACAATGGGACATGCTTGAGTGTCGCTCGAGGAAGGTTGTACAGTACAGAAATCTTACAAGGTTGATGACTTGGGTATTCAGCATCATATATTATGTTTGCAGCATACAGTCGGGCTTGTGTTGGACGGCTACTCGGTAGAGTAATTATGACTTACTGTATAATTATGTGGACGCTTGGCGCGGGACCGAGGAATGACGTTGTGCGTTAGGAGGTCGCATGGTTTTCAACATCGATTCGGTATTCATTCGAGTTCATTCAGTGGTCGCTCAACACAAGCTTGAATGTATCTTATTGAAATACGTAATACAATGTACATGTTTAGGTATTGTTTATTCGTTGAATATGTAAATATGTTATATATCTTCATGAATGGAGGAAAACAATAAATATATATATGTTCGACTTAACCGAGCATGAAATAATGCTGTTCATATGTCGAACTATCGGATAGTTCGAATTAAACGAGTTCGAGATATCGAAGTTCGACTGCACTTGTGTTGTGGTATTCACCACTTAGTACACTAATAAAGAGTCGCGTACAAGGCCTTACCATAAAGGGAATTTAAGCAATTTACCTTAAAGAAGAAGAAAGAGAAGATGTTTTGTCGGACATAAACAATGGAAAATATGAGCTAATATTTACAAGCCCAGAAACAGTTCTACAAAGCGCCAGGGATACTGTGTATCATATGTCCAGGAAGAAATACCTGAAGACAATACTGCATTAAAAAGTAATTATTTTTGTAATTACAGCCCCAGGACAAAGTGTTTTATTTTGGCGTGTTTCTGTTAAGGTTTCTGTTTTCGGTACACTCAGTCTTTTGTTTTACACACTCATGTTTTACAAATGCATTCTTCAGACATTTTAATGTCCAATTTGTACATGTACAACGATAATAATTATATATTTACATTCACCCTGTAAAGTCTCTATGTAATCGTATTAAAAATATGCAGGTCAATTCTCGATGAACCTACAAATCAAAACTGGAACCAGCCAGTTAGAAAGAGGGCGGAGTCTTCGCTGCGAAGAAAATCTTCCATACGGCGGAGAGATACCGACCAAGTTAGGATCTACTTTTAGATTATCCGTTTGGGTATCTCGAAACCCCTATTTAAAGTCGGAGAGAGTTCAATTAAAATCAAATTGCGATAAAAAAAAATGCTTTGTTTAAGGGAGATTATCATATAACGCTCCTTCATTAAAGCTGTACGCTTTCTCTCCCTTTGAGTGAGTCAGTGGTGTTCTATTTATAGATTTGACAAGTTGTCTTCGAACTACGGTTTGAAATTGACAATTTCAAACAATTTGTTCACCAGAATTACATATGAAAATCGCTCAAACATAAAGCAAAATAATGCATTCACACTTTCTAAATTGGGAACGTTATGTTCCGTTCTGACATATTTAAACCAACTTATGTGTAATTGTTTGTGTATCGGCCGGCCCGAAATTGTTCTAGTTAACATAATTATGCTTCGGATAGCGATCAAGTGTGTGTACATGTATACGCTATGTAGTCGCATTTCAGCGTTGCTATTCGCGTTGCTATGTGTAAAGCGTGTATAAAAACTTGCGCCACCTAATTGTTTAAAATATTCTTTGATAATGATATTCAGATTGAAATTTTTGTTTTAGCTTCTTACGAGCGTTCTTAAAGCACAGCGAGAAGGTTTACTGGGTAAAACCCTGAAATTATCATGCAAATACGGTACATGTAGTAAGGACTACTTTTGACACCATATTTAGAAACTGGAATGGCTATTACATTGATATTACATCTATCAAACGTATTTGGCCGGTATATGATATATTCATATAATTGAAAACAAATCTGGTCAAACTACACATTAAATGGATAAGGCAGAAAATAAAAATATAAATATAAGGAATAAACAACCTTCGGGCGTTTACTAAACTTACCCCCTGCGAAGCTAATGTAGTCATACCGTCATGAACGTCAAAAAGATGTTGTTTATTTCTATAATAAACCCGTTCATAGTTATAATACCACTTGCTTTACCCATTTCCTCCGCACAAATACCATTTACCTTTTTTCCAATACAATAATCTGAAATGATTATTCACTGATGCTCAAGAATACAGGTGGCACCTTAAAGCAATGTGAAAATAAAGCACAATCACCCTAAATGCAATTTCTGCTTCACTTTCATCTTGCTTTTACCTTTTACCCCATAGTCTGCTTTTAGTTTTGAAAAAGTGTCACCATTTAGAGCAGGTTGAAAGTACATGTAAAACCTTACTTTAAGCTACAATCTGGTATTGTATTGAAAATTCTTTTGTTACCAATTAATGAGTGTACAAAATGGAACTATTTTCTTCATTGGAAGAATGAGTTAACCCATTACTCCATAACTACACATTTGTATGCCTATTATTTATTCCTCCACTGAAGAAAATAGTTTCAATTTATACATGATAGAATATGTAGATTCTACTAAAAGAAATATTATCTATATTCTAGCAGATGGTAGCTTAAAGCAGTCTGAAAAGTAAAGCAGAATGCACCTTAAGGCGCATGCTGCTTTACTTTCAACCTGCTTTAAGAGGTCAACTATCTTCAATAGTAGAAACAGGCTATGAGGTAAATTTGGGTTAAAGGCATAAGGTAAAAATGTATGGTATATCAGAGCATCAGATAAGGGTAGTTTTTCAAACACTAAAATCTTTATTTCTGAATTAAACCCTATGGTGTCACTACTCATTAGAATCGTCTCTTCGAGACGATTCTAATGAGTAGTAACACCATAGGATTTGGTGCTAAAAATAGTGAGTTTAGCAGTTTGTGCCCCGTGTGCAACGTGCAGAGTACAGTAGAGAAACTATTTTCTTTCCAAATAACTCCGGTTACGCGTAATCTATTATTTTCATTGCAACCAGTTTGGAGCCAGATCAGACGCCGGGTAACTCGGCGTCTGATCAGGCTCTAAACTGTTTGCCGCTCAGATTAAAACTGGTAGTCCCATAAGGCCATAATTTACTCATATCAGGATTCGAGTCCGGAAAATCCATATCATTTTCGTATTGTACTGGACAACTCTTCCGACACTCTGTTAAGAGTTACTTCCCTTGGTATTTCACATTCGTCTGCTACATAGTCTGCTACACATTCGTCTGCTACATTCGTCTGGAAACGTTTACCGTCTGCAAGCACGGTCGCGAAAATATGTGACTTTAAGCTTTTAAACACAAAATACACAATGTCACTACTAATCATTGTCATATTTAATCCTATCTTAATGGTATGAATCATATGTTAAGATATTAAGCGCCTGCCATCAAAACTTTAAGTTGTTTCTTCTTGTTTTAACTAATCTGGTCTTCTCCATGGACGCCAACATTTTTTGTATGTGCCTGACCTAATAACCGAAGTTACATTAGGCAGGGAACCAGACTAGTCTGCTACAGTGCTCCCTCTTAACAACGACACCCAATGGGAGACACAGATTGTGTGTGTTGTTCGGAGGGAGTCGTTTTAGGGAGGGGAATAAAAGACTTGGCTTACATTTGCAAAAAGCTTGAATCCAGATTAGACGCTGCATTACGTGGCGTCTGATCTGAATTCAAGCTGTTTGCCACTCGTCATTTTATTTATTCTATCAAAACGTAAACTTATATGTAACTTTGAGAAACAGCAGCCGACAAATTTAAGCAGATGGTATTGCAGCCATGGAAAATGTTAGCGCAATTTTCCGGTTTAGGGAACTGCGACAAAGGTCGTTGTAAGGGGTAAGTCGTTGTTTTGGAGGGTCATTGTAGGGAGGGAACACTGTATTTTGGTTTTGGAAATTCAAAGGCAAGAAGGAAAAGGAAAAAAATCATGTGGTTTCTTTTGTCATTTTATAATTTTATGGTGTGAAATAAAAAAAATAATTTAACAGTGTAGAGTACAATACTGAATTCAATTGGACTCGAACACATAATCCATATTGGACTCGGCTATCGCCTCGTCCAAATATGGTTATGACTGCTGTGTTCTCGTCCAATAGAATTCAGTATTGTACTCAACACTGTTAAATAACCTCATATTATTGCATTACGTTTGCACTTAGCTTCGATTAAATGGAAAAGCCAATACAAAACTATTGTGCGTAAATGAAATATTTATTTCGAATGTAAACATGAAAATAAGAGTAGTATGTTTAACGTATTTACCAATTATGTTCTGAAAAACTGAGCGTATAAACTCTATATAAAATCAACGAAATACCGTTAATATTGCTTTAAGCATAAACATTCTGAATAAATAATGTTCCAGAACAAAAACAAAGGCCAACCTTTAACCCTTTTTAAGCGCTTTTTAGCGAAAATTATTTATTCCTCCGCTGAAGAAAATAGTTTCAATTTTATCAGTCATGAATATATATTATAGGTAATGTTTTCTATATTCTAGCACATTATAGCTTAAAACAGGCTGAGAGTAAAGCAGAATGCGCCTTAAGGCGCATGTCTGCTTTACTTTCAACCTGTTTGAAGAAGTCACCTATCTTCAATACTAGAAAGAGACTATCAGGCCAATCTTTAACAACGTAGTATTACATGTAAGCCATTCACTGTTCTACGTGTGATCACTTCCCTCAATACTTTAAACTAAAATCTTTTTTTCAAACTACATGCAACCGATAGTTGTTTAACCCATTTATGCCTAGTGCCAACAGAAGTATTTACAGTAAATCATCTCTATTACGAGCACTTTTTTTTTTAATTATTTGGCGTTTTGCAACAGGTGACTGCTTAAAGGATGGTGACAGTTAAACAGAAAGCCCCTTAAGGAGCTTTCTGTTTTACTGTCACCTTCCTTTAAGCTGTCACCTTTCCTTTATACAATAAATTAGCATATATTTCAGTGTCCGTAATAGAGAGGTTTTACTGTATTAGCAAACAGTGCAGACCCTGATGAGACGCCAATTTACGCAGCGTCTCATCAGGGTCTACACTGTTTGCTATTTCATATGAGATGTTCTGCTGTTTGGACAAACACTGCAGTGCATATAGACAACCCATTTAATATCAATAATGAATTCTTCCAGCAAGCACATAAGGATAGTTGGTGGCAGCGAAGGGATTCATTAATACATCGTTGACTCACTCATTCTTTACAAAACAATCAACACTTTCGTCAAATGCATTGAACCAGGATCTGCTAGGATCGGGCGCCACGGTACCAGTAAAGATAGAAGCGAAGCTTTGGTCTCTATATGTGGTAATACTCTCGTCTTTCTGGTGTTCCCATGTATGTAACAGCTCGCTAGACTTCCTGGCGTCCTTGTAGTAGCCTGTATCTGCACAAAGGTCGGCCACAAACTCTTCCTGCAAGTCTATATCACCATGACAGTCCTTTATGGCCTCCCGTTTCTTCACCCATTCCGCTATATGAGCTTTCATGTCATCCTCTGATACAGAGAGTATCTCGCTAGGCAGGGTACCCATGATGAACCTGTGTAATGAGAGAAACAGTTTACAGTACAGTGGAGAATCTGTTATTCTTTCCCAATAAACGCGTTTACGCTAAAACCATTATTTGCAGTGCAAACAGTTTGGAGCCAGATCAGACGCCGGGTAACCCGGCGTCTGACCAGGCTCCAAACTGTTTGCCACCAAAATAAACATGAAATATCAGAAATGTCCAAAAGTTGTACTTTTCTACGTTTTAGTGCTTTGCGTTTGCGTACGTTTGCGTTTAAACGGGAAAGAATAACAGATTCTCAACTGTATGATGTCACCAATGATGTAAGAATAACAGATTCTCCACTGTAGAATCCCGCTATCAATGCCATAGGCAACCATATTAGATAACGCTTTCGTTTGGCTGTACACATATAAAGAAGGTTCCCAACTTATTATTTCGTATAGCTACCAAAACTTGCTAGTAGTCTTCACCTGAAGAATTTCTGCAGAATTTTGTCAAAACATTATGCCCATAACATATCAAACATTGAAGAAAATTTAGAAAGTACTTTTCAACATGCATAATTAACATCGAAAAAACTTTAATATAAAAACACCAGAGTTATTATTTTAATGACAACCTTAAAACCAACTTACACGAATGATCTTAACCTAAAGAATGTCTGTAGAATTTGGTAGAAAAAAAAGGTTAAAGTTCAAAACTTTCAGAGAGTCTAGAATACAATAAAACTTCCGTGCATCTATTATAGAAGCTTTACCCCTTTCACGTTTATGACGTGAAATACCTAAAATTTAATTTTGAAAAATAAAAGCAGACGGCAATTGCCTAGAATTGATGACGTCATGGCAGTGACGGATGACGTCACGGCAGTGAAGGGGTTGATTTAGTCAACATACTTGCACGCCCATAGAGCCTGGGCCTCGAACATTGTAAACGTAAAGTACTGATCTTGGGTGCCAAGGTAAAACAGTTTCCGGTTGCCCCCTTCGGTCCACAGAGTCCCCTTGTATAGGTTGTCCGGATAGATCGACAGCTTTGATACAAGTCTCAAATCATCATCTAGGAACGGGAATCGGTATTTGTAACCAGTTGATAAAATGACAGCATCAAAGTCAGCGGTTGTTTCGTCTCTAAAAGTGGCGGTGTTCTTGGTGAACTTTTGTACCAGCGGCCTTTCCTCTATTCCCTCTGGCCATTTGAACCCCATTGGTTTACTCCGCCACGTGCAAACAATACTTTTGGCGCCGAACTTCAAACATTGGAGAGCCATATCTTCCGCCGAGTAACTCGCACCAACAACAAGAACTCGCTGACCTTTGAAATTTTGTGCGTTTCTGAAATCATGCGAATGAATGACGAGGCCTGGGAACGTGTCGATGCCATCAAACTCCGGTATATTGGGGCAGTTGAAAATACCGACAGCTACAATGACATGAGAGAAGTTTTCAGTCTTGCTGGTATCTGACCTCAGGTCATGTACAGTGACAAGGAACTCGTCATTGTCCTTATCATACCGAATATGTCGCACAACATGGTTGAATTTCACCATCGTCTTCAAGTCTGCCAAACCTGTCTTGCCTTTTTCAGTCCATCGACCTGAAGTGGATAAGACGTTAAATTATGAAGTCACACGTGACGTCATAAAGTGCAGAAGATGTTATTCTTTACCAATAAACACGATGATAAACTTAGAATATAACCTACATTTTTACCAATCAAACTGACCTTTGCAGCCCATTAAGTACGGCACTAAATCATTATTTTTGTTGGTTTTCGACGTCGCGTGGTGTCTGCACGCGGTATAGACAACTCCGCCTCGTAGCAACTAGTTGTAAATACTGCCATTTTTTGGCGACCTCACAACCAGAATAAGCGAAGTTTGTTTACAATAAACGTGAGAATATTCTATCCTCGGCCAATCAAATGCTTAAAAGGAAAGTGTGACGTTTTATCTTGATCCAAAGTGTTTTAAACTAACTTCAACACTTCCTAAGATAAAATACCTAAAATGTAAATTTGAGAAATAAAAGCTAGGCCCGTATTCTGAAACACTCTAAGTATTTTACTTAAGAATTTTCTAACTCTTACATTATCAACTAAGAACTTTTTTCTCTAACTTTTCCTCTAAGGTCTAGTTTCTAAAAACAAAAACTAACAGTAAAATATGACCTTTGTCAGGAACTTCGACAACGAAAATGACGTCACTCTTCTCGCGCACTAACACGTTTGACTGTTTATTTGCGGGTTTGTTTTCTTCTCATTTGTAAATTATCATTTACCAAATTATAAAAGGTTGCTGATATATCTAGAAATGACTGTTATGTTTCTACTCTTTCTTGGTTTTTGAAAAACTCTATGTTCATGTTTCTACTCTTTCTAAATTTTTGAAAAGCTCTATGAAAAGTGTCCAGCAGGTTGCTGTTTAACCCTTGTCATCCAGAATTGTCATCTGCTGCAAACACATCATCTGCAGAAAAACAGCATAACCAATGTGATGCTTTCCAAACTTAAAAGTATGATTGACGAACAAGTTTGGATCAAGATCCGACGCCGCTTAACGCGGCGTCTGATCTGGATCTCTACTGCATGCAAATTGTTGACACGTTTTAACTATGTCGCGCTTAGCATACTAAGTAAATGTAAACCCTTCTAAGTGATATATGCATGATATGCTTTGATTACATAACTAACACGTCAAACTACATCACCTTCTAAATATTCACGAAGAACCGCACGTGGCGGAAATGACGGAATTGGCTTCCCATAATGCTGTTCGAATGTGTAGTCAGGAAACTCGAGACATTCCTTGGGTCCGTTAGACCAGAGGTTTTTGTACATTCCGCCATGACAGGGCTCCCCGAACTCATCTGTACCTGAAATTAAGGTTTAAGAACGGACTAAAATTCGGTACTCTCTGTACACCATTCGGCCATTCTCGTCAACTGACGGACCGCGTTCCCAAGTATGCTTTAGCATAGTTTGGAACGGATCGTCATGTGACGAGTATGGCCGATCGCTCTCCGTAGAGTTCCGGTATTGACCGACATTGGCCCGATCGCTCTCCGTAGAGTTCCGGTATCAACCGACATTGGCCCGATCGCATCAACCGGAAAACATGTACAGCGCTCCCTCTCTACAACGGCATCCAATGGGAGACAAAAGTTGTGTGCGTTGTTCGGAAGGAGTCGCTATAGGGAGGTTAATTGACTTACATTTGCAAACAGCTTGAATCCAGATCAGACGCCGCATAACGCATTTAATCTGTTTGTCACTAGTCATAAAAAAATCTTGTGAAAATGTCAAATATGTAACTTTGAGAAAAACAGCAGACGACAATTTTAAGCAGACTATATTGCAGTAGTCAAGAGGTTGGACACAATTTTCATGTTTAGGAAACAGCGGCAAGTGCTGTTGTTAGGAGGGAGTCGTTGTTCGGAGGGCCGTTGTAGGGAGGGGGTACTGTAAAACATGCTATGTTTCAAGCTCTTTCCAGGGAACCGCTTCCTTTACAAACAGTGAACTTATGAGGAATACATTTGCCTTATGCAAACCGTATAGAAAGCGACCAGAGGGCTCATACAGGGTTCCAATGATCAGGAAATCCACTGTTCGTCATTCAGCAATATATATTATAACTTTTCTGTGAATCTTGTGAAATTTGTTTTTTTCGTGGTTATCTAAAAATCTGTTCTTCTTTCTTAAATGTTTTGATTGCTAAGAATTTTTATTTTTTACTGCTTTAAACAGTGAAATGTCGTCAGTACTCGCGATGAGTATTTTTCGACTTGTCGTTACTGTAGAACTTAACCCCGTTTGCGCCCAGTGAACTCTGCCATGATTGTACATTGGATTAGTCATTTTTTTTATCTAAGGGGTGCCTTGTCTGAAATATTTCATTTTCGTTTTGTTTCATATTGAAATTCCTATCAACAAATAGTGTAGTTTCTGATCACAGGGAAACGTCGTAATAGAAGTCTGAACCCCAAAAGAAAAAAAATGTATAATCACTAGATATATAGACAAGGGGTCGAACTTCCAATTTCCGAATTGTACCCCTCTCCCAAGTTATGCCTCTATCGACATTCGTTCAAACGGTATATCGGGTAAAGCTCTTTGCCAATAAGTAGTATAATGTATAACCTTCGTAAATGCAAAGCGACAAACTCCTAGTTAAAACGGTTCTCAGATGCCACAGGGCAGAATCACGAGGAACACACCAATTTTGACAGGTCGGCAACGACCTCGCAACGCCCTTATACCCATTCATACGGATATAAGAATGCCTGCCAGGGCAGAATTAGGGCTTCATGCAAAATCAGGTAAGGCAACAATGACACTTACTGTGAAAACCGCGTTCGATTAACTTCATGTACAATGCTGGACAAATGAAATGGTCTCCAAACCATTTGTTTAGGTTTGAGCAGCCATTTTACGTGACGTCATTTGCCGCAGTTCTTGGGCTTAATTGTCATAGGGAATATTTTCTGTTTATTAGACCGAGAATTTATTTACTCTCTGCTAAACTAAAAGGAATGCAGGTTGACGGTTTTGATCCAATTCGCTGCTTAGCAACGAATGAGATAAACCGAAACTATTTTCCTTTAAATAATCATAATCTCATCTTATCATCCCTCATCAATCATCGGCGCTATATGACCCATTTTGTGTCGAAGTGCCGTAGAACCCACTCATCATCATCTACTCCATTTCTGCAGTAGGAACTGCATTATAATGTCGGGTTTTATAGCAGATTTAAAGAAAATATTTATAAACTGTATAGTACCTGTATGATAAATGTATATTTGGTGCTTCTTTTCTATGGAAAATAGTGCAGCTCTCGAAAATTTATGGAGACGGTTATCAAAGGTGGCTCACTTTTAAGCTAGGACCGATAAATATGAATGCTATAAAAAATGCTAGTTTTATCACGTACTATTTAAGAAAACCGAAAAAAAACCTTATTTGCTGCAAATTACGAAAAACATTAGCTTGATAGTATATGGATTTTAGGTTATATCTCGTTGTGGCCACCATACCATAATGTTTCTAATAATATGGTCTGATAATCAAAACGTAATACGTCTGTTTGTTTAGTTTTATAGCCAATAACCATATAACGGTAAGCATTTTTATTTGCTTTTAATGAATAACAAAGTACACCAGTACGATTGCACAGTATAGAAAAAGTAATTGTCATGAGTTTTCGTGACTTGCTGCAACGCCAAGCGCTTGTATCTTTCCATCAGCATTTTCCTAGGGAATAAAATTGCGGAAATGCAAAAATTCAATTGGATGAAACGTCTATTGCTTATATAATGTAAATTTATAAAAAAAAAAAAGGAAATATGCATTTTTATTAGAACTCTGCAAGTTCATTTTGTAAACTACAGAAGCCAATTTGTGTCAAAGAAATTAATAATTACAACCGTAATATTGATTTTAACTGTTTGTCTAATCAAAATCTAGTATTTTGCATGAATTGGATAAGGTACTATCCATTTGTGTTATCGGCATTCAATTTATGATATTAAGAAAAAAATTCAAGTATTGAGATTGGTTACTCTACTGTGGATTGGGACAACTGTATTGTCTGTCGGACAGGTGATGGTGAATTGCGATGCCCCGCTGACAGCTGGAGATGCTAGAGACATTTACTCATTGCTTTAGCCGACCACGTTTAGTGGAACTGACATATTCACATTGCAATCATTTCGACGTGATTATGCCTGGAGGTCTGCGTATCGTTCGAGATATCTGAAGATTCTAATTTGTACGATTCGTCAAGAAAACTATAATTCCAGATATCAGAATAATCTTCTCACATGTTGCTTTTTTCTCATTTTGAAGCGATTTTAATATTTTTTGATTAATAATTTTACTGTTCATTATAAAATTGTACACTAATTAAACTCATTTTAGTAGCTAATCATATAGGTAAATATAATAGACTGTTAACTATAGTCAAACGGAGGAAGATGAAATGGTTTGGCCAAGTGACTCGATCTAGTGGCCTTTCAAAGACAATTTTACAAGGAACAGTCGAGGTGAGAAAGGGAAAGAGGAAGACAGAAGAGAAAACGGATTGATAATATTGAAGAGTAGACCAGACTGGCATTTGAAGAGTCACAACGACTTGCACATGATCGAAACAAATGTAGAAGGCTGGTGCATGATGCAGTATTGAGGTGTCCCGACGGTTTCATCAGGAGCTAAGGGACCAAGGCAAGGCAAGGCAAGTCATCACCTGATGACAGACAAATAAAATGATAAGATAAGAATACAGACTCGTGTTAGACAGATCCTCTGAGAAAATAGTTACGAATAGGCCTACTGATCAGATTGCTCTTTCAGCACTATTGTACAAAACGTAGTGTATATAATGATAGGCAATGTATGTCAAAAAGAATACGTAGGAGAAACATGAGATTTACACAAGAGAATGAACGTTCAGCGCAATCACATGAGATATATAAGAAGCCAACATATTTGTGATTGCGCGCAAAATGAACTCAATCTTTAAGATGAAAAATGAGAGCACACCAACCAGACAACTGAAAGGCAGACAACTAATTTAACGTCACGTACAGTGGCGTCCATTGGATTTTGATGTGACGTCGATGTGGTCGTTACCATAACTTATATTCCTCCCGCATCCAACTGTATAAACGATAGTTAAAATTTAACCGCCGGTAGAGTTTTATCCTGGCATCAGGCATAAATATTTTGAAACCGGTAGAGGAAAATAGCTCATGTAAATAACTTACTGTCAACGTTTGCTTTCAATATCCAGAGGATGTTGAATTAGTGTGTTTTCAGTAGTAAATTTAATGAAAGAGTTGAATAGAATAATATGTAGCGAGTCTTGGCAAGCAACTATCATTTTATACAACGAGTTCAATAAATTCACTGCTGAAATCACACGAATTGATATTATATCACATAAACAACAACTGACACAACAATCAGATTGTTCTCATTTTCTCACTTTCCTCAGCTATGAGGAAAACGATTCGTCATAACTGTTGTTAGGTTTGGCTGTGAGAGATCAGTCACTGAAAACAGTTGACAAGTTCACCCACATAGGAAGTACACTGTCAAGGGACGTGCACATAGATGAGGAAATCAACAAGGCCAGTGCTGCTTTCGGCAGACTCCGCTCAACTGTCTGGGGGCGTAGAGGAATAAGACTCAGTACCAACATCTACCGTGCAGCTGATGTCACAATCCTCATGTATGCATGTGAAACATAGACTGTCTACACAAGGCATGGCAAGAAACTTAACTGCTTCCACATGATATGCCTGAGGAATCTTCTTCGCATAAGATGGCAGGGCAAAGTACCAGAAAAGAGATTCTAACTAGGGCAAACCTCCCATTGGTACACACCATGCTTAACTCTTTCCTCCCTGAAACTTTAAATGGACAATTCCAGTTTCCATCTAAGTCTAGTCCATTTCTGACTTTAAAGGGTTGTTTTTGTCAATGTTTGGCATTGTGACAAACAGTGAAGACCCTGATCAGAGGGCTCCTTTCGGAACCCTCTGATCTGGGTCTTCACTGTTTGTACAGGACAAGTGTACTATTCACATGTACACTGTTTGAAAAGCACGCCTATATGCGGGACTAGGGTTCAAAGAGTTAAGCGCTCCCAATCTCGCTGGGCTGGTCATCTTAACCGCATGCCAGACTCCCGCATACCAAAGCAGCTGCTCTATAGAGAATTGTCAAAATAAACGCTTCAAAGACAACCTTAAGTGCTTACTGAAGATTTTCAGCATCCCAACAGACACATTGGAGACACTTGCAGAAAATAGGTCGTCCTTAAGGAGTTCAATAGCTGCCGGGGCAAATGTAGCTGAGAAAGCCCGTGTAGAGGAATCTCGAAGGAAACATGGCATCCGTAAACAGAGGGCTGACAATACCCCTACAACTTAGCCAACTCACATATGTTCCATCTGTGGCAGAGCGTTTCGTGCACGCATAGGTCTGACGAGCCACATTCGGTCCCATAGCACCTTGCCAATCCAGTAGTCACGGTCATATTCACCTAGTGATGGACGAAAAGCAACTTCATGTTAGGTTTTATTTATCCATAGATGATTTGCCTGATTTGCAGCCTGAATGTGCGGGACTGCTCGGGAGAATCTTTTGGGACACTAGAAAATGTTTCAAACTCGAATGGTCATCTAAGTTTGGCTAGATTCTCTAAACTGATTTACAGTCGGCGGTGTAGAACAGTATTTTTGTCATTCAAAAATTAGTCCACATGTATAAAATATATGCACAGTACGCCGTACGATATTTACGAATGTCTATATTGCACGTTTATGTGATAGATATATTAATGTTTGTATACACACCTTGTTACATTTTCAAACAATTTTCATTTTGTAAATTTCATTGCATTTCGTTGGCGTTTAGTTTTGTTTAAACGGAAAATAATTATGTCTGGTCCAGTATACGTATAATATATAAATCTACAAACGACGAAACAAAACGTCAGTAATTGCCTCGGCAGATGTTACGCATAAATGTACCGACTCTTCAATAAGTTCGCTTGTAACACATTTCTTCAAAATACATGTAGCTAAGACCATGCATGATTAAACAACATCAAATGGTGTAGTTATTATAACTTGCAATCCATATTTGTTTTCAAAGCCTGCGAAAATGCCAATACACGTGTATACATTTTGAATGGTAATTATGTGAGAGGCGATCAGTTATGCCGAACCTGGATCCTGTTTAAAAGAAGCCAAGCTCAACCACATTTCTTTAAAATCTTGAACATTGAACCTTTCGGAAACTACTGTAAACCCTGACTAGACATAATCTATAGGATCAATCTGATCAGTATTCTTTACTAATTTCTCAGGGGATCTGTCTGACACGAGTCTGTACTCTTATCTGGTTGTTTCTGTTTTTTTGTTTGTCTGTCTATTTTGCCTCATAAGTGGTCAAAGGTGGTAGACTCTATATGTAGTTTTTTAATCTTTCGAGAAAAGCGAGTTTAAAAGTTTATTAATGTAAAAGGGTATATTTGGTAAATACAACATTTTACGTTACATTTTATTGTCTAAGAATGCAAATAAATAGCGAAGAAACTTCTATGAATAATTAACCAGACACTTTCGCATTTTCATGGAATACAAAGTATCATGCTTTAATTTACCCAGTAACAATTTACCCCCTAAGCAACTAGACTAATAGTCGGTAAGTGGGCGGTCGCGAGATCGTTGCCGACCTGGCAACAGTGCAGTGTTTCTCGGGGTTCTGCCTTGTGGCATCTGAGAACCGGTTTAATTAGGAGTTTTTCACTTTGCATTTACGAAGGTTATACTTTATACTATATATTGGCACAGAGCTTTACCCGATATACCTATTGATCAAATGGTTATAGAGGCATAACTTGGGAGAGGGGTACAATTCGGAAATTGGAAGTTCGACCCCTTTCTAAATTTCTAGTGTTTAAACATTTTCTTCAGCGGAGCTGCATTGTCTCTATTTAGACCAACTGTTCAACCAATCATATTTGATCGAAAATTTAGGTTTAAGAGCACCTGTTGCAAACTGAATTGTCTGATTGGATAGTAGCCAGGGCTCCAGACAAGAGGGAGTAAACTGATAAAATCCAACGTTTTCTCACTTATTTAAGCACCAAATCCTATTGTGTTACTGCGCATTAGAGTTTTCTCTTCTAGACGATTCTAATGAGTAGTGACACCATAGGGTTTAAGCAGAAACAACATTTAAGTATTTGAAATATCCCCTTATCTTGAGCTCTGAGTAGCCAGGCTGGTCTATATACTTCTACAGTTTTACCATATGGGGAGTGTAAAATAAAGAGACACAGCCTGAACATTGATTGTTTACTACCTTGCTGATGACATCATGCTTCTAATTTAAGATATGACATCTGAGGTACACGGTTCGTCTTTATAGGTGCATATAGGAGATAAGTGTGAGGTTGGGCGCCCCTAAACCCAGGTTTAACCCCCCAGTGGTTGTTAATGATTAATTAATTTATAGTTAATTATTGATTGCTACTGACCGTACCAAGGCGGACTCCTATATTCACTTTGCTTTATGTTTGTCTTGCGTGTTGTTTTCTATTTAGTGTGTAGATGTAGGAATTGTATTGCGTGTGTGTGTGTGTGTGGGTGTGTTTGTTGTGGTATGACTGTGTGTGTGTGTTCTGCTTGAGAGGTGGGTGTATTGTTTGTGTTACGTTTCCTGCTTGAGTCTTTCGTATTTATATAGATAGACAGAGGTAGCTAGATGTTTTGTTATGGTTTACTACCAATTTGTTGTAATTGTAAACTATTTGTACACATTTACCATACATTGAGAGCAATATAATAAAAGGCCTCAAGTAAGTCAAAAAACATTGTGTTGTTTCATCATTTATTTACAAGAGTGAGGTGTTAGAGAATCTACAGCAGACTGCTGTATCGGTATGAGAATCGGGCATGGGGTCAATTACTTGATCATGTAATGCATTATATAACATTACAATTACATTGCCAAAACAGTGCATTAAATTACAATTACAATTACTCTTTTTTTTTTACAATTGAAATGAATTAAATTACAATTACATTGGCATGGCAATGAATAACATTACACATTATATTTTGATTTCAACATATTATACAAATTTAAATTTATGTCGGAAAATAACTAATAAGCATATATTATGTAACTGATACATGTAGGTTGTTATCTACAAGATTATTGTCAGATACATTTATAAATAGAGATTGGAAACATAAGACTACAGCTTGAAAAGTCAAAGCCCCTTTATAGTGACCACTGGGTACCGAAGCATATTTTGTATGATATGTTAGCCCAGGGCCCCTTAAACATTTCCTTCAAAAAATGCGCCTATACCTACTCCTGCATTTAATACTAATAAGAACCGCAAATGAAATAAATTATGGCATTAATTACAGGTGCCAGTTTAAAACACTTTCTTGGTGAATGTAAAGCAGAAACCTTGTAGAGGAACTTTCTTCTGATGAGATTAACTTTGGGTTGTTTTCTTCGAAATACAGACAAGCTAAATATGCGGGGCAGCATATGCTTTTCTCTATTTTCTATTCATCATAAATATCTCTTTAAAACAAAAATGATAGACTTTTTTTAAAAAATACTTTGAAAATGCTCTAGCATATTCAGCCATTCTTGGCTTACACCTGTATAACCTCATGCTAGAGGGGGCAATGTGATGTTTTCAAACCTATTGTAACCCTTATCCGGCCAAACCCTACCTTACTGGACGAGTTTGGATCAAACTCAGATATGGTGTGACTCTACATTCCATCCAGATCAAAACTATCTGGTACTAAAATCGAACTGTGTGAAACGTTAGAACTGAAAACAGTGAACAGGTCACTTTCTGAAACTGAAAGACAACATGTCCAAATAGAAGACATCTAGATCTACTTGTTGATACGGAGATCTATCGTATTGAGACCTGATCAATTTACATGGTTATCCTTTCCCCATGCAAATCTAATACACTATACAGCTGATCACATAAAAGTATCATTGTTGGAACTTTAATTTGACACAGTGAATGTTGGTGCTCCATGTAACTGCTTTTTAAACACGATATCTTTGTCAATATTGGTACATGCAGTCTTCAAACAATTCATACCAATTAATCTAGTAGATCTACTGTTTTTGCTTACATCTTTGTTACAAAAGTAATGCCATGTTAAGCAATGTAATGCTTATAATCCCTGCATTACACATTACACTCAATTACATTGGAAAGAGTAATGCATTACAGTGCATTACAGTTACATTTTTGCATTACTCCATGCCTGATGAGCATGCACATCAGTTTATTTAGTTATACATAATGTTTCAAGAAACTCTATAGAATGTTTGATATATAGAACAATAGATTAATCTGAGGATCTCCTACCAATAGTTAAGATATTGGTTAAATTATTGTTTTGCATTTCTGTACATGGTAGATATGCTATATTTAATTTTTTTTTAAAAAGTTACTGTTTTAATTGTATACTTGCTTTTTTTGCTTTTCAATCCAAGATATAACAATTCTTTGAAAACTTCAATTTCACTCAATTTTGCACACCCATCTATAGCATTAGTTTCACAACTCATTCCGCTGAATTTCTTTTTTAAAAAAAAAGTAAAGTACCAGTTAAAGTCTACTTTCAGTCCGAATGACCGCTCAGCCGACTGTACATTTACCCCCTGATCATTGAGCCATCTTGCCTACAATATTTAAAGATACTTCTTGTTTCTTTCGGGGTTCAGACTTCTATTGTGACGGTCCCCTGTGGGTTTTTTTTCAGATATCGCCGTATGCGGCATCTAATCAGAATATACACTGTTTGCCTATGTCCTATATATAGAGCCGTGAGAACAAAGTGGTTAACGTGCACTAATAACTACATGTACATGTATACCTGTCCTCCAAGTGAAATTCCACAGTCCTCCCCACGTGTCTTGCTTCTCATAGCAGACAACTTCCGGTCTGTCTTCCATCAGCCCGAACTGGTAGACGGCCGACATGCCACACGGACCTGCCCCCACTATGCATACCTTTTTAGCCATGTCTC
This sequence comes from Gari tellinella, assembly GCA_922989275.2. Lineage (NCBI taxonomy): Eukaryota > Metazoa > Mollusca > Bivalvia > Cardiida > Psammobiidae > Gari > Gari tellinella. Next base: position 60,242,604 of record OV277870.1, read on the forward strand.
TAACTGCAACAACAATCATTTAAACATTAGCACTGGGTATTCTTTCTAACAATCACATTTCTACCGATAGTCTAAGCTGTAGACCACTTTCATTTGCGGTGAAAACACCATACAACATTTTGGTACTACATGTATGTTATAGCATATTTCCTCAGAATTTCAGAAACAATTGTTCGACGCGTATTTAGGTAGCGATATTGGGAGATAGTTGAGGTTAAATTTGTCTGCCCTTGGACCTTTTGGGCTTTAATTCATGTGTTACATATTTAAAAGTGGTATTTTGTTAGCAATTATCAATGAAGTTTACCTAAATACAAGTTTTGAAAATGTTTTGGGATAGTTCCAGACTCACTGAAATCCAAAATGGCCGCCAAAATGACAATTTTTAGTAACATTTAAGCTTTCGAGCCATCAAGTTACTTATATTGACTACAATTGATACTCATATGGAACAATTTTAGTTGATTCTTATTGAACATTAATTAAGAAATCATTCTAGCTTTTTTTCTATTTTTTCTTGTAATCCAGAGCTGAAATAATCCAAAATGGCCGCCTTGTATTCTTACCTTATCAATTTCTACTAAAATAAATGTTCTTGATTTGGGCCTACATCTCATTTGTTAGAGATTTAAAATGGTATTTTGTGAGTAATTATTAAAGATGTTTCCCCAAATACATATTTAAAAATGTTTTAGGATAGTTTCAGACTCATTGAAATCCCAAATGGCTGCCAAATGGCTATTTTTAGTAACTATTAAGCTTTTCGAGCAACTCAACTACTTTTATTTTTACTGTTATTGATACTTATATAAATGATTTTAGTTGATTTTTATTTCATATTAACTGAACAATTTGGTAAGCTTATATTTAGTTAGTTCCTGTCATCCAGAGCTGATAAAATCCAAAATGGTTGCCGTTCACATTTTTACTTACATGTATTACTACTAAATACATTTCTTTGTTTGAAAGGTTATGCAAATGTTTTTTCGTTTGTGTCCTCCCATGTTATTGTACCAAACATAGTTCATGCTAATAGATTCTGAAGTCGGTAGTGCTTTGACAGGATAATTAGTTTCCTGTTTTGACCACCATATAATCAAAGTGCATTTTGATTTGGTCAAGATAGATTTTGTCTGATATGGATAACTATCATCCTCTGTGTCTGTTTGTTCCGCAAACCCCGCACAGCAGTGACATTGCTGTGGAATCTTGAATTTAATCATCAATGTCACTGGAAGAATAATGGACACGTATTTGGAGACATTACATCTCTCTCATCTAATAAAATCACTTTTTATTTGTGCATAGGTCTTTTCATCAAATGATTTGACTTCATTTAAGTACTGGGATTTGTCAATGATCCACACACACACTTCCTCGACTTATTGGTGGCTATCTTCCAGTCAAACTACATTGCACTTGTGCAAGAACAAGCGCAGTACTATTCAAATCAGTTTTTCCTCCATGAACCAGTTAAATTAGTAAAACAGATATTTAGCTTTGGTGCGGTATTGTATCACTAATTAAGTGGTTAACTTATGTCTCACATTTGTTTCCGTAGATTCAAACAATGAAATAACACATGCTTGAAACAATTATTAAACGCACCGCTTTATATATCATCCTATGGCCAGGTAAACCAATATTCACCATTGATACATAATAATGTTCAACTGAAAATAACAATTTCAACAAACCCGCGAAAACTAGTGACAAATATGTTTTATGTGCATTACACACCCGGGTGCAATAAAAGCGTTTATACAGAGCTACACATTATATATATTTATTTTGAAATAAGAAATAATAAAAAGGTTTTACCTTTTTAAAGAAATGTTCCCTTTATTGGCACATGCACTATGTCTTGTATATCATTATAGTTTTATGTATCAGACAAAATCCATCTGGATCAAATGAGCACTTGGGTTGTATGGTGGTCAATGTAGGCAATTTATTATTCCTGTAAAAGCATTACCAACTTCAACTACAGTAGTATTTATCAGCATAAACTATGTTTGGCACAATGACATGGAAAGAAGCACAATGGACAGTATCCTCTGACTCTCTGAACATGTTGCTTTAAGAAAATGTAGCCTTAAAAAGGTCCCGTCCCTACCAATCTTACAAAATTTCCTTGTGTCTCCACCCACCCTTAAAATGGTGCTGATTCCCAGCTTATTTAGCCCAAACCACTGGTTTCCGAACTGCCCCCATTTTATACCCAACCACCTAGAAAAAGTTATCATCTTAGTGCGCATTTTATCATAAACATGCCACAAAGTAACATTTTAATGCATTCCCTCCTATAGTGGATTTTTTCATCTTCAAAAATACTTTAAACCTTAGCAATGGCCTTTTATTAAGAAATTTCACCGGGGGCCAATTCGAACATTTCCCCCCAAACTGTTGCATGCCTCCTTAACCCATTTTATGCGGGATACACTTTTTGGTGTACCTCTAGGAGAACAGTTTTGATCCCACACTATGGGGCCTGATCTGAGATCAAAACTGTTTGCAGCTAGTTCAGTATTCTATCAGAAACTGCTAAAATCTTTTGCAAATATTTGAGTTATACCCGCTGCAGATGACATTTTAAAATGGCCGCCAAATATTACCCAGCATTCAACGGGTTAAAGAGGCTGTAAAACCAATTTGGTACAAACGCTTTGTTTCTGTAAGTGATTGTCAAACGCTCACAAAACACCTTCTCCAGACGTCATATCAACGTCTTTGAAAATGTCGTCTGAAGACTTCAGACGTCACGCGGCGTCTGATCTGAATCCAAACTGTTTGTAAATACATGCACAGTAAAACCTCTCTATTAAGACAACTAAAATGAAGGCTAAGTGACCATATAAAATACAGGTGACAGCTGAAAGCAAGGTGGCAGTACAGTACAACAGAAATATCCTAAAGAAGCTTTCATTTTTTACTGCCTGCTTTAAGCAGTCACCTGGTGTAAAACAAACAAATAATTAATAACATATAGTGACCGTAATAGAGGGTTTAACTGTTAATGTACCAGTCAAGTCGAGATCAGCAGACCCCATGTTGATTTTTATCGCACTTCGCCTACATTGCGTTGCATCTAAGTGGACATGCCGCTACATGTCATAGATGAACCATGTTGCCGAATAAACCAATGCTAGTTACATGTAATTCGTTGCTTGCTCATGCACAGAGTAAAGTGGGTATCATCAGACATTTGAATTCAGTATTGGTGTATGCAATATCGTATCAAGGCAGTATCAACATTAGAAAAATACTTGTTAAACATCCAATAATTCAAAAGTGTAACACATCATTGAGGGATAAGATTTAATCGCTAACAGGATATATGTATGCATGTTAATTTTGTATAAACATGCATATACATGCTTTGTATATGTTTCCTTTGAATATGTTATGGAAAGAACAACTAATCTCCCCATAAAAGCCCCCCACACACCAATAAGAAACAAGACTACCCCAAAAAAACCCAAACAAATAAACAAAAAACCCAAACAAAAAAAACACACTAACCCCCCCTCCCCCCCCCCCCCCCCCCCCAAAAAAAAAACCCCCAACAACAACCCAACCTTGTGATAAATTTGATCTTGAAAGGGTTAAGATACATATTATTCGACTCTCGTTTCAATATTTCTTTAATTTGGCAAAACAATCCGAATGACATTTTGCAGTAAAAAGTTAAATATTCACTAAAATAACCAGTCAAAAACATTTGTTTCCGGCTTATACTTGTTAGGGTAAAAGCAAAGCAGAAATATCAAGGAGGACATTCCTGGTTCGCTATATCCTGCATTTAAACTTATCGTGCTGAAATATTGTTTGCTTTAAATGCATCGTCTGCGAAAAAACACAAAATCTCTCTTTCAAACTAGCGAAAAGTTGGATATGGCTTTACGAGGACTTTGTTCTGGATCACAACTGTTTGCATGTTTTAATAAGGTCGCGTTAAACTCTTTCATGATCAAAGTTATCGCGAGTTTACCCCAATTTACCACCATACTGTCGACTGCTTCAATATTGTTGTCTGCTATATCGTTTCAAATGAAGATTTAAGGCAGAATGTTATTTCAAAACAAGTGGCAAACAGTTTTCATCCTGATCAAACGCCGCGTTACGTTTTATTTTCGACATATGCCTGCTAGGGTAAACGCAACGCCACATAATTATGCCTGCTAGGGTACACGCACAGCCACATATGCCTGCTAGGGTAAATGCAAAGCCACATATACCTGCCAGGGTAAACGCAAAGCCACATATGCCTGCTAGGGTAAATACAAAGTCACATATGCCTGCTAGGGTAAATGCAAAGCCACATATGCCTGCTAGCGTAAATGCAAAGCCACATATGCCTGCTAGGGTAAACGCAAAGCCACATATGCCTGCTAGGGTAAATGCAAAGCCACATATGCATGCTAGCGTAAATGCAAAGCCACATATGCATGCTAGGGTAAACGCAAAGCCACATATGCCTGCTAGCGTAAATGCAAAGCCACATGTGCCTGCTAGGGTAAATACAAAGTCACATATGCCTGCTAGGGTAAATGCAAAGCCACATATGCCTGCAAGTGTAAATGCAAAGCCACATATGGCTTTGATTCAAATATATCGTCTGCGAATAAAACCTTTTAAATCAGTCTTTTAAATTGACGACAACTTTGAAGCCAAACAGTTAGGATCCAGACCAGACGTGGCTTAACGCGGTGTCTGTTCTGGGTCCAAACTGTTCGCATGTTTTAGCCAGTCGCCGTTAACTCTTTCACTGCCAATGGCGCCAAAAAGGAGACTTTGCAAACAGTTTGTATCCAAACTGTTTTACACTCGTATCAATATTTCTTTTAGAATCTTACTTTGGAACGATCATCCAAACAACAAAATAGAAGCAGACAGCAATGAAACGGAAGAAGTAAAAATCTAACGAATAATTTGGCAGCGAAAGGATTAACATGATAAGGAATAAGTAACACTATAATGCAGCCTACTATTGAAGGATACTTATAAAGGATGACTTTACTACAAATACTAATGTTATAAAACATTCGCGTCGGTCAAGCAAGCGCACACATACATCACAAAACCACAACAATAAAACCAAACAAGAAGCAAAGACACGTTAAATAGTGAAGAAAACGTTATTCTTTCCCAATAAACGCGTTTACGCTAAAACTATTATTTCTCATGCAAACAGTTTGGAGCCAGATCAGACGCCGGGTAACCCGGCGTCTGACCAGGCTCCAAACTGTTTGCCACTCAGATAAAAATAGATAGTGAAAAATGTCAAAAAATTGTTATTTTCCACATTTTAGTGTTTTGCGTTTCGTTTGAGTTTAAACGGGAAAGAATAACGTTTTCTCCACTGTAATTAATTACCTATTTATGCCTGTGTGTATGCTCACCAAACTCCTATGATACTGTGTGTGCTATGTGAGTGCACCGGTACACAAGGCATCTATGTCGTCTAGAGCTTCTACTACAGTGGATAATGTGTTATTCTTTCCCAATAAACGCGTTTACGGTAAAACGTTTATTTACAGTGCAAACAGTTTGGAGCCAGATCAGACGCCGGGTAACCCGGCGTCTGATCAGGCTCCAAACTGTTTGCCACCAAGATAAACATGAAATATCAGAATTTTCCAAAAGTTGTTCTTTTCTACGTTTGAGTGCTTTGCGTTTGCGTACGTTTGCGTTTAAACGGGAAAGAATAACAGATTCTCCACTGTATACAGCAAAACCTCTTTGTAGCCACCACTAAAAATAAAGCTAATTGGTTGTATAAAAGACAGGTGACGACAAGCTGTCACGGAATATGTGTTCAATATAAAACGTGAGGCTCTACACGGGGTTTAGAATGTACTTTCGCTTTCAATTGTCAAACAATTTCGTTTAAAAAGTGGCTTAAAAGGATAAATAAATAGAATAAATGTATTGTTTCAGTATAAGATCGAATTTAATCCATTTCGCGAAGCCACTCGTGAAAATATAACAATTGATGTTCACTCAATGGATTAAATTTTATTTTATATTGAAAAACCCAGTTACCCTCTATTCATTCGACTTAACCCTTTCACTCTCAATGACGTCATAAAGCGCATTTGCAAACAGTTTTGATCCTGATCAGACGCGACGCCGCGTAACGCGGCGTCTGATCAGGATCAAAACTGTTTGTCTCTTGTTTTGAAAGTGCATCAGTTATACTGTCTTAAGGTGGTTCGCGGGTCAGCTTATTCTGTGTCAGAATTCTTTGAAACCTTGATTAAATTGAAATATACCATATTGAGAGTGAAAACTCGTTAAAATTAAAAAAACATTGCATCTTGCTGGTTTTTTTTCTAAAAGCACCTTTTGTCGAGAAAAGCTCCTTTAAAATGATATAACTCAATAATTTCTGTAAATTCAAGTAAACTGTACATAGACTATAAGATATTGGGCAAACAAAAGTATTTCATGACATATTTTCTGGAAATATCAATATTTTAAAAAAGTCAAATTCTGTAAAGGTCACTAAATCTCAAATTACAAAAAATCTAGCTGTTTAACATACACTAATTTTACTTTTATTAGATAGATATAACTTAATTCTACTAGTCACAAAAATTTAATAAAAATCTACAGTAGAATTTACATTTTATACATGATTTCCTGAAATTCTGACAAAATGTTAACACAAAACGAGTAACCCCCCTTGAATTCAACTTTAAAATGCCGTCAGCTCTAAATAATACCATAAGTCAAACCTGTAATAAGGGACTATTGAATACGGTAGCCTGTAGATCTCTAAAGGCAGGTGACTGCTTAATGCATAACAAAAGTAATGCATAAAAGCTCATTTAGTGTCTATCTTTTAGCATTACTTTTGTCCTGTGTTAAGCTGCCATCTGTCATATAGGCTATAAATCCTGACAAATTTAGCTGTGACTTTGACTATACTTGCATCTGTTATTATTCATTATTACGTGACTAAACATAGCCTGTCCTTTGATCACTGCGTTATGAATTGACTAGTCACTAAAATCGGACAATTTATTAAAAAAAGTTTAGAAGCGAGTGGGAATCGAACGTAGAACCTTTGGATTGCAAGTCAATCACCGTACCAACTGCGCTAACAGAGAAGACACTGAAGCAGATCAAACTTTTCTTCATCTAAATTTTCTACTATAAGCACGTGCCGCAAAGATCAGGTGAAAGTCATCAGCATTTCCGGAACTCTAGATGCGGGCCGCCCGCTGTCGAACCACCTTAAATCTAACTTTGGAAAGCTTTTGAAGACAACAATATTGAAGCAGACGATAAGATGGCGGTGAAGGGATAAAATCCTTACGATAAATTTGACCATGAAATGGTTAAACGCTGATGATCATTCCATACAGAAATGATCGATACAGAAGAGATTGTTTTCTTGCTCAATAAACACATTTCTGCTCAAACCTATCATGTAACCCATTACTAACAGTTTAGTTCCTGACTGCCTGATCAGAGACCGTTTCGTCAGGTTCCAAGCTATTTGCCATTATTATTATTATTATTGTACCGGATTTATATATACTCAGCAAAAATAGAAACGTCCCACATTTCGAACGCACATATCTTTGACGTTATTTAAGTTATACATCAAGTTAATGTAGTTTAAACATATTTTTATTCCCTCAAATATACATGGAATTGGGGTTGGGTCACAAGTTATAACAACATTAGATCCGACCCTCCCCCTACAATGTAAATATACAGTACAGGAACAATGGCATATAGATGAAATATGACGAAATTACTTAACTTTTTTGTTGAAGAAAAAGACTACAGAAGGAAAGAAGAAGGAAAGAGAAAGACTGTCAGAGAAAGAGAGAGAGAGTGATAGAGAGAGAGAGGGGTGTAGCTAGATATACATTCAATTCATTCATGGTGATCAAGGGACAATCATGGTTTTAATGCTTCAGACCAAATAAATGTGTATTTAGTCATATGGTGTAAGTAATAGATAAAGAATACATGTAAGTGGCATCATGCATATATCCGGTATAAGAGAGACAACTGTAAGTCTGTAACTGAAAAAGGTTTACTTAAACATTTGAATTGTCTCCCTTTACTCAAAAATATGCTTGCAGAAATCAAATTTTTTCAATCCCAAGCTGCCAAATCTATAAATCCAGGGCTCCAGACAAGATAAAGCAAACTAGACAAATTCGACATTTTGTTCCTCACTTCAGCACCAAATCCCATGATGCGACTACTTGTCAGAATCGTCTCAAAGAGACGATTCTAACGAGCAATGATCCCACAGGGCCCAATGCCGAAATAAAGTTTAAGTTTTGACTATTATCTTTATCTGGAGCTCTGTAAATTACTTATAATTTCAGATAGTTTCAGACAGTTGGGATCCTGATCGGATGTCATGAAGCGTGGCATCCGATCAGGACCCAAACTGCTGGACACTCATGTAAACCTTTTAGATCCTCTAATACATTCATGCACTGCACTGAAAATATTGAGATTTTCTTTGTCATTTAAATATCTTTTCCCAAATAATAATGTATCTAAGTTCAGAGGTTGAAATTTACTAATTGAATGAAATAAAGTTGATCTTGGCTGTGTATAATTCTTACAGGTAAAGAAGAAATGTTCTGCATCTTCAATAGCTTCAGTACATGAGCAATAGGGATCCAATCTGAGGTGGTTATTAAACAGATCGTTATTTAGATTACTGCAATTGTTTCTAATTCTTGCATGTAAAACTGATAAGTATCTGTTTCCCTGTGAATAATATAATGGAACATTTATGAGAGAATTGTCATTTAATAATACATGTCTGAAACTAGTGTATGAATCAATGTTTCTCAAATCAAGATCTAAGCTATTCCACAAATCTATGGAGGATGGAATACATGATTTTTGTGAGACTGAAGTTCTAGTAATAGGAATTCTAATATTTTCCCGGTTTCTTAGTGGATATGGGTTCGATTCTTGAACAGTAGGAGGTATCAAGTCTGTAATATATGATGGTACCATGCTGTGTGTGGCTTTATACATAAAAAGCAGCTTTTGAAAATTACGTCTCTTTTCCAAACTCAGCCATCCACATTCACGGTAAAGATTTTCTAATGAAACAGAACGAGTAAGACCAGTTACAATTCTGGCAGCTTCATTTTGAAGTTTTTGTAAGGAATCTGAACAGCTATCAGAGCAACCATCCCAAACTATAGATGCATACTCAAGTATAGGAGATATATATGAGAGATATATTTGATTTAAAGTTAATGTACTTGTGGGATACTGGTTAGTTGGAGTTACACATGTGTAAAGTTTTACAAAATAACACAGATAAAAACCGTTAACGTAACGGAATCATGATTTGCACGTTTTACACGTGCATGGTACACACGTGTCACCGTCGTTCAATACACACGACACATGCTAATAAATAAATTGAAAACCCCCATATGAATTCCATCCTTGCATCATGCCACGCTCGACTGAAGAAATCAGACAATGACGGTCATAGACGTCGCCCGCTGGTTCGGCTGCTGTCGAAAGACCAAACAGAGGCTTGCGTCTCGGTACCATCAGGCTGGGACTGTTCACAATCATTTTCGCCTTGGTCACCCCGTTTTTCCTCCGCCAGAACTGACCACTACGACACGTTAACGCACTTACGTCTATGTCATTTTCCAGCTACCGGAACGGCTAGTGAACACGGTGAGTCATCACAGACCTTTGTTATCGCTTGCAGTTCAACGCTAAACCAATCAGAGCATGACTCCAATATTCCGGTCAAATTTGGAAGACACGTCTCCGTGGTGCTAAATTATCTGTTGTCACGACGTCATTTGAATTGGAAGCAAACTGATTGGTACCAAGTTCTTTTTACTGACGAATCTCGATTCATATTTAACAATTCAGATGATAGACTACGCAAATTGATTACATTTAAGAATCAACATTCAATATTTGACACATACCTCACAGCAAGAGTGAATGTCTGACGTTCTCATTGAACGTTACGTTACGCCGTAGAAATGGAGCGTATATTGGTGCAAACGGTGGTCGTACACGATATTCATCTTACTGAACACAACTTAGGACTTTATATGAGAATTCAGTAAACAACTAAACATTTTTTAAAAAACAAACATTTTATTCAGATTTTTTATTTTGACCCCTATCAACTTCTTCATTACATCACTCGAAAAGTTTTTATCTCAGCAATATGAGGTCAACAAATGGGTAAACTTCATTTTCTGTATACGTTTTACTACCACCAACCTTATAACTTTCAAGAAAATTTCCCTGTAATAGGGTAGGACGTTTCTATTTTTGCAGAGTATAGTTTTCTTTTCACACAAGAGTTGTGCGTTCAAAAGCGCTTCACATGAAGTTATATAAATGTACCTACACAGCGAGATAATAACTACATTCACAACAAACATGATACATTATGGAGTTACATGGAACCATTGAAATTCTTTCAAATTTTTTTTACCAAGATTGTAAAATATGTTATAATTAGTTTGACAAATCATCTTTAATAAGCGTCAAATAATTTGTACTTTCAAACCAATCATCTGCATTTTCTTATTTAATTTTACAGTTTTGCATTTTGGTGGGGTTTTGAGTTCGAACGAAGGGATTAATATTTTCATCTTCCTTATTGTATAAACACAACATTATTCTTTCCTAATAAACGCGTTTACGCTTAAAAAATTTCCCTTAGAAAACAGTTTTGAGCCAGATCTGATTCTCGGTAAAGATCTAGCTCAGAACTGACTGCCATTCCGATTAAAATTAATTGTCAGAATTGTCATAACCTTGTCATTCTCTATATTGTATTGCACTGCGTTTGTGTTAGGGGGAGGGAGGGGGGCTCCGTGGCCTAGTGGTATAGTCACTGTGACTTACATCACTAAGCTCCTCACCGCTGTGAGTTCGAATCCCAGTAGGGTCGTTTGGATTTTTCACGCGGGGAAGCCTTCCAGCTGGCTTTCGGAAGGTCGTTGGTCCTATCCAGTGGCCGATTTGTGTCTGAAACAGTGCATAAATGGCTCATGGGGTCTTCATCCACCTGTACATGTAATAGCTGGATATCGCGATATGACTGAAATCCTGTTAAAAGCAGGTGTGTGAAGTTTGCACGACATTCGACAATTCGACATTCGACCTTTCACAAATGAAAGGTCGAACAGCTGTCGAATTTCGACTTTCGACATTTAAGCTTTCACATAATGTAACAAATTTTGCCGATCGATAAGTCAGCTTTGCCATAATGTAGAAATATTGTCGAAATTCGACTTTCGACATTCAACATTTTTAAAACACATTACTTTGTCGAACTGATGTCGAATTTCGACGTTCGACATTTATACAAAGTCGGGAAATTGTCGAACTAGGGTTGAATGTCGACGTTCGACAAACTGCAAGTAAGGAAAAAGTCGAAATATTGTCGAAATTCGACGTTCGACATTCAAAACTTCTTAAACACATTACTTTGTCGAACTGATGTCGAATTTCGACGTTCGACATTTATACAAAGTCGGAAATTGTCGAACTAGGGTTGAATTTCGACGTTCGACAAACTGCAAGTAAGAGAAAAGTCGAAATATTGTCGAAATTCGACGTTCGACATTCAAAACTTCTTAAACGCCATTACTTTGTCGAATTGATGTCGAATTTCGACGTTCGACATTTATACAAAGTCGGGACTTGGTCGAACTAGGGTTGAATTTCGACGTTCGACAAACTGCAAGTAAGGGAAAAGTCGAAATATTGTCGAAATTCGACGTTCGACATTCAAAATTTCTTAAACACATTACTTTGTCAAACTGATGTCGAATTTCGACGTTCGACACTTATAAAAAGTCGGGAAATTGTCGAATTAGGGTTGAATTTCGTCGTTCGACAAACTGCAAGTCAGGGAAAAAGTCGAAATATTGTCGAAATTCGACATCCGACATTCAAAATTTCTTAAACACATTACTTTGTCGAACTGATGTCGAATTTCGACGTTCGACACTTATACAAAGTCGGGAATTGTCGAATTAGGGTCGAATTTCGACGTTCGACAAACTGCAAGTAAGGGAAAAAGTCGAAACATTGTCGAAATTCGACGTTCGACATCCAAAATTTCTTAAACACATTACTTTGTCGAACTGATGTCGAATTTCGACGTTCGACATTTATACAAAGTCGGGAAATTGTCGAACTAGGGTCGAATTTCGACGTTCGACAAACTGCAAGTAAGGGAAAAAGTCGAAATATTGTCGAAATTCGACGTTCGACATTCAAAATTTCTGAAACACATTACTTTGTCGAACTGATGTCGAATTTCGACGTTCGACACGTATACAAAGTCGGGAAATTGTCGAATTAGGGTCGAATTTCGACGTTCGACAAACTGCAAGTAAGGGAAAAAGTCGAAATATTGTCGAAATTCGACATTCGACATTCAAAATTTCTTAAACACATTACTTTGTCGAACTGATGTCGAATTTCGACGTTCGACACTTATACAAAGTCAGGAATTGTCGAATTAGGGTCGAATTTCGACGTTCCACAAACTGAAAGTAAGGGAAAAAGTCGAAACATTGTCGAAATTCGACGTTCGACATTCAAAATTTCTTAAACACATTACTTTGTCGAACTGATGTCGAATTTCGACGTTCGACATTTATACAAAGTCGGGAAATTGTCGAATTAGGGTCGAATTTCGACGTTCGACAAACTGCAAGTAAGGGAAAAAGTCGAAATATTGTCGAAATTCGACGGTCGACATTCAAAATTTCTTAAACACATTACTTTGTCGAACTCATGCCGAATTTCGACGTTCAACACTTATACAAAGTCGGGAAATTGTCGAATTAGGGTCGAATTTCGACGTTCGACAAACTGCAAGTAAGGGAAAAAGTCGAACTATTGTCGAAATTCGACGTTCGACATTCAAGATTTCTTAATATACATTCCCTCTGTTGAAATTATGTCGAATTTCGACGTCCAACAATTTCCGGACCCGGGACAAGTCGAAATATTGTCGAAATTCGACATTGTTCTTTCAACAATTCTTTAATACATTCACTATGTCGACCTTATGTCTACTTTCGACGTTCGACAAGTGGCCTGGCAAGGAAAAAATCGAAATATTGTCGAATTTCGACATTCGACATTTCAACAAAGCCAGTAAAGTGTCTAATTTATGTATATTTTCGACAATCGACAAATTTCCCGATAGTGCAATAGTCGAATTATTGTCGAATATCGACGTTTGACATTGGTCTTTTACCAAAATGTCGAAAATTTGTCCAAATTCGACGTTCGACTTTCAACATATCTTAAACACATTCACTTTGTCGAATTTATATCGAATTTCGACGTTCGACAATTTGCCGGGCCAGGAAATAGTCGAAATATTGTCGATTTCCCAATTTTTCTATTTTTCAAACGCGATTTTACACTATAGTCATTATCTAGACACAAGGAAACTTAAAACAGATATTGAAAGTAAAACAGGATGCGTATTTAGGCGCATTCTGCTTTACTTCCAGTCTGTTCAAAACTACATGTACCATCTGCTAGGATACAAATCAGAAGATTTCGGAAGACATCCGGAGAAATGGCAGCCCTGATTTATAGGACGGGGTTTAGGTGAACAGCGAATAAGATCTTTCATGAATGTTAGAAATGCACAATTATATGTATTACATCCTTCTCATACCGAACTGTATAATTATGAAATCAATGGAAATATATCGAAAAGCTCAGCCTTATTTAACTTTTAAAAAGATATTACCTTCTGATCCAATCTACGAAGGATTCATTATTTTTTCCCTTATAAATTGGCCTCTGCTTTTTTGCATATTCGAATTATTATGCAGAAACACTTTCTGTGGGTCACTTTGCCATGTGGTCATCTAATTTCTGAATAACAGATTAGAATCAATACATGAAGTTGACCTTTCATTATACACTACTCGTATTTTACAAAATACTTAGAGGGTGGCCTTTGATTTTACTTTATCCCTATGCCTGCGAACAGACTTTGTCCATGTTACATGTACACTTTCTAGGCATTGCTGATTATAATGTCAAGGAGGTCCTTATACATGTATGTCTTTGAATTACAAGTATTGCTTATGTGTAACTTATTGCAGGCTGGATACTGATGGATCAGTATTATGCAAATAATGTAGACCCAGCTCAGATAGCTCATACAAGAGCATTCTGATCAGTGGATGCACTGTTTGCCAAAGCAATCATAAGCTTCAATAAGAACATAAAAGTCCTACGATGTTCAAAGGTACCTGGTGTTTCATAATATAATTGAAATATAATGGATTAACGCCATTTAAAAGATTTATCTGCAGTGCCTTTAAAGACAGATATAGCAATATTCGAAATGGGGAATTAAATTAGTTTAAAATTATAACAATGCTCTTTTCTGATAGTTCGACCTCTAATTGCCTTTTTAAAGAAAATCATGTCGGACATAATTTTCTTTGCAAAATGTCCCGAAATATTGGAATAGAGCAATGCTATGATTTTGCAGTGCCTTTTTATGTTAACCATTTACTCCCTAGATATGCCATTTAACGCTGTGAACTACATGTAATTCCTCCTAATGAAGAAAATTGGTACAACTCACACAGTCATGAATATGTATCATAATAAATAATTCTATGTTCTAGCAGATGATAGCTTAAGGTAAAGCAGCATGTGTAATAAGGATCATTCTGCTTTACTTTCAACCTTTTTTTCGTAGTCACTAGTCTTCATAAATAGAAATTGGCTATGGAGTAAATGGCTCTTCTTTCACTGGTCCTTTCTTTGTTAAGGTTTTAGAGCCATAATAGAAAACATCGACCATCGATATATACATGTAGCTTTAATGTTCGTGTAGTAAGATTGTGCCGGGCATATTACAGAATAATTATGCGGAAACGGTGTTCAGATTTTCGCATTATGGATCTATAACCTTAAAACATTGTCGAAATAATAAAAAAGTTTACATTATCAAAATTTGCTTATTTTATAATGCCAATTTAAAAAACAAAAAGGTCTAACGTTCTCAAGGCGTTTAGTCTAGTGTGATTGACAGCAACGGGCAAATAGCTACCACACCAAGTGTAGCATTGAAAAATGCATAATGGCGCAAACTTATATCGTTTCTTTGAGACGATAATGTTTAATTGTAGTTCAAAGACGATTCACTGAAAATATAAAACGCGCTATAGGACAAAATGTAATCGTCTTTAAGAGACGATAATGCTGAATAGTCGATATACGACTAATTCAGAAACATATAATTCGCGTAGAACATGTACTTTGAACATTTATTAAAAATGATCGTCTCTATTACAATATAACGTTCTTAGGGACACTATCTTAACCATCGTCTGATGCGTCTTGTCACATAAAACATGATCCAAGTAGAGTGTATCTTCCCTAATAGAAAGGTACGCGATTCTTCCCTTCGGTTTTTGAACTGACAAAATATTTGACAAACTATGCTTCTTTATATATTTGTCCGGCTGAGCAGGGCAACACAGTACTTCTCGTCTGTCAGTGTTATTATTTACTAAAATAATACATCTGCACGTGCTGACCTTGAAGGAAATGGACAAAACTCCCACGGTATCCGTCAATAAAATGAAGTACAGTGTAGCCTACTTCCCCCGGACTTTACGACACATACCTCTCACTTGTGCATTTCGTCGCCAGATCAGGATCCAAACGGTCTGAGGCATTGCCAAGGCAGCGCCTCACTCAGTTTTCTTCTTGTTCTTGCTTGACGATGTATTTGTCGCAATTTGACTTCGTTTTTTTAATGTCCGTTTGGGGAGGGTTACACTGTACTTCTCTCTTGTCAACTCTGTTATTCACTATAAGACTACATCAGCAATGATGCCCTCTATAGACATGTGAGGTTTTTTTTATTTGGAAATTGTTCAAAAGAAAGAATAGTCGCAGCTTTAACTATAGACGGACCAGTTTGCTTTATTATAAGTGAACTGATCTGCATAGCTAATTTATATATTGTATCATCTAATAATAGCTTGGTATTTATTTCTACATATTGTGTCCATACCATTTAGTTAAGTATTTTAATATTTTTCCACCTTCCCTCTAGATCGCAGATTAATTCAGTATTCGACCACCAAATGTCCTACTAACTCAATAGTTTTTTATTATATTATACGTCACATGTAATTACAAAACATATGTTTTGTTTTCTGTGACAAAAAAAGAAAGGGTTGTTCTGTTCTGCTCTGTCTATTACAGACGAGCAAATAGGTAAGTAAGTAAGTACACAGTAATATATAATAACAAATATTATATATTATTCTCAAACAGATGTTAACCGAAAGTTTAAAGCTTAAAGCAGTCTCAATGCGCATTTAGCTTTACTCTTAACCCGCTTTAATTGGTCACCTATATTCAATACTAGAAACAGTCTATGGAACAAAGGGTTAATGTTCAGGGACCAAACATATAGGTTGACCAATTAACCCATTGCTCCATATACGCATTTCAATTCACTCCAACACTAAAGAAAAAAGTTTCTGCCTAGACAGTCACCAATTTTATCATAACAAATATTTTCTATTTATCACAAACCACAAAGCCCGTTTCTTTGTTTTTAAGACAGATGAATAACCGAATACTTGAAGCAGGTTGAAGGTAAAACAGAATGCGCCTTAAGGCACATTCTGCTTTACTTTTAGTCTGCTTTATGATACATTTTCATGACTGTATAAATGGAAGTATTTTCGTCGGTGAAAGAATAAATTAGAGGCGTATTTATCGGGTAAAGCAGTCTGAACTTGAAACAGACCGTACCCTATAAGGCGCATCATGTCAGCTATAAGGGATTAGCTACCGGAAGGTAAACGTTTGCTTTTAAGTTTAAACTCATTACTCCACAGATACGCATTTTAACATCTTTCATCTTCCACTTTTTGCCGAAAATAGTTCTATTCTACGCATTCAAGAATATTTATTATTAGTAACATTCTCTATAATCTAGCAGATGATAGTCTAAAGCTTAAAGCAGGTTGAACGCAAAGCAGAACTGGTCTTTACTTGCATTCTACTTAACTCTAAACGGTCATCCATCTTCAATACTAGAAACAGCCACATGTCAATGGTTTCGGATTGAAGACCACCGACCTACTCCCAAACAGTTTGTCTTATAAATATTCCATCTTATTATAGAAATGGCATTCTACCAGTGTAAGATAATCCGTGCATGCAAGATTACTGAAAACAGTGAAGGATCAGCACAATGACCCTCCCAGGTGACTAATATAGTCCTGGTATAATCAGTATATACACCGTATCTATATGTAAAATATTACTTAACTTTATTACATATATAGTAACTCGTACATTTAAGGTTATTGAAGACTTGATCGTGAGCAATCTTTAATATGTCACTGAACTTACCGACTATACGCCTATATAAAATTACACAAAATACATGTTATTGTATAATTTTTATAGTGAAGACCCTGCCCAGTGGGCTCTGGTAGGAGACACCAGGCCCGGTGTGATCTGTTTGCGGTCTAACTGTACCAAATATACATCAATACGTTACACAGCAGGTTAGACAAGTATAAGACCTAGATGAATATAGTTCGGTAGAAGACCTTTAATCTGAATTCAAACTGTGTTTCGTATAAATATTCAGGTTATACATCTAAATACAATTACAAAATAATAGTGCCTGGTACAGTTATTCATTCTTGTCAAATACATGTAGTAAACAGTGTATAACTAGATCAAAGTGCTCTTCTAGGCACTTTCGGTCCAGTCCGCAATTGCCCCATACGTATACAGATTTAATCGCACGACTCCCGAAGACTTATTCGCACTATCTGCCGATAAATTGTCGAAATTGAAATCTGATACTTTTTCCACATTTCCCAGACTTTATAGAAATGTTGAATGTTTACCACTTTGGTGAAAGGACAATATCGAAAGTCGAAATTCGAAAACAGTTCGACTATTTACCTGTCTGGCAATTTCTCGCAAGTCGAACTTCGACAATAACTCGACATTTTCCCTGCAATGGCACTTGTAAAACGTCACAATTCCACATAAGTTCGACATTGTGAATGTGGTAAAGAAATGTTGATTGTCAAATGACGAATTTCGACAACATTTCGACTTTTTCTAGGCTCGCTAAATTATTGAACGTCTAATTTCTACACAAGTTCGACATAGTGAATGTTTTTAAGTAGTGTTGAAAGTCGAACATTGAATTTCGTCAAACGTTCGACATTTTGGTAAACGGACTATGTCGAATGTCGAAATTCGACATAATGTGTCGACTTTTTCCCGGCCTGGAAAATTGTCGTATGTCGAAATTGGACACATGATCGACATAGTGGGTGTGTTAAAGTAATTTTAAAAGAAGAAAGTCGAATATTTTGACAATTTTTCAATATTTTGGTAAAAGGATAATGTCCAACGTCGATATTCGACACTATTTCGACTATTGCACTATCGGGAAATTTGTCGATTGTCGAAAATATACATAAATTAGACACTTTACTGGCTTTGTTGAAATGTCGAATGTCGAAATTCGACAATATTTCGATTTTTTCCTTGCCAGACCACTTGTCGAACGTCGAAAGTAGACATAAGGTCGACATAGTGAATGTATTAAAGAATTGTTGAAAGAACAATGTCGAATTTCGACAATATTTCGACTTTTCCCGGGTCCGGAAAATTGTTGGACGTCGAAGTTCGACATAATTTCAACAGAGGGAATGTGTATTAAGAAATCTTGAATGTCGAACGTCGAATTTCGACAATAGTTCGACTTTCTCCCTTACTTGCAGTTTGTCGAACGTCGAAATTCGACCCTAGTTCGACAATTTCCCGACTTTGTATAAGTGTCGAACGTCGAAATTCGGCATGAGTTCGACAAAGTAATGTGTTTAAGAAATTTTGAATGTCGAACGTCGAATTTCGACAATGTTTCGACTTTTTCCCTTACTTGCAGTTTGTCGAACGTCGAAATTCGACCCTAATTCGACAATTTCCCGACTTTGTATAAATGTCGAACGTCGAAATTCGACATCAGTTCGACAAAGTAATGTGTTGAAGAAATTTTGAATGTCGAACGTCGAATTTCGACAATATTTCGACTTTCCCCCTTACTTGCAGTTTGTCGAACGTCGAAATTCGACCCTATTTCGACAATTTCCCAACTTTGTATAAATGACGAACGTCGAAATTCGACATCAGTTCGACAAAGAAATGTGTTTAAGAAACTTTTAATGTCGAACGTCGAATTTCGACAATATTTCGACTTTTTCCCTTACTTGCAGTTTGTCGAAATTCGACCCTAATTCGACAATTTGCCGACTTTGTATAAATGTCGAACGTCGAAATTCGACATCAGTTCGACAAAGTAATGTGTTGAAGAAGTTTTGAATGTCGTACGTCGAATTTCGACAATATTTCGACTTTTCCCTTACTTGCAGTTCGTCGAACGTCGAAATTCAACCCTAGTTCGACAATTTGCCGACTTTGTATAAATGTCGAACGTCGAAATTCGACATCAGTTCGACAAAGTAATGTGTTTAAGAAGTTTTGAATGTCGAACGTCGAATTTCGACAATATTTCGACTTTTCCCTTACTTGCAGTTTGTCGAACGTCGAAATTCAACCCTAGTTCGACAATTTGCCGACTTTGTACAAATGTCGAACGTCAAAATTCGACACCAGTTCGACAAAGTAATGTGTTTAAGAAGTTTTGAATGTCGAACGTCGAATGTCGACAATATTTCGACTTTTCCCTTACTTGCAGTTTGTCGAACGTCGAAATTCAACCCTAGTTCGACAATTTGCCGACTTTGTTTAAATGTCGAACGTCGAAATTCGACATCAGTTCGACAAAGTAATGTGTTTAAGAAGTTTTGAATGTCGAACGTCGAATTTCGACAATATTTCGACTTTTCCCTTACTTGCAGTTTGTCGAACGTCGAAATTCAACCCTAGTTCGACAATTTGCCGACTTTGTATAAATGTCGAACGTCGAAATTCGACATCAGTTCGACAAAGTAATGTGTTTAAGAAGTTTTGAATGTCGAACGTCGAATTTCGACAATATTTCGACTTTTCCCTTACTTGCAGTTCGTCGAACGTCGAAATTCAACCCTAGTTCGACAATTTGCCGACTTTGTTTAAATGTCGAACGTCGAAATTCGACATCAGTTCGACAAAGTAATGTGTTTAAGAAGTTTTGAATGTCGAACGTCGAATTTCGACAATATTTCGACTTTTCCCTTACTTGCAGTTTGTCGAACGTCGAAATTCAACCCTAGTTCGACAATTTGCCGACTTTGTACAAATGTCGAACGTCGAAATTCGACACCAGTTCGACAAAGTAATGTGTTTAAGAAGTTTTGAATGTCGAACGTCGAATGTCGACAATATTTCGACTTTTCCCTTACTTGCAGTTTGTCGAACGTCGAAATTCAACCCTAGTTCGACAATTTGCCGACTTTGTTTAAATGTCGAACGTCGAAATTCGACATCAGTTCGACAAAGTAATGTGTTTAAGAAGTTTTGAATGTCGAACGTCGAATTTCGACAATATTTCGACTTTTCCCTTACTTGCAGTTTGTCGAACGTCGAAATTCAACCCTAGTTCGACAATTTGCCGACTTTGTATAAATGTCGAACGTCGAAATTCGACATCAGTTCGACAAAGTAATGTGTTTAAGAAGTTTTGAATGTCGAACGTCGAATTTCGACAATATTTCGACTTTTCCCTTACTTGCAGTTTGTCGAACGTCGAAATTCAACCCTAGTTCGACAATTTGCCGACTTTGTATCAATGTCGAACGTCGAAATTCGACATCAGTTCGACAAAGTAATGTGTTTTAAAGATGTTGAATGTCGAAAGTCGAATTTCGACAATATTTCTACATTATGGCAAAGTTGACTTGTCGATCGGCAAAATTTGTTACATTATGTGAAAGCTTAAATGTCGAAAGTCGAAATTCGACAGCTGTTCGACCTTTCATTTGTGAAAGGTCGAATGTCGAATTGTCGAATGTCGTGCAAACTTCACACACCTGTTAAAAGCGGCAAATTTATTTTAATAATCAAACAAATCAAATTGTGTTTCGTATACATTTAAACGGGGCAAAATAACTTCTTCACCACTGCAATAGAAAACATACCATTTGATTGTGATCCCGGAAGACAGAATGGTTATATAATCACATGCTCATTATTCCATTCGATTACACGATACTATTATGATAAAGTGATGATATAAAGTAATCAACAAAGGTTATTAATTATGTCATTACTAACCCATATCCATATGTGATAAACCGAGACATTCACCTATGTCATTTTACCAATACAAATACAGTAGAGAATGTGTTATTCTTTCCCAATAAACGCGTTTACGCTAAAACTATTATTTCCAGTGCAAACAGTTTGGAGCCAGATCAGACGCCGGGTAACCCGGCGTCTGATCAGGCTCCAAACTGTTTGCCACCAAGATAAACATGAACTATCAGAATTTTCCAAAAGTTGTTCTTTTCTACGTTTTAGTGATTTGCGTTTGCGTACGTTTGCGTTTAAACGGGAAAGAATAACAGATTCTCCAATGTATGACGTCACTTATGACGTCAGAATAACAGATTCTCCACTGTACAATCAATACAAAAACAATCAGTATACATAACAGTGGAGAAGACGTTATTGCTTCCCAATAAACGTCTTTATGCTAAAATCAGTATTTCCTTTGCAAATAAATTAGAGTGGCGTCTGATCAGGCACCATACTGTTTTCGACTGAGATTAAAATAAATGATCAGCATTGTAAAAACGTTGTCATTTTGTAACTGGTTAGGATACAAACTGTTTGACAATCATATCAATTTTCTTAAGTGTAAAGACGCATAAATCTCCCAATTTATTAATAGACGGGTTATTATATACATGTATGTCATAATGGCAGTAAAAGGATTACTTGCGCGCCTTATTATTATTTGCAAACCTTGCTGTTGTTTTGTGGTTTACTTTATCTTGTATGTTTTCTTCTCTATGATTAAAACCTGCAAACGTTGATCTGAAATATGTCTGGGTCCGAGATTATAAAGCGTTTGCGTTGAGTCTAAAGTCATTCTCAAGCATTTGATTGGTCAGATTTGAGCCTAGGCTCAAATCTGACCAATCAAATGCTTGAGAACATACTCACTCAACTAAAACTCTTTATAACCTTAGAGCCTGAAGTAAGATACATAAATCCTCAGTTCATTTGAGAACTAATTTCAGCATATCAACCTTATGATAATACCGAGCTATTTAGAAAATATTATGCATACTCTGGTTCCTTAATTTGAAACAACTTTCCTTATTAAGTTAAATCTGTACCTACATTGGCGAAACCAGATGGAGCAAATAATTAGTCTTGTATATCTCAATTTAGAATGTACAAATATGCATGGACCCAGGTTATACTGTAGATCTATATAACAATAGCTTTATCTGGTACAGTGAAGAAAACGTTATTCTTTCCCGTTTAAACACAAACGAAACTCAAACGCAAAGTACTAAAACGTAGAAAAGTGCAATTTTTTTAACAATTCTGATAATTCATGTTTATCTTGGTGGAAAACAGTTGGGAGCCTGATCAGACGCCGGGTTACCCGGCGTCTGATCTGGCTCCAATCTGTTTGTAATAGAAAAAATAGTTTTAGCGTAAACGCGTTTATTGGGTTTTATACACTGTAATAAATTCTACGAATGAACTAAAAGCAAATCAACATCACTAATAACAAAAAGTTTTTATCAACTTAACACTGATGGCAGTATATTTGGATATTCACTTAAACCTGTATATTGTTGATGGACATAGTGCAAGAAGGAATCCAAAAATACGTGAATCCCTGGTTAGATTCATCGCAAGGATTTAACAATTAACACGCAAGAGGCGAAATCGTGATAACATATTTTATCCAAATAGTTTCGATCCTGATGAAACGCCGAGTAACGCGGTGTCTCATTAGGACTAAACTGTTTTACCTTCTGACCCTATCCCGAAAAGAAATTTTAAAATTGTATTTTCATAATTGTAGCAGACGATAATAGTTTGAGACGATAAAATTACCCAGCGTTCAAACTGTTAACTAGTAAAGGAAGAAACGAAAATATGGCGGAGTTTTCATCTTCTGTCATAGCCTTGAGTTTAACCAGCTGTCTACTCTCTGTTATTGGTAGCCTGGTCATCTTCGGAACGTATGTAACGATACCGGAAATACGTACCATTACCCGGAAGTTGATAGTATGCCTGACGGTGGCAGACTTTTGGTACGGCATCCGGTAAGTGCAGGAGAAAAGTTGAAGTAGAAAAGTTGTCTTCTTTTAAACAAGAGCCACATGTGGCCCTAAATCGCCCACCTAGTACTCATGGTAACGGTCATTGTGACTCCAAATTGGGCAAGTGGTTTCGGAAAAAGAAGATTTGCTTGCATTTAGCCGTATCAGGAAAACCTTAATCACCTACAGGTTGTCATATAATTAAGACAAGAAGTGTTTTTAAATCTGGTAGAGGAGCACCTATGAATCATTAAATTTTGTGTGAAATAACATTCACATTGGACTAGTGGTTTTAGACGAGAAGGTTTGAAAAGTTTTCCATATATACATATATATGTAGCTATATAAGTAAAATCTGCCCCACCCACTAGCGGCCATATTTTTTAAGATGGGACAATCATTTTAAGAAATCTGATAGAGGGTCACCAATGGAGCATTTGGTAAAATTATTTTCAATTGGGACTAGTAGTTTTTGACAAGAAGAGTTTTTTCAATTGGTATATTGGCAACCCCAATTTCGATTGGATGACCTATATTTCAAGAAATCTGAGAGTACCCAACAAGGTACAATCATATGAAGTTTGGTTGAAATTCGCCCCGTGGTTTCCAAGAAGAAGTTCTTTAAAGATAAAAGTAGACGACAAACATCAACGGGCGTCTCCGGTGATGGAAGACGACGGACACAATGCGATCACAATAGCTCACATTGGCACTTAGTACCAGATGAGCTAAAACAGAAGACACACTAGGGAAACCTGCAAGGAAATGCGCAATGTTTGTATATGCGGGAGGAAACAAACATTATGCTGGGTTAGGTAAAACAACAATATTGATGAAAGTTGTACTTTAAGTATCTGAGAAGCTCGTACAATGAAACCTCTCTTTTGCGACCAGTAAATTGCGTTAATTAGTTATAGTTTAAGACAGGTGGATGCTGCTTTAGGCAAGGTAAAAGTAAATAGAAAACCCCTGTAGGAGGTTTCTATTTTATTTTCACCTTGCTTTAAGCTGCCACCCGTCCTTCGTACAATCAATTCGCGTTATTTTAGTGGTTTAAATCGACATTTTACGGCCCCTATAAAAGCACGTCATACCTGATGGTGTGAAGTGATTAGTAAAACTGTTGGAGTATGAGTTTTATTCCTAACCTAAGTGATAAGGTTCGGTATGAGTTTTATTCCTAACCGGAACAGCTTTTTTCGTCAAAAGTACCGCGAGATATTATACAACTCAGTTTTAGATATGCACAAACAGTGTATGTTTGAATAGTTGCACAAAATTGCTCCATTGTTTTGACCGTTTCGCCATTAGCAGAAGTTCCTATTAAGAAAATGGCTGCTTTCAAACATATATTAGTGTGCAGAATCTGCATATAAAGACAGACAATGATTGTTATGTACAGTGGAGAATGTGTTATTCTTTCCCAATAAACGCGTTTACGCTAAAGCTATTATTTACAGTGCAAACAGTTTGGAGCCAGATCAGACGCCGGGTAACCGGCGTCTGATCAGGCTCCAAACTTGTTTGCCAACAAGATAAACATGAATTATCAGAATTGTCCAAAAGTTGTACTTTTGTACGTTTTAGTGTTTTGCGTTTGCGAACGTTTGCGTTTAAACGGGAAAGAATAACGTATTCTCCACTGTATAGTGTCATTTACACCCCTCACTGTCATGACGTCGTTTTCTTTGAACAATTGTCGCTTGCTGTTATATCTAAAATATTTAAAATGTATTTATTACTGTCAAACAGTTCGGATCCAAATCAGACAAAACGTTACTCTATCGTACCCTAAGTAAGGTAAAGAAGGAGTTTTAAGTCTAATTTAACCTCTTCACTGCCGTATCCCGGGTACAAAAGTTTGCAAACAGTTTGCGTCCTGATCATACGCCGCGTGACACGACGTCTGATCTGGCTCCAAACTGTCTTGGACTCATTTTAATATTTCTTTAGTCAAAATACCCAAAATTCAGTGAATGACGACATCACGGCAGAGAAAGGAGTAACCGTATTGTCTTTATTATTACCATTGCCTTTACCCCTTCACCGCCATGGTGTCGTCTGCTTTAGTTTTGTTGTAATTCAAGATCGTTTCAAAGTTAGAATTAGGGTGGTATGACTTAACAAAGTTCGAGAGTTAAGAAACGTCAGAGTGTAAACAGTTTTGATCATGTTCAGTCGCCGCCTTACGCTTCGTCTGATTTGGATGTAAAATGTTTACAATGTCGACTTTGACACCACTGAAACAATTATTTTCATCTCATGTGTATAATGTATTTTGTACAATATATATTGTAAAATATGTAATATGATGAAATAAAATTCATTAAAAAAAGTTATGTGCGTATGGAGTTAATGTGCTGTGGCATATCCACTTGGGAAACAAACCTAGCACCACGATTCTTTACCCACAATGATGGGTCGATTTTGGAGTGTCCCAATTGAACTTTAAAGTCTTTACGGTTTGGCATCCATTTACAATAAACAAATCTGGGCCAAGTTTGGTTTCCAGTCTCTTTTAAGCATAATGACTGAATACACACTGAAATGATTATCAAACAGTTTGAATCGTTGTCACATGCGGCAGTGAAAAACACAATTTCATATTTGCAAATTTGATATGCGATGGAACATTTTGAGAAGACATCATTATAACAGAAAATGTTTGTCACGCCGAAAATAGCCCTAGTTTGACTAGTAGACTGCTGTGTGTACCTGTATTTCTTCTCCAAATTTCGTCTAGCTGGAGAAGCATATCATATGGGTACCCCAGCATTACTGTTGGCAAAAATGAACCAAGTATTTATTCATTTTATTCATCCTATTAGGTAGAGCTTGGTAAATACCTGTATGCTTTCTTTTTCCATGTACATTTAACCTCGATACTTCTTGATAACTATTATGACACATCAATATACAAATTGAAAGAGTGAACTCGAGCCAGCATAGACTACGATCAGAGGCCGAGTTACCTAGGAACTGATCACGATCTAAACTATCAGGTGATATGTATGACTATATATGGAACAAATTTTGGTTAAAATCTGTTTATTCATAAGAAATACTTTTTATTTAGGCTTTATTATAAATTATAAAAATTTCAAATGAATTTGCGTATTCCCAACTACTGACCTCTCTATTGATATGTATGTTTTCTATTTGTATAAATGTTAATGCTGTCCACGGTAGTGGACCTTATACAGATATATTTCAATAAAGTTTCAAAGTTTCAAAAACTTGTATTACGGAAAAAACTCTCGCCAACGTCATGACAAGGGGCCTGTTTTACAAAACTACTTACGCAAAATTTTTGCGTAAGTCAAAATTTTAAATTTTAATTTATATTTTTTATTATCACTTGCTACAAACAGCAAATAGCCAGATCAGAGGATGCGCTTTTAGCGCGTCCTCTGATCTGGCTATTTGCTGTTTGCAAACGTTTATGATCGAAAAAAATGAGTTAAACGATTTTGAGTTACGCAAAATTTTTGCGTAAGTTGTTTAGTAAAACGGGCCCCTGGTGAATAACTGGAAGTGGTGTGCAAAAGTTTAATGCATTATCTATAAAACAATTTTTTCCTTTAGAAATATTTATACGGGTGCAAATCAATTTAGATGTCTGTGTTACGCGGTGTCCGACCTGGATAAAAACTATTTGCAATGTCAACATTAGTCATCTATGGCGGTCAAAGGGTACATGTCTTTAACATTTAAATGTAACTGTGAATACTCTATGGTACGTTTTTTAGTTTTGATTACAGACTGTCATTTAAAGCAGGATGAAAATAAAGCAGAATGCGCCTTACTGCACATCATGCTTTACTTTTAGCTTGCTTTTAATTCTGCTAGGACAATCAATAAATTTCTTCAGGTGCATATTCGTGACTGTATAAATTTGAACTGTATATGTTGTCTGCACTGGAGGAATAAATTAAAGGCATAAAGAGGTGTATTTACAGAGAAATAGCCTAATAGGTTAACTGTTTCATTTCTATACTCTCTGGATATACATACACATACAGTAGATCACTGTTTTAAGGCCATATATATATGAAAAAATATTCTAACACACTTCGCGCACGCCCCAATATAAACAAAGAACGAACGTTTCAGTGTTTGAATTTTCAATAAAACACTCACGCGCTAAAACATTCTAACGTGACGTCATATGGCTTCGAAAATGCGTACGCCAAGAAATGTAGCGCAGTTGCTTCGGTGCAAACTTAGGTTAAATTATGTGTCAGAATCAAAATAATAAATTGATGCCAGTGTTTTATCTTGCAATCAAACACTGGTAGTCGTTGAGATGCTTGTAATTAAACCATTCGGCCTAAAGGCATCGTAGTTAAATTACTATGCATCTAAACTCCTACCAGTGTTCGATTGCACGATAAAACACTGGTATGAATTTATTATTTCTTAAACAAAGTTACCTTACATGCCTTTAAATATTCTTTATATATAAAAACTTTATTTCGTTTATAATCCAGGAATTATTCTCGGAGCATCCAACTATGTCACTAATGGAGAGGGAAGTAACTCGATATGTAAGATACAGAGTTACGTCACGACATATTCCAGTCTGGTGTCGTTCCTCCTGACGATAATGACAGCACTACATATAACCACGGCTGTTGTCAAGAAACCTGATATTGCAGCAAAAACGCGCATACTATGTTACAATGCAGTTAGCTGGACAATTCCAGGTAACATTTCTTGTACAGTCAGTCTTGTATTACCCCATTTACTCGTAGCCTGTTTCTAGTATTGAAGACAGGTGGCAACTTAAAGATTGAAAGTACAGCGCTCCCTCTCTACAACGGCCCTCTCAACAACGACTCCCTCCTTTCAACGACCCATGTTGCAGTTCCCTAAACAGGACATTTATGGCCAACCTTTTCTTGACTGCAATACCATCTGCTTGAATTTGTCGTCTGATATTTGTCTTAAAGTTACACAATGGACATTTTGATACAAAACCCTTAATGTCGAGTGACAAAGAGCTTGAATCCAGATCAGACGCCGCGTTACGCGGTGTGTGATCTGGATTCAATCTGCTGGTAAATGTAAGCCAATTTCCCTCCCTATATCGACTCCCTCCGAACAACGCACAACATTTCTGTCTCCCAATTAGTGTCGTTGTAGAGAGGGAGCGCTGTATTCGTATTTACATTCAGCCTGCTTTAAGCTACGGTCAACTAACATATTCATTAATAAATAAAGTGGAATTATTTTTTCATTGGAAGACTAAGTAAAGGCGTAAAAGTCGTACGTATGGCGTAATGAACTTATATACTATTATTTAGTTTAGTAGCCTGATCGGACGCTGAGTTTAATGCTTATAAAGTGTTTAAGATGAGTCCGCGATTGTTCTCAAGCTTTGGACTGGTCACATTTGAACGGAAACAAGAGTTTTAGCACATACGCTTTACCTGATACGATTTAGGAATCCAGCATGAGTTTTCATCTAGGACCCAAATATCAGATCCAAGATAAATTGACGAATGTTGGACTTATTTTCTCTTATTATTCATCTAAATGTAAGTCTAATACGTTGTCATTAAGCCTTTCGGCGCCAAATTAATCGGGTGAATTTTACCCTGTCACCGTTTTTTGTCGTCTGCTTCAAAATGTCGTCTGTAAGAACGTTTCAAAGTAAGATTTAAGGTAGGATAACTTTAGAAATATCGAAACGAGTGTCAAATAGTTGGATCCTGATCAGACGCCGCGTTACGCGGCGTCTGATCAGGATTCAAACTGTTTGCAACATCGCATTAATGCGACTTCGGCGCCGAAAGGGTTAAGCCACCCCCCTTCTACGTAGCCAACGTATGTTAACATTCGCCCGCCCTATATAACTCTAAGTAAATTTTCGATAAACCTTCAATTCAGATCTGGCTCAAACCAATTTAGATTTTCCCTACCGAAAGCGGAGAGATACCGACCAGTACGCTTTCTCTCCTTTGGAAATCCGGTGTAAAATGCTTTGAATTACATAACGGCTGAAATTGTTGACCAGTCTGACAGAGAAAGTCGTTCCAACTTTCCAAACCAAAATAATACATTTGCACTTCGTACTAGGACCTAAACTACAAAAGTAAGATTCGGTATTGACATGTTTAAACTAACGTTTGTTGTACACGTAGCCTTTGTACTTTCATGTCTCGGACAGCAAATGTACACGAACTGTGTAGCTCTACTGTATCTAACGTTATGAAGTGGGTGCCTGCATAGGAATTAATTAATTAGCGTGTTGCGTAAATCGCTTAACTTTGCATAGTTTTGACAAAACTTCTTGGTTTGTGACTGTTCACATAACGGTCAGGAATTCAAAACACAATGTACGTGGAGCACCACTTCGTGTTACCGAAACCGATTGTTTTTTCTATGGCAAGACAGTTAAACATAAGTAAGCTTAATAAACATTTGTGCAGATAGATTTAAATTTACATGTATATATAGTAACGATTGAATGCACTTTATGCCATAATTATGAAGAAACTATAGTTTATTTGTTTTGGGAATGTTGTAAAGTGAAACCAATAATAACAAATAGTTTAGGTGAGTTAGTAAAATATAACCCACACCTCAAAATAAATAGTTTATAGGTACTTTTGGAAACCGATTAAAATGACTTCAAACTTGACATTTTGTTTTTAGAAATAAAACGATATATATTTTATGCAAAGCAAAGAAAATCATTCCGTCAATAACAGGGTTAAATAACTCATTGAAACTAGTATGGGATATTAAACAAGCATGTAATAATACAGAAAATATAGATTTTACATGGTCAATTGTACGATATCGTGTATTAAGGTACTTCGCAGGTGCGCTTAGTTTCCATACAAGGTGTTATGAAACTTTTCATTAAGAATGATAATAGCCTAAGAAACGATGTGTGAAAATATAGGCAAAATTTATTGTGTGGTTTGTCTTTAAGGTAAACCCCTTGATTGGATGAGTGGGTGAGAGTATAACACTTTCACCACAATACTCAGTGTCTTAGCAGAATGAAAACTTTTGTCAAATACGATTGAATTCACATATGGGTTTAAAAGGATTAAATGAAACCTCATAAGATATTGAAAACAAACTGGCTCTTGAGTGTTTTTACTGAAATTGTACAGTGGAGAAGACGTTATTATTTCCCCTTGAAACACAAACGACACTCGACGCAATAAAAACCAGAATAAAGTTTACGATTGACTTTCATCTAAAAGTTAAACAGTTTTGAGCATGGTCAGATCACCGGGTTACCCGGTCTTATCCAGTATACTTTGTCTTTGCAGTGGTGATAATTGCAGTAGCTGGTAAATATGGGGTATTAGGCTCGAATGACATGCGGTACACCGGTCCTTGGTGCTGGATTGACGCCACTGTCCCGCATACAACCCTCTGGCAGTGGGTGACCGGAAAAGGCTGGGAAATCGCCTGTTACCTAATAACAACATCAATGTATATCCTGCTGAAGCTTTATCTGGTGAGAATTAATTTTATGAAAATATTACCCCTTTCGCTGTCAAGCTGTATATTTACTTTTACATGCAAACGGTTTAAATCCAAATTAGTCGACAGGTTAGGTAGTATCTGATGAGGATCTAAAGTACTGGGCATTCAATTACATACAATGCGTGTATAAGCAGACGCAGTAAATGTGTGAGACGGAGTACTAGTATGGTGACCCCTTCTCTAAGTTATCTTAGATAAATGCTGGTAGAAGGTGCTCGTCCATTGAGACCAGCTTTCGGTGGTTATTGTTATTCTAACCTCAAAATTATACACTCTCTTTCATCTCGTCATCTTGCACATTTATCAAGTGTTGCTTTAAAAGTGACCAATATTTATGTTATATTACATTTTCCGGCAATTGTTTCTATATATCCACCACTCGATGACTGAATGTATACAGTGAAATCCCTCTAAACCGGACATGTGTGGGGACAAAAACTTGTCCGGTTTAGAGGGGTTTCCGGTTTAGAGGGGTTTTAATCCAACGCTTGTTTCTAGTATGAAAGATAGCTGATCACTTAAAGCAGGTTGAAAGTAAAGCAGAATGCGCATGAAGGCGCATTTTGCTTTACTTTCAATGTGCTTTAAGCTATCATCTGCTAGAATATAGAAACTATTTCTGATGATGCATATTCATGAATGTATTTTCTTCAGTGATATAATAAACAAAGGCGTAAAAAGGCATATTTATGGTGTAATGGGTTAAAGCATAGAAGGGTTCGAAACGGGACCAAAGTTTTTGTCCGGTTTAGAGAGATTTCCGGTATTTAGAGGTTCCGGTTTAGAGGGGTTTCACTTTACATGTACATGTATTTACGATGATAAACTATATCACACAATGTTCGAATGTCCAAACGAGGTCTAGATTTGTACAGTTTTATTCTGTAATTTCCCCTGGTAGTATATTGTTTGTTAAGAGTTAGGAGTTCCTGTTAATTGTAATAACAATTCCAATTCAGCAGCAGCTTGTATTACTCAATTATATCCCCTCACACTGTCCGGTAGCTTACCGTTCGCAGCTTCAATTTAAGGAGTCTTACTTCATATGTTAGATGCGATAATCAAGGAATTATCTCGCCGACTCGATTATGTAGGATTTCAACGATGAGTATATTGTTTTTCTCGTAAGGACACCAAATTAGGTGCGCATGTTTCGCATGTGGGCCGACTAAAGTTTTCTAAAGTGTCTTAAATTTGCTTCTCTAAATATCCAAGGCATCTCCTAATTGCTCCTAGTACCGAGTTTGCCATGTTCACAATTTCAACAAGGTGTTGGTTATAGGATAGCTTACTATCTATGATAACACGTTTTCATTTGTCAGCATTACTCTTGCCTATTAACTGTGAGTCGGTTTGAGTTTGTAAGACCTTTCTTACATTCTGCTGTTGCTAAACGCATGAAACAAAAATGAGTATGAGGAATTGGGACAGTTTTAAACAATATTTTATTCACATATTGAACTAGATTGGACAACATGCAATGCCTATGTAAGTCTTCGCTAGTGGTACAAGGTAATTACATGTTGTGTAGTTGTATACTAAAAAACATGATTATTCAATAGCTAAAAAAGAAAGTTTACTTGGGATACATAAATACAATAGTTATGATCAACATAGCACTGATTATTGTTTGAATGTAAGTAACCTTTGAGTAATTCAGTGTTAACCAAATAAAATGAAGGACAAAACGAAATAAGCTTCATCAACTAATCAAACAAATATCAATCAGTATTGCCTGTTGTCTATTTTATCATCTCCTTTTCATGCTAATATCATAGACAATATATTTTCGTTCCTTTATCGATCAGCCTAACGCATCACCAAGAGCAGCAACAAAAGTTGAAGTATTTATATTTCAGAAACTTAGGCATAAACATGAAAGATTTAAAGCCGTACATACAAGCCTTCGGGACGAGGATCAGAACTTTCTGTACGTCTTTCTAGTGTTCTATATTATCAGACTTTGGGGTACACTGAGGTTCCTGATATGAGTGATGCAACCAAAGACAAACAGTAATGCCATGTATATGAAGGTCTTGTTGCATTTCCAGGCCTTTGGCGATCCTGCACAAGCTTTTTGCAATTGTATTTTGTTCTGTCTCTTGGACACAACTGTACGAAAGAATTTATTTGGAATATGTTCCAGTCGAGCAAATGGGTATAAAGAACTTCCAGAATCTAACGAAGACAATGATACTTCAAAAATTGTTGCTGACAATACAAGGGTTAAAGGGCAGCTTCCAGGAAGAACTGTTCCTAACTGTGGAAGCGTTGAACACAATAATTGTAGTGCGAACAGCTACGATGCGGATAATGAAGATATTCACAGTGAGGTGTACGGCAGTCGAAGCTCATCCCCGTGTCATACACCCAGCCGGTCTCAAACGACGTACGGAAGCATTAATAGCAATTCTATTAGTACGAACAGTAATGCAATCGATAAAGGAGACACTCACAGTGACGCGAGTCCAACGTCAACCCCGTGCCATACACCGAGGGGAAGTCAGCTGAGATACGGAAGCGCGTTGACTGATGATTTTAGCTCCAATGGTTACGATGAGGATAGAAATTATATGCACAGTCAAGTTTAATGTAGTCCCACGTCAACTTCTGACCACACACAACGGCCAGTTTCAATTCCGGCCAGTTTCAAATCTGTGTATTCTGCAAACTTAGTTGTCCTCGCTATAATGTAACCCTTTACCCTCATAGCCGGTTTTTCATTTTTAAAGACAATTGATCACTTTAAGCAGGTTGAGCTTAAGGCGTATTATGCTTTACATTAAGCTTTCCTTAAGTTACTATCCGCTAAGATGTGCATGTATATTTTGATGCGTATTCATGACAGCATAAATTCGAACCATTTTCATCAGTGAATGAAACAATTACTGGATAATCTCACTGTTTCAGTCGTGTATTTATCAGGAAATGTGCCATTTTGATAAACCCTCTGTTGCTTCTATTGTGAATTTTCCCTAAGAATCGTAGACAATCGTATGTTATTGAATAATTCCGACAGCCCGATTTGTCGAAAAACCACGTTACAGAAAAAACGAAGCCTACATCGGAAGTTATGACGAAATATCGGTTGCGTGAAATCAATTAATATGTGATGTCATGGTAAGGCAAACTGTCACACAAATAGATTAGATAAAAACGTTGGGTTCCACACGGGTTATATTTGCCACTCGTGAAATTATAACGTCTGATGAGCACTCAATAAATTTTTTTTTTTAATCTCACACTGAAACATACAATTATCCTCTATTTATTATAAAATTCTGCCCAGTTGAAATATTGACTCATTTAGAATATAATGATGAAATACTTAATCTATATGTCGAGGCCTTGGTGCAAAACTATTGTAACTCCTTCACAATTGTGAAGGAGTTACAATAGTTTTGCACCAAGCCCTCGAGTTATTAATTGAAGAAAGATTGAAGTCTCTAAAGATATTGCATTCTTTATATAGTTCAAATGGTGTTCAGTATATTGTCTTCATTATATATGCATTACATTACCACCTGTCTACTAGTATTTACCCTTTTCACCTTCAATTCCATTATTGACTATATATGTTGTTTTCAATGTATATTCAAACAGCCATTCAAACTGTGGATGTTTATACCTTGAGACATCTTAATCAAATACAAGAATGATGCAAAGTCTCTCTTCAAAGACACTCAAATTTAGCATCACTGTGGATGTTTAAACCTTGTGGTAGTGCACGGAATTATACAAAACGGAATGTTGAATAGGCGAGTATCTGAGCTCTCGCGGCGGTTGAATTTTGCGAGATTATGTGTCACGTGACAACATCTTCACTTTTTGCCTTGTTGTCCGCCATTTCTGGCGTGAAATTTACCGACTCGAGTGTTTTTATTGACATTTTATAGAATTTAAACGACTTGGTGGACATTCCTATCAATTCACGGGAATATAAACACGTGAACAATGCTTCGAAAACACACATTTATCATAGTGACTACCGATAAACAGTCTCTTATCAAGTCTCGCGAGTCTCGTATCCGCCGCACGAGATTTACGATATAGCGCGAGGTTTCCATTCCGTCAGTGTATAATTCTGTGGGTAGTGTAACCATGCTTACAGGGAAGAAGTAGTACAGAAAGCTAATTTGGGAGCTCTCTGCATTAAGCTGAGTCACACGCTTTTAAATATTCTTATCGGATAGCGCAGTGGTAGCGCACCCGCTTATAACAAATGCGGTCTCGAGTTGGATCCCGGATCGGGGCAGTATGCGAGAGGGTACATTGGTCGCCCGTCCGAACACGTGGGTTTTCTCCGGGCACTCCGATTTCCTCCCATAAAAATGACCAGATACGCCACAATTTGAGCCATCGAGAGTGATCTGTATAAGTTAATGTAGATTGTTTCATAATCGAAGTAAAAGAAATAAAGTTTAAACTCTTCTTAATTCTTACTTACTAATACACGCAGTGCACAAAGAAACGCACTTTTTTCATCACAATATTATTTGTCAGTAGTTCTGCCTTGGGTTATCAATGTTGAAAAAGGGTTTTACAAACTTCGTAAGATTCTTGGACATATTCATTTTCAAAACCTGTTTGTGAAACGTATTAGATTTTTCCTCAAAAAAGATTATGATCCAACTATATTGCTGCGCACTTCACGTTTGGTTATCGATCAATCTACAATTGATAACCATGCTTTCGTCTTTGGTTGTGCGACGACAGACAGGGCTTAGCACTACATGATGATGTATATCAAAAGCCGTCCTTAACCGGGAGAGTTATGTCGGATTTTCGTGCTTTGTTTGTTTTTTCCCTCCCTCTCTGTCGTACCCTGAACCCATCCATGTCTTACAGTTACTCGTGACTACAGACTAGTCGCTTGAGTACAATTTGACCGTTGCCACAGTGGGTTATTTTTAGCACGGGCTTGAATGTTAAATTCTTTCCCGTGTTACTAATATTCTTGTCATAGATCTTTTGTTAGATGTTTTACATGTATTTACTTACTGTGTTGGCGGTCTTTTTGATTGTAAGGTTTTGGAACAGGGTTTATAGTTTATGTACACTGTTTGTCTTTATAGGTGAGTATAGGAGATAAGAGTGAGGTTGGGCGCCCCTAAACCCAGGTTTAACCCCCCCAGTGGTTGTTAATAATTAATTAATTTATAATTAATTATTGCTTGCTACTGACCGTACCAAGGCGGGCTCCTATATTCACTTTGCTTTATGTTTGTCTTGCGTGTTGTTTTCTATTTAGTGTGTAGATGAAGGAATGGTATTGCGTGTGTGTGTTTGTCGTGGTATGACTGTGTGTGTGTTCTGCTTGAGAAGTGGGTGTATTGTTTGTGTTAGGTTTCCTGCTTGAGTCTTTCGTATTAATTTGAATAGTTTAGATTCAAAGTGTAAGACTATTCTAACTTGGTTTTGAAGACATAATTACATTTTGGTGACATAGTAAATCATGTTTCTGGCATCATAAAACTGCTTCTAAACTGCGCAGCCATTATATTGAATGGAATTTATTGATTTTTAGCCCACTGAAGGGGATATAAGCAGATGACATCACATTCAAATTGTCTTCAAAAGAGACCTGGTGATTTTCAAGAAAGCAGTTTCAACACATGTTTTCTAGAAAAGCACTATGAAAAAAATCAAAATGTTTACATTCCAACTAAGCAGAATAACGGTTATGTACAATGTCATGTTAGAAATTGACTGTTATGTGAAGTTTCGATGCCTTATCAGTTTTCCCGAAATTGTTGTGTATAATGTTTAGGCTTTTAAAAGTGTTCTTGCTTTTGCTATTCTATTACACATTATTATATTGATCTTTGAACAGCCAGCTGTTTTTCTGTTCTGTAAAAGTTTGATGTCAATGTCTACGAGCGTGCACATTTTTCTTTTGAGTAACAACTGGCAGAAATATGACGTCATCTACGCACGTCTTCTGTTTTGGTGTTGTAAGGTAAACTCTGCCAATGATTTAGGAGAAGCGGCCTACAATTTACGAAATGGTCCACGATTTTTTAATCGGCCCATGATTGTGAAATAAATCTTACAAACTTATCCTTCCTAGTATTAGAGCCTCTTCAACATATCACAATTTAAATATGCAATATTTTAAATGTTTATACTGAGCGCGTTCTACACGACAAATGCCAAAATGAATTGAAATTATTCGCTTGAACAGCGAAAACTTTGTAGTAAAATAAATTCATTATGCAGTTTCTTACCAGGATACGTTGGGATTTATTCCCGGCTTAGGAAAATCATGCACAACCCTCGCCTAACGGCTTGGGCAACATGATTTTCATCAGCCGGGAATGAATCCCCACGTACCCTGGGAAGAAACTGTATAACTAATATTATACCATTAAAAAATAAGCAAGGACAAATTACATGAATCTGTCCATTAACTGGCTGTTACAGTAATGCAGAATTAATAATAGAGTAAAAAATAAATGAAACTAAAGAGTGGCACTGGGTTTCCTACCTAACCTTAGACATTCTTTTTCAAATTCCTTTTAAAAATCCTGAAAATACTTTTAATTTCATAAGTCAACCTTGGTTGTTTTTGTACTATACGAGTAGATTGGAACAAATACAGATAGATACTAATTGGACTTTACTATTTAACAAATGCCAAGCACAAGCACTTAATTACTAGGTGCTTTCCATTACATGGCCTATATTGATTTCATTTATTTTTTCTTGCCTAGTTTGTAAAACAAGTGTCACTTGCAAACAAATATTTAAAAAAAAAAAAGCTTGCAAATACATGTAGCTAAATAATCAGTTTGGTGGCAATTTTAACATGCTTTGTTCTGAATACGGTTGTCAGAAAATTTGTTTAACAGGAATCAATTTCATACAAAATGGGAAAAAAATATGTAAGTTTTGAATTAAAGTGTGCTGACAATCTATTTAACATTTCAAGCATCTCAGTAATTTCACTTATTTGGGTATCATTTTAGGCCACATTTAGTTTAGTACAAGTTCTTTATGAAAATGCCTACTTTGCCGTAGTTCTGGGGCTTAATTGTCAAAGGGAATTGTTTCTGTTTATTAGACCAAGATCATTCCCTCTGCCAAGAACTAAAAGGAAGGCAGGTCGGTGGTTTTGATCCCATGCGCTGCTTGTCAACGAGTGGGATTAGCCGAAATCATCTTCCTGAAATCATCATCATTTCATCTCATCACCCCTCATCTATCATCGGCGCTATATGACCTATTTTGTGTCGCAGTGCCGTAAAACCCAACTAATCCATCCTTTATGAAAATGAAACATTGATGAGATACTTGTAGGTAGGGCTGACTATTGTGATCAATATCGCCATCATGATAGTTATCGATAGTTGAAAACACTATCACGATAGACTGTCAATAGTTGGATTCACTGTTGCAGTACTGTCACGATAGTTTATCTCATATACTTTTATGATGTACACCATGAAAAATGATACTTCCTATATCCTAGTGGATGGTAGCTTAAAGCAGACTGAAAGTAAAGCAGAGCGAGTGTGCCTTAAGGCGCATTATGCTTTACTTTCAACCTGCCTTAAGCAACCATCTATCTTCAATATTGAAAACAAACTGTAGGAAAAAAGATTAAAAGAGACTTAAACACACACTGGGAACAAAACAAAATTCTGGTACAACTCGTGGAGAGAGTTATGTATTTGTAAACAAGTTTTACACGTGATAAAAGTCCAACTATAGATAGTGGCTCAAACTATCGCCGATAGAATCGATAGTTTTATTTTACAATCAAAAGTCAGCTATCATGACTTTACCAATCACGATAAACCGCTACTATTGACTATTGTGCCATCCCTACTTGAAGGCTTGCCATTCTGCGGAAATATTGATGATATAGATCTGTCACCCAGAGATTGGTTAGGAACTGTGATGAAAAAGGTTTGTTACAAACTTGTCTTGAACATTAATGATATCCCAAGGTTACCCTTGAACATTGATGATATAGGTCTGTCATCCAAATATTTGTCTAGAACAATGATGATATAGGACTCTCATCGAAAGATTAGTCTGGAACATTGATGATATAGGTCTGTCATCTAAAGATTAGTCTGGAACATCAATGATATAGGTCTGTCATCCAAAGTTTAGTCTGGAACATTGATGATATAGGTCTGTCATCCAAAGATTAGTCTGGAACATTGATGATATAGGTCTGTCATCCAGAGATTAGTCTGGAACTTTGATGATATAGGTCTGTCATCCAAAGATTAGTCTGGAACATTGATGATATAGGTCTGTCATCCAGAGATTAGTCTGGAACATTGATGATATAGGTCTGTCATCCAAAGATTAGTCTGTAACATCAATGATATAGGTCTGTCATCCAAAGATTACTCTTGAACATCAATGATATAGGTTTGTCATCCAAAGATTAGTCTAGAACATTGATGATAAAGGTCTGTCATCCAAAGATTAGTCTGGAACATTGATGATATAGGTCTGTCATCCAAAGATTAGTCTGGAACATCAATGGTATAGGTCTGTCATCCAAAGATTAGTCTGGAACATCAATGATATAGGTTTGTCATCCAAAGATTAGTCTGGAACATTGATGATAAAGGTCTGTCATCCAAAGATTAGTCTGGAACATTGATGATATAGGTCTGTCATCCAAGGATTAGTCTGTAACATCAATGATATAGGTCTGGCATCCAGAGATTAGTCTGGAACATCAATGATATAGGTCTGTCATCTAAAGATTAGTCTGGAATATCGATGATATAGGTTTGTCATCCAAATTTATCTGGAACATTGATGATATAGATCTGTCATCTAAAGGGAACTCTAAAAGGTCTCGTCCAAAGATTGGTCTGTTACAATGAATCACATATTCTATCAAATCAGCATAATAAGTTAACTGAAGATATTACACTGCTGACATTCGATGATACCTTTGAGAAAATAAACCGATGTCCGATGTATCAGTGCTTTACACTGGGTTTCCGAAAGAACCAGAGAACTATGTAGATAAAAAGAGTAGGGCATCGCACCCAGGTTTTCTGTTTCTGCTCTCCTCTCACTTGGGCATCCAACTTGTCCATAGATGGCAGAAAAGGATGTTAACAAACCAACCTTTGTTTTGAAAAGCGCCAAGTCAATAAAATGTTGACGAAAACATATTTTTTCAAAATTGGGTACTGAACTGTAGTTCATTACAGTGTTTGAAACCAAGCTGTGTGAATAGGCAAGCAGCAATTGGGCATCCTTTAAAAACATGCAATTTTTAAAAAACTTTTTCTTGCCGTCCTATAAGATTTGTTGATAAAATAGCAAACCGACAGCCTAGTATAAAAAACAACTCCCACCTAATATTGAACCAAGATATAAAAAATGCTGCAAATTTGTGATTGTGACAGTTGATTTACTTCTGGAAGCATTGAAATGCAACACTGCTTTCAAAATGTCAAACATCCCGGAAAATTTTAGGTGCTTATTTAACACGTGTATTTTTTGATGAAGGTTTAACTGTGTGGTGTTATTCATTTCATTTTTAGTCTAAACTTTTCAATTTCACACATATATTGTAGAAAGCATTACCTGGTAGCTTTCGTCCGAGTACTTCGGACTTCGTCAGCCAACTGAATTGAATTCTCATTGGGGATTAACACCGCTCGAGGCCTTCGTGAGCGATGTTAATGTCGAGTCCCAGATGTGCGGGAGGTTGTATCGGCCCCCGTCCCTGTTGAGTGCCGGTTTGTGTGCCCTGATGTATACTGCTTCCTTTACCCCCCGTTCAAACCATGAGGGTTCGCGGTCTAGGATTGTCACTGATTCGAGAGACACACCGTGTCCTGGGCAGTCTTTATGTAAATGGCGTGATACCTCACTTGTACTGGAGCTGGGCCGTCTATGCTCCATGAATCTCGCTTTCAAATTCATTTCTGTCTCACCGATGTAGTCTTGTTCGCACTGGTCTTCCTCATGTCCTTCGCATTTAATATGGTATATAGGGCCACATATATCCTGCTTCTTTGACTTGTCCTTTGGGTGTACTAGGATCTGTCTTAGAGTCCTGTGGGGCTTGAAACACACGTTTATATTATGTTTTCCAAACACCCTTCTCAAAGTTTCAGACTTCCCCTTCATGTAAGACAGGATAATGTTGCCCTTTGAGTCTTTCTTTCTGGAGTTAACAGTTTTAGTCTTGTTTTTTTACTTTGATAGTTTTGTTGCCACTTTCTGAATAGCCCATTTAGGGTAGTTGCATTTGTTAAGGGCACTGTTGACATGTTGTATTTCAGTCCCAAGATCTCTTTGGTCTGACGTCACGGTTTCGGCCCTTTGATGTAAGGTCCGAACAACACCTAGTTTGTGCTCCTCCGGGTGTGCAGACTCAAAGTTTAAATACTGGTCGGTGTGAGTGGGCTTGCGGAAAACCGTAGTTTTAATGGTGCCGTCAGGTTGCCTTATAGTGTTTGTGTCCAAAAATGCCAGAGATCCATTTTCTTCTGTTTCAATTGTAAATTTGATGTCTGGGTCAACACTGTTTATGTGTTCTGTGAATTCACTCACATACTCCTTCTTTTGTTTCGTGTGCGTATCGTCTACATAACGATACCACCATCCGGGTGGGTGGGGTGCTGTAGAGAGGGCTATTGTTTCAAAATGTTCCATGTATAGATTGCAAACAATCTGCAGGTAGTATGTTCCATCATATACAAAGTAAGTGCAATTTAGGCACAACTCTAATAACCTAGTCACCCGTTCTGGGGTTAGAGGTGTTCTCTTTGACAGCGTGTTGTCAGCTAACAACCTGTCTCTTATGACAGCGAGTGCCTTGTCCACAGGTACACTGGTAAACAATGCACTCACATCATATGAGACTAAAATCTCCTCCTCCCCTACAGTCTTGTCCCTGATCACTGATGCAAAATGTTTTGTGTTTTTGACATGGTGTTCAGTCTGACCCACAAGAGGGGAGAGCACTTTGGCAATATACTTGGCACAATTGTAGGTGATCGATCCCACGCTACTGACGATAGGACGGAGAGGCATATTTGGTTTATGTACTTTTGGGAGTCCATAAAACTTAGAGGGAGTGTCAGTGGTGGGGTAGAGTTGTCTGCTAAGCCTAAACTCGATTTCTCCATTGTCCTTTAATTTTCTTATAAAGTCTGATAGTTCCTTCTTATATTTAGTAGTAGGATCTCTTGTCAAGACCTTATAGGTGCTGGAGTCCTGTAGCATAGTCTTGCATTTCTCCTTATATAGGAAGACCAGTGCGAACAAGACTACATCGGTGAGACAGAAAGGAATTTGAAAGCGAGATTCATGGAGCATAGACGGCCCAGCTCCAGTACAAGTGAGGTATCACGCCATTTACATAAAGACTGCCCAGGACACGGTGTGTCTCTCGAATCAGTGACAATCCTAGACCGCGAACCCTCATGGTTTGAACGGGGGGTAAAGGAAGCAGTAT
The DNA here is from genome assembly GCA_922989275.2 of Gari tellinella. Classification (NCBI taxonomy): domain Eukaryota; kingdom Metazoa; phylum Mollusca; class Bivalvia; order Cardiida; family Psammobiidae; genus Gari; species Gari tellinella. The sequence goes on from OV277870.1 coordinate 60,284,901, forward strand.
ACATCAGGGCACACAAACCGGCACTCAACAGGGACGGGGGCCGATACAACCTCCCGCACATCTGGGACTCGACATTAACATCGCTCACGAAGGCCTCGAGCGGTGTTAATCCCCAATGAGAAGTCAATTCAGTTGGCTGACGAAGTCCGAAGTACTCGGACGAAAGCTACCAGGTAATGCTTTCTACAATATGTGTGTGAAATTGAAAAGTTTAGACTACAAATAAACGTGTATTTTTGTTTAAAAAAATGTCAAGTCTTTAAAACAAGAGCACCCCGTGTGGGTACCAACGCTCCTCTGTTTTAGAAGATCAGTGAAAAATACAGTAAATTTGGTCAACGGTCAATGTGAATTGGTACAATAATTTGGTATGTATGGATAGGACTTGACAAGATGAATATGCATATCAAAATTGAAGACTGTAGATTAAACATTGAAGAAGTTATGGCCAATTTTAAGATTTCGGAAAAAATAGCGTAAACTTAGGTCAAAGAGGTCAAGTTTAAGGTCATTTGGTAACACATTTTGTATTTATGGATAGGACTTATCAAGATTTGCATGCATACCTAAAATGAAGGTTGTAGATTAAAAGTTAAAGAAGTTATGGACAATTTTAAGATTTAAAAATTAATGTTAAGATTTCAGACGAAAACGACGGCAACACCAATGACCACGACAATGCGGATCCTAAGTGATGACATAAGCTTCTTTTTCTCTCTTCGAAAAACAGAAGAGTTTAAAATTGATATTTCTTACATTTACTAATTCAATATTCAGCACTTTTACATGGAGCGACTTTAGAATCTGTCCGCACAATAAAAGTAAAAAAAAAAAAGTGAAAAAAAAAAGTTTATTTGATTCGAACCCCTGCCCTTACCCTTCCTCACCCCTCTCACTCTTTCTTCATATTTCACTATCATCTATTCTATGATTTCCCATTTATACAGTTCATTGTCATCACTGAATACCTGCGGACATTTGAACATAAGTTATCAATCATATCATACATTCAATATACACAGATACATAACTACTTACACAAGCTCTCTTATCCTCTCCGCCATTGTGCTAGATGCTAAACACATTTTGGAACTTCTACAGTATCCTAATTGATACAATCTATAAATAGCTCTGCCAAATATGGAAAACACGTGGACAAATATGCATTAAAAAAACGCGGCAACGTATTGGCCAATTGGTTGAGAAGCCAAAGTCACGTGATGTGCGGTATATCATGACGTACACATCCTTACAATTTCATTACCAAATATGGCAAACAAATTTGAGACAACGCAAAAACGAAACGAAAACATTATGGGGAGGATTTGTTTCTGGAACTTATTAAAGACATAGTGAAAATATATCCAGCACGGAGCAGAGTTCAGGTTGAATATTAATGTGTTGAACTTTCTTCAGTTATTCAGAGTTACTGTTGACTTTGTGTCTGAGAAATTGGAGAATTTGTGGATTAAATGGAGATGGATCATCGCTGAAAGGTAAGAACTAACATAGAAATATGGTGGTAGCCACTAGCGGCCGTATTCCTATAAATGGCTAGTAAATGTCACAAGAAATTATGAGGTTAATGTCACAAGAAATGGCCAGGTTAATGTCACAAGTAATCGCCAGGTTAATGTCACAAGAAATGGCCAGGTTAAAGTCGCATGAAATCGCCAGGTAACCTGGTTAATGTCCCATGAGGTGGCAAGGTAATTTCTACGAAAATCCAAAAAACACGGTCACGGGATATCACGAAAACAACTAAGATCCCGGAGAATACATCGTAAAAGCATTATATGGTAGTCAATGAAAAACCGGGTTAGACTCAGTTAAAGTTCGATTAAACACATTTTTTTCAAATAAAGTTTGTATAAAATGCATGTTGATTTGTTAGGAATGTAATATTTGATATGTATTTGGAAAATATATGATATTTGATGATTTCAAATATAAGAAAAAGCTAAAATTATCTGCCGACAGATTCTAAAGTCTAGCCCTTTTACATTCTATCTGGAATATCTGAACTCATGTAGGCAAGTGCAGCTCTGAAAGTTTTAGCTTCATTTATTCTTACTTTCTCCTCTTATATACTACCTCAGAGTAAGTGAAAGTTTATCCAAATGGCACATACAATAATATGCAAATTTAAGAGCATTCAAAAGGCTCTCTAAGAATACCAAAAGTTAAGTTAGAATAGTTTTGCTTCCAAATCTGTTTGCATTTGGCATTTTTTGTAAGTGCAAAACTGTTCTAACTTGAGATAGAATAGTTTGTGCAAACAATTCCTTACGATAAGGGGGATTTCTGGTGCAAAACTATTCTAACTCAAGAAATGTGTTTAAAATCAAAATAAACTTCTTTTTTTGAAAAATTCAAATTATATGTTGTTTCTTTAGTGCTTTGAGGTGTGTTGATGAACAAAAAGGTTTATCAAAGCCATTAAAATAAGAAGGAAACAGTTTTTTCCAGTTCCTGAATAATTTCTGAAAATGGACTTAGAATAGTTTTGCGCTAAGCCCTCGACCACTATATTTGGATAGAAGGAGAACTTAAAGTAGTTCGCCGTGGTATGTACCTGTCGGAAGGATAAAGGGTGCACGTGACGGATCATTCTCGTAGGCCTCTCTAGATAGGACGTCAAAGGTAATGCTACCAACCAATACGTTATTGTATAAAACATGTTGAGCCGTCCTATGTCACGTCGGTCTTGCAGGGTCTGCCGCCCCAGACCCTCCCGAAGTGCTGTCACACTGTCATAGTAGGGGTAATTGTGAGTTGTCCATCTCGCAGCTCTTTTTTGTACTTTATTGCGTCTTATTTACTTGTTTAATTCCGTTTAAACTGAAAGGAAAGACGTCTTCCTTAGTGTATAAACCATATACTTTATTTCTATACCCGGAAGACAGGGTGTTTATATAATCATATAGATGTATCCATTACTTAATTCGATTAGATGATACTACATGTAGCAAGATAAAGGTTTGATAAAGTGTAAAACTGAACCCTTATGGCTGGTCTGGACTTCAAAGTGACCAAAGTCAGTCTAGTTTCATTAAATATTTTTATTATCACCTACAGCTCAACAAGGTCATCGATAATAATAATCAAATATGTACAGTGCTCCCTCTCTACAACGACACCCAATGGGAGACACAGATTGTGTGTCGTTATAGGGAGGGGAAAATAAGACTTTACTTACATTTTCAAACAGCTTAAATCCAGACCAGACGCCGCTTAAAGTGGCGTCTGATCTGGATTCAAGCTGTTTGTAACTCGTCATTATATGTATTCCAACAAAATCTCCACTTATATGTAACTGGAAAAGAGGACAGAAGACGGCAAATTTAAGCAGACGTTATTGCAGCAGTAAAAGCGTTAGAAATAAGTGTCATATTTAGGGAACTGCGACAAGAGTCATTGAAAGGAGGGAGTCGTTGTTGGGAGGGCCGTTGTAGAGAGGGAGCACTGTATCTCTATCCTCTCTGACTGGTCCGTACAAAGTATGGCATGGCAAAGAAACCTTTTCTCAAACAAACATAATGGAGAAACCCTTTTATTAATACAGTAGAACCTCTATATTGCGACAACTAAGTTGTCTCACTTATTAGCCATTTAAGACGGGTGACTGCTTAAAGCAATGTGAAAGTGAATCAGAAAGCTCCTACAGGAGCTTTCTGTTTCAGTTTCATATTGCTTTAAGCTGTCACCTGTCCTTTATACGGACAATTAACCTTCTTTTTATTGGTCGTAATAGAGAGGTTCTACTGTAGATCTGACTACTATCTATGGTGCACAATCATGTACACACAGCTGACATGTGAACAAACATGTACCATGACGTCATGAGCATAAACTATTACTTTGTTAACAATAATATCTTTATGTATGACGTAAGCAGAATGTATGGTATTTGAATACTTATTATTAATAAGTATTCAAATACCATACATTCTGCTTACGTCATAAATATTACTTAGTACCGTACTGATCTGATGACGGTCTCCGTTTGCCTTTGTTTACTCTATCCAAATTAAAATGGACTATTCCAATTTAACAATAGAACTTGCCATCACACAAGATGCGCAACCCTCTCAAACTACTCAGTTCCACTCTCTCCTGTGAACAATTGATTATTTCCTTTGTAAATCGTTTGGAGATAGATCAGACGCCGGGTAAATAAATACAAAAGCGCAACACAAACAATACACCCACCTCTCAAGCAGAACAAGAAAGAAAGCCAAAGAGACGAGTTGTACAACATGTGCACGCTTCTGCAGGAGGAATGATAACAATATTGATTACATGTACGGGGCGACGATTTACGGCCTCCACACGGCACAAGCAACACTATTGTGGCAACAAATAAATACAAAAGACTCAAGCAGGAAACGCAACACAAACAATACACCCACCTCTCAAGAACCATGTGTGTGATTTTTAATATGTTATCAGTTTGGAACTGATCAAGGTCCAAACTGTTTTTACAATCACATCAATGGTTCTTAAGTTTAAAGACGCATAGATTTCCCAATTTATAAATAGACGGGGTATTACGTCACAATGCCATTGAAACGGTTACGGGCTCGCCTTATATTAAAATGCAAACTTTGCTGTTTTTGTTGTTTACTTTATCTTGTATGCATTATTTTCTAGGTTTATAATCTGCAAAGCGTTCGTCTGAAATATATCTGATGTAAGCTACATTAAAGCAATAGTTTATTTGTTAAAGGCAGTATGTAAGCCAAAATAGCGCATTTTTTAAACCTGAAAATTCAGGCAGATACGTAATCTAAACATATAAAAAGAAGTTATCCGCGATGATTATGGAGGCAATAAATCTGACAAACACATGGATTTGGTGGAAAAAAGTCGACTTTTAAATCGGTTTGTTGACATCCGATCAACGACAGAGATTTTCCGAGTTCGTTCGGCTTGCGCCCGGTAAAGATGATTTCATAGCTCATTATTAGTGTTTTCTTCTGACTTCTGAAAGTTATTTTTAGATTGGAACATTCTAAAACTTTAAAAGGGATGAGTAGTCCCTACATCCAGCAAGAAACATTGATAGCTGTATTTATTGTGCGCAGTATACAGTAGAGAATACGTTTTTTTCCCGTTTAAACGCAAACGCAATGCACGTAACTGTGGAAATTTACTTTTAAAAGTTTTAACTATTATTTTTTAATCTGAGTAGCAAATAGGTTGGAGCCTGATCAAACGCCGGGTTACCCGGCGTCTGACCTGGCTCCAATCTGTTGCAATGGATATAATAGTTTTGTATACAAATGCGTGTATTGGGAGAGAATAAAATATCAGTAAAGTTAGCGCAGCGGTCTCGTGCTGCACGGGAACCATACTTATCTCAAGTAGGAAAGTGTACGATGATGTAGTCGATGTTACCTTGCTTACAGTGGAGAAAATGTTATTCTTTCCCAATAAACGCGTAAACGCTAAAACCATGATTTCAAATGCAAACAGTTTGGAGCAGATCAGACGACCGGTAACCCGGCGTCTGATCACGCACCAAACTGTTTGTATATAAGATATTGCGCGATTTAAACATAACTTTGGGCGACATTCTGGCTTTAACTAATTGCAGCATATCACCCTTATACGCCCGTACTAATACCGAGCTATTTAAAAAATCCGATGCTTACTCTGGTTCCAAAATTTGGAACAACCTTCATTATTATATTAAATCTGATAATTTCGTACTTCAAATTAAATAACTGTACCTACATAGGCGAAACAAGACGGAGTCAAGCCTGGCATATTTCATTTTAAAATGTTAAAACATATACATGTATTCATTTTAGAAATTTGAAATCAAATTGTTCTCGAGTCGATCCTAGAGACCTTCCTCTTTTATCGCAGTTCTGGGGCTTAATCGTCACAGGGAATATTTTTTGTTTATTAGACCGAATAAATCCCGTCTTCCAAGACCAAAAAGAAAGGCAGGTCGGGGATCGGGGCATGCGCGGTTTTGCTACGTATTGGGATAGGACCAAATCAAATTCCTGAAAGCATCATCATCTCGTCTCATCATCCCTCATCATTCATTGGCGCCATATGATCTTATTTGTGTCGCAGTGCCGTAAATAAATACGAAAGACTCAAGCAGGAAACATAACACAAACAATACACCCACCTCTCAAGCAGAACACACACACACACAGTCATACCACAACAAACACACACACGCAATACCATTCCTTCATCTTCACAATAAATAGAAAACAACACGCAAGACAAACATAAATAGGAACAGAACAGAACAGAACAATATTTTATTTCTTTTGGACTTAAACATGACGTTTATCGTCCATACATAACTATACACATATTAAGTCAAAATCAATAATATGATTCATATCTAGCATGCATGTGAGAGTATATATTTATTGATATACATCGTTAGTTAAATTCGTCCTTATCTTCATGGCGCATTTTATGTAGCAACCAAGTTTGTTGATAATGTCACAGTTTTTAGATTGTAAAAGCTCACACAATTTGTACACACTTGTTCTAGTTCTATAGTAGTCATCTATATATCTTCTCCTTATATTCTTATAAGGATCACATTTAAAAATGAAATGATATTCATCCTCAATGTCACCGTTTTCACAAATATTGCACAGTCTCTCATTTCTCTCAGTTCTTATTCTTCCGTATCTTCCTGTCTGTATATGAAGTCTATGTGCAGAAAGTCGCATTTGTGTCAACACTTTTCTGTAACTAATGTTTGTACACAAGTCTAGGTATGGTTCATACTCAAATACAACCTTGATCTCTTTATATAAAGTTAGGACACGATTAGTTTGAATATCTCCTGACCACCCTTGGATAAAACAGTCTATCATGCGTTGTTTAAATACATTACTAAACTGCCTTATGTCAACACTATCAGGGTATTCCCATACATTTAAAAATCCATATGTACTCAGCATATTTTTCACTTTTGATGCCCAGTTCAAATAACCCCTATTCATATCTTCAATAAGACTTGTATATAAACATTTAATGATATTATTGTTAGTATACATAACCTTAAACCAATATTTCAATATTCTCATATTTCTACCAATATATAAGGGAAATCTGCCTAAATCCCCATAAACACCTGCATTACTTGTTGATAATTTTACACCCAATATACGTTTACAGAACTTTAGATGAAGTCTTTCTAAGTCTTTCATATTATTAAAGCCACACACTTCAGATGCATAATTTAAAATTGATGTTACAAAAGCATCGAATAACTGACACATCGTTTTCAATGTAAAGTTAAACTCCTTTGTGTTGTATAACAGTACGTTCATGGCTTTCAGCCCTTTACCCACGAGTAATTGTTGATTTCGAGTGAATGAGCCACTGTAATTAAACACTGCACCAAGGTAATTAAAGTCTTCAACAACGTCAATATCCTCGCCATTGTATGTCCATGCCTCGTGCGGTTTTAGTCGTCCCCTCTTACGGAACACCAACACTTTAGTCTTTTCAGTATTTACAGTTAGCCCCCAACGATCACAATAGGATTTCAGATTATTTAAACTGAGTTGTAAGTCTTCTACTGCTTCGCCCAGCAGCACTAAATCGTCTGCATATAGAAAAAGTAATAACGATAACTCTTGTATGTTAACCCCATTACTTCCCTTGTTGCTAAGGTAAAGTTCTAGGTCCTCAACAAACAGAGAATACAATATGGGAGAGCACACATCAAGATTGTTTCAGACCTACCGCTATGTCCATGAGTTCTGAATAGGTGCTCATATGTCTCACTCTACACTTAACATCTCTATACATAGAACGAAATATTTGTAATAGTTTCCCTTTTATACCAAGTTTGTTTAATTTGTACCATAGCGCATTACGGTTTACGCTATCAAAACACTTTTTCATATCAATAAACGAACAATATAACCTTTTACCAGGTTGACTAATTATCTTATCAATTACACAATGTAAACTAAAAATTGCGTCAGTTGTGGAATACCCCTTTTTGAAACCAAATTGAGCGTCCGGTACCTTTTCATATTCTTCACTCCATATTCTCAAACGATTGTTTAATACCGACATAAATAACTTTGCAACACAGCTCATAAGAGTTATTCCTCTATAATTTTGCGCTTCATTAGCATCACCTTTCTTATATATAGGTATAATAATGCCCTCCATCCAAGAGCTTGGAAATATGCCGCTTGAGTATACCATATTAAACAAGTCTGTCAAATGTGCTCCTAATATGTCCCCGGCCTCTATAAAGTACTCATTTATAATCTCATCGTGAGAATAAGCCTTCCCTCTCTTTAACGTCTTTATCGCGCTCATTATTTCTGTGATTGTAAAAGGCTCGTCTAGTTCCTCAAAAACTGTATCTTCAGCGCTTTGATCTCTGCTACAAAACTCCTCAGCTTCAGCATCGGACACAATATTAATTTCCTCACTTAAGTTTTTAAAATAATCAAAAAATTGATTGATGGTTATATCCTGTCCTTTAACACACTTTCGTTTTGTAAAGAATCTCCAGAAATCTCTAGGTTTTTTCGTCTTTAGATTCTCTATCTCTCTCCCTCTTTTTCTTTTATATTCTCTCTTCTTTCTGTTTGTACATAATTTATACACTCGTTTCTTATCACATAAGATTTGTCTATTTTCTGCACTTTTAAGACCATTGTAGTCGTTTAAAGCGTTGACATAGTCTCGTTTCTTACTCCTACATTCACTGTCAAACCAATCCGCTTCTTTGAATGGGGATTTCTTTACACATTTAATATATTTATTATCCCTTTTATGCATATCATGTTTAAATAAAGGTTGCGCAGTTTCATTGATTATCTTCACAAATTTATTCACAGTTTCATTAACACACTCATTATTCGACGTGTAATCACGCTGCATTAAATGGTTCAGATCAGGGAGTCGTGCAATTAGGCCATTTTTAAGCTGGTCCACTTTTCGGCTGTCCCACGTGATTTTACTCTCAGGTGTATGATCTTCACAGTAAGTATCTACCTTATTTACCCGCATAGAAAATTGCAGCATAGCATGATCGGAGAATACATTAAAGTCATTTATCTCAAAGGATTCAATACTGTCGAAATTATAGTCTGCACACAGAAGATAATCTATGACTGTATTCCCCATTCTATTGAAATATGTATATCCACCCGTGCTTTCAAGTCTACCGTTACAAATTCTTAGCGCTGTTGATTTGCATAAGTCAAGTATTTGCACCCCTTGTGAATTAGACTGCTTGTCCATTGAGGCCCTCCCGAGGGGTATGTCTGATATATAGTCCTCACTATCTATAGTCTCAATAACTGCATCACACCCAATATAATCTAATTTTGTACCTGTCCTGCCATTGAAATCTCCAATTACCATTACAGTCCCAATGCTGTCAAAATGATTTACATCAGTTTCCAAAATATTAAAAAGATCACAATTTATTACCTCGTAAGCTGGTGAATTATTCCCCCAAATATACACCATTCCTATGTAAGCATCTTTTTCCATAAAGAAAGAATCACTTCTAAGTTTAATCCATATAATGGTATCATGGTGATTCCTAACAAGTTCAACACCCGATGAAATTACTTCTCTTACGTATATTACAATACCTCCACTATTGCGCCTCGCATTTCTGTGTTGAAATTTTCTGTAAAGATTATACGTATGATATCCCTCTATATCTACGTCACTGTGTTCTCCAGTCCACGACTCTAATAAACAAATGATATCGTGTTTACCTAAAATGTTACAGAACTCATCATCGGCTAATTTGTCTCTCGTTAACCCGTTACAATTCCAAGTTGCTATCGAAACACTACTCTCACATGACTCCTATACCTTTCCATATGGGCCATCAGTGTAGACCCTACCGTCCACTATCAGTTTATTGTACTTAATGTATGATTCTTTACCTGCGTCTCTTGCCTTTTTCATAATTGGGAGGAGTAATTTCCGCTGGTTCACAATCGCCTGAGGGTACTGATCGTGCATGTAACAGCCGGTGTCTTGAAGATTATTTCTCAACGACTTAACGTAATCCTTGTCCCTTTTCTGTTTAAACACGGCTACCACATTTCTTGCTTTGCCATGTCGTTTAATTCCTATCCGGTGCAGCCTTTCGAACTGTATGTCCTCTACCCTATCTTCTTCCATTTTCAATGTGTCCTTTAGAAATGACGTCACGGTTTCTTCTAACCCCCTTTCAGTTTCGCTCTCAGGTTCCCTTAACCCGCCGATTATTAAGTTGTTCATCATTGCCTTGGCCTGTATATCAGATAATGATTCCTTCAACTGTTTGTTCTGCTCACAAAGATTTTGTACTTCCTCTCTCGTTTTTCCAAGTTGAAATTCATTAACGTCTGCCCTCTCTGTCGCAGATGTTAAAGCCTCTGAATTGTTCGTAACACGTTTATCCATGTCTTTCCACAGGGTACACAATTTCGAGTCCACTTCATTTATCTTTTTCTCTAATACGTCTATCTTTTCTAGTCTTTTACCTATGTCATCACATTGTGATTTCATAAAAGCCATCAGATCTGCATTTGAAACACTAGGTTGCTGTACATAGTTAGCTGGCGTCGACATATTAGGACCTCCAGTATACACAGCCTGTCCTCTGTACAGTGCATTGTTTATATTTACATTAGGGGGCGTGACCTGACCCATATTTGCCATGTTTACATTCTGGGAGTTACTTCCGGTATAGCAGTGTCCATTGCTTTGTTGAAAAACATTCATTTGATTGTCCATTATTGGGTTATCGAAAACACTCCGTGCGTCAGATAATAGAGATATCATAGATGGCTCGTGCTGCATGTGCAATCGATCAGGTGAAATTGTAAACGTCGAATCACCTACCGCATTATAACATTCCGTTCCCGCCGTTCCCGCCGTTTTCTGCTCTTTGTTTCCTTTCGTTGTTTTAGATTCTTCGCTTTTACTACTGTTTTTCCGCTTTGTTTTTCCCATTTAGGCTATCACAAACACTCTTTGTTCACAAATAGTCCAATAAAATCAAATTTTATTCCGATCCTCACTCAAAAAGTCACTTTAAATCGAATTTGTTTTCAGAGCTCACACACACAGATGTTTACCATTCTATTGACCTTGACCTTTTTTTTTTATAGGAGCCCGCCTTGGTACGGTCAGTAGCAATCAATAATTAATTATAAATTAATTAATTATTAACAACCACTGGGGGGTTTAACCTGAGTTTAGGGGCGCCCAACCTCACTCTTATCTCCTATATTCATCTATAAAGACAAACAGTGTACATAAAATATAAACCCTGTTCCAAAACCTTACAATCAAAAAGACCGCCAACACTGTAAGTAAATACATGTAAAACATCTAACAAAAAATCTAAGAATTTAACCCAACTCATCATCAACTTCTCGAGTCGAGTTAACCGCAGATGTGATAGTTTGGATCAGGTACTACACTGTTTGTCACAATCAGTTTCTCTGATAGTCCGGTGGAACCTTGTTTTAAACTCCCTTTTTATCGAAACAGTGTTGCAGTGAACAAACGATACTTTATTATACAGATTATTGCACTCTATAACTCTGTAAATTTTACTTAACCCTTTACCCCATAGAAGCGACTTTTAGCAAATCTGATTTATTCATCCGCTGAAGAAAATAGTTCCAATTTAATAATTTAATATATATTATAGGGAAAATTTTCAATATATTCTAGCACAGGATAGCTTAAAGCAGGCTGAAAGTAAAGCAGAATGCGCCTTAAGCGCATTCTGCTTTACTTTCAACCTGCTTTAAGTAGTAACCTATTTTCAATTCTAGAAATAGGCTATCAGGTAAAGGGTTAATGTGTATATATCTTTGTTATTAGTATCATTGTTATGAAACTGCAGCTTACGCAGCATTTTATTTATATCTAGTGACCTAGAAGTGTGTCAAATCTATGTATACAAGGGCTAATAAAGAGTGAAGCATCTCGATATTTAAAAACAAATTATTGCTTAATGTAGGATGAAAGTAATATAGAAAGCTTTTATAGCATATTTTGTATTGTTTCTAAATCAAGCTGTAGCTTTTATATCAGACTGATCTATTGGCCGTCAGCCGTACGGAGGTTTTGCTGTATTTAAACAATAGCTTTATCTGATAAAGAAATCTGCGGATGTATTATAAACAAACCAGCACCACTCACAAACAAGCATGTATCTACTAAACACGGATGGCCGTATTAATGAGTATTTATTGAAAACTGAAAATTGGTGATGGATTTAGTGAAAATATAAAGATTCGCCATAAGGATTTAACTTTTAGCTAGAGACGAAGCCATGATAACATATCCAAATAGTTTGGATCCTTATGAGACGCCGCGTAAGACGGCGTCTCATCAGGATCAAAAATGTTTTACATTCTGATCTTGTTTTATAAAAAAAAGTTCAAAATTCTACCTTTAGAATATTTGCAGACAATACTGTTGCTGACAATGAAACTACCCAGCATTCAAAGTGGTAACGAGACTAACGAAACTATGACGGGGTTTCCAACCTCTGTCATAGGACTGAGTTTAACTAGCAGTCTGCTCTCAGTTATCGGCAGCCTGATCATCTTCGGAACGTATGTAACGATACCGGAAATACGCACAATTACCCGGAAGTTGATAGTATGTCTGACGGTGGCAGACTTTCTTACAGCATCTGGTAAGTGCAGTAGAATTTAGACAAGCCCCTTCTGTGTATAGTTTCCAAATAGCGAGCTATTGGGACTTGCCAGTCCCACAGCACACCTGCAATACACATTTTTTATTGGAGGAAAGTTTTGCTAATAATTGTAATGTGTCTATGTAGCTCAGGCATAGTCGCTTAATAGGTTTTCAGGGTTGATAATTGGCGTATTTTGTATTACATTTTGTAGCACTGTATCCCTGAGCACATACACATCTCTGTGACTCAAACGTACACAAATCGGTTAACATGTTTCAACAGCGATCGCATCGTACTGGTGAAAAACAGCAAAAAAAAGTAAATTGCTACATTTTGCGGATGTTATTAATAGAATAAATCGGAAAACACCTTTTACCCTACGATAAATATCTGATTTCAAACGTGTCCATTTCGTGCGACACCTAGTGGCTTTAACAAAGTACGACAATTCAAGATTCGTTACTCCACGAAATCGTGCGTATCTGTCACCTCCCGTAAGTACTTTCGGTTTCAAACAATTTCCATTAATCGCGAAATATAAACGTTCAACAAATGAAATTGCACTTGGAAAATGGAAGTACGTGAAACTTGGCAAGTACTCTATCTAATAAGGCTAAGGTAATAACACTGGACTTCAATCAAAGTGAATATTAGAGTGAACCCGAGAACACATAGAAAAAGCCGGCTGCTTATTTAAGCGATTGGTATAGGCCAATTTTATTGACCTTGTAGGGCGGATTTTCGATGAGGACCATTGCTTTTCAGCTTTGGGGACGGCAGCATGTTCGTGTATTATCGGAATTTACCGTTGTCGTCTGCCTTTTTTCTCAATGTTACATGTTAGTGGACATTGCGACTGAAGGAGTACAATGACGAGTGGCAAACCGCTTGAATCCAGATCAGACGCCGCGTGACTGTTATAAACTGTTTGCAAATGTAAGCCCAGTATTAATGTGACCTCCCTACAACTACTTTCAACGAACAACACAAGCAATCTTTGTCTCCAATTGGGTGTATTTGTAGAGAGGGGGCACTGTATATACCATTTTCACGTGGATATAGCTGCATGCATAAATTGTTATTCTCCATGTTGAAAGTATCGGACAATAACGATATAATACGGAACTATAAGGGATATAATACCTATCATCCCTAAAATAAAAAGTAAATACGTTTATTTTTGCCAAAGGTTAGATCCGCCCTGCCAGGTGAAAAAATCGGCCTTTATAATTATGTATGCAAGTGCCTATAGTTTCAAAAGAAGCATTGTAACATATGCTTTCTTTTACCATTTTAGGATTACTCACACCTAAAGCATTAATGTGTGAAGTTTGATCAATTTCTTACTCATAGCTTTTGATTTCGTGTTTTCATTTAATTTGAGCCAAAAACAATAAAGAAAAATGCAAATATCTCAGGTAACAAACTATACACTTTGCATAATACTTTTAGTAAGCATCACTTTTTTTTTTACTGTTTTACTGTTTGTTTGTTCTAATTATTACTTGAAATATATTATTCTAGAAAACCAAAAAAATGCATGCCGTGTTAATATAGGCATCTGGCACCAATTTAGAAAGAAACAACAACTATAGCGCACCTTTTGAAGGGTTTACAAACTCGACCGTAGTCACATGAGACATGAAAACAGTAACCCATCTGCGATCAATAGACTTTCTATACATGTATTTGAAAATGATATGCAATTGAAATAATTAAGTAGACCACCTTATGACACACCGAAAATAACCATAGACAGACTTGTATTACGAAATCTCATTGTTATCAGATAAAATCAAACCACAAACGTCAGGACAAGGTGAATAACTAGACGGGGATGTACAATATGATTATCCATTATCTTTAAAACAACCAATAAAAGTCAAATGACGATAACGTATCCCCATTAACACTTTCACTGTCAAATTGAACCGGCTGTTTTAATCATTCATTCCATAGCCTATGTCTAGTTTTGAGGACGAGTGGCCACTTGAAGCAGGTTGAAAGTAAAACAAAATGCACCTTAAGCGAGCATTCTGCTTCAATCACATCCTGATTTAAGTTATACCCTCTCCTAGGATAAAGAAAATATTTCTTATGGTGCATATATGTGACTGCATGAAGTGGAATGATTTTCTTCACTTTTGGATATACATTAACATACAGGAAATATCCTTTTCTGGCCATCTGAAATAAACGTCATAAAGTACAACACAATTTTCTTTCTTTTATTATCCAGGGTATATTCTCGGAGCATCCAGCTACGTCACTTATGGAAAGGGAGATAACTCGATATGCACGATACAGAGTTACGTCACAACCTATTCCAGTCTGGTTTCGTTCCTTTTGACTATAATGACGGCACTACATATAACTACGACAGTTGTCAACAAACCTGATATCTCAGCCAAAACGCGACTAGTCTTTTACAATGCAGTTAGCTGGACAATTCCAGGTAGCCTTTTAGTCTAAAACCACGATCTCACTGTCCCGGTTTGGGTCCCCGGTGAGTCCCGGTTTAGCAAACCGGCAGTCGCCGGCAGTCACCGGGAGTACTACCTTGGCGGCGCCGGGGACGACCGGCTCGATCCGGGGTCGACCGGCTTCCACCGGCTAACATTCCCGGATGCTTTAAAATGTTTAATACAACCGGGGGTCAGCGGGAGACACCGGGACAGAAACCAGAACCGGCTTCATCCGGGAATGCCGGAGCAACGCCGGGGTATGCCGGGGCAACGCCGGATCTTTACCGGCACATCCGGGGCAGCTCCGGGTCTCTACCGTGAACAACCGGGGTGTTTGCGAGGATAAATTTGAATTTGTTTTTTAAAAAATGCAGATTTCTAAATTTTGTTTTTAGCGTTTGCGTTTCGTCTGTGTTTAGATAGGAAATAGTATCGTCCTCTCTATTGTATAGGGTAAATCTAATACATAAAAACGAACGTTTTTCTTTATAGATAAATAGCTTCAGGCTAAAGTCTTTATGTCAACTACAAATAGTATGTTACCAGATCAGACGCCGGGCAAACTGTTTGAAACTCATATCAAAATGAAGTTTGAACAATCTACAACATTATTATGTTCTTTTTTATTCCATTTCGTTTGTATTTCATCTCATATACCCCGAGCGACAAAAGAGAATTTATACTAATTCACGTCCGCCCCGGTTTATGTCCTTTCCGGCGAACACCGGGTAACGCCGGCACGCCACCGGTGAACTACCGGGGTTGATCAGGACGACACCGGTGGTCACCGGGATACCACCGGCGCCGATCGGGGTTATACCGTGTTGTACCGGGATTAATCGGGAACAGACCGGCCCTTCGTCGTAACTACGCCGGGCCAAACCGGGAACTCACCGTGATAGATCGGGGAGATCCGGCTTCTTTACCGGGAGTCCACCGGGGTAACGCCTTGAATGTGAGATCGCAATTTATTTTTTCATAAAAATCGCCCCGGCTCATCCCGGTTCCCCCATGTACACCGGCTATTATCACCGGGACGCACCGGGACCAGCACCGGGACAGTGAGATCGGGGCTTAAGCTGTAGACCACTTTTATTTGCGGTGAAATCACCATACAGCCTTTTGGTACTATCTTATAGCATATTTCCTCAGGAGTTCGGAAACAATCGTCTTACGCGTATTAGGGTAGTGATAAGGGAAGATAATTGAGGTTAAAGTTGTCTGCCCCTGGATTTTTAAGCAAAAAATGACATCCTTATTGGGCTTTTATTTCATGTGTTACAGACTTAAAAAAGGTATTTTGTTAGCAATTATCAAAGTAGTTTATCTAAATACACATTTTGAAAATGTTTCAGGAAAGCTTCAGACTCATTGAAATCCAAAATGGCCGCCAAAATGGCTAATTTTAGTAACATTTCAGCTTTTCGAGCAATAACATTACTTATATTGACTAAAATTGATACTCATACGGAACAATTTTAGTAGATTCGTATTGTACATCAACTTCGATATCATACTAGCTTTTTATTTGATGGGTTTCCTGTCATCCAGTGCTGAGATAATCCAAAATGGCCGCAGTATATACCTACCTTAATAATTTCTACTTACATAAATTTTCTTGATTGGGGCTTTCATTTCCTTTGTAAGATATTCAAAATGGTATTTCATAAGCAATTATTAAAGAAGTTTCCCCAAATACATATTTTGAAAATGTTTTAGGATAGTTTCAGAGCTATTGTAATCCAAAATGACTACCGAATAGCTATTTTTAGTAACAATTAAGCTTTTCGATCAACTCAACTACTATTTTTTTCTGTATTTGATATTTATAAACAATTTTAGTTGTTTCTTATTGAATATTAACTGAAAAAGTCCAGTAAGCTTTTATTTAGATTTGTTCCTGTCATCCAGTGCTGATATAATCCAAAATTGTTAAGTATTGTTAAGACCGCAGCCGCATAGTGTCACTTAAATTTAATAAAAGGCGTTATGACTCTTGTGGTACCAATTTCCAGCCCAATTACTCGTACTTATGGGGATCGTAGCTTTGCAAAGGAGGCTCCTAAATTCTGGAATGAACTCCTGTATTTGTCTTACAGTTGTGATAGTAGCGGTGGCTGGTAAACACGGGGTATTAGGTTCAAGTGACAGGAAAGGCACTGGTCCTTGGTGCTGGATTAAGGCCACAGTCAAGTATACAGCCCTCTGGCAATGGGTGACCGGTAAAGGTTGGGAAATCGCCTGCTACATTATAACGACATCTTTGTATATTCTGCTGAAGTTTTATCTGGTAAGAATCGTTTCTGTATAACTATTAACATTTTCGCTGCCAGACTGTATATAAAATTTACATATACAAACAGTTTGAATCCTGATCAGACACCGCGTTTTGCGATGTATGATAAGAAGCCACATTATTTGACAGTCGTACAAAACTTTTGTAAGTCAAACTGCCTAACATTCTAAACATTAGAAATTAAAGCATGTGATAAGTACGAGCAGAAGAAATGAATGTCTTGGACTGGTTTCCGACCATTAATATGATATTTTTTAATAAAAACACCAGAAAGAGTGCGCATATTCTTGGCGGGCTAAGGCTGTTTAAAATTTCTTAAAAATTGGCATGCCTCACTTTTTTCCACAAGGCGTTGGTTAAGGGTTAAGTTTAGAGTAATTCTATGCTAAAGGATGCTTTACCATACATAGCGACACATTTGTCTTTTTTTAGCATTACTTTTATCCATCAATTTCGAGTCTGGTTTGAATTTGTAAGTTTTTTCTGAAAGTCTGCTTTGGCAAAACGCATGAAACAAATATTTGATGTGTAGTTCTATTGTGTAAGCTTATCTTTGATGAAGGCCCTTAAACAGTCCTACACTTTAATGTAAGTTTGCCAAATTTTCACTAGTGTTAGGCTTTTAACAGCGGAGCATGAATCTCATACTCTTACATACAGTAAAGGGTAGGACTGTAAAGGCCAGTGGATTTCTTGTCAACATTAGATGTGCCCGTAGATTAGCTTTACGCGCCACAACTAACATCACAAAATTCCTAACCTCTTTAGGTTCAAATCCCGGTCTGGGCATTCGGGTTTTTCATGTGGGGAAGCCTTCAAGCTGGCTTATCGGTGGTTCTACCAATTTATTGATTTGTGCCTTAAACAGTTTATAAAGGGTTTCTTGGGGGTTCCTATTTCTATTTCAGAAACTCAAACATGGTCATGAAAGATTTAAAGCCGTACATACAAGCCTTCGAGACGAGGATCAGAACTTTCTGTACGTCTTTCTAGTGTTCTATATTATCAGACTTTGGGGTACACTGAGGTTCCTGATATCAGTGATTCGACCAAAGACAGACAGTAATGCCATGTATATGAACGTCTTGTTGCATTTCCAGGCCTTTGGCGATCCTGCACAAGCTTTTTGCA
Organism: Gari tellinella; assembly: GCA_922989275.2. NCBI lineage: Eukaryota > Metazoa > Mollusca > Bivalvia > Cardiida > Psammobiidae > Gari > Gari tellinella. The sequence goes on from OV277870.1 coordinate 60,303,481, forward strand.
ATTGTATTTTGTTCTGTCTCTTGGACACAACTGTACGAAAGAATTTATTTGGAATATGTTCCAGTCGAGCAAATGGGTATAAAGAACTGCATGAATCAATCGAAGAGAATGACAATTCTAAAACGAATGTTGACAATAAAAGAGTGAAAAGACAACATCCGGGGAGAACTATTCCAAACTACGGTAGCGCTGAACATGATAATTACTGCACGAACAGTTACGATGCGGATAATGAAGGTATCCATAATGACGTGTACGGCAGTCCAGAGTCAACCCCGTGCCACACACCAAGAGGGTCTCCGATGTCACGATACGGCAGCATTAATAGAGATGATGTCATGACGAACAGTACTGACGTTGATATAAGAGATACCCATGGCGATGTGTACGATAGTCCAAGCTCAACCCCCTGCCACACTCCAAGGGAGAGTCCGGTGAGATACGGAGGAGATGTGAATGAACATGTTACGCCGGACAATTACGATGTGGATAGAAATGGTATTCACAGTGATGTGTACGGTATTCCCAATTCAACGTCTGGCCACACGCATTGGGGAACTCCGGCCAGTTTTAAATCTGTATATTCCGCAAACTAAGCTATCCTCGCTATGATTAACCATTCATCCTCATAGCCGGTTTCTAGTTTTAAAGACAAGTAACCACTTAAAGCAGATTGAAATTAAAGTTGAATGCCTATTAAGGCGCATTCTGCTTTGCATTCAGCTTGCTTTCAGATAATATTTGCCAGGAAATAGAATATTTTATGGTGCATATTGATGACTGTATCAGTTGGTACCATTTTCTTTCAGTGGATAAATAAATTAGAGGCGAAAACAGGAGTATCTGTGGAGCAATGAGTATTGATTTGTATCATGAAAATCTCTCTAGTTGTATCAAATCATTCAAACATGAATTACATTCGTTACTGAAACCTTTCTTCCGCTAATTTTACATAAAACTCCGACCACTTTGAGCATTCATCATCAGGGGCCCGTTTCATAAAACTTCGTACGACAAATGTTGTTGAAAGTCCGATTACAAAAGTCTCAATTATCATTTTTTTCTCCATCTAATCCTGTCTTGTGACATCTCTTTGGAATCGTCTTTTGAAGACGATTCCAAAGAGATGTCACAAGACAGGATTAGATGGAGAAATCAGAAATTAAATATATTTTAAATTTTTGTCGTACGAAGTTTTGTGAATGGGTCCCTGGACTATTATATTTGGTATTAAAGTTTGGGGACCTTCACACGGAAAGAGTACATACTCAGAAAGAACCTGTGAGAAAACGGAGCAGATACTAATCGATCAACACTGTTCTCAAGGCGTGTCGTTATAATTATATGTATGTATGGTTCGCGGGGCAAAGGCTAATATGTTTAACGTCATTATGGCCGACACTTTATTATCATCATTATTATTATTTACAACATTATTATAATACCAGATTTATATAGCACTCTGTTCTCGATGTGTAATAACATCATTAACTCTGTGTAAAAACCTACAAAGGTTGGAACGAATCTAACTGTTTAGAGTTCAATCTCTTTTTGTTCGAATCAACATGAATTAATATACATGTATGTTACTTTAATACATGTAACATATAAGTGACGATTGTTATGAAATTCTTGTCATGTATCTATGTTTATATCATCATGATTATATTGATGTTATAAGAAACACTATGTGTTTAAATTACTGAATAAACAAATCTTGAATCTTGATCTTGAATCTGTTTACACAAGAGTCGTGCGTTCAAAAGCGCTTCACCTGACATTATATAAATAATTATATACATTTACAAAGTGAGAAAAGACAAATGACTCTATTTACAATAAAGTAAAACCATCTTACTTTATGCATTTACATGGAAATACATTCTGAATAAGGGAAATTCTTTCAATATAAGAATTATTTAATAATATAAAATATAATTTAATGATCTTAATGCAATACACGTATCATGGGAGAAATACCGATACGAATCCAGACTGTTTGTAAAATCTTCTGTTGTTTCCTATAGCGATATAGTGGTTAAGCTACATGTACCATTCGCTTAATCCATTTCTCCATAAAAACGCCTTTTTACGCCTTACAATTATTACTCTACTAAAGAATATAGTTCCTCTTCATAAAGTCATGAGTATGTACCATAAAAAAAATATTTTCTTTAATCTCACTTATAATAGCTTAAAGCAGGTTGAAAGTAAAGCAGAATGTGCCTTAAGGCGCATTCTGCTTTACTTCCAACCTGATTTAAGTAGTCCTATATTCAATACTAGAAACAGGCTATAGGGTAATGGGTTAACAAAGATTGAACCATTATCAGATTGAATTCTCTTCATTGTTTTATACAGTTTAAATGGAGCTCAGTATAGTTTCTTCAGCATTACGTTACCACCTACTTAAACCTCTCCTAATATTTTTCAAAAATTTAAAATTTCAGTTTAAAATTTCGTTTAGTCCATATTTTACTTTTTCGGGTTGTTTGTTATTTTTTTGTAATGCAATATTAGAAAGAGTCCATATCTTGATCAGAGAGTTCTTTTAGGAGTCCTCTGATATGGGACTACACTGTTTGCAAGTGTACAATTCATAGGATCACTGTATGCAAATTACTTGTATATGCGTGACTGATTTGTGTCAGTGCAACTCAATAAGTTTGGTTAGCGCTTGGAAGTTAAATAGTGCTCCCTCTCTACAGCATCAGCAAAAGGGAGACACAGATTGTGTGCATTTTTCGGAGGGTATGTTATAGGGAGGGGCATTTGCTTACATTTTCAAACAGCTTGAATCCATTTTAGACGCCGCTTCACGCGCAGTTTGATATGTATTCAAGCTATTTGCCATTATTCATTATGTTTTTTCATGTTAAAATATACAATATATGACCGAGAAAAACAGCAGATGCCAATTTTAAGCAAACGATATTGCAGCCGTGGAAAAAGTAAGACATAATTGTCTTTTTAGGGAAACAGTGGAAAGGGTAACGCTTTTCACTGTTTCCCTAAAAAGACAATTGTGTCTAAGGAGGGTATCGTTGTTGAGAGGGTCGTTGTGGGGGAGGTATCAGTGTAGTCAAATGTTTGAGCCCTGTATATATATATAGGTTGTACTTATTCAATAAAGCTACCAATGCACAATATTTACAGTAGAACTAATGGAATGCCTTCGAATTTAATTCAGGGCACTTAGAAATGCGAAGTCTCTTTTTTCGTCAGACTCCGACGTGTAATGCGGCGACTGATCAGGATCCAAATTGTTTGACACTCATTTCAATATTTCCTAAGTCAAAATACATACATTTTAAATTTGAGAAAGTTAAAGAGAAGACAACTGCAAGGCAAACGGTGTCTAGTAGAAATACGACAAACAGAGTTGTCTCTCTTTATTTTTTCTAGAGAATGCGCAGTAACACAAGAACTACTCTGCAGCATTTTACCGCTTTGCCACTGCTGTGACGTCATCTGTTTTATACAATTGTCGTCTGCTTTTATATCTCAAATTTTGATTTCATGCATTGTTTTCTGCAGAAACATAGATAAGGGTGCCAAACAGCAGTTTGCAAATACTCATTGTACTCGGAGTAAGGAGGCAGTTAAACCTTCTATGGTAAACTTTTTAACCCATTTTATGCGGGATACACTTTTAGGTGTAACTCTAGGCAAACTGTTTAGATCTCAGATCAGGCCCCACATTGTGGGGCTTGATCTGAGATCAAAACTGTTTGCTGCTAAGTCAATATTCTATCAGAAACTGCTAAAATCTTTTGCAAATATTTGAGTTATACCCGCTGCAGACGACATTTTAAAATGGCCGCCAAATATTACCCAGCATACAATGGGTTAAAAGAACTATCAGTGTAGACTCCTCATTATTTGCTAAACATCATTTATTCATCTCAATCATAGAAATCCTTAATAAAATATATGGTAAGTATTACAATTAAGACACTTTCCTAAATTTGCATCAATCTGGGTATAACATCCTCTTAACAAATTATCCCATAGCCTGTTTCTAGTTTTGAAGACAGCTGCTCACTTAAAATAAAGACGAATGCGGCTAACGTTTTGCCATTTATACACATTCAACCCTTCTCCTGCTAAATACACTAAAACTTCTCTTTTACGACCACCTCTCTTTTACGAACACCCCTCTATTACGACCACCCCTCTGTTACGACCACCCCTCTATTACGACCACCTCTCTGTTACGACCACAATTGCGATTACGACCAACTCTCTTATACGCCCACTTCACTATTACGACCACATCTCTATTACGTCCACCTCTGTACTACGACCACCTCTCTATTACCACCTCTTAAGTGTGTTTATTATTAGGTGTTTACGATAGGTGACTGTTTTAAGCAAAGGAGAAGAGTAAAACAGAAAGCTACTTTCTGTTTTACTGTCACATTGCTTTAAGGTGTCACCTGTATTTTATACAATGAATTAGCCTTCGTTTTAGTGGTCTTAATAGAGAGGTTTTACTGCTGTACATATATGAACCTCACATCACTATGCACATTTATCAGCTGATTTATCATAATGGCTTATAGAACATACGGAAAACTTATAGAAAACATATAGAAAATTATTCAAAGAAGAAGTGCATTATCTTGTAAGCATTATCAAGTAAGAAAACAGTGATCAGTGACCCTGATCAGTCAGATTCTATCGTATGTCTGATCTGGGTTTAATCTGATTTCTGAATGCTTCATTATCTGACAATAATAGGAGAATGGTTAATCCCTTTATCCCTGGATATTGCAATATACTCGCCCTGTGTGCTTGCTGGAGGACTTCATTATAGATATACAATGATGATCAAAGGACACTGCAATGTTTTTTCCCATCCGGCAGAACATATCATATGCAATAGCAAACAGTGCAGACCCTGATGAGACACAACGTAATGCTTCACCAGGGTCTACACTGTTTGCTAATGGCAACTTTAATAGAAACTAGGCTTAACCCTTAGCCCGCCAAATAAATTGTCGTCTGCTACATTTCTCGTCTGCTTCAAGTTTCAAAGTGCTTCAAAGTTGCTCAAAATTGCTGAAAATGTTGTCTGAGTGTCAAACAGCTTGGATCCGGATGAGACGCCGAGTTACTCGGCGTCTCATCCGGATCCAGGCTGTTTGCATATGGAGCTATAGTCGTGAGTGGCAGGCTATGGGTTAAATTGGCGAATACATAATATGAACACAATCTATTTGACTATTTCTGACGCGATTAACGCGAAATATTCAGAAAAAAGGCATACAGTGGAGAATGTGTTATTCTTTCCCAATAAACGCGTTTACGCTAAAACTATTATTTGCAGTGCAAACAGTTTGGAGCCAGATTAGACGCCGGGTAACCCGGCGTCTGATCAGGCTCCAAACTGTTTGCCACCAAGATAAACATGAAATATCAGAATTGTCCAAAAGTTGTTCTTTTCTACGTTTTAGTGCTTTGCGTACGTTTGCGTTTAAACGGGAAAGAATAACAGATTCTGCACTGTATGACGTCACCAATGACGTAAGAATAACAGATTCTCCACTCTGTTTCAATTCTGTGAGCCTGATCCTAGCTCGAATTTGGTATCGCTTCAAACTATTCTTGAAGTACAGAACTATTGATATGGAACGAATAGCGTGTCCCATGATTTGTTGTTAGTATTGAAGACATGGTGCCTTAACCCATTTGCGCCCAGTATAGATTATTCCATGCTTATATATTCGATTAATCCATTTTTTATATAAGGGGTGTCTGGTCTTAATTTTCTTTTTGTTTTATATTGAAATTCCTATCAGCAAACAGTGTACACTCTGATCAGACGCCGCCTTTGTACACTGTTTGCGTATGCCCCTTAGACAGGATCCTGGGCATAAATGGGTTAAGACAGGCTGAAAGTAAAGCAGCATGTTCCTCAACCTGTCCCTTTTATAGTTTGTTTTAATATTGACAACAGATGGTTGCATAGAAGGATTCTGCTTTACCTTTAGGTGCACACAAAGCTAGCATATGAAAGAATATAGTATACATGTCTTATTGTGCATATTCACTCATGTATAAAATGGAACTGTTTTCTTTAGTGGAGGAATAATGAAAATCACAAAAGGCGTAAACATTTGTCAGGTGATGGGTTAACCCATTTGAGCCTAGCGTCCTACATGTATAAAAGGGAATAGGCAAACAGTGTAGCCTTTGATCAGACGCCGCATAATTGGCTGTAACAGACATTTGATAGTGAGCCGAAGAGCAATGAACCTAGCACCCTGATTCCTATATTGTTTATTTACCAATCGGTTACATTATAGTTCGTTCATCTTAGTGCTTTTCAGAATTGCACAAACGATCACGTGTGCCCGCCTGGGGCTTTCTATAATATATTGCATATAATCTAACGACCGGGTCAATAGGTTTAGAAAACTCCTGCGTTTTCTACCTGAATCATGCTTGTAAGTTTTTCTTTGCAAAACTGTCGTCCACAGCGGTTTTGAGAATAGCTGGCATCTGCGAATTCTTCAAATCAAAGACTGATCACTTGGTGTCAAGTAGTTTGGATCAACAGATAATATTCTCGACTTGGACGTCTCATCTAGATCCGAACGGTTTGATTCGGCAACATCATGCACTAAATTAAATATTAATGATATTGCCAGGTTAACAATTTTAGCCTATATATTTTTAATGCTGGGCAATTGTTTAGTCTGCAGCAGTTCTTGTTTGTCACTGTTTAAAAAAAAAGTCTTCTAAATTTCTTTTCAAAACTGGATCAGAGTGTCAAACAGATTGATTCCCGATGAGATTCTGTGTCACCCGGCGTCTAATCGGGATCCAAATTGTTTGAAAAGATACTCACCATCACAGTCAGGGTTTTAGTTAATGACTCCGTGGGATTTTTCATAATCGTTAATTGATACCCAGTCTAATAAAGAAATGTTTACATCTGGTTTGATACGCTTTTAATTAAAATGTATTGGTACTGAACCCTTAGAAAGTGTCGGGTTGAAAGTGTTATAATAGACAAATACATGTATACATGTAGTTTGAAAACAGATTAAAAGCAACGTATCTCGGCGTATGAATTGTAAACAATTATTTTTACATGCTAATTACAAAAAAACTCTAAAAATTAAATCTCAATAGAGTGCTAATGATATAGAAGCTAATGAATGAGATTGTTTACATTTTTGAATTTATTGAACGTGTTGGCGAGCAACGAGTTCATTAAATACTAGTTACGCACGGAATTTATGATTCTATTCATCACATAAGCAACAGATAATACTGTGTAGCCTTTCTCTTTAGGCGGTGAGGGATGGGTTGCTCGAGAGAAAAAAGGTTACAGATCAGTTTGACATTTTGAACAGTTTCGTTGACTCATGGCGTTGCAAGTTTGTTTAATTAAACATTTTACAGCCAGTGTAGTATTAATGCAGTACATGTAATTTGGTGGTTCGTATATTATTATGGTACATATACAAACCGTACAATACAAGTTTTATCAAGTTTCAAGTTTTATTTAAATAATATGCATAAGTCCTGCTATTTGCAGGCAACATCAGCGACAAAACACATGATATATACATTAAGCCACGTGAACCACAGTGCATAATGCCCGTATCATGTCTGGAAAACGACGGTATTGGTAAAGGATGTGTGTTATTATTGTTACAATTTTTGGAACATGAAACTTATATCGTAATAACAACAGAATGAAACGCTAATTGCTTTTCGAAGAAGATGATAAACACCATGTTTCATTCATATAAACATATCGTAGAAGTAGTATAACAAAGGTAGGGTATACCAATGTTTAAGATATAAAACGTCAAATTCATTATGGGCAATACACATATTACGGGCAATAAACGCTGTTTTTCTATGTATGTTTTCCCAAAAAGTCTTATCTTGCTATACATAATTTAACGCTTAAACAACAGTGTGGATTCCGACCAAACAGGAGCACTATAGACATGATCTTTAGTCTGAGACAGCTACAAGAAAAGTGTATAGAACAGGACCAGCCACTGTACATGGTATTTGTCGATTTCACAAAGGCTTTTGATACAGTGGGACGAAAAGGATTGTGGAAGCTACTGAGGAAGTATGGATGTCCAGAGAAGTTCACATCAATGGTTGAATCTCTTCACACAGGGATGAAGGCAAACGTCAGCGATGGAGGAGAAACCTCAGAGGCGTTTGATGTTACCAATGGTGTCAAACAAGGTTGTGTACTAGCCCCGACACTGTTTTCCATATTCTTATCAGCAATGCTGGAAGAGGCTTTCCAACACTTGGATGATGGTGTCTATATTCAGTCCAGACAAGATGCTGACCTCTTCAATGTAGCACACTTCAAAGCAAAATCCAAGTGTTCCCAGGTGCTGATTAGGGAACTGCTGTTCGCAGACGACAGTGCACTACTTGCCCACTTGCCAGAAGAGATTCAGTGAATCATGAATGCTTTCTCTGATGCATCAAAGAAGTTTGGTCTAAAGATTAACATTAAAAAAACTGAAGTGATGTACCAACCAGACTCTTCAAGCGCCCAAGAAGTAGACATTATGGTAGATGGAAATAAACTTAACTCTGTCCCAGAATTCACCTACCTTGGAAGCACAGTTGCAAAAGATGGACGCATTGATGTCGAGATTCAGAAAAGAATGGCAAAGGCTAGTGCATCATTTGGCAGGCTGCGTCAGAGACTCTGGAACAATCACCATGTGTCAATGAAGGTGAAAGGCAAGATCTACAGAGCAGTAGTGATAAGCATCCTCTTGTATGGAGCGGAATCCTGGACAATGTACAGACGCCATGTGAAGAAGTTGCATGCTTTTATGATGCGGCATCTTCGGTCTATTCTTGGAGTATCCTGGAAGGACAAGAAGACAAACATGGAAATACTGGATAGAACAGGACTGCCACCCATGGAGGACCTCCTGATCAGAAAGAATCTTCGATGGACTGGACATCTTATGAGGATGTCACAAGACAGATCTTGTTCTCAGTGCTGCTAGTTGGTCAAAGGAAGAGGGGTAGACTTCGTCTACGGTATAAGGATACCATCAAGAGAAACTTGACACAGAGAAAAATCAAGCTGCATTCCTGGGCTAAACTGTCACGACAGAGAAATAAATGGAGAACAGCGGTGAAATAAAAGGATGAAAACAGACATTGTCGCTTCGCGACAGTCAGCATAGTAGTAGTAGTAGTACATTCACATATTACATTGCCAAAACATTAGTTATATATATATATATATATATATGAATTAAAAAAATAAATGATGTATTATAGGCTTTAAAAACACAATTTTATTTCTTCAAACAATGCGCGACGCGTTTCACTATAATTCATCAGGCGCTATACTATTGTATAGTATAGCGCCTGATGAATTATAGTGAAACGCGTCGCGCATTGTTTGAAGAAATAAAATTGTGTTTTTAAAGCCTATAATACATCATTTATTTTTTTAATTCATATATACAGCTTTTCCCGGTAGTTTCCGGCATCACGCCGACATTATTTATTATATATATATATATATATATATTGTTTTTTATATGGATATTGTTCAATATTGGATTTGCCTCATTTCGAAACGAAACAAAAGTGGCAATCAATTGGACAGTATTCTGTGCTATACGACGCTGAAGAAATCTTATGTGGTAAAAGACAATATTAAATTCTATATAACAATCGAGCTCGAACTATTCAGAATGCCGTTTGCTCTGAAAAGGACTTAAAGCCGCATTGTGTTTTTGGGAAACCTGCATAAAACGGTTGTTTGGGATCCCATTAGAACTACATGGGACGTGATTCTTTCATAAAAAGCGGCTTTATCTAAGAAATTCGGTTTTAAAAATTATTTATAATTTTTTTGTGCTAGCACAATTTAAAGAGCCTCCTTGTGAATGGAAAGAAGGACAACTCTGTAAATACAGGGCTCCAGATAACGGAAGTATTTCGATTACTAAACTCTTTATTTCTGCTTTTAAACCCAATGGTGTCATACTCATTAGATTCGTCTCGAAGAGACGGTTTAATCAGTAGTAACACCGTAGCATTCGGTGCTGAAATGAGTGAGAACATGTTGGAATTGTTCAGTTTATTCCTCTTATCTGGAGCCGGCTGAAATGAAGAATTTAACCCTTATTCTGCTGCTAAGACGTCTGCTTTGACATTGTCGTGTGCAATATTTGTTTAGTTTAGATGTATGCATATTTTTGATTAAACAAACCTTAAGACGAGTGTCAAACAGTTTGGATCCAGATGAGACGCCGCGTTACGCGGTGTCTGTTTTAGAGTCAAACAGTTGCGACCAGTAGGCACAGGATTAAACTATGAGATAAGGCCACCACGTGTAAATAATTAATCACGGTGGTAAGCGTGTACAATCCAATACGGGGGATCTTGCTGAAAATGACTGTTTCAGCCTTGTCTTCTCTCTAACTAAACCACCTATTTTTGGATCTTCACCAAACTTGCTATAAATGTTTATTAGTAGAGAATCTAGCCCAATTTTGATAACTATTAAAGTCGCATGAGGCATGCCTGAGTTATTGCCCTTGAATAATAAAAAAATGACTGTTTCAGCCTTTTCTGCTCTCTAACACAAACACTTTTTATTGGATCTTCACCAAACTTGCTGGCATTGTGTATTTGTTTTAAATATAGATCAAGACAAAAATCGAATACAGCTGACTGAAAATCCTTCAAGAGGTAAAGGAGGTATGGAGTAGTCATTTATTACTTTACTTATTACCAACACGGCCAAGATGAAGCACATGCAACTATTGACCAACTAGTTGGCTTAAATAGAATAAAAACAGTTCCTATTACAGAGTTGACAGGGCTAAAATAAGTATGAAATAGCAAATTTTTAATAATTGAAGAACCGTAACTCCAACATGCCTTCGGCGATTTGGGTATTCGTAGAACTGGACTAAGTTTTTATCCAATATTATTTTCAGCAAATTTGAAGATCCAATTAAAACCGTTTGAGTCAGAAAGCTGACAAGCCTGAAGTATGCAATCTATAATCATTCAAGGGCAATAACTTCAACATGCCTTGTGCGATTTTGGTAGTTAAGATTATGAACTTGATTTTATATTAATAAACATTTTCAACAAGTTTGGTGAAAATCACAAAAAAGTTATTTGTGTTAGAGAGCAAAAATGGTGAAACAGGTATTTTTAAATACATAAAGGACAATAACTCAGACATGCCTTATGCGATTTAAGTAATAATCAAACCGAACCTAGATTTTGTATAAATAAAAATTTTCAGCAAGGTTTTGTTAAGATCCGAAAAGAAATGTTTGTGATAGAGAGAAAAAAATGCTGAAACATTAATTTTTAATAACTAAAGGGCAAAAAACTCATGCCTTATGCGATATAAGTACTATTCGAACTGGAGATATATTTTATATTTATAAACATGTTCAGCAAGTTTGGTGAATATCCGATAAAAACTGTATGTGTTAGAGTGCAAAAAAACCCTGAAACAGTCATATTTTAATAATTAAAGGACAATAACTCATATATACATTATGCGATTTTAGTAATATTCAAACTTAACCTTGATTTTATATTAATAAACATTTTCAGCAAATTGGGTGAAAATCGATAAAAAAGCATTTGTGTTAGAGAGAAAAAAATGGTGAAACAGTCCTTTTTAATACATTAAGGGCAATAACTCAGATAATCATTATGGGATTTTAGTAATAATCAAACTGGACCTAGATTTTTTATAAATAAAGAATTTCAGCAAGTTTGTAGAAGATCCGATGAAAACTCTTTGTGTTAGGGAGCAAAAAAGGCTGAAACAGTCATTTCTAATAATTCAAGAGCAATTACTCCGACATTCCTTATGCGATTTTACTAGTATTCAAATTTAACCATGATTTAATATCAATGAAAATTTTCAGCAAGTTTGGTGAAAATTCAATAAAAAGAATTTGTGTTAGAGATAAAAAAAAAAACTGGCTGAAAACAGTAATTTTAATACATAAAAGGCAAAAACTTAGATATGCCTCATACAATTTTAGTAGTTATCAAACTAAACCTAGATTTTATACTAATGAACATTTTCAGCAAGTTTGATGAAGATCCAATAAAAGTATTTGTGAAAGAGAGCAATAATTGCTGAATCACTCATTTTTAATACAAAAATGGCAAACACGCAAACATGCCACATGCGATTTTAGTAGTAATCAAATTGGACCAAGATTTTATAATAATAAACAATTTCAGTAAGTTTGGTGAAGATCAATTAAAAAATGCTTGTTTTAGAGAGCAAAAATTGCTGAAACAGTCAACTTTTAATACATAAAGGGCAAAAAGTCTTACATGCCTTATTCGATTTAAGTAGAAATTTAACTGTACCTAGATTTTATATAAAAGAACATTTAATGCAAGTTTGGTGAAGATCCGATAAAAACTCTTTGTGTTAGAGAGCAAAAAGGGCTGCAACACCGTTGTGACGAAATGTGACTCATTTTATAGCAATCGTTCGCACCCGGTGATATTGAACCCAGCCGTTCCACGTGCCACTAATCCGTGTGGTAATATTTATGTCAGACGATCTACTTTCGGTTTGTTATGGTTTTAAATCGCTTTTTTGGTGATTTAGGTCTGTCTTCAACATTTCATAGATCAGTTTGGCCCATTAGAATGTTCAAGCATTATTATTAACCGTTATTGTATTTCGCACATTAAAAAAAGGTCTGAAAACACAATGGGACTTTAATGAGAGTTTAGGTACATAAGATGATATACATTTTACAAGTTTGCATTTCGGGTGTGACGCGCGGTTATTGTGCAGTCGGGACTATCATGGCAAAACTCTCAAAATGAAATTGATAAAAAAATTAATATGATTCTACACTCAAAATTCAGATGATTGCGCAATGAGTTTAAGGTGTGTAACCAAGGTCATACAGTAGTGATTTATTTGTCATGTTCCCGTTTAAAAAGAAGAGATAAACTGTTAAAATGTCTACAAATTGGGACACCTGTAATACTGTGGAAATTTTCCTAAAATTTGAACCAATTGCTCACACAGTATTTTATCCAACACTTAATGCCAAACATTGTAGGTGCAATCTGATCAGGGTCTACACTGTTTGATCAGGCCTGTATGTCCCAATATTAAGGGTATTTAGGAACTTTCTGTTTTAAGTGCACCTTGCTTTAACCCATTCCCACATAAATACGCCTTTTTTACGCATCTCGTTTATTCCTCCACTGTAGAAAATAGTTCCAAATTATACAGTGAGGAATCCCTATCATAAGAAATTTTATCTTTATTCTAGTAGATGGTAGCTTAAAGCAGGCTGAAAGTAAAGCAGAATGTGCCTTAAGGCACATTCTGCTTTACTTTCAACCTGCTTAAAGTAGTCACATATCTTAAATACTAGAAACAGGCTTTGGGGTAATGGGTTAAAGCCGCATTGTGTTTTTGGGAAACCTGCATAAAACGGTTGTTTGGGATCCCATTAGAACTACATGGGACGTGATTCTTTCATAAAAAGCGGCTTTATCTAAGAAATTCGCTTTTAAATTTTTATTTATAATTTTTTTGTGCTAGCACAATTTAAAGAGCCTCCTTGTGCATGGAAAGAAGGACAACTCTGTAAATACAGGGCTCCAGATAACGGAAATATTTCGATTACTAAACTCTTTATTTCTGCTTTTAAACCCAATGGGGTCATACTCATTAGAATCGTCTCGAAGAGACGGTTTAATCAGTCGTAACACCGTAGCATTCGGTGCTGAAATGAGTGAGAACATGTTGGATTTGTTCAGTTTATTCCTCTTATCTGGAGCCGGATGAAATGAAGAATTTAACCCTTATTCTGCTGCTAAGACGTCTGCTTTGACATTGTCGTGTGCAATATTTGTTCAGTTTAGATTTATGCATATTTTTGATTAAACAAACCTTAAGACGAGTGTCAAACAGTTTGGATCCAGATGAGACGCCGCGTTACGCGGTGTCTGTTTTAGAGTCAAACAGTTGCGACCAGTAGGCACAGGATTAAACTATGAGATAAGGTCCCCACGTGTAAATAATTAATCACGGTGGTAAGCGTGTACAATCCAATACGGGGGATCTTGCTGAAAATGACTGTTTCAGCCTTGTCTTCTCTCTAACTCAACCACCTATTTTTGGATCTTCACCAAACTTGCTATAAATGTTTATTAGTAGAGAATCTAGCCCAATTTTGATAACTATTAAAGTCGCATGAGGCATGCCTGAGTTATTGCCCTTGAATAATAAAAAAATGACTGTTTCAGCCTTTTCTGCTCTCTAACACAAACACTTTTTATTGGATCTTCACCAAACTTGCTGGCATTGTGTATTTGTTTTAAATATAGATCAAGACAAAAATCGAATACAGCTGACTGAAAATCCTTCAAGAGGTAAAGGAGGTATGGAGTAGTCATTTATTACTTTACTTATTACCAACACGGCCAAGATGAAGCACATGCAACTATTGACCAACTAGTTGGCTTAAATAGAATAAAAACAGTTCCTATTACAGAGTTGACAGGGCTAAAATAAGTATGAAATAGCAAATTTTTAATAATTGAAGAACCGTAACTCCAACATGCCTTCGGCGATTTGGGTATTCGTAGAACTGGACTAAGTTTTTATCCAATATTATTTTCAGCAAATTTGAAGATCCAATTAAAACCGTTTGAGTCAGAAAGCTGACAAGCCTGAAGTATGCAATCTATAATCATTCAAGGGCAATAACTTCAACATGCCTTGTGCGATTTTGGTAGTTAAGATTATGAACTTGATTTTATATTAATAAACATTTTCAACAAGTTTGGTGAAAATCACAAAAAAGTTATTTGTGTTAGAGAGCAAAAATGGTGAAACAGGTATTTTTAAATACATAAAGGACAATAACTCAGACATGCCTTATGCGATTTAAGTAATAATCAAACCGAACCTAGATTTTGTATAAATAAAAATTTTCAGCAAGGTTTTGTTAAGATCCGAAAAGAAATGTTTGTGATAGAGAGAAAAAAATGCTGAAACATTAATTTTTAATAACTAAAGGGCAAAAAACTCATGCCTTATGCGATATAAGTACTATTCGAACTGGAGATATATTTTATATTTATAAACATGTTCAGCAAGTTTGGTGAATATCCGATAAAAACTGTATGTGTTAGAGTGCAAAAAAACCCTGAAACAGTCATATTTTAATAATTAAAGGACAATAACTCATATATACATTATGCGATTTTAGTAATATTCAAACTTAACCTTGATTTTATATTAATAAACATTTTCAGCAAATTGGGTGAAAATCGATAAAAAAGCATTTGTGTTAGAGAGAAAAAAATGGTGAAACAGTCCTTTTTAATACATTAAGGGCAATAACTCAGATAATCATTATGGGATTTTAGTAATAATCAAACTGGACCTAGATTTTTTATAAATAAAGAATTTCAGCAAGTTTGTAGAAGATCCGATGAAAACTCTTTGTGTTAGAGAGCAAAAAAGGCTGAAACAGTCATTTCTAATAATTCAAGAGCAATTACTCCGACATTCCTTATGCGATTTTACTAGTATTCAAATTTAACCATGATTTAATATCAATGAAATTTTTCAGCAAGTTTGGTGAAAATTCAATAAAAAGAATTTGTGTTAGAGATAAAAAAAAAAACTGGCTGAAAACAGTAATTTTAATACATAAAAGGCAAAAACTTAGATATGCCTCATACAATTTTAGTAGTTATCAAACTAAACCTAGATTTTATACTAATGAACATTTTCAGCAAGTTTGATGAAGATCCAATAAAAGTATTTGTGAAAGAGAGCAATAATTGCTGAATCACTCATTTTTAATACAAAAATGGCAAAAACGCAAACATGCCACATGCGATTTTAGTAGTAATCAAATTGGACCAAGATTTTATAATAATAAACAATTTCAGTAAGTTTGGTGAAGATCAATTAAAAAATGCTTGTTTTAGAGAGCAAAAATTGCTGAAACAGTCAACTTTTAATACATAAAGGGCAAAAAGTCTTACATGCCTTATTCGATTTAAGTAGAAATTTAACTGTACCTAGATTTTATATAAAAGAACATTTAATGCAAGTTTGGTGAAGATCCGATAAAAACTCT
This sequence comes from Gari tellinella, assembly GCA_922989275.2. Taxonomy (NCBI): domain Eukaryota; kingdom Metazoa; phylum Mollusca; class Bivalvia; order Cardiida; family Psammobiidae; genus Gari; species Gari tellinella. Next base: position 60,319,629 of record OV277870.1, read on the forward strand.
TTGTGTTAGAGAGCAAAAAGGGCTGCAACACCGTTGTGACGAAATGTGACTCATTTTATAGCAATCGTTCGCACCCGGTGATATTGAACCCAGCCGTTCCACGTGCCACTAATCCGTGTGGTAATATTTATGTCAGACGATCTACTTTCGGTTTGTTATGGTTTTAAATCGCTTTTTTGGTGATTTAGGTCTGTCTTCAACATTTCATAGATCAGTTTGGCCCATTAGAATGTTCAAGCATTATTATTAACCGTTATTGTATTTCGCACATTAAAAAAAGGTCTGAAAACACAATGGGACTTTAATGAGAGTTTAGGTACATAAGATGATATACATTTTACAAGTTTGCATTTCGGGTGTGACGCGCGGTTATTGTGCAGTCGGGACTATCATGGCAAAACTCTCAAAATGAAATTGATAAAAAAATTAATATGATTCTACACTCAAAATTCAGATGATTGCGCAATGAGTTTAAGGTGTGTAACTAAGGTCATACAGTAGTGATTTATTTGTCATGTTCCCGTTTAAAAAGAAGAGATAAACTGTTAAAATGTCTACAAATTGGGACACCTGTAAAACTGTGGAAATTTTCCTAAAATTTGAACCAATTGCTCACACAGTATTTTATCCAACACTTAATGCCAAACATTGTAGGTGCAATCTGATCAGGGTCTACACTGTTTGATCAGGCCTGTATGTCCCAATATTAAGGGTATTTAGGAACTTTCTGTTTTAAGTGCACCTTGCTTTAACCCATTCCCACATAAATACGCCTTTTTTACGCATCTCGTTTATTCCTCCACTGTAGAAAATAGTTCCAAATTATACAGTGAGGAATCCCTATCATAAGAAATTTTATCTTTATTCTAGTAGATGGTAGCTTAAAGCAGGCTGAAAGTAAAGCAGAATGTGCCTTAAGGCACATTCTGCTTTACTTTCAACCTGCTTAAAGTAGTCACATATCTTAAATACTAGAAACAGGCTTTGGGGTAATGGGTTAAAGCCGCATTGTGTTTTTGGGAAACCTGCATAAAACGGTTGTTTGGGATCCCATTAGAACTACATGGGACGTGATTCTTTCATAAAAAGCGGCTTTATCTAAGAAATTCGCTTTTAAATTTTTATTTATAATTTTTTTGTGCTAGCACAATTTAAAGAGCCTCCTTGTGCATGGAAAGAAGGACAACTCTGTAAATACAGGGCTCCAGATAACGGAAATATTTCGATTACTAAACTCTTTATTTCTGCTTTTAAACCCAATGGGGTCATACTCATTAGAATCGTCTCGAAGAGACGGTTTAATCAGTCGTAACACCGTAGCATTCGGTGCTGAAATGAGTGAGAACATGTTGGATTTGTTCAGTTTATTCCTCTTATCTGGAGCCGGATGAAATGAAGAATTTAACCCTTATTCTGCTGCTAAGACGTCTGCTTTGACATTGTCGTGTGCAATATTTGTTCAGTTTAGATTTATGCATATTTTTGATTAAACAAACCTTAAGACGAGTGTCAAACAGTTTGGATCCAGATGAGACGCCGCGTTACGCGGTGTCTGTTTTAGAGTCAAACAGTTGCGACCAGTAGGCACAGGATTAAACTATGAGATAAGGTCCCCACGTGAAAATAATTAATCACGGTGGTAGGCGTGTACAATCCAATACGGGGGATCTTGCTGAAAATGACTGTTTCAGCCTTGTCTTCTCTCTAACTCAACCACTTATTTTTGGATCTTCACCAAACTTGCTATAAATGTTTATTAGTATAGCATCTAGCTCAATTTTGATAACTATTAAAGTCGCATGAGGCAATGCTGAGTTATTGCCCTTGAATAATTAAAAAAAAATGACTGTTTCAGCCTTTTCTGCTCTCTAACACAAACACTTTTTATTGGATCTTCACCAAACTTGCTGGCATTGTGTATTTGTTTTAAATATAGATCAAGACAAATATCGAATACAGCTGACTGAAAATCCTTCAAGAGGTAAAGGAGGTATGGAGTAGTCATTTATTACTTTACTTATTACCAACACGGCCAAGATGAAGCACATGCAACTATTGACCAAATAGTTGGTTTAAATAGAATAAAAACAGTTCCTGTTACAGAGTTGACAGGGCTAAAATAAGGATGAAATAGCAAATTTTTAATAATTGAAGAACCGTAACTCCAACATGCCTTCGGCGATTTGGGTATTCATAGAACTGGACTAAGTTTTTATCCAATATTATTTTCAGCAAATTTAGCTGACAAGCCTGAAGTATGCAATCTATAATCATTCAAGGGCAATAACTTCAACATGCCTTGTGCGATTTTGGTAGTTAAGATTATGAACTTGATTTTATATTAATAAACATTTTCAAAAAGTTTGGTGAAAATCACAAAAAAGTTATTTGTGTTAGAGAGCAAAAAATGGTGAAACAGGTATTTCTAAATACATAAAGGACGATAACTCAGACATGCCTGATGCGATTTAAGTAATAATCAAACTGAACCTAGATTTTGTATAAATAAAGAATTTCAGCAAGGTTTTGTTAAGATCCGAAAAGAAATGTTTGTGATAGAGAGCAAAAAATGCTGAAACATTAATTTTTAATAACTAAAGAGCAAAAAACTCAGACATGCCTTATGCGATATAAGTACTATTCGAACTGGAGATATATTTTATATTTATAAACATGTTCAGCAAGTTTGGTGAATATCCGATAAAAACTGTATGTGTAAGAGTGCAAAAAAAACATGAAACAGTCATATTTTAATAATTAAAGGACAATAACTCAGATATACATTATGCGATTTTAGTAATATTCAAACTTAACCTTGATTTTATATTAATTAACATTTTCAGCAAATTGGGTGAAAATCAATAAAAAGCATCTATGTTAGAGAGCAAAAAATGGTGAAACAGTCCTTTTTAATACATTAAGGGCAATAACTCAGACAATCATTATGGGATTTTAGTAATAATCAAACTGGACCTAGATTTTATATAAATAAAGAATTTCAGCAAGTTTGTAGAAGATCCGATGAAAACTCTTTGTGTTAGAGAGCAAAAAAGGCTGAAACAGTCATTTCTAATAATTCAAGAGCAATTACTCCGACATTCCTTATGCGATTTTACTAGTATTCCAATTTAACCATGATTTAATATCAATGAAAATTTTCAGCAAGTTTGGTGAAAACTCAATAAAAAGAATTTGTGTTAGAGATAAAAACTGGCTGAAAACAGTCATTTTAATACATAAAGGGCAAAAAAACTTAGATATGCCTCATACGATTTTAGTAGTTATCAAACTAAACCTAGATTTTATACTAATGAACATTTTCAGCAAGTTTTGTGAAGATCCAATAAATGTATTTGTGAAAGAGAGCAATAATTGCTGAATCACTCATTTTTAATACAAAAATGGCAAAAACGCAAACATGCCACATGCGATTTTGTTAGTAATCAAACTGGACCAAGATTTTATAATAATAAACAATTTCAGTAAGTTTGGTGAAGATCAACTAAAAAATGCTTGTTTTAGAGAGCAAAAAATGCTGAAACAGTCAACTTTTAATACATAAAGGGCAAAACGTCTTACATGCCTTATTCGATTTAAGTAGAAATTTAACTGTACCTAGATTTTATATAAAAGAACATTTAATGCAAGTTTGGTGAAGATCCGATAAAAACTCTTTGTGTTAGAGAGCAAAAAGGGCTGAAACACCGTTGTGACGAAATGTGACTCATGTTATAGCAATCGTTCGCACCCGGTGATATTGAACCCAGCTGTTCCACGTGCCACTAATCCGTGTGGTAATATTTATGTCAGACGATCTACTTTCGGTTTGTTATGGTTTTAAATCGCTTTTTTGGTGATTTAGGTCTGTCTTCAACATTTCATAGATCAGTTTGGCCCATTAGAATGTTCAAGCATTATTATTAACCTTTATTGTATTTCGCACATTAAAAAAAGGTCTGAAAACACAATGGGACTTTAAGCTATCACCTGTCTTTTATGCAGCCTAGTTGTCGTTATAGAGAGGTTTTACTGTTAATACGCGGGAATGTATCGAAGCTGTTTATCGACGTGTGCGAAATGATAAAATCCCTTAAATCCACGAGATATTAGCAAAACAGTTCGTAGTCTGATGAACGACGAAGTGGTATTAATACTTCATTCAGTTGTAAATTGAAAATAAACAACTATATTTCTTTCACTGAGCTTTTTCTATTCTATGCCAATTTCAAACTGTGAAGTAGATTGTTAACTGAAAGGTAAATAGCCTGTGTCATATCGTTCTTATCTCATTGTTTCATAAATAAGCCTTTACATACATCTACAGCGTTCCCTCTATACAACAATACCTAATGGGAGACACATATAGCGTGTTGTTCGGAGGGAATATTAAGATTTGGCTTGCATTTGCAAACAGCTTGAATTCAGATCAGACGCCGCGTAACGCGGAGTCTGATTAGGATTCAAGCTGTTTGTCACTCGTCATTATATTTCTTCTGTCAAAATTTCCACTTATATGTAACGTTGAGAGAAAACAGCAGACGCAAATTTTAAGCAGACGATATTGCAGCAGTGAAGGTGTTAGACAAAGTGGCCTTGCTGTGGGTACAGCGGCAAGCGTTGTTGTGAGGAGAGATTCGTTGTTGGGAGGGCCGTTATACAGTGGAGAATCTGTTATTCTTTCCCGTGTAAACGCAAATGTACGCAAACGCAACGCACTAAAACGTAGAAAAGAACAACTTTTGGACAATTCTGATATTTCATGTTTATCTTGGTGGCAAACAGTTTGGAGCCTGATCAGACGCCGGGTTACCCGGTGTCTGATCTGGCTCCAAACGGTTTGCATTTGAAATTACAGGTTGAGCGTAAACGCGTTTATTGGGAAAGAATAAGGTTTTCTCCACTGTAGAGAGGGAGCACTCACTGTACTTATTTCTGTACGATGTAAAGTAGTCCTCGCGTAGGAATTCTATGACGTCATGAACATAACACGTCAAATGAGGGGAAAACAAGAAAGATAGACTGAGGGCATTTCTAGTAGCTTTCCAGATGGAAGCTTAAAGTAGGTTTAAAGTAAAGCAGAATGTTCCTTTAGGAGCTCTCCGCTTTACTTTCAACATTCTTTAAGTGGTCATCTTTTTCAAAACTAAAAAATACCATGTATTTCAAATTTAAGATGGTGCGAGGGGACGTTTTATATTTCAAACACTTCACTAATTCGAGTTAGACTTCTATTCGAACATTCTAATCCGAAACCTTGTCACGAATATATCTGAACAGTATTGATTTAGAAAACGACAACAAACAAATCAAAACAGCTTCATGTCAACTTGTATGTACTTATCCTCAAGGACAAGAGATTTACGGTTGACGCGAACAATTCCTCTAAATTAACCGTTCTCCTGCCGAATGTGATTTAACTGGCATTTTGAATCAAGATAAGCTTGAATCAAGATCTGAAGCCGAGCAACTCGGTTTGATCTTGATCAAACTGTTTCACATTCGACACTCATATCGAATTTTCTTTAATCAAATTTCTGAAATCGACATTCAAACGAACTACATATTTTGCGGGCGTTCTCGTGACCATGGTGTGTTCAAGGACCAACAAATGTAGCCAATATATATAATTGACCGGGATGTCTGCGCCAGAGACGGGAGAAATCGCCCTTTTTACTTATTGGGGAAATGCCCTTGAATGTTTTCGATATTTTCTATATAGTAAAACCTATCTTCTACGACCACCAAAACGGAGGCTAATTGACCGATTAAAGACAGGCGACATCTTTACCCTTTCCTCTATAGAAGCGCCTTTTAGCGCATTCAGTTTATTACTCCGATGAAGAAAATAGTTCCAATTTATACAGTCATGAATATGTATCATAAGAAATATTTTATTTATTCTATCAGACGACAGCTTAAAACAGGCTGAAAGTAAAGCAGAATGCACATTTAGGCGCAATTTGCTTTACTTTCAACCTCCTTTAAGTACATGTAGTTGCCTATTGTCAAAACTAGAAAAGACTACAGTGGAGAATCTGTTATTCTTTCCCAATAAACGCGTTTACGCTAAAACTATTATTTGCAGTGCAAACAGTTTGGAGCCAGATCAGACGCCGGGTAACCCGGCGTCTGATCAGGCTCCAAATTGTTTGCCACCAAGATAAACATGAAATATCAGAATTGTACAAAAGTTGTTCTTTTCTACGTTTTAGTGCTTTGCGTTTGCTTACGTTTGCGTTTAAACGGGAAAGAATAACAGATTCTCCACTGTATGAGGTAAAGGGTTAAAGCAATGTTAACGTAAAGAAGAAAGCTCTTGCAGTAGCTTTATGTTTTACTGTTACATTGTTTTAAGCAGTCACCTGTATTAAACACCTTATTACTAACACAATTAAGTGGTTGTAATAGAGAGGGGTTGTGGTAGAGGGGTGGTCGTATTAGAGAGGTTTTACTCTTCTTTAAGAAACCTACACCGTGTCACGCACATGATTTCATTTTTAGACTGGCGACTTGTTGCCAGTCTTAAGTAACCATACTTCCAAATCAGTGCTCGAAGCTGGCGTGGCAACCTTAACTTTCTGAGATAAATGCGCCATAGGTGTATCCACATACACATCGTGAAGGGCTGCGATAGTTTGTCTAGGATCCAGCACTTTAAATCTGATCAAACACTTGGGTTTTTATTAAGAAGATGATAAGCTTCGATGTAAGAAATTATTTGTAGCAATATTTAACTGAAACATACACTTGATACCGATGAATTCAATAATGACCAGATAAATGGGGTTGTTAATCCGCCCCTGGTAATTTCTACACTTCAGGACACCGTGCGATCGCTGGTGTGTAATCTGGTCTAAATAGTGCAGTGGAAAATCCATTTTAACATATCATTATTGAAGTGTTTGCTAACATTTTCGCAATAAACCATAAATATACAAAACGCTTCATATTATGACAGCGAGTACGGCTGTATTGATAATATCCCGTGGAAATATTCACAGTGAGACTCAGGTTAACAGATGGCATAAAGTATTTTGTTTTCACGCTTATTATACAGTGAAACCCCTCTATTTTAGGACCACAAAATTGTGTTATTTATTAATTTAGGTGTTTAAAAATGTGACGGCTTACAGCAAGTTGGCCTTTAAACAAACAGAAACACCTTTAGGTTTTTTGTTGTTGTACTGTTAGCTTGCTTTAAGCTGTCACCTGAGATGTTTACAATTAATCGGCTGTCGTTTTAGTAGTCGTAGTAAAGAGGTTTCACTGTACTCGACTCGCATGATTCCGGGTCGTTTCGCCCCTAAACAATTTCGCAACTTAGACGTTTCGCGCCCAAACCAGTTCCACCCTGGTCGTTTCCAACCCTGGTAGTTTCGCCCCCAATATAAAATATGCATCAAAGGTATTAAAGTTTTTAAAATTGATGTAGATTTAAATATTACTTAAATTGGACGTTGATTAGATAAAAAGTTTGATAAGAGAAAGTACTATAGGACGTGAAAAGGATCATCGAGAATAAAAGCAGACATCAATTCTGTGCGAGTGTGTGAAGTGTGCCGCCAAAGTGTGCTGCCTGTGATTGACGCATGGCTAATTGTTTGATTGCATTAAAGGTATTATTGTTTGCTCTTTGACCTATTGTTGTAACAGTTAGTTACATTAACCACTTCACTGCCTTACCTAAGGTACATTTGGGTATTGGCCAACAGTTTTGATTCTCATCAAACGCGTAACACAGCTTCTGATCAAGATCCAAACTTTAACTGATATCAAAAACACATAAAAGAAACTCTTTTTTTGTTTACGTAGACACTGGATTAAAGCAGACGACATATTGGTAGATAAGAGGATTAACTTAACGTATAGATCTGTTTCCAATCAGTATCCAGTGTAGGAGAAAGAATCGTCGCATAGCAAACTTTTTTTTATTTTTAAGGTCGTCTGCATTTACTTCTCAACGTTCAACTTTAAGTATCTTGACTGAAACTATGAGTATCAAGCAGTTTGTATTGTGATCAGAAAACTGCATGCGCAGCGTCTGAGTACCCAAACTGTTGGCAAATAACCTTTGTACTCGGGGTAATCCCGGTAAGGCAACAAATGAGATAATTCAAATGCAAATCTATTTCGCAGAGTTCACTTTTTGCTAAATTTGACTTAAGTTATAATGACTTTTTTTGTAAGAAGTGTCGAACAGTTGGATACCTGATCAGACGCCACGAACTGGTTGCAAATAACATATACATAAGCATTAGTAAATGATGAGTGTACTCGTCGATAGGGTTGAGTGTGTTAAGCAATTACGATTTATATAATCCTATCCACAAACGGTGCAGATCCTGATCGGAGGATTCCTTTAGTAGCCCTCCGATTTGGCTCTTCACTGTTAGCATACGACAAGTGTACCTTCCATAGGTACCGTACGTGCTAGTAGAAGTCCTAACTGGTCAATATAGTTAAATGTGTTAAGCAAGTACGATACATGATTACATCCTCTAGGAACCCTCTGAATTGAATCTGCACGGCTAGCATACGACAATTGTAGGTGATGAATATACTCGTCGATAGGGGTGAATTTGTTAAACAACTACGATATTAAATTGTATCCATAAACGGTGCAGATCCTGGTTTGAGGGCTGGGTCTCAGATTTGGGTCTTCCCCGTTAGCATACGACAAGTATACTGCTCATAGGTACAGTGTTAGTAGATATCTATAGCTCTACTAGTCGCGAGTAATTAAATATGTTAAAGCAGGGCTGCCATTTCTCCGGAGTTTTCCTAAATCTTCGAATTTTTCCTAAATCTTCGGATTTTTTTCCCAGTTTATAGTAATTTAAAGCAGGCTGAAAGTAAACCAGAATGCGCCTTTAGGCGCATTCTGCTTTACTTACAGTCTGCTTTAAGTAGTCGCATGTCAACAAAACTAGAAACAGGCTATTGGGTAAAGGTACGATACGTAAAATCGCACTTGCAAAATGCATATTTGGAAATCTTAGGATTTTTCATGTCAACTTATGGCAGCCCTGTTAAAGCAATGATACATGTATTATATGATCATATCCATAAACGGCGCAGATCCTGTTCAGAGGACTCTTTTAGGAGCCCTCTGATCGGGGTATGCACTGTCAACATACGATAATTGTACTTTTAATACATATACTGTTAGTAAATGACGAGTAAACTCGTCGATAGGGTTGATGGTGTTAAGATTTATTGATGATCCGATTGCGATCAGATGACGCTCCGCTGGCGATCCGTTAGCGATCTGTAAGATCCGATAGCGACTTCATGGTCATTGGTCGCCTCCCAAGTCATAAAAATGTTGAGACCTTGTATGATCGGATTGCGCTTCGTTGACGCTCAAGGGCGACTAATAAGGTGGGATCCAATGCGCTCTTTTGGCGCTTCGGTGGCGACCAATGCAATCTATGGTGCTCAAAAGAGAACCGATAGCGATGTTTGACGACCAATGGAGATCCATTACCGGTCTGTTAGCGCTCTACTTGATCTAAATTGGGAGATATCCTACGAAGACGTGTGGCGCTCTGCCGCGCTCATTCGTTTTAGATTCGGCAGCAGATGTTTAGGCATATAGCTATACACATAGCTGCTTTCTTTTTGACATGTATCCACTTAATGCAGTAGTATCGTACTGTAGACAGTTCCTATAAGAGCTTTCTGCATTACGTTCGTACTGCCAAAAGTCTTTATACATCTCTGGGTGTTTTTTCTACATTTAATAGCTACTACAGATGTTCTAATACACATCAAAACCAATGTTGAACGCCATTATTATTTACGCACTTTTCGGTACCATCATTGTGTATAACAGTTTGGACCTGGATGAGACGTCGAGTTACATCATGCAATTTGGATCTATTGATAGAAAATACTATCGGGTATTTTAAGATACAGAGAATCATTATCAGATCGCCACGGAGCGCAAAGTATCTACTAATTTGCTTTGTTGGATCGTGGTGGCACTCCAGTTACGATCTTGGCGATCAGGTAGCGCTCCGATTGCGACTTAGGCGATCACTTAGCGATCTAATGGCGTTCCGGTCGGAGCGCCACGGATTTTTGTGCAGGGAGTAAACCGACGGCGACCTTGGCGATCATGGGGATCAGATAGCGATCAATTTGTGTAATATGTACACTCCTGGCCAAGTTCGATACCTATGTCGCATAATATGTCTAGATTATGTACCTTGAATTACCAGAAATAACCAGTGGCTGCTCTCTAACTCCAATAGTTTTCATCCTAGCTTTATACTTTTGTTGTAACACTTATTTAAATTTGAATTTAGATACTTGTACATGTTCTTACAAACGAAAACATCACCCTTTATTACAAATTCACGGAAATGATTATTACAATTGTTTCACAGGCAAATGGTTACGAGTATATAGCTATATTTGAACCATCATTGTTTATAATTGCCTCCTTTATTATTCATAGTAGGTGTAAAGATGCATAAGTGTTTTTACTAAGTTCACTTTCATTTAAATGATTCCTCATAGAAATTTCACGATTCTAATTTATCCTGATAAAGAGCCATAAACAAGTGTTTGGCAGCAAGTGAAATAAAACCAAAACAGAAAGCCCATGGATGTTCCTGTTTTACTTTCGTCTTAATTTAAGTTTCCACTTGTCTTCAAAATTGTCTTTTTAGCAACCACCAGCATAAACTTAGCTTAACATTGAACTAATCATACTTATCAGAGACTTATACATATAGTTTTACCACTGTACACAACGTAGAATTGTACAGCTGAACGCAAATGCTTTCTCTTAGTACGTCGACAGTCTTTCAGCGCCTTCAGCGCTTTGATTTCACATGTCGCTGAACTGTTACTATGTAGTTGAAGGGTTTTACCCTTCTTAACATTTCACTACCAAATATTTCAAGAGAGTTTATCCCTTCACCGTTTCATTGTCGTTTGCTTCAATTTTGTCGTCTGCAATGACGTTTCAAAGTTAAAAACAACGTAGTATGACTATAGGAATTTCAAAACGAGTGTCAAACACTTTGGATCCTGATCAGACGCCGCGTTACGCGGCGTTTGATCAGGATTCAAACAGTTTGCAAACGCGCTTTTAGCCCTTTCCCCCATAGAAGCGCCTTTTAGCGGATATGATTTATTCATCCGCTGAAGAAAATAGTTCCAATTTAATCAGTAATGAATATGTATTACATGTATAGGGAATATTTTCTATATTATAGCACATGATAGCTTAAAGCAGGCTGAAAGTAAAGCAGAATGTGCCCTAAGGCACATTCTGCTTTACTTTCAACCTGATTTAAGTAGTCACCTATCTTAAGTACTAGAAATAGGCTATCAGGTAAAGGGTTAAGCGCCATTGAGAGCGAAAGGGTTAAATTGCTCACACTTTAAACCTTTCATGGACAATGTCAGTTCAGTGAGCTCTATCGTAATGTATAGTTTAAGAGTAAAGTTTCTTAGGAGTTTAGCAGCACAATGATTGATCCAAATATCGTCTGGTACAGTGGATAATCTGTTATTCTTTCCCGTTTAAACGCAAACGTACGCAAACGCAAAGCACTAAAACATAGAAAAGAACAACTTTTGGACAATTCTGATAATTCTTGTTTATCTTGGTGGCAAACAGTTTGGCGCCTGATCAGACGCCGGGTTACCCGGCGTCTGATCTGGCTCCAAACTGTTTGCACTGCAAATAATAGTTTTAGCGTACACGCGTTTATTGGGAAAGAATAACAGATTCTCCACTGTATTTGATTCGTTTCCGGTGGATCTACTTGCTACAAAATATATACGGGGTTTACAATGTTAGGTAAAAAACAATTAATGGTCCTTGATGGCCTTGTGTGTACCTATACAAGTGGTTCATTTTGAATCACATCTGATAATTTTTTCGCTTCCGGTTAAACACACGCATATCACCGGGAGTTATTATCTCCGTCACAGAGAGTATTTGTTCCTTGTTCCATATCCTTGCCTGTTCGTACCCTATGATTTTCTTCTTTCTAACCCAAACTTTAGTCAATCACTAATCGAAACAATATTCAACCATTTTCTACCGGAACGCCGCTTTTCTTTAGTTTTTTATGTAGTTTATCAATATATTCAATGTTTGTTTTCTTTACTTTACACTGTGCTCGCTTTAAGACTGTGCCTATTTCAAGAGTCTGTATTTTACGCCTTGAATCGTATCGTTTCGGTATGCATGTCGTCAAGTACACGTATACATGTACATGTATACGTCCAGCGTTGGTCTTTTTAGCATGAGCTAATTAGCGTTCGCTTCAAATATCAAATTATGTTTCTGGATATAAAAAGATTTAAGCAACTACATTGTATTTTTGTTATTAGTGGTGTATATAGAAGACATATTATAAACACATCACCAGTTTGCGATTCGCTGTATTGCGTTGTACTCAGTTTTCGGCGTTCTTGGCAGTTCTAAACAGCCGAACACTTAAGAAATGAACTGAATATTTTCGGCTTTTAAACGACATAAACGACAGAAAATGACCGGCAAATTTACAATCGCGCTAGCGCGATTCAAGGTAAATTACTAAATTTGCCGATCACTTTCTGTCATTTATTTCGCTTCAACACAGAAAAACCTTCATTTCATTTCTTATATCTTATATTTACATTACACATGTAGTTGCTGTTTTGTCTAATAATTAACGGAACATTTTATTAGTATGCATGTATCTTTAATCCATATTAGAGGTTTTTAACACAAATAATGTGTACCCTGAAAGGAACAGCCATAACTGCATTACTGAAGCAATGTAACAAACTGATTTGCGGGGAGCAGATCCATAAATCCCGCCCCCTCTGCGAAAGGTTTTCACAAGTCGTCCAGCCCCCTAGAGAAATGGCGTCTTTACGAATTAAACGTCATATTTTCAAACAAAATAAAATGGGGCGAATGTAAATATATTTGCGCCAAAAGCACTCGTGACATCGACTGTTTTCGCCAAGAACGTCTCGAGCTTATCACAATGACCTGTACCGCACCGCCTACTTGTAATTGTATTTATACGAGAACTTCAGATACTCCATGTAGTCAAGGCCCTTACAAAATTATTTTGTTTTGCAACAACAAAGTTCACGGTTGTCGTGGACTGGTCATACTGTGTTTGTTATGTCTAGAGCCAATAAGTTGTCTTGGAAACTATCAACATAAGAATCGTTGGAATGGGTGTGTATTATACATTTAGTATTTATTAATTTGTTTATGTCCTACAATATTGTACCTTCTTTTCAAGTGTTCTTAACCCTTTCACTCTAAATGACACTTTAAAGCACGTTTGCAAACAGTTTGGGTCCTGATCAGACGCCGCGTAAAGCGCGTCTGAACAGGATCCAAACTAGTTGACTCTCTTATCGATATTTATTAAGTCATTCAACCTTAAATCTAACTTTGAAACGTGTCTTGCAGACAACAAGACTGAAGCAGACGACGATAAAGCGATGAGGGGGGTAAAATCTCCCAAATGATTTGATCATTAAAGGGTTATTATCTATTTGTGTTTATTGGTATTAGAACTAAAGGCACAGGCGTTCTTACAGCGGGATCGTCTGCAGTAACTCTGTCGGCACAAGACATTGAAAATAAAAACTAATGTCAACCATTAAATTGACTAAAGATATTTAACTTTCACTTTAGACTTATGTAACTCTTTCACTCTCAATGACACCAATCAGCGCGTTTGCAAACAGTTTGGATCCGGATCAGACGCCATGTAACGCGGCATTTGATCAGGATCCAAACTGTTTGTCACTCGTATCGAACTTTTATCAGTCATACTGCTTGAAATGTACTTTGAAACGTTATTGCAGACAGCAAAATAGAAGCAGCCGACAATGAAACGGTGCAGGGGTAAACGTCTCACGACAAATTTGGCAGTGAAATGGTTAACTGTGGCATTGTATTACAAGGTAACGTCACATTAGGCTCTGAAGTCAGAATGTCAATCTACAGTGGAGAATCTGTTATTCTTTCCCGAAAAAACGCGTTTACGCTAAAACTAGTTTTTCTTTTACAAACAGTTTGGAGCCAGATCAGACGCCGGGTAACCCGTCGTCTGATCTGGCTCCAAACTGGTTGCCACCAATATAAACAGGAATTATCAGAATTGTCCAAAAGTTGTACTTTTCTACGTTTTAGTACTTTGCGTTAGCGTTTCGTTTGTGTTTAAACGGGAAAGAATAACAGATTCTCCACTGTACCATATACATGTACATGTACATGTATTTATCATCGTGCATGTGTTTGGATATGAGACACTTTATTTAGAAAATCAAAGAGGTAGGGCTTCCAGTTTCAAAATCAATAATTATCATACCGCTGTTTAGTAGAAGAGATATTGTATTGTTTAGATCATTGTCATGGCAACACGGTTGGGAGTGTTTATTTCTAAAATTCATTCAAAGGATTACCCCGCAAATTGTAACTTATGATTTGAATTTGCAAATAGTTTTGACCCAGATCAGACGGAAGTATATGTACAGTACAGGGAGCCCCCTCTAAACCGGACATTTGTGGGGACAACATAGATTTCCGTTTTAGAGGGGTCTCCAGTTCAGAGAGGTTTGAACCAAACTGTTTGACACCCGCACTAATATTAATTTTTGTCAAAACAGCATACAATTGAATTTAGCATTACATTGTACACGCTACCATTTTAGCAGATATTTACATGCGATATGGTTAAAGTAAACAGTACAATTTGGAATTGAGGGTCAAAGCAGACATATAGAATCTGCAATGAGTCGATGTTGATCTCAAACTGATCTCAAACGAGTCTAGAATTGAAATGTTATTAAGCGAGCTTAATAACTTTTCTATTCTAGACGAGCATCGACGAGTGACAGATTCTTTTTCTCACATATCCAACGATTTTAAGCTATTTTTAAAGCATTAGCCAAAAGGCATTTTTTGGAATCCCGGTGACGTCGAAACACTTTGATAAATAGTGACGTTATAGTGACGTCATCAAATTGATCTCACACATGTTGGAGATAATGATCGCTGTTCGCTATAGAAAACAGTGGTAGTTATGTGAGAATTTGATCGCTAAACCACTTCACTGTCATGCCGTCATCAATTTTAATCATTTATCGTCTGTTTTTATTTCTCAAATTTGAAGTTTAGGTATTTTAACATACGTATTTGCAATACGAGGCGTGTGATGAGGATCCAAACTGTTTGCAAATAACTATCGTACTTGGGGTGAGGCAGTAAATGGGTTAAGGATACAGTGGAGAATGTGTTATTCTTTCCCAATAAACGCGTTTACGCAAATACTATTATTTGCAGTGCAGTAACCCAGCGTCTGATCAGGCTCCAAACTGTTTGACACCAAGATAAACATGAATTATCAGAATTGTCCAAAAGTTGCACTTTTCTACGTTTTAGTGTTTTGCGTTTGCGTACGTTTGCGTTTAAACGGGAAAGAATAACAGATTCTCCACTATATAACCTGTTTGAAGCAGACGATAGGATAGCTTTGACCTGCGCACTCCTGGCAAATTCTTATACTAAATCGTAGGAAGGAAACCATCCTCAAAGAATGAAGAAGCTGTTGGGCACTCCTATGGTATCCTCGAAAATACACTTATAAACAAACAGATGAATGTAAGGCAGATATCATACAATATGTTTGTTTGTTTCAAAATACATAGATCTACATGTCCATCAGCATTATACAATACAAAGTACAGTGGAGAATCTGTTATTCTTTCCCGTTTAAACGCAAACGTACGCAAACGCAAAGCACTAAAACGTAGAAACGAACAACTTTTGGACAATTCTGATAATTCTTGTTTATCTTGGTGGCAAACAGTTTGGCGCCTGATCAGACGCCGGGTTACCCGGCGTCTGATCTGGCTCCAAACTGTTTGCACTGCAAATAATAGTTTTAGCGTAAACGCGTTTATTGGGAAAGAATAACAGATTCTCCACTGTAGTAAAAACGAGTAATGACTTGCAGACACTATTCGATGCTAACTATACCTCGATAATTTAATAACAAGAACATGCAAGCATATTCTATCTGCACATACATAGGTGGTTTCAATTACATTCAGCATTATTCTTCCACTGCAAAAAATAGTTTCAGTTCATACAGTCATGGACATAACAAATATTTTCCATACTCAAGCAGATGGCAGCTTAAAGTTTAAAGCAGGTTGAAAGTAAGACAGAAGGCGCATTAACCCTTTACCTCATAGCTTGTTTCTAGTTTTGAATAGCAGGTAACCACTTAAAGCAGGTTGAAAGTAAAGCAGAATGTGCCTTAAGGCACATTCTGCTTTACTTTCAGCCTGCTTTAAGCTAAAATCTGCTAGGCTATATAAAATATTTATAATGGTTATTGTTCATGAGAGTATAAACTGGAACTATTTTCTTCAGCGGAGGAATATATTAAATACGCTAAAAGTCGCTTCTATGGGGGAAAGAGTTAAGGCACATTCTGCTTTACTTTATACCTGCTTCAAGGGGTCATTTGTCTTCAACAATGGAAACAAGCTATATAGGAGATCTACTGCATATTGTTTAAATTTCAAGGATTTAAAAGACAATATTAGTTTTGACAAGGATTTACGATGTATGACACTCATATTGATTCGTATGGTGAGTTTTCAGATATGTTTCTAAAGCTTTTTGTATTGATATATTGTCTAGAGAGAAGCTTTAGAACCACCTCTAACTATCGGTCAATAAAGTACCATATAAATTTGCTCAAATCTGACCGATCAAATGCTTGTGGACGATTTCAGACTCAATTCAAACGCTTTAATACCTTTTAGGTTTCTTCAGTAAATATGTATAAATCTGAGTTTGACCAAGTTTGCAGACGACAATTTTAAAGCAGACGCTATATCGGAAGTAGAAAAATTAATCCTTTCATGATCAAATTATTCGAGAGATTTTTATCCCCTCACCGCTTTATTGTCGCATGCTACAGTATTGTTGTCTGCAAGGCACGTTTAAAAGTTATTTCTAAGGAAATATGACTGACGAAATTTCGAAACGAGTGTCAAACAGTTCGGATCCTGATCAGACGCCGCGTTACGCGGCGTCTGATCAGGATTCAAACTGTTTGCAAACGCGCTTTTAAGCGTCATTGAGAGTGAAAGGGTTAATATGTCATAAGGCTTCACGCTGATTAGACAAATGACAAGAATTGAATACAGCATACGCTTGAGCGTATTTATAGAATAAATACATATTAACATCCCATAGAGTATTTACCAGATACAACTATCGATAACTATGTTTAATAAACCAGTGGAGCGCTATCCGTTCTGTTCAGGCAACACAAGAAAGATTGTGCGGATGATAACATGCAGCTTTGCTTTCATACGTTTTTACATTCACTTTATCTGACCGTCATTCTGCTTAACCGTTTTATAGTGTAGGAACTGAGATGCCTTGTATTGCTGCTTCATAACATTATAAGTTTTTACCAATTGCTGAACCTAGTTGTGTAAGTTAATTCTTAACCCTTTTCATGGTCAAATTATTCTGGAGATTTTTACCCCTTCACCGTTTCATTGTCGTCTGCTTCAGTATTGTCGTCTGCAAGACTCGTTTCAAAGGTAGATTTAAGGTTGTATGACTTAATAAGTATCGATAAAAGTGTCGAACAGTTCGGGTCATGATCAGACGCCGCGTTACGCGGCTGGTGACCAGGACTCAAACTGTTTGCAAACGCGCTTTAAAGCGTCATTGAGAGTGAACGGGTTAATTCCAATACATGTATAGATGATATATTTTTAACCAGTCACTTTCTATTGTCTTGTCTCGCGTTGTGTAAACATTGTTCTATGTCAGATTCGTGACGTCATTCATTATTCTTTCTCAATGAACGCGTTTATAGTAAAACAAATATGTCCACTACAAACAGCTTAACTCCAGACTAGACACCGAGTAAATCGGTGTGTGACAAGGATCCAACCGTTTTAACAAATAATTTATAAATATGGAAATAAAGAACCAGGATGTTATATCTAAAATGCATCTGATTTCATTTTCTGAAGATATTAAGTCAGTGGTAAAAGCCTTAGATGTACTTTGTGTTTGTTAATGTTTATACCAAGGCTATCTTACTATATACATGTACAATCGTTTTACAGCGGGGAAAACGTTTTCCGATTCCGTTTACACGAAACTAAACACAAATACAGTGGAGAATCTGTTATTCTTTCCCGTTTAAACGCAAACGTACGCAAACGCAAAGCACTAAAACGTAGAAAAGAACAACTTTTGGACAATACTGATATTTCGTGTTTATCTTGGTGGTAAACAGTTTGGAGCCTGATCAGACGCCGGGTTACCCGGCGTCTGATCTGGCTTCAAACTGTTTGCACTGCAAATAATAGTTTTAGCGTAAAACGGTTATTAGGAAAGAATAACACATTATCCACTGTATAATTCAATAAAGTGTACGAAAATCACAGTATGCGGAATCTACTTACTGGTCGAATAGGCATACAGTTTCTGTATGTCAAGTTGAAACAGCTTTGAAATACTATTGTAATTTGCCATGTCAATTTCAAATTTTGCGACTAGGGATACATATACTGTATGCCTAATCGACCGGAAGTAAGTGGAGTCCGTATACTGTGAAAACGACGGGGAACTTGTTTAAGTCAGAGTGGTACAGGTTGTAGGATGATTGAGTAACTCGGCATCTGACTCATCAGGCTCCACACTGTTTGCACTGGAACTCGTAGTTACATGTATTTCAGAGGAAAAATGCGAATAACGTTTTCTCCTATATTAGACCTATATATCATTTACATGCAACTGACACATTTCACTGCAGGGCTGCCATTTCTCCGAAATCTTCGGATATTTATTCTGCTTTACTTTCAATCCGCTTTATGTAATCGCGCTTGAAAAATAGGAAAAAATGGAAATCTTAGGATTTTTCTAAGATCAACGTATGGCAGCCTTGTCACTGACATTTGCAAATAGTTTGAATCCAAATCACGACTCAGGTAAGTCAACTAGTCTCCAAGTAGTGCAATAGTCGACCATATTAGTCCATTTAATGCATTTCATGTTTTACACACATTTCAATTTTTCTTCTAAAAAAACAAAAACAACAACCCTATTTTAAATTTGTGAAATAAAGGCAGACGATACTTGTTTAAAATTGATGACGTCATGGCAGTAAATGGGTTAGACGGTCAACATTAGCAATGAAATGGTTAAAGCAGACATTTACCATTAATCACGCACTTTTTGAAAACTCTAAAAAGTCACCTTGCTTTAAGTTGTCACCTGTTAAAACCAATTAGCCTTCATTTTAGTGGTTGTAATAGAGAGGTTTAATTGTAGTTTCTTCTCTCTATATCGCTAATGTATCGGAGTTTCATTTTACATTTTCCCGGAAGCTGTTGATACTGAAGCAACTATGAACTATTGACCTTCCTGCACTAGCTATTTCTTGGCAAATCCATGGATATTGATAGTTTGTATACGAAATTAGACCTGTATACTAATTTGGTGATCGGGTGTTATATGTTCTGAACAAGTTTCTTGTACAAGGCAGCTTGACTAACTTCCGCAAACAAATTCGACCCAGTTGAGACCCCGTGTATGTGGGCGTCTCATCAGCAACCAAACCTGTTTTACATTCCAACTTAAGTAATGTTGTTTTTTTGGAGATGTTGGTTTTAAATTCTAAAAGTTATCTAAGGCGTCAGTTATAAAAACGGACGGGATAACAGCCGGGTAAAGGTCAAACAGAATAAAGTGGGATCTGTTAATATGTCTGGTAAGTTGATATTACATGTGCACAACATTTAACCTTTATTCTGCAGTACACGTCTTGACCTGTATCTAGTAACAGTGTTGATCAAGATCTGGTATCTATTTACACGATGGCTAATCAGAATCCAAGCTCCTCAACACTCCTCCCTGTGTGTCTTGTAAGTTAGATAAATCCAAACCCCAATTCGAAAACACGCGGGCGAAAATTTGATGACGTTTGATAATACGATAGGAATAGGTTTGCGCACACTAAATCCTAAACCGGACCTACGCCCACAGTACTGTCTACTGCCTCGTCTGTTTTCTGTATTGTATACTACAATACACCCCATATTTCTTTCTAATAATAATTATTATATACAGTAAAAATCTCTCAAATACGACCACGTAACTGTGTTAATTATAAGGTGTTTATGACAGGTGACTGCTTCAAGCAAGGTGACAGTAAAACAAAAAGCTCCTTCAGGAGCTTTCTGTTTTACTGTCACCTTACTTTTAGCTGTCCCCTGTCTTTTATACAGTCAATTAGGTTTTGTTTTAGGTGTTGAAATAGACAGGTTTTACTGTACACTATTACTGCGAATGTTGGCCTCAACTCTTTACAACAAATATTTGATACATCAGTATAAAATGACTTTTCAAATAACAATAATGCCCACTAGTCGAATGTGTGTGTTTCCGTGGTAAACTGTTTGATCCAGAGTATACGCCGAATAACTCGGCCTATCTTTAAGGACCAAACTGTTTTGTTTTTTAATAATACATTATTCTTTTGGAAAAATACAGATAAATAAAATTAAAAAATCGAATCAAATCCAACAAATCAGTTGTGACAGAGGAAACAATTGCACATCAAACTCATAATTACACAGGGAATTTAAACAAACTGCATGCTAATATAGGCGAAATGTATTATTTGGATTATAGTCTGCTTCAAACACAATTGTCTATTTTTTCAACTGTATTTACTACTGGAATGGCGATGTGTGGTAAGACACAATGGGGGCTTATTGTAGGATAAATAAACAAGAACAAGAAACAGCTTAAGCAAGAAATGTTTGATTATTACCAATGCACTTGCAGGGCTGCCATAAATTGACTTAAAATATCCTAAGATTTCCAAATTTTCATTTTTCAAGTGCGATTTTACGAATTGTACCTTTAATCCATCGCCTGTTTCTAGTTGTGTTGACCCATGGCTGCTTAAAGCAGGCTGGAAGTAAAGCAGAATGCGCCTTAAGGCTCATTCTGCTTTACTTTCAGCCTACTTTAAGCTATCATGAATTAGAAATAAATCCGAAGATTTAGGAAAAATCCGGAGAAATGGCAGCCCTGCACTTGTATTGAAATACTCATAAATTGATCGCAATTTTTGTTTGTATGAATTATATTTATTACCGTAAAATCCTAAAAATGTTGACACCCTGTTTAACTGCTGGTTTTTTTATCATCAACTTCGCATAAATTGCTATCGTCACACAATAATTTTTCCATACGGTGC
Source organism: Gari tellinella (assembly GCA_922989275.2). Classification (NCBI taxonomy): domain Eukaryota; kingdom Metazoa; phylum Mollusca; class Bivalvia; order Cardiida; family Psammobiidae; genus Gari; species Gari tellinella. The sequence continues at coordinate 60,340,919 of OV277870.1, forward strand.
AAACTGAATGGCAACCCCCAGTAGCAGTCTGATCAGGATCTACACTGTTTGCACATGATTGTAGCAGTCTGATCAGGACCTACACTGTTTGCACATGATTGTAGCAGTCTGATCAGGACCTACACTGTTTGCACATGATTGTAGCAGTCTGATCAGGACCTACACTGTTTGCACATGAGTGTAGGTCCAAATACAGTAATCCCTCACTACAACAACACCCAATGGGAGTGTGTTGTTCGGAGGGACTTGTTATAGGGAGAGAAAATTACCACTTGGACTACATTTGCAAACATCTTGAATCCAGATTAGAAGCCGCGTAACGGGCATCTGATCAGGATTCAAGCTGTTTGCCACTCGTTCTTGTGTTATTTCTGTCAAAATGTCCATTGTGTGACCTTGAAAAACCCCAGCAGACGACAATTTTAAGCAGACGATATTGCAGCAGTTAAAGTTTAACTTGTTAGGGGAACAGCAGCAAGCCATGTTGTAAGGAGGGAATCGTTGTTCGGAGGGCCGTTATAGCGAGGGAGCAATGTACTTAAGATCAACGCGGTACTGTACTTATTGGTAAGTTGGTTGTATAAGTATCTCTATGTTTATTACTCGAAACATTTTTGAACAATTATTTGCCAAACAAATTGTGCAACAATTAAATATCATAATATCACTAGAATAACACACTACATTTGTTTAGAAAGTAATTCTACTGGTATTGAGATAACATAAACACGACGTGTTTAATCTTTTCATCAGGTCAAAAGGTTTTAGATAATCTTGCCTGTCTTATTGTGGTTTTGAAATATGTCCAAGTATTAAATGCCCCAGTCGGACAATCTAGGGGAAAACGTTAGTATTTTCATTTAAATGCATTTATGCAATTGCAGAAAGTTTGGAGCCAGAACAAACGCCGGTAATCCGGCGTGGATCAGGTTCAAAATTGTTTGATTTCATACTGACATAAGTCGTAAACATTTTAAGAAAACTTCCCTTTTCTATACATGGCGTTTCTTTTTAACGGGAAATAATAAAGTTTTCAGCCTCTTATATATAATACGGCTTGATGCTACATAGTTTACAATGATTTGAGAGCAAAGAGAACATTTGGTCTTTTTTTCACCAAATCTCTCTTCTATGATGTTTTAGCGACATGTTTCAAATTGACAAAGCAGACCTTGGTGATAGGGGTCTGTGTGTATTCTGTTTGCATAGAACCGGTGTTTTTTCACAGGTAAACTGGTTGTAAACGCCGTTTCTATTGGTTAACTCTTTAACCCATAGCCTGTTTCTAGTATTTAAGATATGTGTCCTATTAAAGCAGGCTTAAAGTAAAGCAGAATGTGCCCTAGGGCACATTCTGCTTTACTTTCAGCCTACTTTAAGTTAATAGCTGCTAGTATATAGAAAATATTTCTTATAGTACATATTCATGACAGTATAAAATGGAACTTTTTTCTTTGGCGGATGAATAAAATGAATGCGCTAAAAGTCGCTTCTATAAGGGAAAGGGTTAACCATTTACCCGTTGCCTGATTCTTGTTTTGAAGACAGACGACTGCTTAAAGCAGGATGAAAATGAAGCAGAATGCACCTTCAGGCACATTCTGATTTGTATTGAGTCTGCTTAAACCCCTCACTCCATAGCCTGTTTCTAGTATTGAAGACAGGCGACCACTTGAAGCGGTTTGAAAGTAAAATAGAATTCACATTAAGGCGCATTCTGTCTTACTTTCAGCCTGTGTTAAACTATCATTCGCTAGAGTATAGGAACTGGTACTTATGGTGCATGTACATGTATATATGTATGACGGTATCAATTGGAACAATTTTCTTCAGTGGGGGAATGAATTCACTGTGTTAAAATGCATAATTATATAGGGAGTAAATGGTTAAGCTACCATCAGCTAGACTATAGAAAACATTTCTTATGATACATCTTCCGAACGGTATAAAAATGGAATTATTTTCTTCAGTGGAGGAATAAATAACAGGCGTAAAAGGCGTATTTATGGGGTAATGGGTTAAACAGGCAAGGCTTGCCTATATTCCACGGTAGGAGACTGGTAGTTCAAAGGGACCATTTCTGAAAAACATCCCAATGTCAGCTGTAACAAATCCTTATTGACATTGATTCTACGGTTGACATGGATATTTTATCAATCTTGTTAGAGTAATGGAACTACAAATATAACCTGTTATCAACCGTGTTAGCTACGTCAGTCGATGTACGAGAGCTGTCGATCACTAAGTTAGTAGGGGGAAATGCGAACAGAAGGGCTTTTAAAGATATAATGTCGAAACTCGATACTTCGGACTCGCTTACATCGATCGTACAGTAATTGTTTAGACGAATTTCTATAATTCAATCTCCCGTAAGTCGAACATACCCGTATTTCAAAGTTAAAACGTGGCCTAGCCACGTTTTAACTTTGAAATATGGGTATTTTCGAACAAACGCGAGTTCGAAGTATCGAGTTTCGACTGTATCTAAATAATATTATATATATACACAGTAAAATCTCTCTATAACAACCGTCACACTATTACGAACACCGATCTATTATGTTCATAACATTGTGCTATATAGCAGGTCTTTAATTCAGGGGACTACATGTACTTAAGGCAAGGTAAACGTAAAAACGAATCTACTTTTACCTTGGATAACTTTCAGACCAAGACAGTTGCATACTGCTTTGAAATACGCCAGCACCGAGGGTTGTTGATTCCGCGACTTTTGTAAAAAGCGTCCTTGAGATCGTTTAGCCAAATTCGAAAACAATATTTTTAGATAATGTAAAATATGTCCTTAAAAAGGTATTCAAGTGTATGCATCATTTACAAAAAAGGTTTAGGCCAAACTCTGGTTTAAGGCTCTTAAGAGTATCATTCAATGTTAGAAGTTCTCTCTATATATATGTATAAACAGTCACATATTCTATTATCAAAGGCATTTAAAAAAGAGACATTGTTTTCAGATTATTCACAATTAACCTCCTAGTTTTCTTTTCATTCCATAATACCTCCGTACATACGTTTGAAACCATCATCAGCATTTTCAAGTACTTTGGTTAGATAGGTGGCAAACAAGTTGAATCCTGATCAGAGACCGAGTTACTCTGCCTTTGATCTTTCTCTCGACTGGCTGCAACTGTAAACAACATCGCAGAATGTTGTGAAATAGTAAATGCCACAAGGTGCTAAGATATTTTTTACAATAAGTTGTAAACAAAATAATTGCTATATTCAACTATGTTCCTCAGATCTCGGCCAATGAAACTAGATTTGATTGGCGAATGCGTCTCATTATCAAGAGACGTATGAAGTACATTCCGTTCTCAATAACAAAATGACCCTAGAAGAGCTAAACGCCATATACGGCACGATATGATGGTTTTATTGCATAACACATTACATACAGCGTTCCCTCTCTACAACGACACCTAATGCGAGACAAAGATTGTGTGCGTTGTTCAGAGGGAGTCGTTACAGGGAGGGAAACTGGCTTACACTTGCAAACAGCTTGAATCCAGATCAGACGCCGCGTAACGCGGCGTCTGATCTGGATTCAAGCAGTTTGTCACCCGTCATTATATTTATTCCATCAAAATGTAATTTTGAGAAAAAACAGCAGACGACAATTTGAAGCAGACGATAGCGCAGCAGTAAAAGTGTTAAACATTTTGTCTTGTTTGGGGAACAGCCATAAGGATCGTTGAAAGGAGGGAGTCGTTGTTGGGAGGGCCGTTGTAGGGAGGGAACACTGTACAATGCTTATAGCAAAACCATAATAAATACAGTAGAGACAATGGTCATGACATCTCTTCCAACATCTCCAAAATTTCAAGGTAAAGTAATTTAGCACCGGTCGAAAAACTAAATTAATGTTAAACTTGTTATACCAATCAAGTAAATACAGTAAATACCTTCTACCGCGACCACTAAATGAGTTGAAAGTTTCCGTTATTTAACACGGGTGGCTGTCTAAAGCAAGATGAAAGCAAAACATAAAAATAGATTTCTGCTTTACTCTCAGCCTCCATATGGAGAAAACGCAACGTGAGACCTTTACATATAACTATTTTCCTGCATCAAGCATTAACCATTAACTGTCTTCAAACATATCTGTTAGCATGTTGTGGCAGAGAGATAGAGAGTAATATACATAGAGAAAGAGAAATATAGAGATAGAGAGTGAAAGAGACAGTGAGAGAAAGAGAAAGAGACAGAGAGAAAACGTGAAAGAAAGAGACAGAGAAAGAGATGGAGGGACAGAGAGAGAAAGAATAAGACATAGATGGAATGAGAGAGAGGGAGAGAGAGAGAGATGTATAAGCAAACAGTTTGGATCGAAATCAGATGACTCGTAACGCAGTGTCTGATCTGGTCACCAACTGTTTGACCGACGTCTCATGTTTTGTTTTATTTCTAAAATGTATATACATGTATCTGAATTTTATAATTTATGCAGACGACAATTCGAAGCAGTCGCTATTACGACATACTAAGGGTAAACACTTGCAAAGAAATGCAATTATAATCATGAAGTGTATCGAACATTGACATTTACCTAAACCATCTGATCTGTTCAAGATATTCCGGTCACCGACATCTGAAGCAAATATTTGCCTAATTGCATTTAGATATGCACAAACCGTCTAGATTTAACCCCTTCACAACCTTACCTCGAGTTCAATAAGTATTTGCAAACAGTTTGGATCCTGTTGCAAACAGTTTGGATCCTGATCAGACGCCGCGTAACGCGGCGTCTGATCAGGATCCTAACTGTTTGACACTCATTTCAATATTTCTTAAGTCAAAATACTTAAAATTTGAATTTGAGAAATTAAAGCAGACGATAATTGTTAAAAGTTGATGACGTCATGGCAGTGAAGGGGTTAATCGCGTTTAGAAAGTCTCGAAGAGTTTATATTTAACATACTGGTTCCAAGTACCACGTATTAGTATGTGTTCTGTACTAACAGTGTACTTGTGAAGAACATACTTGTGGTATGCAAACAGTGATTGCCCAGACAGAAGCCCTTTGATCAGCGCCTTCACTGTTTGTTATTTTAAAATTTATGTAAGCAAAAAAACAAAAAGCAACAAAAAACAACAAATCGTATCAAACAATAAAAATGGACTTGATTTAATTAGAATTGGAATGGTCGATTTGAAATTTTAGAGGTAAATAGGTAAATGAGGCTCGTGTAAACAACTGCAAGTAAGACATTATTTTTTACTCGTTCAACACTAAGTAACACTTGTGGTTTATTAGGCTCCCGTGTGGATCATTTAAGTGACCAAAACAAGAACCAGCCTACTTGGAATTTGGGGTAGTGTTACATGTATAATAGATACTGCTCTAAATTAGCGAACAGTGTAAACCTATATGAACCCTCTGATATGAGTATACACTGTTTTCAAATGTAATGAGTAAATTTTAAACAGGACCATCAGGTGTTGAAAGAGTTAAGCACTACTCGAATTATTGTCAATAACGAATGTCATTTGCGTATATTTTAATATATCAACCACTCCCTGACACTATACCGTTTCTAGGTTACAAACCTAAACAGCGTGCTGTGTCTGATCTGAGTCTACACTGTTTGCACATTTCCCATTTATGGCACACTAGGCAGAGACGGGTTAACTCAATCACCCCTGAAACTTTTAATGGACAGTTCCAATTTTGTCTATTTAGGGTTAATTAACCCTTTCCCTTATAGAAGCGACTTTTAGCACATTCATTTTATTCATCCGCTGAAGAAAATAGTTCCAAATTATACCGTAATGAATATGTGTCATATTTAATACTTTCCTTATTCTAGCAGTTAATAGCTTAAAGCAGGCTGAAAGTAAAGCAGAATGCGCCTTAGGGCGCATTCTGCTTTACTTTCAACCTGCTTTAAGTAGTCACATATCTTCAATACTAAAACAATGCTATCAGGTAAAGGGTTAAGGGTTAACCCTTATCCTGCGGTGATAGCATCTGCTTCGAAATTGTCGTCTGCAAAATTTGTTAAATTTAGATTGATACATCTTTTAGGTAAAGAAACCTAAAGATGAGTGTCAAACAGTTTAAATCTAGATCAGACGCCGCGTTACGCGGCGTCTGATCTGGATTCAAACTGTTTGCAAAAATCAATAAAGTCGCGATTAGCAGGCAAAGGGTTAACAATATATTTCAAATTGACAAACAGTGTAGACCCCGGCCTGATCAGAGGGTTCCTTAAGGAGCCCACTGATTAGGGTCTACCCTGTTTGCATGGGACAAGTGTTATCTTTACAGGTACACTGTTTGTTAACCCTTTCCCTTATAGAAGCGACTTTTAGCATATTTGATTTATTCCTCCGCTGAAGAAAATAGTTCCAGTTTATACCCTCATGAACAATAACCATTACACATATCTTATATATCCTAGCAGATTTTAGCATAAAGCAGGTTGAAAGTAAAGCAGAATGTGCCTTAAGGCACATTCTGCTTTACTTTCAACCTGCTTTAAGTGGTCACCTGTCTTCAAAACTAGAAACAGGCTATGAGGTAAAGGGTTAATATACGACTATACTTGTCGCTAGGGTTGAATATTTTAAGAGTAAAACTATTAACCGTTTAATCCCGTATACATGTAGATCTAGCAAGAGTAGGTGCGCTTCCTAATTGTTAATATTTCTTACTGCATAAATTGCACCATCGTTCGTACAGATTATAAAGTTCGTTGGTTATTTTCGTAAGCTATCAATAATACAACGTGCATTTGTATGACTTAATAATACGGATCTTACTGACATAAGACCACATTACGCACTCAACGGCTCAAATTAATTGATATAAAAATCTAAAATATCGTTTAAATTTGGCATGCCTTGTGGTTTTGTTTAAATGTGAACTTTCAATGCATTACTAATTGCAGAATTATCTGTTCAAGTGCCAAACTGTTTTGGTATTGATATGAGTGTCGAACAGATTGGATCAAGTTCAGACGTCAAGTTACTCGGCGTCTGATCTTGATCCAAACTGTTTGAAAATATAAGTATAGCCGCGCGTTGAAGGATGGGGATTATAACGGATATCATGTTAAAGATAATGACTCCTGATTCAAAATTAATGGATTTGCAGGTAGTTAGTCCTACAGACAATTAGGAAATACTCGGTCTGTAAACAGAGCTATATTTCAACGCAATGGGGTTTTAATGCTCTCTAACAATATCAATTTCGTTTACACTAATGCATTTTGTATTTGCGATGAATCCTTGAATTATATTACAGCCTTCAGTATCGAACTGTGGCCCGTCTTACGAAACGTTGTACAATAAAAACGGTTGTAAGTAAAAACGAAAAAATACATCTAATATCTGATTTCTTCATCTCCTCCTGTCTTGTGACAATTCTTTGGAATCGTCTTGAAAAGATGATTCCAAAGAGATGTCACACGACAGGATTAGATGGAGAAATAAATAGTAATAAATAAATGATAATTAATAATTTTAGAATCTCACTTAGATCTACGACAATAAACAGATGAAAAGTAAAGCAGAATTTGCCAGTAGTAAATTTAATTTCTCGTTTTGAAGACAAGTGATCAGTAACACAGAATACGCCATAAGGTGCATTGTGCTTTACTTTCAGCCGGCTATAAGGTACCATCTGCAAGGATATAGGAACTATTCTTCATTAAGATCCATTCTGCTTTTCCTTCAATCTGCTTGAAGTGGTAATCCTTTTTCAAAACTAAAATCAGGGTTTTTGGTAAAGGGTTAAATGAATATCTTTGTAAATAAAGGTTTTCTTCTTGAAATTTAATCCTTGTCTAAACAGGACCCACTAACTATACACTTGCAATGGTCTAAATACAATTGACGATTAAACATGAGAAGAATTAATCTAAACATTCAGACATACTATTTATATTGAATGTTACAGTGGAGAATCTGTTATTCTTTCCCGTTTAAATGTAAACGTACGCAAACGCAAAGCACTAAAACGTAGAAAAGAACAATTTTTGGACAATTCGGATATTTCATGTTTATCTTGGTGGCAAACAGTTTGCAGCCTGATCAGACGCCGGGTTACCCGGCGTCTGATCTGGCTCCAAACTGTTTGCACTGAAAATAATAGTTTTAGCGTAAACGCGTTTATTGGGAAAGAATAACACATTCTCCACTGTACAGATAAAATAAACCATTACATCCCTGAACCTCTTCTCTACATTACCCCGAGTATACATATTTGCAAACAGTTTGGATCCTGGTCAGACGCCGCGTAACGCGGCGTCTGATCAGGATATAAACTGTTTGACACTATTTTCAATATTTCTTAAGTCAAAATACAAAATTATTAAAGTTAGGAAGTAACAGCAGACGATAATTGTACAAATTTGATGACGTCATGGCAGTGAAGGTGGTTATTTCCTGTGATTATTTTGACGTATTCCAGTTGCTTATTCAGTCTGATATATCCCACACATCGTTCGAATTCTTATAACATTTAGCACGCTGTATAATTGTAGTCTGCAACAAAATGTCGTCTGCGGCAATTATCACAGGATATATTTCTCCATTTTGTTCCAGATAATGATATCAGTGAGAAGAAGAGTTTGGATCCTGATCGAGTAATTCGGCAACTCATATATTTGCACCAGTTACTAGTATCGCAAATTCACCCATTACGTGTAGAATGTTAACCCCTCCACTGCCTTACCCCGAGTACAATGGTTATTTGCAAACAGTTTGGATCCTGATCAGAATCCAAACTGTTTGACACTCAATTCAATATTTCTTGAGTCAAAATATCTAAATTTTAAATTTCAGAATCGTTACGCAGAATAGTGGACACGCAGGTGGCCCACTTGCTCTCATTTTCGAGCATTAAAATAAGAAGGGCATTTTTACATAACTTGTAATAACTTTTTTTTCTGGACAGATATCGTTCCTGTGCAAACGGCCTGTGTTAGTTTAAACATTTTCCTTTATGATGGAATTGTTTTGAAAAAATATTTTAATAAGATTTTGGTCCTTTTTTAAGTTTAAAAAGACACCTCTAAATCACATTAAACAAAGAGTAAAATGCTGAAAATAAGCCTCGACACGGATAATATAACACGACCTTGTGTATTTATACAAATCGATATCAATTCTGTGCAAACGAGCTCGTATACTTGACTATTTGTTCTTTCTTTTGATATAAATTTAAGAATTGTAAGTTAATGTTAATTTGGTCCTTTTTCAAATTGAAAATAAAATTAATATGTTCAAAGAGTCGTCGGGAGTTTCCGTAAATACCGAGCGGTAAGAGCCGAACATTGACGGGCACGCAAGCTAGCGTAGGACAGTTTATCGATAATCTACCGGTGTCCACTATTCTGCCTAACGAAAGCAAACGAAATTTGGTTAAAATTGATGACGTTATGGTAGTGAAGGATGTTGTCATGTCAGTGAAGGAGTAAGTCCCCTCTACACCATCGACAACTTCCCTTGCATTGTAGGCATTATAGATCAATGTAGGACGCAAATAAACTCAATTTCCGCATCGCCTGTTTCTTGTTTTTAAGTAAGGTGATTCCCCGAAACACACAACGGAAACTACAGCGTGTGCAATATACAGAAGCCCGGATCATTTCAAACACATAACTGCAGTCTTCAAGGTTTCCAATTAGTTTAAACATATTTATTTCCAGAAGTACATATGATTACAATTATACATGCTAACGTTATTTTACAATACTTAGGAAAAGGATTGAAAACCTATTGAGTTTCTCTCCTTAAGGTTTCCAATTCGATACTGTGAGTTCAAAATTCTGACACTCACATACAAAGACAAGTGCAATGATTCTCCAAAGTACATTGTCAGTATGCTTGACATGTATAGACTTCGAAGAGAGTTGCGCTGTGCCAATAAATTAGCTTCACTGGTTGTGCTGAGAAGACGTTGGGGAAGTTTGGAGATAGAAGTTTCAAGCATGCAGCCCGAAAGCTCTGGAACACTCTACCATCAGACATCAGATATGCGAGCGCAGTTGCAGCATTCAAAATACATCTGAAAACACACTTCTTTAATATCTGTTATTAGAAGAAAGTAGGAAATAGATGACTGCTACCTCCAGACTGTGTTCTTGCTGTAGATGCGTTGTGTTTAAATGGGAGTTCTGGAGTTGCACCATTGACCCGGTGCCTGTCTGATGGATCTTGATGGTAGGGATAATTACTCTGACCTCTTTGAAACCAGCTGACTGCGGGTCTGTGGTATAATTCTTAGGCAGTTTATTGTATAGATGCAGGGTATAATTCAGCTATAGATAATGACTTTTAAATCACTATTTTTAAGTATGTAATTGATCTTTTAATTATTTGACTCATTTTAAAGTTGACTTTACAAACTAATGATACAGTGGAGAATCTGTTATTATTTCCCAATGAACGCGTTTACGCTAAAACTATTATTTGCAGTGCAAACAGTTTGGAGCCTGATCAGACGCCGGGTAACCCGGCGTCTGATCAGGCTCCAAGCTGTTTGCCACCAAGATAAACATGAATTGTCAGAGTTGTCCAAAAGTTGTTCTTTTCTACGTTTTAGTGCTTTGCGTTTGCGTACGTTTGCGTTTAAACGGGAAAGAATAACAGATTCTCCACTGTAACAAGTTTTTTAATCTTGGTACAAATGTTGAAATAATTTCCCTTGCGGAATTTGTTCCCATGTTCCACAGAGTGGCAAACAATCTGGAGCCTAATCAGACGTCATGTTAGTCAGTTTCTGATCTGGATCCAAACTGTAATGGAAATAAAAGTTGTAGCGTAAACATGTTTATTGGGAAAGAATAACGTATTCTTTGTGCGTGAGTTTATATGATCGAGCTTTATCGTTGCGCATGCAACAGGACTTTCTGATATGGATCCAAACTGTTTAAAAATACCAGATAAGTAGAACTCGTTGGGTCAAATGATAAATTAGAATAACTTTGACTTGCCGCTGGCTGTAATCCAAAACATATATACACAATGAAATTGGTTTTGATTTAAGCCAAAAATCATTATCGAGAAATTCGATTTAACCATTTAACTCTCAATGACGTTTTAAAGCGCGTTTGCGAACAGCGTCTGATCAGGACACAAACTGTTTGAAACCCTTATTGAGATTTTTCAAGTTATATTACCTTACATCTAACTTTGAAACGTGTCTTGCAGACAACGTTACTGAAGCAGACGACAATAAAGCGATAAAGGGGTAAAACATGGCCCGAATAATTTGAGCTTGAAAGGGTTAAGCGAGTTATCGAAACTCAAATATAATAATGCTGAACTAGATACGAATATTTACAGTGGAAACGCAATCTCAGTAAAATGGCGAAAATGACAACATTTCGACAATTCTTGCTATTTATTTTAATACGAGTGGCAAACAGTTTGCAGCCTGATCAGACGCCGGGTTACCCGGCGTCTGATCTGGCTCCAAACTGTTTGAATTGGAAATAACTGTTTCAGCGTAAACGAGTTTATTGGGAAAGAATAACGTTTTCTCCACTGTATTTATGTACAAGAATAGCGCATTAAATTACTACATGTCCGTTAAGTATTTACGTACGTGCATGTCAATTTGATATTCAGTGCATATGAGTGATCGAAACATGACTTAAGGCCTTTCGCTACCGGAAGTCGGTCTTGCGGGCGAGCGGATATGCGTCTGGACGACACAGACTTTTTTCGTACGTGTTTATACTAGAAAATTTATATAAAGGAAATGTTGATATAAATAAGTATAATCCTTCATAGCGCAGTTAGTATAGTGGTTGACTATAGTGGTTGACTAGCAATCCAAAGGTCATAGGTTCGAGACCCATCCGATCCAAATATTTTTTTTTAAGTCCGATTTATTGACTTGTCAATCCATAGCGCAGTAATCAAGAGACATGTTATGTTAAGTCTTCGTTGATTAGTACTAGTGATGTTTACGGTCCAAGTATATGTCCACTTACCTGTACGTTTTAGTTTAATGACTTACAAGTCAATTAAATCGGTATACATGTAAACGATTTGATCGAACTATAAAGCCACACCTTGAAGCTTATCAATACGCTAACCTTTTCAAGATCGATATTGCCCATTATAATTATGTTCAAACAATATAATAAACCTTGTATGCAAGTCCATGAATAAATAATAATGCATTTTAATGACAAAGTTTTAATTCTAAGGTAGGTAACTGTATCTAAACAACAAATATCCCACATTTTAATAAGAAAATATATTATTACAACAAATCCTGACTGTAATATTTTCTAATTTTTTCAGACTGACTAGTTCATCAACCATATATTTGAATAAAATGAAAACAAATATACATTGAATGAGTCAGTTTTTTGTAATTCAATTTTTTAGCATTTTGCAAAATTTAAATAGCTGATAACATCTTTCTGAACACCTTTATTCAAAATGTTTTTAGCTTTTCTTGTAATGAATGTTGTGGACTACTTATTGGGCGAGAATTATAGTCATTAGCTTTATTCATTTTTAAGAAAAATAAAATCATCAAAATTCTAGGTTTTTGTCAGAAAAAAGACCTTAAAGACAAACCACACGATAAATTTTGTCTATATTTACACACATTGTTTCTTAGGCTATTATCATTCTTCATGACAATTTTCATAACAATCGTATGGAAACTACGCGCATATGCGAAGTACCTTAAAGTCCCATTGTGTTTTCAGACCTTTTCATAATGTCTGAAATACAATAACGGTTAATAATAATGTTTGAACATTCTAATGGGCCAAACTGATCTATGAAATGATGAAGACGGACCTAAATCACCAAAAAGGGCGATTTAAAACCATAACAAACCGAAAATAGAGCGTCTGCCATAAACCTTACCACACGGCTTAGTATCACGTGATACAGCCGGAGTCAACATCACCGTGTGCAACCGCAATTACCGTCGACGGTCGATCCATCAGTCAGTTAGACTATCACACTTTTTTGTCCGCTCTCTAACTCGAATATCTTTTACCCGATCTTCCACAAACTTGCTGAAAATGTTAATTGATATAAAATCAAGGTTTAGTTCGATTACTACTAAAATCGCATAAGGTGTTTTTGAGTTATTGCCTGTTGATTTATAAAATCAGTAATTTTTGCACTCTAAAACAAACAGTTTTTATCGGATATTCACCAAACATGCTGAAAATATTTATTCATATAAAATTCAGGTCTAGTTTGATTATTACTAAAATCGCATGTGGCATACCTAAGTTTTTGCCCTTTATGTATTAAAAAATGACTGTTTTCAGCAAGGTTTGCTCTCTAACACAAATACGTTTTATTGGATCTTCACCAAATTTGCTGAAAATATTTATTGATATAATATCAAGGTTTAGTATGATTACTACTAAAAGCGCATAAGGTATATCTAAGTTATTGCCTGTTTATTAATGAAAAATGACGGTTTCAGTCACTTTTTGCACTCTAACACATACAGTTTTTATCGGATATTCATTAAACTTGCTGAAAATGTTTAAGTATATAAAATTTAGGTTTAGTTTGATTATTACAAAAATCGCATGTGGCATATCTGAATTTTTGCCCTTTATGTATTAAAAAATGACTGTTGCAGCATTTTTCAGCAATAACTCAGACATGCCTTATGCGATTTTGCTAGTTATTGAACCTGACCTAGATTCTATACTAATAAACATTTGTAGCAAGTTTGGTGAAGATCCAAAAAGAAATGTTTGAGTTAGAGAGCGGACAAGGCTGAAACAGTCATTTTCTGCAAGCTCAAGGTATACATTCTCTATAGTTTATTTGACCGTTTACCCACAGTGAAAGCTATGTACACGTTGTTATTGAATCTCATAGTGTTTAACCCTGTGCCTACTTTACGGAGTTTACAAACTATTTGAATCTAAAAAGACGCTGCGTAACGTGGCGTCTCATCTGGATCCAAACTATTTGACACTCGTCTTAAGGTTTGTTTAATTAAAACAATGCATAAATCTAAACTGAACACATTTTGCAGACGACAATGTCGAAGCAGACGTCTGTGCAGCAGAATAAGGGTTATCCAGATGTTCCAGCTAAACATGTAAGCGAGAGTAATCTGAACCAATCTAACATTTTCTCACTCATTTCAGCACCGAATGCTATGGTGTTACTACTGATTAAACCGTCTATTCGAGACACTTTTAATGAGTATGACACCATTGGGTTTAAAAGCAGAAATAAAGATTTAAGTTTTTTTCGAAATACTTCCGTTATCTGGAGCCCTGTATTTACAGAGTTGTCCTTCTTTCCATTCACAAGGGAGGCTTTTTTATTGGTGCTAGCACAAACATATTATAAATAAAATTTAAAAGGCGAATTGCTTAGATAAAACCGGTTTTTGTGAAAGAATCACGTCCCACGTAGTTCAAATGGGACCCCAAACAACCGTTTTATGCAGGTGTCTCAAAAGCACAATGCGGCTTTAATCTAAAATCCGGTTTTTTTTTTTTTTTATACATTGTTATATATAATTAACAAACTATTGTGTGTTCGATATGCAACAGGTACTACGATGTGAGTATAGCTCTCGATCCCAGAACTATACTGCTTAACTATCAAAAGTGTCAATTAGTTTATGATAATGATGCAGTTATAAGTAGAATTTATCCCATTTTTTTCTCCATAGGTAAGCCCCAGAGACCTCCCTACTTTGCCACAGTTCTTGGGCTTAATTGTCATAGGGAATCCTTTCTGTTTATTAGACCGGGATTATTCCCTCTGTCAAGAACTAAAAGGAAGGCTGGTCAGTGGTTTCGATCCAATGTGCTGCTTGGCAGCGAGTGAGATTAGCGGAAACCATCATCCTGAAATCATCATAATCTCATCTCATCTTCCCTCATCACTCATCGGCGCTATATGACATATTTTGTGCCGCAGTGCCGAAAAAACACAACTCACCCACCCATCCATAGGTTACCCCTTTTATATCTTTAATTTATTCATCAATTAAAGAAAATGGCATCATTTTATAGACACGAACTATGTACCGTTAGATATATTTTCTATATATGTGCAGATTGCAGTTCAAAGCAGGTTGAATATAAAGCAGAATTCTTCTTAAGGAGATTTCTTCTATACGTTTAGCCTGCTTGAAGCAATCATCTGTCATGAATATTGACAACAAACAAGTCTCACATTTTTTGTAAAATACTTGAATATTGGTGCTAACATTGAAGCCCACACACACTCCTCTACTATACAATCATTCTGAAAATTGGCAATCAGTTTTTCAGCCTGTCTGGCATGAAAACGTTTCCTGCCTTGACCTGAGTACGTTGGGGATTTCAAATAGTCTGGAACCAATTCAATCATCGAGGCACTTAGCGCTTGATCAAAAGCCAAACCATTTTACACTGATATCGATAGTTCCTTCGTAAATATGCATGAACCTTAATCTTAACACTTTCACTGCCAATTTGTTCGTGCGATTTTTACCCCTACACCGTTACAATGTCGTCTGTTTCAATTTTGTTGTTTGCAATGTAATTTCAAAGTTATTAAATGAGGCAGTATGGCTGAAGAAATTTCAAAAGCGCGTTTGCAAACAATTTGAATCCTGATCAGACGCCGCGTGACGCGGCGTCTGACCAGGATTCAAATTGTTTGCAAACGCGCTTTCAGCGTCAATGAGAGTGAAAGGGTTAAGCTATTACCCATTACCCAATAGGAAGTTTCTATCTTTGAAGACAGGTGACCACCTAAAGCCTGTCTCACACAGAACACACGGCTTATACGGTTGGCCACCCGTGTAAACCGTACATACAACCGAACCAACCGTGGCCTTATCCGAGTTACACTCGGGCCATTCGAGTGTATCCGTGAAAGCCGTGTATGATTTTTAAAACTTTAAAAAAACTGGCACGGGTGCCATGTCCGTGTATGATCGTATTAGCGATCGTACAATACCGTGAGAGACCGTGTGAGACCGAACGAGGCCGTATATACAACCGCACATGAAGTCCACTCCACGAGTGAGCTCAACCGTGTCAATATCGTATATAAATCGTATGGAGCATAACTCGAACAAAAGTCGGTGGGACCGTATGTAAACCCTGTAAATGTCCAGTTTATCCAGTAAAAGTCGTGTTTAATCGTACTAGGCCGTAACAGACCGTACTAGACCGTACTTGGAACCGTACAACAATCGTATGAAAATCGTTTTGCAAATCGTCTTCAAACCGTGACAAACCTTGCTTGACTGAGTATATCCGTGCTTTGTTCGTACATACTCGTGCTACATTCGAGTCTAAATCGTACCAAGTCATCCCCAGGCACGGTTGGAGCTCAATACTCGTACCAGTCAACCCGTGTATAACCGAGTATGCCGTATTGGAACCGTGTGCCCAACCGTGTTCTGTGTGAGACAGGCTTAAAGCAGGTTTAAGGTGAAGCAAAAATTAAGACGGATTCTGCTTTACCTTAAAGCTTGTTTTAAGCTGCAATCTGCTAGGATGTAGAAATGTTTGTTACGGTCCTTATTCATGACTGTAGAATAGTGGAACTATTTTCTACAGCATAGGAATAAAATAAAGGTGTAAAATGACATATGTATGGAGTAATGGGTTAATGTAGACGAGCTTTTCAATCAGCAGACGATAGGTTATTAAATGGATAGATCTACTGTTTGCAAATAAAAGCTTAAGCGTGAAACGCGTTTGTTGGAAAATAATAACTTTTTCTCCACTGTACCTATGGGAGTGTTTTCGTATTCCAGGAATGTAGAAAACATCTAAGATACGTAAGAAATGTGACTGACATCAATTATCAATGTTTCTGCTGTTTATAATCTATGATGAAAAGTCAATTTTAGATTTTAAGCAGGTGATTGCCTTCGCCAGCTTAAAAATAAAGCAGACGCCTCCACACGTAAAGCCGTCTATAATTCGCTCGTTGCATTACATGTACCCTGAGTAAAATCATGCTGTCAAAATATTAACGGATCTGATCAGACGCCAAGTAACTCGGCGTCTTTACGAGATCCAAACTGTTTGGCATTCATATCACTGTATCGTCAGACAAATCTAAAACTAATCCATTCATCGTCGAAGTTGCGTAAAGTCGACTTTGCAAACAGTTAAGATCCAGATCAGACGTCGCTTATCGTGGTGTCTGATAAGAATCCAAACTGTTTGATGCTCATTTCAATATCTCTTAAGTCAAAATACTTAAAATTTAATTTAAGAAATAAAAACAGACAGTGCTTGATTAAAACTGATGACGTAATTGCAATGAAGATGACGACATGTCAGTGAAGGACAAACATTATCAATCACCAACAGATAAGCATGAATGTAATATGTTGATTTTAACGTAACATACTTGCACATAACCACTTCAAAATAATTGCTTTCTTTAGTTCTGGTGGTTACTTTATACCAACAAGATGTTTGATTTTACCGTAACACACTTGCGCACATACACTTCAAAATAATTGTCTTTTGTTGTTCATATGTTTCTTTCTACCATTGACTAGCGGCTGGAACTTCATGTTTTTCGTTTCAGCTCGATGCATTTCAATGTAATTCAACTTTAATGGTTAATATTACCGTCGTATAACATGTAACACATGCGAGAACGTAACGTTGCTATCCATTCACAATAAATGTAAAAATATTAAACTAGTAAGCACGTCCTACATTCATGACACTAGTTTGCCAGTTAGAACCAGAGAGCATCCCATTTCACTCTTGTAAAATACAACAGTGTTCCCTCCTTACAACGACTCTCTCTACAACGACTCCCTCCATTCACCGACCCTTGCCGTAGTTCCCTAAACAGGACAATTGTCGTCTGCTGGGCTTTTCTCACAATAACATATAAGTGGACATTTTGATAGAATAAATATAATGACGAGTGACAAACAGCTTGAATCCAGATCAGCCGCCGCGTAACGCGGCGTCTGATCTTGATTCAAGCTGTTTACTAATGTAAGCCAAATCTTAAATTTCCCTCACTATAACGACTCCTTCCGAACAACACTTACAATCTGAGTCTTCAATTGGGTGTCGTTGTAGAGAGGGGGCACTGTACACACATTCACGATATAAAGACGGGCTTGATGTTCCCCAAGTTGTAAGTCTAGGGATTTATACTTAATAAAATACTCAACTTTTCTGTAGCCATATTTGAACATAGGATACAACCAGCTTTATGCCATAAGACCAGGAAGATCACTTGTCTATACCAACTGTAATTGCACTTATGTGAAATCACCGGTATATGTGACGCAGTGTCGTTAAATCTTTCACTGTCAACGGCGCCTAAATGCGACTTTGCGAACAGTTCAGGGGCCCGTTTCATAAAGCTTCTTACGACAAATGTTGTCGTAAGTCAAAACTTTAAAATACGTTTAATCTCTGATTTCTCTATCGAATCCTGTCTTGTGACATCTTTTTGGAATCGTCTTTTCAAGACGATTCCAAAAAGATATCACAAGACAGGATTAGATGGAGAAATAAATAATAATTGAGAGTTTTATAATTTGACTTACGACAGCATTTGTCGTAAGATGTTTTATGAAACGGGCCCCTGATCCTGATCAGACATCCAAACTGTTTGGATATAAACATTGTTCAACATCTCTTCAGTCAAACATACCTTAAACTGCCTTTGTAATTGTAGACGATACTTCCAATGCAGGCGGTAGGAGAATTAAAGCAGACGATAATACCTGACAGTGAAAAAATTAAAAATCACCTTTTACCCATTACCCCATAGCCTGTTTCTAGTTTTGAAAATAGGTGACTGTTTAAAGCAGGTTGAAAGTAAAGCAGAATGCGCCTGAAGGCGCATTCTGCTTTATTTTCAGCCTGCTTTATCAAACAGTGCAGACCCTGATCAGAGGGCTCCTATAGGAGCCGTCTGTTCAGGATATACACTGTTTTGCATAAAGTTATGTAATCAATAGTCTCTACAGAGGGCTGTAGGGTTGAAAGGGTTAAGCAGATTTATTTCTTGTTATGGTTTTTAAAATGTTTATTGTAAGCATGTATTTCTATCATGTGTTGTTATATTTAGATAAATACTCTCTTAATATCATTTTCCAGACACACACTGCTTTGATAGGCGTCAATAGTTTCAGACAATTATCCTCCGTTCTTGTTTTAAATGGACGATTATGAATACCTTATTCTAGACGTATCCGGGAATATGTAGATTGAAGATAACGTCTGGGTTCCTTGCACTCCCGTCGTTTTCTTACATATTTTGTTATCTCGTTCACTCCTGGAATATTTAACGAAATTCTGCAATTTTCAATTAAATCTAGTCAATGTTTTGGCTATTTACTACATGTATTGTTTTTGCAATATCTTGCAAAATACGAACTGTGGAGGCTCTGACCTTAATGCTCCTTTAGAAGCCCTCTGGTCGGGGTACAGTGGGGAATACGTTATTCGTTCCCGTTTAAACGCAACGAAACGCAAACGCAAAGCACAAACACGTAGAAAAGTGCAACATTTGCACCATTCTGATAATTCATGTTTATCTTGGTGGCAAACAGTTTGGAGTCTGATCAGTTTTAGCGCAAACGCGTTTATTGGGAAATAATAACGTATTCTCCACTGTATGTTTCATAGGCACACTGTTTGAAATGGACGAGTATACTCGTCGCTAGGGTTCAGTGAGTTTAACTCAGAAAACCACGTTTGCACGTAATAGATAGAGCATAAACCCTAATACAATACACGTATTATTTGTATCCGGGTATACGTGCATATTTGCATTTATGCAGCGTTTCTTATTGACAGTAGCTGATTAGTATCACACACCATAAAGTGTGAAAACTCTCAAATCTATTAGCACATTGAGCCCTAGTGACGAGTTCACTCTGCATGTAAGGTGTACTCATGTCATTTACAAACAGTGTAGATCCAGAGCAGATGGCTCCAGAATGACCCCTCTGATCAGTGTCGGCACTGTTTGTTATATTGCAATGAATTTCAAAAAGTAAACCTAAACATGTATAGTCAAAATTGACTAGACTATATTATTAACTGCAATTGTTCATTTGGAGTTTTTGACATTTTCTATTATGTTGCCCAAAGTATTCTAGCATTCGTTCTAAATTTCTAGGTCATACTTTCTCTTCATGGCCGTCGATCCAAAAGTTTGAAAGAATTATGTCTTCCAATAATAAAAGAACCATAATTAATACAGCTAAATATACATGTGAAGCATTTTCTATTCGTAAACAGTCCCTCGATGCATTAACTGCTCCATAAAGTAAAGCAGTAATTTGTAATGTTTAGTACTTGTTTTGTTTGATTTTGTGTATGTTTATTGTGTTAATGTTCTATTCTATATGTAGTTATGTTCATTTATGCATGTAAAATACTTTGATGTGGCTGTCTTGGTCATATTGGGTAAATTTGTTTTGTAAATGACCAAAGGCATCGATGTATGCTGATTGTCAAAAAAAAAACTGAAACTGAAACTGAAACAGTAAAGCGTTAAACTTTATCATTAGAAGCGAGTTTGTAATTTGCAAACAGCTCGCATATTTGTCTAGAATAAGACTCCAGATTATCCATTTCTCAGCTATTTATATAGACAACGTTCGTAATTTGCAATTATCTTCTCAGCACCTAAGGGATATTTAGGATCTGTCATGAGTCGATGTTTAAGACAAGCTGATCTCAAACGAGTCTAGATTTGAAATGTTATTAAGCGAGCCTTGGCGAGTTTGAAATAAATTTGTCTTAAAAAATCGACGAATGACAGATTCTTTTTCTCACATTACCAACGATTTAAGCTATTTTTAAAGCAATATGCATTTTTTTAACCCCGGTGACGTCAAAACGCCGTTTTAAATAGTGACATTATGGTGACGCCATCAAATTGATCTCACACATGTTAGAGATAAGGATATTCGTGATCGTTGTTCGCTATAGAAAACAGGGATAGTTATGTGAGAAAAAATAAACTCCGTATCTTATAAACACCTTATATTTACCTTTTCACCCTGAATGACGCCAAAAAGCAAGTTTACAAACAGTTCGGATCCTGATCAGACGCCGCGTAACGCAGCGTTATATCAGGATCCAAATTGTTTAACGCTCGTATT
The DNA here is from genome assembly GCA_922989275.2 of Gari tellinella. NCBI lineage: Eukaryota > Metazoa > Mollusca > Bivalvia > Cardiida > Psammobiidae > Gari > Gari tellinella. The sequence goes on from OV277870.1 coordinate 60,362,010, forward strand.
GATATGTTTTAAGTCATACTATATTAAATCTTATTTTGAACAAAATTGAAGCATACAAAAATATAACGATGCAGGGGTAAATACATCACGATCAATTTGGAAGCGAAATAGTTAAGTCTAAATACGTCGAAATTGGTTGACAACTAACGTCTGAACATAATTCAAATTACTAATCTCTTGAATGTATGTTTCAAAACAACACACGGGGTATGAACATTGTAAACCTAGCAGTTATGTAATATTCCACAAACGTTGCTTTATAGTAATTTTGCTTTAGTAAATCGAACGATATATATTATAGCTATCAGCCTGTTCTCACACGGGCATGTCGGTATCGTTAGTTATGAATGGCGGATACTTCCGTTCTTTCGTTCATTGTTGCCAAATATATATCAACTTAATTTGTTTTTATGTTTATCATATTATCGAGATCCTCGCTCCTTAGAGAGATTAAGCAGATAATACCACAGCATAAATTCAGTCTGACAACATTTATTGAACTATATTGGTTATAATATTGACGGTTTCAGTTTCAACCCTTTCCCCCATAGAAGCGACTTTTAGCGTATTTGATTGATTCCTCCGCTAAAGAAAATAGTTCCAATTTATACCATCATGAATATTTACCATATAAATATTTTTCTATATCATAGCAAATGGTAGTTTAAAGCAGGCTGAAAGTAAAGCAGAATGTGCCTTAAGGCGCATTCTGCTTTACTTTCAACCTGATTTGAGTGATCATCTGTCTTCAAAATTATAATCATGTTATTGGGTAAAGGGTTAAGCTTAACTGTTTCGTAACGAAAATTATACCAACATATGTGCGTAAATGGATGACGTATTTATCTTTACTGAGAAAACAAATGAGAAAATTCGGTCATTTTAATTCCAAGCCAATTCCACCGAAATGACGACGCTCAATTTATTTTGGTTCTAATGAAACCAGAACAGTGTCTCGTCTGATCTGTAGCCAAACTGTTTGCAAATACCAGCGGAATACTTCCAGTGAAGGATAGAACATTTTCAAAGATATAGGTCCAATAGAAGTGTACCCACTAATGCCAAGTGGATTCTTCTATGCTTATAATATGGATGATTCGATTGTTTTATATCTGAGAAGTGCCTCGTCTAAATTGTCACTTTCGTTTTCATTGATATTGAAATTCCTGTCAGCAGTATTGACTCTGATCAGATACTGCTTTATGCGGCGTCTGATAAGAGTCTGTGCTTTTTGCCTATGTCCTATATAAAGAACCGTAGACACAAATAGGTAAATGCAGGACAAATGTAATTGCTATATTTATTAATTCTGCGAAGAGCAGTTATTTACTGTACTTTACCAATAAACGCATACACTAAACATGCTATATCCGTTTCAAACAGTTTTGAACCAGACTGCCCGCTACTCAGATAAAAATTAAATAGAGGTAAGCAGAATTTTCAAACAGTCGTCATTTTCGCCATTTTATTACCCGCGGTTAACTGGTTTGTCCCACAGGGACCCGACACGATTGATGTTTTAGAGAAAATATTGTCAGAAGGTATATACCTTCTGACAATTTTTTCTCTCCAAAACTCAATCGTGTCGGGTCCCTGTGGTTTGTCCGCTCGCAGAATTAACCAGCCCTTTCTTATGCAATGACACATTAATCCCTATTTATATGCGAAGAGAAAGACGCTGTTCTTTCCAAATAAATGAATTTTGCCATTAAGTTACTTCATTGCAAATATTTTAGAGCAAGATTACCAAACTGCTTACAGTGGAGAATGTGTTATTCTTTCCCATAAACGCGTTTACGCTAAAACTATTATTTACAGTGCAAACAGTTTGGAGCCAGATCAGACGCCGGGTAACCCAGCGTCTGAACAGGCTCCAAACTGTTTGCCACCAAGATAAACATGAATTATCAGAATTGTCCAAACGTTGTTCTTTTCTACGTTTTAGTGCTTTGCGTTTGCGTACGTTTGCGTTTAAACGGGAAAGAATAACATATTCTCCACTGTATGACGTCACCAATGACGTAAGAATAACAGATTCTCCACTGTACCAAACTGCTTACCACGCAGAATAATCAGAGTCATAACCTCTTCCAAGAACGTGTTACTTTTTAAATTGCAGTGCATTGTATTTGCATTTCATTTCGTTTAAATGGGAAATATTCACAATTGCCCATTGCCAAATAGATATACCGTTTTATGTTTCGAATGTGTTCCCCAATAGTCATAAATATGCACCATAAGTAATATTTTCTATAGCATAGCAAATGGTAACTTAAACCAGGCTGAAAGAGTGTTCTTTAAGGAGCGTTCTGCTGTAACTTCAATCCTGATTTAAGCAACCATCTGTTTTCAATACTCTAAATGAAATGAGTGATTTTCTTTCCTGTAAACTTCGGAATCAATGACTAAGATTCATGAACTGTGTTTTATGTGTACGTCTTACAATAATATAATTATTGTTTGTCCTCCGGTCGTGTCGGGAGTGGTATGGTTTTTCCTGTGAATAAAATACTCCAAATATGTCATTGAGTTGCGAAATATACGAGGCACTGGACAAAAGATCCATCTGTCGTTACTTGTTACACAGTAAAACTATCAACCCTATGTACATATACCCACGATCCCGTGATATTTTATATTAGACATAGGCAAGCAGTGTAGATTCTGAACAGACGCCGCATAATGCGGCGTCTGATCAGAGTGTCATCTGTTTGCTGATAGGAATTTCAATATGAAACAAAATCAAAATGAAAGTTTATGCTCAGTCTCCTACAGATTGAACATGAATAAATCCCATATATTTCTAAGACAAATAGACGATACAGCATTACATGTATTTGTTTTCAACTGACGGCTAGTTCATGTTAATAACAGACAGTTTGGACCAGATTGGCACAAGTAACCCAGCAACTGGTCAGGGTCCAAACTGTTAGAAACACTAGTTAAGATAAATCATAGCAAAAAACCTAAATTTTAAATTTGTTAAATAAAAGCAGATGACATTTGCCTAATGTTGATGACGTCATGACAATGAAGGGGTTATACAGTGGAGAATGTGTTATTCTTTCCCAATAAACGCGTTTACGCTAAAACTATTATTTGCAGTGCAAACAGTTTGGAGCCAGGTCAGACGCCGGGTAACCCGGCGTCTGATCAGGCTCCAAACTGTTTGCCACCAAGATAAACAAGAATTATCAGAATTGTCCAAAAGTTGTACTTTTCTACGTTGTAGTGCTTTGCGTTTGCGTACGTTTGCGTTTAAACGGGAAAGAATAACAGATTCTCCACTGTATTAGGGGTTCTTTTTTCTGGTGTTGCGGTTCATATCAATTATAACCCAGTGTGACCATACCACGTGTTATGTGACGTCACTTTTCGGTACCACTGGGAGCCAAAATGATAACATTAGGCCTCGATTCAACATTTGAATTACTGTAAGTACAGTATTTTATTTTCCAGCCGAATTTCACGAAACATAGCCTATTCTATGGGGGAAAATTGAGTTCTTTCTAATGGTATTACTGGAATAGTCACCAAATTAATACCTTTTGCCTGAAACCTGGACAACTGTCAAGAAAATATAAAAAAAACCACAGTGCGACCACGGCAATCCATTCCTAAGTTAAGTGAACTAATAGCAACGTCTTCTGCACTATAAATAAAGTTGAAATAATAAGCATATCCAACAGTTGCTATATGTAACCCTTAACTAGTCATAACGCCTTTTGCACTACATGTATATGTAACTCTGAAATGTCCACAATACCTTATGCACTATATTATGTAATCGTAAAATAATCATAAAGCCTTGAACTACATTTATATGTAACCATTAAATGATATTAGTGCCTTTACGTTTCTCGGTTTGTTTCCGATTTTGTTTACTGTCAGAATATTCTATAAGTATATAAGTTATACACGTAACCTGGTTTAATGGACACTACTTTAGAACTTTATAACTAATTTTGCGAAACGTATGGGTGCTGTTTTACAGTACTGAACCTTATTAAATTAAATTGATAATCGCAAGCGAATTGCCATCGAATTGCCATCGAATCGCCATAGAATCGGGCGCTTCAAAAAACAAATCCTACGTTTGAATATTTTAAGCGAATTTTCCGAAGCGGTTGTGACACAAATGGAATCGAACAAATAAATGAATGCATATTTGCGAACATTTGTGCGATACACCATTCAAGAAAACTTACCCGAGGGTAAAGTTAGTATTTTGAATCGCAAGCGAATTGCCATCAAATTGCAACCGAATTGCCATCGAATTGCAAGCGAATCGCAAAAATGTTAATTTAATAAGGTTCAGGACGGTATTTATTCAAACAGCGAAAAACTGCAAACAACAGATGAAAGACAACGAACTAGTAATGTTTGTCCTTCCTTCATTCTCCGGCGATTGCTATTCCGACTAATGTAAATCATTTCCTTGTGTAATCTTTAACTTTAGAAAAATATAAGAACTGAGCATTTAACCAACACCTTCTGTTCGCGAAATATTTTTTATATCCAAAATCAGGCACTGGTGACGTAGCGTCTGATCTCGATAAAAACTGTTTGACACTCGTTTAAAAGATTTTTCAATTTCATTCATGTACAGTGAAGAATCTGTTATTCTTTCCCAATAAACGCGTTTACGCTAAAACTATTATTTGCAGTGCAAACAGTTTGGAGCCAGATCAGACGCCGGGTAACCCGGCGTCTGATCAGGCTCCAAACTGTTTGCCACCAAGATAAACATGAAATATCAGAATTGACCAAAAGTTTCACTTTTCTACGTTTTAGTGTTTTGCGTTTGCGTACGCTTAAACGGGAAAGAATAACATATTCTCCACTGTATATTGATGCAACACTCGATAAACGATAAGCACCAGGTGCTGAATAGTAAACTTTTGTAGGTTATATAATTGTCTTCTGCAAACTTTGTCCTCTTCAACAATGATCAAATTGATAAAATTGCATGTTGTTCTCAAACATGTTATCAGAGTGTCAAACAGTTTAGATCCAGATGAGACGCCGAGCTACTCGGTGTCTCATCAGGAACAAAACTGTTTGCAAGAGTTATCACAAATCGCAGGCAGCATTCAAAATGTTAACCCCTTCACTGCCGTGACGTCATCAATTTTAAAAAAATTGTCATCTGCTTTTATTTCTCAAATTTAATTTCTAGGTATTTTGATTTAAGAAATATTGAAACGAGTATCAAACAGTTTGGATCCTGATCAGACGCCGCGTAATGCGGCGTCTGATGAGGATTCAAACTGTTTGCAAATAACTACTATACTCGGGGTAAGGCAGTGAGGGGGCTAAAAGCTAATACGTGTTTTATGTATCAAGCAACTTGTCTGTGTCACGCTGCGTTCTTGATTTACAGTATTTAACTAGATAGATACATATCAAATCTGAACCACCCCGGGGACGAACGACTTGCATTCTTAATGTTTGAATGTCATACTACGCCATTCTGGTTTTAACAATTTCGCTGCCAGACTCTATAAAACTAACACAATGCAAACAATTTGGATCCAAATCACGTTATATACGGCATCTTACCTGGAATTTTTTTCACTTTCATATACACTTAATTTGATATTGTTTGTTTTCATTACCTTTGCTTAGCTGTTATTGGCTGTGCGTGGTAACATTTTTCATGACCCCTTGAACAAAATAAATGTAGGTCACACCTTGTCAGGACTACTTTCTCACCAAATTACGTCATTTGCGATGACGTTAACGTAAACAACGTAACGTTTTGGCGGAAAATCTATATAGCGGAGGGTATACAAACTACGGCTTCAATCAAATTAATAGGTGCTTAGAATTGTAATGTGATAAATAGAATCTCATATTCGTGCTCATTATTCATCATTTTTAATAAACTCGTTGACTAAAATGAATATGACGCTCGCAAAGGCTCGCGTCATATTATTTTAGTCATCTCGTTTATTAAAACTGATAAATAATGAGCAGCATACAAAATCCTCTATATATTCTTTACATTAGAAATACAAAAAACAACAAAACCAACAGACGATGAGTGTTTAGACAGCCAATGTTACGGTAGTGAACGTTTCGGAAGGGTTATAACGTCATGACGGCAATGAAATTTTTAAAGTGTATGTATTAAACGGATAGAAAACGGAATGAATGAATGAGGATTTTTCGTGCTGAAATAAGTTTTTGACTTCTCCCGATTTAAAATAAAAAAAAACAGTTGACTATTTCTGCTGGAACTATTCAGTCGAAAACTTATGACTGCTATTAAATGAGTGTAATATATTGAAGGTCCATTCCAATAGTAAACACACAAATATTAGCTTTACGTCCACCATGCGCAATATGTCAATTACCTTGACACTTAGCCAATCATTTGACAGTTTTATGTGTTTAATTATTTATTTTGAAAGGTAGTCTCAAGTTAGGAAGGACTGGTAATGGAATACATGTATCAAAGGCGTTTCCCGTATCTTTCCAAAGTGGAACCTAAAGCAAAGCAGGAACTTTCTCAAGGAACATTCTGTTTTATTTTCAACCTGCTTAAAGTGGTCAATCGTTTTCAAAACTAGGAACAGGTCATTGGGAAATAAAAAAAGCATAGACCTCACGTAGTAGTAACTGGTAGAGGTATACTAATCCAAACAGATCGGTAATCGTTTTTGATTGTTTTCCAGTTTGATTGCTTATGTCTGTTAACAGTTTAGTGAAAATGCGGTGGCAGACAGTGGAAATGAAACATTTCAAGTCTAAATGGCACAATGCCATCGATCATTAGTTAAACTATTAAAATAATTTGTGGAAACTGAGAGACAAGGTCAGCGAAAACATGGTTGGCAACACGTTCGTAGAATATCATTATATACACTCGAAATTGGTTACTTCCAACTCCCTTAAATCGACCGTACAAGTATTTCATTATATATTTCGATAACGCGATTTCAATTCAGTCGAAAATACCTACATTTCAATGTTAAAACGTGGCACAGCCACGTTTTAACTTTGAAATATTGGTATATTCGAACTAATGCGATTTCGTATTATCGAGTTTCGACTGTATATCTTTTTTTAGCAGTTCAGCGCCACTCAATGTAGGGGTGTACTTATTATACATGTATTAACCAGTTTGTCAATTAACCATCGATGAAAGCAATATTAATATCCGTCGACTAATAGTCTAGTGACTATTTAGGGTTGTTTCTGTAACTGTTTTAATGTATGACGAACTGTACAGATCCTGATAAGAGGTTTGTGTCAATGTATAACAGTAACATGATTAGTACACACCCTGATCACAGCGTACCTTTAGGGACTATCTTATCTTGGTCTGCATTGTATGCACAGAAACAATATACTATTCACAGGTACACTGCTTGCAAAAATTGCTACTGTGCGTGACTAGTATTCAAATTAAGATTAACTGTTGATTTATTAATCAACTAGAATACGTGTACATGTATACAGTAGTTCGGATCATGATCAGGTACTCAGTGTATGATCTTGATCTTAGCTCTTTATAATGATAGTGTCCTTGCATTTGGCGTGTTTAAATGCTATTGTTTTCCATTAATTGATTACTGGAAAACTTCAGTTTCCACTTGAAGCGAGTCCGTTGTGACTATTTCGGTATAGTTTCTGCCATAGATTGCAAACAGACAAATGCAACAAACCCTGATCAGGAGGCTTCTTATGTCGGTCTTCACTGTTTGCATATGACAAGTGTACTCTTTACAAGTTCACTGTATGTCAATAATGGGTATACTCGTCTTCTGGTTACACTATTTAAATGTATACATTGACTATTATATGAAATACAGGCGTGTTGCTATATTGTTTTGTATTACTGTGAAATGGTTATTACAAAGCTACAATGCCCCCTCTCTACAACGACACCCAATGGAAGACAACGAGTGTGTGCGTTGTTCGGAGGGAGGGTAATTGGCTTACATTTACAAACAGCTTGAATCCAAATCGGACGCGGCGTCTGATCTTGGTTCAAGCTGTTTGTCACTCGTCATTAATTTATTTTCTGTCAAAATGTCCATTATGTCAATTTGAGAAAAACAGCAGACGTTAATTATAAGCAGACGATATTGCAGCAATAAAAGCGTAAGACATAATTGCCTTATTTAGGGAAATACAGCAAGCGTTGTTGTAGGGAGGGAGTCGTTGCTGGGAGGGCCGTTATAGGGAGGGAACGCTGTATAAAAATACATGAAAGCTAACAGTAATTATACTAGTTTTTGTAAAATGTTAGCCAGTGATACAGTGGAGAATCTGTTATTCTTTCCCGTTTAAACGCAAACGTACGCAAACGCAAAACACTAAAACGTAGAAAAGTGAAACTTTTGGACAATTCTGATAATTCTTGTTTATCTTGGTGTCAAACAGTTTGGAGCCTGATCAGACGCCGGGTTACCCGTCGTCTGATCTGGCTACAAACTGTTTGCACTGCAAATAATAGTATTTGCGTAAACGCGTTTATTGGGAAAGAATAACACATTCTCCACTGTACGATACTGTACTCACACTGCGCAATATGCCTAAATATCTTAATTAAAAATGTTCATGCGGAGTTGTCGTCTGCTTCAAATATATCATCTGCAAAATACTAAATTCAGTTTTACAGTTGTTAAACAAAAAAGCGGACCGTTTGGTCCACGGTCAGACACCGCGTTACGTAGTGTTTGAACCTGGGTCCAAAATGTTCGCAGTTGTTAACCAAGACGTGCTTAACTTGATAAGGGTTAACCCCTTCACTGCCGTACCCTGAGTACGATTGTTATTTGCAAATAGTTTTGATCCTGATCAGACGATCAGGATCAAAACTGTTTGACACTCATTTCAATATTTCTTTTATCAAAATACCTTAAAATTAAATTTGAGAAATAAAAGCAGACGGCAACTGTTTAAAATTGATGACGTCATGGCAGTAAATGGGTTAAATGTATCTTATCTAGGAACATTAGTAATCAGCTTTACGAGTAATTAACCCCAGTATAACCATAAACTAATATTAAAATCCCTTTTACTGCCATATTGTTGTCTGCTTAAATTATCTTGCCAGTAGATAATTATCTTTATTTGGTTTTTTTTTTCATTTGATTGAAGTAATATTGGCACATCACGCGGGGTCTCATCAGGATCCAAACTGTTCGACACTCCGACCCTGTTTAGAAAAAAGCTTTAGAAACATATTTTAAGGACATTTGCAGGCGACAAATTTTAAAGATGAACAAATACCCAGCATGCAAATAGTAAATAAGTCAATGGAATCTGTAACATGGTCGAAAACAATATGTATCGAGTTTCCTGCACACTATCGGCTTTTGAAAAACTGTCGTCTGCTTATAGAAGTAATGACGGAGGACATATTGATACAAGTTCCAAACAATTAGGATCTTGATCAGACGCCGCATTACGCGGCGTCTGATCTAGATCCAAACTGTTTGCAAATTCAAGTCACAGTTGCCTATTATAAAGGGTTAACACAAGGAGAAAAGCTTGATTAAAATATTGTCCTTCATATCAATGGAAATTCTAATTATTCTGATATTTAGAGTAGTACTAATATTGAAATAGGAGTTATGAATATTGTTTTCATCATTAATAAGAAATCGAAATCTTAGAACGCTTAGATAGAAACATTGTAGATCTTGATACACGTATCTTTCTACATGACCTAAATATAATAAAAGATCGTTCAACTCGGTTAACCCAGTTATTGTCTTACCACGAGGTCAATTGCTCTATGAAAACAGTCTGGATCCCGTTTAAATGCCGACTCATTCATTTGGCGTCTGGACGTCAAATTGTTTGATACCCATACGAAAACAACTTCAATTTATTTCCCTAAGATTTAAATGTGTAAAATGAAAACAGTTGACAATTGGTTGAAGCAGTTGACGTCATAGCATTAATGGGTGCTGTTATGGCGGTGTAGGATTTTTGAGTTTTAAAATATTTCGCTGCCAAATTAATCATGAGCTTTTTACCCCTTCGCCGTTTCATTCTCGTCTGCTTCGATATTGATGTCTGCAATATCGTTTCAACGTTAAATTTAAGGCAATATGACTAAAGAAATTTAAAAAAGAATGTCAAACAGTTTGAATCCTTTTCAGACAGGATAATATGGAGAAATAAATAATAGTTGAGAATTGTTTAATCTAATTTACGACATATTTGTCTTACGACGTTTCGTAAGACAGGCTTCGGGTACCGGGTGTAACGAATTGTTTTTACCTCATCGTAAAATGACACCGGTCATAATTCGACGACGTAGAATAACACCCGCTCATAATTCGACGTCGAATCTTGACCCGCGGTCATAGTACGACGACTCCCCACATGAAATATTTTGACCCCTCCTGAAAAATATTGGCCCCATCGAATAATGACCCCTCCCCTCTCCAGAAATTAAGCAATACAGTTTAACCCAATGGGTACTACATGTAGCGACGACTATACTAGTCATTTACAAACAGTGTACATGTGCCTGAGATAACTACAATTGACATTTGCAAACAATATAGACCCAGGTCAGACTGTTCATACAGACGCTCTCTGGTATGGGTCTCCATTATATGTCAATTTTGAAATTAAGAAATAATAAATTCATTACAGTTTTTTATCGTGCAATCGAACACTGGTAGGAGTTGAGATGCGTAGTAATTTAATCACGAAGCATCTCAACGACTAACAGTGTTCGATTTTTAGATAAAACACTGGTATTAATTTATTATTACGATTCTAACACATAATTTAACCTTAATTTGCACCGAAGAAACGGGGCTACATTTCTTGGCGTACGCATTTTCAAAGCCAAATGACGTCACGTTAGAACGTTTTGCGCGTGAGTGTTCTACTGAAAATTCGAACACTAAGACGGTCCTTCTTCGCTTATATAGGGTAGTGGGCGAGGTGTGTTAGAATAAAAGGTAAAAAAAGGTGTGGCTTTATAAAGTCTTCATTTACGTATATCGTATTCTTCCGACTTTTACATTTACCTCCCTGATCATCGATTCACAAGTCGGCCATTTACATACGACCCAACTTTATGGCTGCGCACTTGGCGTTTGGTTATCGATCAATCTACAATTGATAACTATGCTTTCCTCTTTGGTTGTGCGACGACAGACAGGGCTTAGCACTACATGATGATGTATCTCTAAAGCCGTCTTAACCGGGAGAGTTATGTCGGATTTCCGTGCTTTGTTTTCTCTCTCCCTCTCTGTCGTACCAGGCACCTACAGTGGAGAATCTGTTATTCTTACGTCATTGGTGACGTCATACAGTGCAGAATGTGTTATTCTTTCCCAATAAACGCGTTTACGCTAAAACTATTATTTACAGTGCAAATAGTTTGGAGCCAGATCAGACGCCGGGTAACCCGGCGTCTGATCAGGCTCCAAACTGTTTGCCACCAAGATAAACATGAAATATCAGAATTGTCCAAAAGTTGTTCTTTTCTACGTTTGAGTGCTTTGCGTTTGCGTACGTTTGCGTTTAAACGGGAAAGAATAACATATTCTCCACTGTATCCATGTCTTACAGTTACTCGTGACTACAGACTAGTCGCTTGAGTACAATTTGACCGTTGCCATAATGGATTTTTTTTTCACACGGGCTTGAATGTTTAATTCTCTCCCGTGTTACTAATAATCTTCTTGTCACATAATTTTTGTTAGATGTTTTATTTACTGTGTTGGCGGTCTTTTTTGTTGTAAGGTGGTGGAACAGGGTTTATATTTTATGTACACTGTTCGTCTTTATATGTGAATATAGGAGATAAGAGTGAGGTTGGGCGCCCCTAAAGTCAGGTTTAACCCCCAGTGGTTATTAATAATTAATTTATAATCAATTATTGATTGCTACTGACCGTACCAAGGCGGACTCCTATGTTCACTTTGCTTTATGTTTGTCTTGCGTGTAGTTTTCTATTTAGTGTGTAGATGAAGGAATGGTATTGCGTGTGTGTGTGTGTGCGTGTTTGTATGTGTTTGTGTTTGTGTTTGTTATGGTATGACTGTGTGTGTGTTCTGCTTGAGAGGTGGGTGTATTGTCCAGTTGCGTTTCCTGCTTGAGTCTTCCGTATTTATTTGCAGCCATGGCACATTGACTTCTTTCCCTAACAGGTACCCATTTCATTCACCTGGGTGAAATGGAGCAATGTAGGGTTAGTGTTTTGCTCAGAAAAAATTCAGTGATCCTGACGGGGCTCGAACCAGGAACCTCTCGCTAGAGCACCGACCCTATATTGTATAAAACAACTGCAGTTGAAAATTGACTTGGCATAGAAACTTGCATTGTCCATTTGAAGTATTAGTTGTGAATGAATTAAAAGATACATAAAATGTAGATGATAATCAAGCCAACAGTCATAGTTTTGGAATGTGCAGAGTACAAAATGCGGTTCCCGAGGGATACTTTGAAAGAGCTTGGAGTGCCTTCTAAAAACGTTTTTTTTCTTCTGCTGGCAGTATAAGCCTCAAGATTGATGGTGAAATTTGATTCGACAAACTTAATGTTGCCAAGCATTTTAACTCTTTTAATGTCAATATTGCTTCTAGTCTGGTTAAACAGCTTCCAAAATGTATAAACAAGTACGGTCAGAAGTTTGTGTTTGATTACTATTCATCAAAGCGTGTCACTACTAATATTTTTTCAATTTCAATCGTAAGTGAAAATAGTATCTTGAAATACTTGAACAACTTAGGTCTTAAGCTATGGAATTGGATGATATTCCATCTAGATTTGTACTTGATGTGCTCACACCAAATCTTGCCATCTCACTCATGTTATTAATTTAACAATAATCCAAGGGTCTCTCCCGGATGCTTTGAAATAAGCACGTGTTGTTCCTAAGTGTAAGAAAAATCACAGATCTAATGTGAGTAATTACAGGTCAGGGGCGCGTTTCATAAAACTTCGTACGACAAATGTTGTCGTAAGTCGTAAGTCAGTTTATAAAAAATCTCAATTTTTATTTATTTATCGATCTGATCCTTGAAAAGACGATTCCAAGGAGATGTCATAAACAGGCGTATATAGAGAAATTAAATATATTTTAAAGTTTTGACTTACGACCGTTTATGTCGTACAAAGTTGAATGAAACGGGCCATAGACATTCTTACCATATTATCTAAGGTATTTGAAAAAGTTATTTCGACATACTTGAACGATAATAAGCCTTTGGATAGTTTTCGGTCCGGTTTAAGACGAGGTTTTTCTACTGATACGTGTCTTATTCATTTTTCTGACTTTGTTAAATTCCAAATGTATAAAGGTAATATGGTTGGCATGGTACTCCTTGATTTACAGAAAGCCTTTGATTCAATAAATTATAGTCTCTTACTTATGAATTTTAAAGCTTTAGTTTACACCAATACAGTGTTGACTGGTTCATATATTAACTTTCAGACAGACAACAGCTGGTTGATGTGTCAGGAACATTCTCGTCTCGAGATGGTATCTATTGTGATGTACCACAAGGCTCTATATTGGGACCACTTTTATTTTTTAGTTTATGTAAACAACATGCCGGGTACTGTATTAAACAAACGTTTATCATATGCAGAATTGCAGATGATTCTAATATTTTAGTGTTTGGTGGGAGTAGTTCTCAGATTGAAAGTTGTCTGTCATAAGAATTGGATTTCGTTAGCAATTAGTTAATTGATAATAAACTTTCTCTTCTTCTATATAGGTAAGACTGAGTCAATCCTGTTCGGTTCTAAACCTAAATTAAGAGCTCGGTCACATTTAGATATACATATGAACTTTATAATGGCCAGCATATCAAGTCTTCTATCTCTGTTATGTACGTGGGTGCTATTTGAGACCATTTCTCAACTTTTGAGTAAATTGCCAGATCAGTTGTTACAAAGGCAAACAACAAGTTTTTGTACAGAAAACGTTTTTTTTTTTTTAAATTTACACACACTTCCTCAATCAATCTAATACGGCAGTAGCGCCGAGCTAAGACATACAGTGCATAACAACAGACTGGTAGCTACACAACACACTAGAATTGTTCAACCACCAGCTATTTTATAAACACCGGATGCCCTAACACTCAGACTGATTTGGGTAGTGGACTGTATAAGAGTGGTTTACGGCATACATACATGTATGAGTTATCTAATTTAATAGAAGATACATTATATTCATGGCACAGTTATATTATGGTATTGTGGCATAGTTATGCTAGGGTGTGTGTACACAGTTATATTCTGGTATTGTAACACAGTTATATTATGGAATTGCGACGTCTAATAGTTATGTTATGGTTTTGTGATGCCGCCAATGTCATTTGTCTGCATTGTATGTAACCTTCAGTTTGCTGTCAGGCTTTTCTTTTCCTCAATATTGATCGAATTGCTCATTCTCGGTTTACAAATTTATACAAAACTACATTACGAATGGAAAATATGTGGTTCGCGATTGAATTAAGTAGAAATTGGGGCAACGAATCATTTTTAAAAGTGGCCCTATTTTCGACTGTTATATAGATATATAGGATATTACATTGTACATTAGTATTAATATTTTATTGGATTTATTTAACGAGTCTTTTAGAAAACGATAAAAACGAGGCTTTGCTGAGCGTTTATCGTTTACTAAAACGACGAGTTTGATAAATTCAATACATTATTAACACGAATGTTATATTCTTTTTATAACGTAACTTAGAAAAGTTATTTATCGCAGCCTTTGAGGTCAAGTGAATGCTAAGCGCGAAATACCGGTAAGTAGATCTATACAGGAAGAAAAAGTTGTTCCAAATTAACCCCGTTCACAAGCATAATATGTATGTTACTATATGTATTAATAAACACTTTCATGTACATGTAGATCTAATATTGATTAATTAACAATTACACCAAAAATCTATTAATTGAATCTACATGAAGGAATGAAGGCGTTGGATATTGAACGCATAGAACGCATTTTAATGACGTCACAAGTAAACGACGTCGTGGCGTACCTCGTTTGCATAGTTATTCAACTAGTTATATATGACAAATAAACAGCGAGTGTTATTCAACGCTCACGCCGTCTGTTATGTTATAAAAGTTGGATATTAGAATTGTACTGAATTGGTGGTCTAATGGGTAGGGCACCTGCTTCACGTAAAGAAAAAACCCCGAAAATATCAGTTTAGGAAAAATATTTATATAAAAATACATCCCCCCCCCCCCCCCCCCAAAAAAAAAGAAAAGAAGAAGAGCTCAGCCGGGATGCGAACATGTGTCGCCTCGATGATAAGCAGGTATCATTCCACTACACCACCAATTCAGTGTAGTTCTGCCATCCAACTTATCTACATAATAGCCGAAAATAGGGTTACTTTAATAAATGATTTGTTTTCCGCATGTCTACTTCATTCATTCGCGAACCACATATTTTCCTTTGGAAATGTATTTTTGTATAAAATCTGATCTGATTCAATTCATAAGCCCGACCTCCCCTGAGAAGACGGACACGTATAACTCTTTGCATGATGGGTAATGTTTCGTACGGAACAAATGACATCTGTAGTTGCTCTAAAATTATACTTTTTTAATTTCTTTTTCAAAACATTATCAGAGTGTCAATCAGATTGGATCCTGATGAGACGCCGCGTTACGCGGCGTCTCATCTGGATCCAAACTGCTTGCAAAGGTAAATCACCGTGGGAAACACCCGTCACTAGCATGCAAAGAGTTAAAGAGAGTGTAAATATAATCATAATCATAGCCTAATAATGCAATAAAACGCTAATATCATTTTAAATTGTCTACCCGTTTATTCTTAAGTGAGATAACCTGAAGCCAGATCAGATGCCGGGTTACCCAGCTGGCTCAAAACTATTTACAAAGGAAGCAATCGTGAACGTCTAACCGCGTTTGCTGGGATAGGAATCGCGTCTTTTCTAGGCGCATGATTTATTTTATTAATGGCCATAAAATATAAACAAGCAATCATCAATATTTTTACTGTGTTTTAATATGAAACTAATCAGACATTTGTGTGGAAAATGACTATTAACATTGTTATTGCAACTGAGTAACATATATAGTCGAATTTCGATATCTCGAACGCGGTTTAATCGAACATACCCGTATTTCAAAGTTAAAACGTGGCTGAGCCACGTTTTAACTTTGCAATATGGGTATGTTGGACTGATCCGAGCATGAAATAATGCAATTCATGTGTCTAACTATCGGATAGTTCGAGTTAAACGAGTTCGACATATCGAAATTAGACTGTATGTACGCTGGAGAAGGGGTAAATATACATGTGTATACAAAATAACACGTTTACGTTAAAATGATATTTCAATTACAAACAGTTTGAAGCCTGACAAGACGCCGGGTAAACCGGTGTCTGGTCAGTGCTCCAAACTGTTTGCAACTTAGACAGAAGTAAGTGGTCAGATGTTTCAAGAACGTGTAATGTTGTACGTTTTATTGTACTTCGTTTGCGTTTAGTTTCGTTTCGGTTAACCAATTCATGCTCACATTTTTCGAGAGATTTTTACCCCTTCACCGTTTCATTGTCGTCTGATTTAATTTTCTTGTCTGCAATGTCGTTTAAAAGTTAAGAAATAAGGCAGTTTGACTGAAGAAAGTTCAAAACGATTGCCAAATAGTTTGGATCCTGATCAGGAGTCAAACTGTTTGTAAACGCGCTTTAAGCGTCATTGAGAGTGAAAAGGTTAAACAAGACTGAATATTACCTTCTCCACTGTTATCTTATATCGCTATGGACAATGAATGTAATCGCAACTTAACTGCAATGAAGCTACTGCTAAGCGTCCACATATAACTTTGATTTCTAGTTGTATTTCAATTATCTCGAATAGAAAACAGCAATACACGAGATAATAACCCTACTTTAAATGAGCCGTGCCATGACAAAACCTGTCTTACTGCATTGCAAACAGTGTAGATCAAGGCCAGCCGCCGCGTCAAAGACGCGGCGACTTGCCTTGATCTAAGCTGTTTGACACCCACATGCATCTAAAGAAATGTATGTGGTTGTAGACCAATTCAGATACAGAGCCTCGGATGACAACTGTTCTTGGTCTGTAAGGCAGGTTTTGTCATAACACTGCCCAAATACATCATAGTTTACTGTTTACAATGGTGTGCAATTACACACACTTGGTCAGCAACAATAACTAAACCAACTCTTCTTCTGCTGCTAGCACTTTTTACGATTTTGAAAACAAAATTAGACCCAGATCAGTCAACGCCTCATTGAAGTGTCTGATCATGGTCTGCATTGTTTTCGTACATTATCTATCTGATATGGGTATGCACTCTTTCCGTCTGAATCTTTCCGTTACTTATTATGACAAATGCTATTACATATTTTAAGTTATTTCATACACGAATACTCAGCGGGAGAAGGGTTGAAATCTTGTGTTTGATATAGTAAAATATTACATGAACTGTGTTTGATATTATAAAATATTACATGAACTGTGTTAGATATGGTAACATATTACATGAACTGTGTTTGATTCGGTAACATATTACATGGAAATATAAGGTCCGCTTTTACAGTTAACCATCTCTACTACGACCACTTTATTCGAATAATTAGTAGGTGTGTTTGACAGGCGACTGCTTAAAGCAATATGACAGTAAAACAGAACGCTCCATCAGAAGGTTTCTGTTTCCTTGTCACCTTGCTAGGTGTCACCGGTCCTTTATACACTCTAATAGCCTACTTTTCGTGGCGTACTAGAGAGGTTTTACTTACTGTACGTCAATTGATGTTTAAAACTTCTCTGGTAGAATAAAGCAAATTAGAAAGACAAGACAAAATAAAGATAATGACAAAAGCTTTTTCATATTATACATAGAGCAGAGTGCGAATTGATAAAAATGATCCTTTCAAAGCACTAATTACACTGAAAGTAAAACAAAATGCTCCATAAGGAATGTTCTGCTTTACCCTTAGCCTTTCTTAGGCTACTATCTACTCAGATATTGAAAATATTTCTTACGGTGCATATTAACGCCGTGATCACCATACTTCAGCATGAAAAATGTTAAAATGATTTTTTAGGATAACAGCACTTTGTCTATTTGTCCTGAGAACTATACATATATATCAATGCTCATATGACAGTCATTAACTTACTAAATGTATATAACAAATCAATTTACACTTACACGTATTCGTTGAAATGCTTATCAATATATCAACCACATGGTGGATGGGATAGCTCAGCCGATTTCTAGAGTTTTAGGCTGTGACATCCTTATATAAAACTCGAAGTGCGCACTGCCCTCAACTCCATATGAGCCCATAGTGACCACTTGAAGCTGATTATGTTTTACTGTCAGTCAGCCTTAAGCTACATTGTATCATCTGCTAGATTATAGATATCTTTTCTTATGATACAAGTTCATGACTGTATAAATAAGAACTATTTTCTTCAGAGGAGGAATATATTAAAGCGAAATTATACGTATCAATAGAGTAATGGGTAAGTCTACAGATAGGGGAGAAACTGTTATTCCGTTCGTCCAAATGTGACAAGATTGGTGAGAGACCTGGGGCCCGCCTTACTAAACGTCGTACGACAAAAATGGTCGTAAGTCAAAACTTTAAAATACACATAATTTCTGATTTCACCAACTAATCATGTCTTGTGATATCTCTTTGGAATCGTCTTTTCAAGACGATTCCAAAGAGATGTCACAAGACAGGATTTGATGGAGAAATAAATAATAATTTAAAGTGTTATAATTTGACTTACGACAATATTTGTCGTACGACGTTTCGTAAGACAGGCCCCAGTTGCCCAGTAAATCAGACCTGATCAACCTCAAAATTGTTTGACAAACGAATAAAAATATCAAAAATCATCAAAATAGTCAACACACGTTCAATCTTTCCAATTTCTTTGCAACTGGCCTTAATAACAGTTTGCTTTGTTTTTTATTAAATAAACCTTTTAGTGCATTTAAATTATTCATCCACTGATGAAAATAGTTCTAATTTAAACAGTCATGAACGTTTACCAAAATATATAATTCTATATAGATATTAAGATCATAGCTGACAGCAGGCTGAAAGTATAGCAGAATGCACCTTAAGGTGCATTCTACTAACTTTACTTTCACCTGGTTTAAGTGTTCATTTTTCTTCAAAACTAGAAGCAGGTTCTGGGTTAAAGGGTTATCATCCGATCCCGGTATCATCACCATGCAGCTCAATGCCCATAATTCTGTCACTGATTTACTTCTGGTTACATCAAAATTAACCAAATTGCCAATTAGAAAACCGATGCTTTATTGTCACGTAATACTATATTGCCAGCCACAGAACTCCTTGCCACTAATCTAGTTGTCAATCACACTTGCAGTCCATTTCTTTGTATCTCTCCATCTTAACCCCTTCATTGCCATGACGTCATCATCTTTTAACAATTGTCGTCTGCTCGTATTTCTTAAATTCAATTTTGAGGTAGTTTGACGTAAGAAATATTGCAACTCATGTCAAACAGTTTGGATCCTGATAGGACGCCGCGTATAGCGGCGTCTTATCAGGATCCAAACTCCTTGAAAATAACTACAGTGGAGAATCTGTTATTCTTTCCCAATAAACGAGTTTACGCTAAAACTATTATTTGCAGTGCAAACAGTTTGGAGCCAGATCAGACGCCGGGTAACCCGGCGTCTGATCAGGCTCCAAACTGTTTGCCACAAAGATAAACATGAAATATCAGAATTGTCCAAAAGTTGTTCTTTTCTACGTTTTAGTGCTTTGCGTTTGCGTACGTTTGCGTTTAAACGGGAAAGAATAACAGATTCTCCACTGTATAGTATTCCGTGTAATGACAGTGAAGGGTTTACAAATTTGCATTGATGGAATGGTTTCCCGATAACGTCGATCACAGAACAAGTCTGAGCATTATTACGTGTTCTGTGTAGTGTTCAGTTGTTTTGTTGTTGTTTGTTTATCCATGCCCTCTTTCATGTGGTAAAACATGATGGACAATAACGTGTGCCAGGCCTCCTCGACGTCATCTGACCAGTGGTCCTCAATGTGAGCCTTTATAGAGGAGACGAACGGTCCGGCGATACTCTGTTGACAAATAAGGTCATTGTTAATTATAGGAGTAAATAGCAAATACAAGTCGGAAAAGGGTTTTCCCTGTGAATTATAACTAAATGCATACATTATATAGATGACACACATCTGCCAAACGTTTTGTCAGTCTGAGAGTCAAGCAGTAAATGTGTGCCCTTATCGGCAAGACGAACGGTCCAGCGATACTCTGTAATCAAACATATTCAATTTTTACCGATGTATTGCCTAAACCGGCGTCTTACAAAGATCCAAACTGTTTGATACTCATTCCAATATTTTTAAGTAAACATTCCTAAAATTTAAATTTGAGAAAAAAAGCAGACAACAATTTTTCAAAATTGATGACGTTATGGCAGAGATGGGGTTAATGATATATTCCGTTGCGAGTTTGAAAATGGGTTGGGTTTTGCGTTAAAACACAGCTAAATGATTGCAATGTATATTTAACAAGCATCTAGAAAACATTTTGTCATTCTGAATGTCAGGAAGTAAATGTGTGCCTTTATCGAGAAGACAAATAGTCCAGCAATACTCAGTTTCCAAATCAAATCATTGATAAACCTTTTGCTGCTGGGGTAAAACACCCACGACAAGTTAGACGATGAAAGGGTTAAGATGGCGAAATGCCGAGGAGTTAACATGACGAAATAAAATACTGGAAATAATATTAAACAGTAACCGGTGAACAACAACGTAGATCAAACCAAGATTTACACCGTGAAACCACTTTTTGAAGTAAAAATGGCCCAGGAATGGGCACAAAATCATTTCAATTAACTGTGAATATAGTTCGTAAAACGTTTTCCTCTATTGTTAGTTTTAAGGATTACATGTAACCAACAACACACTGATGATGGGTTGACACAACTTTAAGTGTAGTTATTCACATTTTCCTCAATCGTCAGTTTTGAAGGGTTTCAGGTAGAGCTATGTCATAAATTCGACACTGAAACTTCAAATAGACGATTCCAGTTTCTAATTTAGTGTTGCCGTGTTTTGTTATTTAAGGTTGCATTTACAATATTTTCTTTATTGATAATTCTGCTTTAATTTCCTTCTTTAAGCACCCACCTAGCTGCTTTATGCAGTAACCTGTTTTAAAAACTAGAAACATGCAAAGAGCTACAGTGGAGAATGTGTTATTCTTTCCAAATAAACGCGTTTACGCTAAAACTATTATTTGCAGTGCAAACAGTTTGGAGCCAGATCAGACGCCGGGTAACCCGGCGTCTGTTCAGGCTCCAAACTGTTTGCCACTCAGATTAAAATAAATAGTGAGAAATGTCAAAAAGTTGTAATATTCTACGTTTTAGTGCTTTGCGTTTGCGTACGTTTGCGTTTAACCGTGAAAGAATAACGTTTTCTCCACTGTAATTGGGCTATACATATATATATATATATATATACATAGACCATACCTGTATTTGATTCAGGGTAACGCTGTATTGTACGTGTTGAGCTCCGAGGTCCCTCAAGAATTTTACAAAATTGGCTGGCTCTTCCAGTCTTGAAAGACACTTGTCCACAGTGGCCATTACCCGTAAGGCGTGGGCTCGAATAAGTCCTGAGCTCTTTAACTCTGATATGTCTTTACCACGGAAACTCGAAAACACTTCCTTTAAATCTGGCCGTGTTTCAAACATGCTGAAATATTGAAATTATTAATATTGAGATTATCAGGAAAT
The DNA here is from genome assembly GCA_922989275.2 of Gari tellinella. Classification (NCBI taxonomy): domain Eukaryota; kingdom Metazoa; phylum Mollusca; class Bivalvia; order Cardiida; family Psammobiidae; genus Gari; species Gari tellinella. Next base: position 60,383,793 of record OV277870.1, read on the forward strand.
AAAACCCAAACACTATCTCCATTTTGAAACAAGTATAAAACAATTGTCGAATCAAGAAATTCACTAAACTAATACGCTTAGCTATTCAGATCTAGTTTCTGAAATAATGCAGGGATTTGTTAACATGATTAACCATCATTCTAGTAAAGACTGTACAATTATAAAATAAAGAAAACAAAACCCAGAACCGCAGAATCGCTTAAATGTAAAGCTAGCAGAAATAACTATCTACATTTTGTACAATGTATTGCTAATAGCGACTACATTTAACTTAGCAAACAGTCTTAATCCTGATTCTAGACGCTTATAGTGATTAGAAACTCTGATCAGAATCAAAATTGATTGACAGCCATAACGAGATACCTAATATCTAAACCATGAATCTCTAACTTTAAAAAAATACAAGGACCATTAGTAAAAGCGTCAGATGTTTTGCGGTGAGAATGTTATATACAGTTGTTGATACTTTATTATGGGCAAACAAGGACGTTTGTGATTGCATTCGTGATGTCGATTGCCAAAATTGGTTTAAGCAGATGAGAAATCGAGTAACTGGGCTCCGGACAGTTTGACACTTTAGTTTAACTAGAAATATATACTGATTAACACAGACACCTTGTTTAATTTACAAAACGATCGCTTTGACAACGGGCATAAATAAGGTATTACTCCCTGTAGAAGACCATAGCATTTGACAAACAATTATATTGACATACTAATGTAAAATGGAGAAAATGTTATTCTTTATCATTAAACGCGATTATGGTTAAACAGCATTACAATTGCAAACAGTTTGAGGCCAGGCTCCGAGGTTATAAAGCTTTTAACTTGAGACTTAACTTGTTCCTAAGCATTTGATTGGTCACATTTGAGCCTAGGCTCAAATGTGACCAATCAAATGCTTTGGAACACACTCAGTCTCAACTGAAACGCTTTATAACCTCGGAGCCTGATCAGACACAGGGTAAAGGGTAAACTGTTAGCAATTAAGATTACAGTGGAGAATCTGTTATTCTTTCCCGATAAACGCGTTTACGCTTAAACTGTTTTTTCTTTTACAAACAGTTTGGAGCCAGATCAGACGCCGGGTAACCCGGCGTCTGATCAGGCTCCAAACTGTTTGCCACCAAGATAAACATGAAATATCAGAATTGTCCAAAAGTTGTTCTATCTAAGTTTTAGTGCTTTGCGTTTGCGTACGTTTGCGTTTAAACGGGAAAGAATAACAGATTCTCCACTGTACAATGAATCGTCATTATTCTAAAATAAGTGTTTCATTAATCATTTTATTTCACTGCGTTTGCGATTATTTTCATTTAAACTGGAAAGAATAAAGTTTTCTCCACTGCCTTAACGTATGTTCACCTGTAGCAGACGATAATATCCGTCAGTCAACATACCTCACACACGTTATAACACCCACATTTACCACATGGTTCAGTTATATGCAAACAGTTGCGGCGTCTGATTAGGATCCTCACTGTTTAAAACTTATTTAAAAAAGTATTGGGTCAAACTACCCAAAATTTAAATTTGAAAAATTAAAGCAGACAATAGTTGGATCACATTGGCGACGTCATGGAAGATAAAGATGACGTCACATTCAACTTACCTCACAAACGTTATAACCCCCACATTGACCACGTGTAGCTTCAGCACCTGCCAGTTATTGTTCAGTATAGACTTCTGTCTTTCACTTAATACAGGAGCACTCGGCTTTGACTTGAGAGGTTTCTGGCTGACTTTGGCAAACTTTCCGTGTTGTAGTTTAACGTTCACACAACCCATGGTGAATATCTTGTACAAGCTCACTTTCTTAACAATTGTAAAATGTATCAGTAATTTCCCAGCTTCAAATAATACCTCTGTCGGAGATAATGTCACCAACATACACCGTTCAAAGCACTATGATAAAGTAGTTTACAAGCCTCTTATAACACTTCTGTCCCAGAAAATGTCACCAATATGTGCAGTTTAAAACACTTTATAAGTTCCAAATTAGTTCACCGAATTGTCGGAATGTGTACTTCAATTCGTTGGTGTATCGAATTTATGGAGCATCATTGCTGTGGAGAGAAATAAATAGATCTGTCATGTATAATCGGTGAAGCTAATGTCCGGTTGCAAATTACTTTTGTGATAATAGGGTAATAAAAGGCATCATATTATTCATGATTGTTGCTGTGCCAACCATAACTTAACCTTTTCACTTTCATTGACGCCAAGAAGCGCATTTGCAAACAGTTTGTGATAGCTGTCGTCTGCTACTATTCTAAAATAGATATTTGTAACTTCTTTTACAAACAGGATTGAGTGTTTAACAGTTTGGAACCTGATGATACGCCTCGTTACTCTGGTTCCATTTTGATCCAACCATTTGGATCCTACCTGTTTGCAGAGTTAATCAAGATTCCACCTGCGCTAGCATGCAAAGAGTTACATGTAACCAGCTACTGTGGCCTGCCAATAAGTATCATCTCAAAGAAACGATTCTAACGAGAAGTCACACTTCGCACACGCCACTGTATGAACAAAGAACGAACGTTTAAGTGTTTGAATTTTCAATAGAAAACTCACGCGCTAAAACTTTCTAACGTAACGTCATATGGCTTCGAAAATGCGTACGCCAAGAAATGTAGCGCCGTTGCTCGGTGCAAATTCAGATTAAATTATGTGTTAATTCGAAATAATAAATTAATAACAGTGTTTTTCTAACAATCAAACACGGAAAGTCGTTGAAATGCTAATATTTAAACCACTCGGCCTAAAGGCCTCGCGATTAAATAACTACGCATCTCAACTCCTACATGTACCAGTGTTCGATTTTACGATAAAACACTGGAATAAATTTATTATTTCTCAAATAGAATATAGCAGTGATTTGTTAAATTACGTGTTTATTTCTTCTTATTAGCACCCGACAACGACCGTTTCTTCACGCATGTCTCCATAGAAAACGTCTTGGAGCACATCAACACACTCCATCACATTACCCCTTTCACCCCTCGAAACTTTAAATGGACAATTCCAATTTCAGAATAAGTCTAGTTGATTTTTGACTATTTAGGGGTGATCTTAACAATATTTTTCAACATGACAAACAGTAGAGACCCTGACCTGAGTGCTCCTTAATGAGCCCTCTGATCTGGGTCTACACTGTTTGCAAATGACATGTGTAATCCTCACATGTACATTGTTTGTAAATGACGCGTATACTCGTCGCTAGTGTTGAATGTGTTAATTATCATTTATTAAATTGAATACATGTGACGGCTTAAAGTAAAGTGAAAGTAAAATAGAAGGCTGCCTAACTACACTTTCTCCTTTATTTTCACCTTGCTTTAAGCAGTAACACGCTTTAAACACAGAGAAGGAAACAGCTCAACTCTAAACTCCTATATTCTTTATTAAAATAAACTACATGTAAATATATTTAACAAATACTGAACATTGAAATGTAATGAAAACATGTATCAACATCAATCATGATATGTGCATTATTACAGTTGAGAATCTGTTATTCTTTCCCGTTTAAACGCAAACGTACGCAAACGCAAAGCACTAAAACTTAGAAAAGAACAACTTTTGGACAATTCTGATATTTCATATTTATCTTGGTGGCAAACAGTTTGGAGCCTGATCAGACGCCGGGTTACCCGGCGTCTGATCTGGCTCCAAACTGTTTGCACTGCAAATAATAGTTTTAACGTAAACGCGTTTATTGGGAAAGAATAACAGATTCTCCACTGTATCAACATCAATCATGATATGTGCATTATTACATGTTTATCCCAAATACTCATGTTTTGGCAACTGCATTATGTAATTTGAGAAAATAAATATGTTGTTTGTACGAATGTAAACGTTTGTATGAGATGATTCAATCAGTAGTCACGTCATAAAACTGTTTGAGGCATGTTAGATTGCTGGCTCAAATCAAGATTTATATCAGCTAGCGATCATTTTTCGGTCGTTTACTTCGCTTAAACTCCATAAACATTCAGTTCATTTCTAATATTTAAATTGTATGTGTTGTAATTTCTAATATAATATGAGTTTTTTATTAGTATGCATGTATGTTCAAACCATATTGGAGGATGTTAACACGAATAATGTGTACTATGAAACGACGTTACTGAAGCAACGCACCAAAATTAATCGCTAAGAGCAGATACATAAGCGCCGCCTCCTCTGTGGAAAGGTCCTTACATGTACCCTATAGAAATTGCGTTTATACAAATTAAACGTCATTTTGTTCAATGGAATTTAATGGGGCGAATATGAATATTAAAGTTTGACCATTTCACCGCCATAGCCGACTTCAGTGGATTCAACAAAATGGCTGTTTTTTGCTCTCTAACACAAAGAGTTTTCATCGGATCTTCACCAAACTTGCTGAAATGCTTTATTTATATAAAATCTAGGTCCAGTGTTGGTTTGCAATTTTAACTTGCAACTGGTAGGAAACAAACTCTGTATTATCATTTAATTTTAAAATGCTCTTCTAGTAGTTCGACCTTTTTGTGCCTTAATAGTTATGAGTTTCTTTGATTCATGCACATAGAGGTCGGACTATCATAATAGCGCAATTAAATAATACATTACTGTTTTAATTCCCATTTTGAATATTGCTATCTTTATGCAAAACGTTATTAACTTGCCATCATTTCAAAATGTGAATTGCAGATATATGCATGTAATAATTTTCTAAGTTTATTTTTTTAATTACAACATTAGATAATTTCTGTCGTAGTTAAAATATCTTTGATTATATTAATCATTTATTTCTTTAAACATTTATTACTAAATTGCTCAACAGAAAACACACGGTGAGTAGTCAGGGTCCAAACCCCTTGCAGATATTGTCATAGCTCCGACCATAGCGTCTAAAATATATTTCTTATCAATCATACTAGTTTGATACTCAATAAAAACAAGAACACTCACTGACTGTGTCTTTACTACTACGGTAGTCCTAGTCAATGGATACACGTGCGTGTTGCTGTGGCTGTTGCTGTCTGGCTGATGTCTGCCTCATAACGTGGGAGAGGAGGCATTTATAGCCAGACCACAGCTGTTTGCTGGCAAATATTGATTCAGTGGCGTACATGATTTCCAACAGTGCCTAGTCAAACAAATATCTTTTGTTTTCATATTTTGCAAAAGCGTTTCAAAAGTACCTCGAAAGTATTATGAACCTCAGTGGATATTTAATATCAATTTGTTGTAGTACACAATTTATTTTTTCAAACAAAACAGTTTTGTTAATGAACAGTCAACTCTCGTGATAAACGCGACTTCTCAATTGTAAAACGGCGTCTAATCTGAAACTATTCGGCACACATATTCAATTTCTAGTCGATTTAAATCTATTCAAAATTTATTTTTGAATGCTTTAGCAGACAATTCAGACGACAATCAAGTAGGATCGGGGGTACGTATCAGCAATATAAACAAATAAATGATATACAAGTTTGCTTCAAATATGCTAGTTGATTTAGTTCTGTAATATTATAGAAATTGCTTTTGTTCTTGTTCCTCTCTAAGGGAAATTACAAAATACAACCGAGAACAAAAGATATAGACTGTGTTTCTTATAACATGTGATTTCTTTGGATCGGCCAGGCCTTATTATATACATGTGCATGTCGTCTATTAACCCTTTCGGCGCCAAATTATTTTTTAGTTTTTTACCCCTACACCGTTATTTGTCGTCTGCTTCAATATTATTGTCTGCACGATCATTTCAAAGTTAGATTGAAGAGAGTATGACATACGAAATATCGAAACGAGTGCCAAACAGTTTTGATCCTGATCAGACGCCGCGTAACGCGGCGTCTGATCAGGATCAAAACTGTTTGCAAATTCGACTTCAGGCGACTCCGGCGGTGAAAGGGTAAATAACAACCAGCAATGATGACGGGTGTCTGATATCGTCTTGAATGGCCATACTACAGTGGAGAATCTGTTATTCTTTCCCGATAAACGCGTTTACGCTAAAACTATTTTTTCTTTTACAAACAGTTTGGAGCCAGATCAGACGCCGGGTAACCCGGCGTCTGATCAGGCTCCAAACTGTTTGCCGCCAAGATAAACAGGAAGGATCAGAATTGTCAAAAAGTTGTACTTTTCTACGTTTTAGTGTTTTGCGTTTGCGTACGGTTGCGTTTAAACGGGAAAGAATAACAGATTCTCCACTGTACGTGAAGCTATACTTGTCCTATGAAAACAGTCTAAAACCTGATTAACTGCTCTTAAAGGAACCCTCTTATCAGGGTATGCACTGTTTTTCAATTTTTCAATATAGTGCTAGATCAATAGTGCTACAAAATGCAGTCCTATGTAGTCAAATATGACAAGACTTTAGGGGAAATTTGAATTGTCCATTAACGATTTCAGGGTTGAATAAGTTAAGTGGATATCCACTGCTCGGGTTTAAAAAAATTGTGAAAGGATAAGGGCTGACAATATGTTTGCCTTGCAGCATTTAATATAACTTATCTATTTTAGATCGATCATTTCCTTTTTTGCTTACACCGTTATCGTTTGGGCTTTAGGGGTGATTTTAAATCTTAAACTGCCAACGGCACTCTCGTCTTAATTGCAAACAGCTTCGACCCAGATTAGATATCGCATAACACGGTGTCTGATCAGGATCAAAACTGTTTGACACACGTATCAATATTTGCTTATTCAACATTTCAAAGTATTCAATTTGATATAAGATTGTAGAATATTTTTTATAATTGTTGATTTCACAGACACAGAGTTAAAATATTCTGCCATGCTAGAATGATAGATATTGATTGACTTCAAACGGAATTTCTCCTAGTGCGATGGATATTTGCTAACAGTTTTGGTCCAGATCAAACACTATGTAACGGATTAGGATCCAAATAGTTTGACACTTTTAATATTCCTTTGTAACCTAAAATTTAAATTTGAGAAATATAAGCAGACATAAAATGTATGAAATTGATGCTGTTGTGGCAGTGAAGGATGATGCCACACCATTCAAAGGACAAAGTCATGGCAGTGAACGATGACATCGTGGCAGTGATGGGATAATGAAAAGTATTGTTGTGTTCTGATTCAAACAAACGTCCACTGATACATGTACACGCGCAAATGCGGGATAAGGGAGGTAATTCAAACTGAGAAAACTGTTTCAGAAACCATATCAAACGAAACACACACTGGTATACACTACAATGACTAGAAGTGTATGCTTGTTAAAATATTGGAAACCATAAACATATAGCATTAGCTATATATGGTAAAATGACACGTAACCCTGACCGGGATCCAAACCGTGTGACACTCATTTAATTATTTCTAAGGTCAAAATACCTTTAATGTAAACTTTAGAAATTAAAGCAGACGACAATTGTATAAACTGATGACGTCATGACAGTGAAGGAGTTAAGTATGGCGATATCGTTCAACAGGTCTTCGACAGGGACTATAGTGGAGAACCTGTTATTCTTTCCCGTTTAAACGCGAACGAAACGCAAAGTACTAAAACGCAGAAAAGTACAACTTTTGGACAATTCTGATAATTCAAGTTTATATTGGTGGCAAACCGTTTGGAGCCATGGTCAGACGCCGGGTTACATGGCGTCTGATCTGGCTCCAAACTGTTTGTAAAAGAAAAACTAGTTTTAGCGTAAACGCGTTTATAGGGAAAGAATAACAGATTCTCCATTGAATGTGTCTATGTTTTCTGTCAGAACCTTAACGGTTTACACATATAAAATGCGTGAAGGGAAAGTCAAAGTTTGATATATTAGATAGAATTGTTGTCAAAAAGCAAATGTTGAATTGTTGTCTGCTTCAAATACATCGTCTGCGAAAATACTCAAACTCAGTTTTATCAGTTTTTGTTTAAGCTGAAGAAAAGTTGCATATGATAACCTAACAGATACCACGTTACACAAAGTATGTTCTGGGTCAAAACTGTTTGCGAGTTGCGCTTATCATGATATGGGTAAGGCAAGAGTTCCATTGGCCATTTAATTTAGTATGAGAAATAGTGCACTGTTTGTACCAGAGAGGTCAAATATCAAAAGTACAGTGGAGAAAACGTTATTCTTTCCAAATTAACGCGTTTACTCTAAATCTATTATTGTAATGCAAACAGTTTGGAGCTAGATCAGACGCTGGGTAACCCGGCATCTGATCGGGCTCTTAACTGTTTGCCATCCATTCAGACTTGTGAAAAAGTTGTCATTTTCTGCAATTTAGTACAATGCGTTTGCGTTTCGTTTGCGTTTAAACGGGAAAGATTAACATATTCTCCACTGTAGGAGCACGTTAACCCTTTCACTGCAATGCCGTCATCAGCTTTAAACAAATATCGTCCGCTTTATTTCTTTAATCTAGATTATAGGTATTTTGACATAAGAAATTATGAAAATGGGTCAAACAGTTAGACGCCACGTTACACCTAAGTTAGTGAAGAGGTTAAAGAAAAAAGTAGAATCATACATGTACTTGTAAATAAAGTTTCTGATTAAGAAACCAACAGTATAATTCAAAGGATCTTATCTAAAGTTGTAGACGTAATATATCTTACTTCAAAAACATGGCTGTAAGCTATTGGGGGAAATTGTTTCTTTTGAAATAAAAAAACAGTCGAAATAAGATATATGAGTTGATCAAAGTATAATTTGTTGTATCTAATTGCAAACGAAAACGGAAACATCATGCAAGAACAGTTTAATTGCTTTTCATGTTTGAGTCGATTTTGTACATTTGTATTTTGCTTAGGATAAAAAAATGATCAATAGACGTGGATTAGATCAGTTATAACATTTTTGTAACATTATTGAAGGTTCTATCGCATCGGCTGAATTGCACTACAATTTGCAAGGGTTGAGACCTTAATGAGAAACATTTTTACATAGAATCGTAATAAGTGACACCCCTTTATACTTGGCTTTCCAGTAAAGTTGTCTACAATTGAGATTTAAAAGCACATAATATTTAAAACACAGTAAACGGTATTAATACAGTCAATACTAGCGACGAGTATACTAGTCATTTACTAACAAAAAACCTTTGCATAGAACTGTTGTAATTTTGAAATATATTGTAGAAAACAGCCCTTTAAAGTTATAAATGGACTAGAATCAATTGAACACTTGAATTCTCCATTTAAAGTGTAAGGGATGCATGGTTGAAGAAAACGCTATAGAGTTCTCGTCCACTGTCGGCTTGTTCTTCGTAAATCGAAAACAATTCTGCCTCCCTAGAACGACCATCCACAAAGGTCAAATATGGCTGTTAAAATGCAGGTTACTGCTCAATGCCGGACTAAATAAATGCCAAAAAGCTCCAAAGGAGCTCTTTGGTATTACGTCAGTCCTGTATTCAGCTGTCACCTGCCATGAGTTCATTACCATTGATATATTATTACTGTTGCTAATGTAAGGTAGGTCTGTAATTCACCAGGACAACACATTCGTCTCCAAGGAGTCCGTACTGCGGCAATTTATAAACATCTGTCCTTCGTTAATTAAATAGTAACACATTCTTTCAAAACATTTCCGTAGGGAACGTTAACTTACAAATACCCACCAGCTATTCTTTAATTGATATTTCCACCGGCGCTCTACTCGTAGAAAAACAACAATTATTTCGAGATCTACAACAGGATGTTGTTGACGTTTGTATAAGTGTTTTTCCTGAAAAAGGCAACTGACCGAAATATAGAAATAGAGCAATTGGTATATATGTAATTATGTATATGGCATACGTTTGTATATATGCACATGAAACTGACGTAAACGCAAGTTGGTAGTATCTCGATATCTATATAGAATGTTGTTAACCTTTAGATAAGTGTTTGTCTTGAAAAAAAGCAACTGACCGAGATATAGAAATAGAGTAATTGGTATATATGTAATTATGCATATGGAATACGTTTGTATATATGAAACTAACGTTAAAGGGACTCGCAACCGGATGGTGTACTTGTCAAAATAAAATAAAATACTCAAATAAAAGCAAATTTGTGGCATTATTTGGCTTCTGACATTAAAAAAATATGATCAGTCCAAAAAAAGTCTCAAGAATCGTCACCGAATCTTAGATTTTTAGATATTTTCCATCGTTTTTCTATACCGACTAGTAGACGGTATAGTTGTTGTTGTTGCTTCTCTACACGGGCTCAGACATAAACACGAGCAGAATTACGAAGCTGTATGCACTTTCGATTGCTACACATTGAAATACGTTAAATCGATCCGAGATAAACGGATAGTTCCGTGGTCCATTGGTCTAAGCGGTTTCCCCTATTTTGCCTTCTGTCCGCCAATGCCGGGCCCCGGGTTCGAATCCCACCAGAGACCAATATTTTTTTTTATTGAAATACATTTTTTTAAACAGAATTTCTTATCCTAAACTAATTCTTTACCAATTATATAAGCGTTTGACACATATTTACAAATTACTATTTTTAATGCACCATCTGGTTGCGAGTCGCTTTAAGGTCAGTTGGTCGAAACATTATTTGTTTACGTCATTTTCATATTTACACACATTCAGATTTTATAAATTGGTAAACTGGGTCTGAAGGTATATTTATTCACGTTTTCATATGAATTTCACTTTTAGATAGCGCATAGAACACTTTTATAAAGGATATAGATAATATATATCCTCTTCATCCGTTTGTCCGGAACCCTTAGCGAAAACGGACTATAAAGGTTATCAATTTAAATGGAAACTGGGAGATACATTGAACGAATATGGAGAAAAAATAGTTTTCTAACTGAAAATAACATTTAAAGTAATCAAACAACTTGATTGTTTAAATAAATACCAGTTATTCAAACTACCTTCGGCTGTAAATGCAGCGCCGTGAATTCTTATTATGCCGGAAGTTTGATGTCATCATCCGGGTAGCAAAGGCGCTTGTACACAACCGGGTCAAATTTATACTGCATATGAAAGGTCAATTTCCAGACACTCGCAAACACGTAATAAACATTTAGAGTTATATTGGAAAATGTGTTATTCGGAATCATTTTACAAAGGGACATTAAAAAAATAAGGTACGTGGTCAATTTTGGTATTCATTTTTTGAATATATAATTTTCTTCAAAGTTTCACTAAAATTCCAAGTTTTTTTCAGCATTTTGCTCGGCTATTATGCTGCCCGCATCTAATACCTAACCGGAACCGCTTTTTGCGATGACGTAAGCAAACCACACGCGCTGTATCAAGCATTTTTGTGAGGCTTCCGGACATGTAGGAAGGGTCCGTTGTATGAGAATGGAGGCTATCTAGCATACTGTATTTCTTTATGACAGTGAAAAAGTAAAGTCAAGATGAGATATTTGTGATACGTGATCACGAAAGAAATTCATCAGGATAGCTTATGTTAACTGCTAAAATTATTTTCTACTCGCATATCCAAATAAGTGTAAACTTCGTCTCTTTGGCTTTCTTTCTTGCACTGTATTTGCGCGTGTGTGTGTGTGTGTTTGTTTGTTATGGTATGACTGTGTGTGTGTTCTGCTTGAGAGCATAGGTGGTTCTCTCGAAAAAAAATTTAAAAAAAAATAAAAAATTATACCCTTACTAGATCTATATTTATATACTCTCGAAATAAGAAAAAAAAATTCTGAAAAAAAAAAATTCTGAAAAAAAAAAATTGTACCCTTACTATATTTATAAAAAGAGTAAGGGTACAATTTTTTTTTTTTTTTTTTTAAATTTTTTTTTTCGAGAGAACCACCTATGCTTGAGAGTGGGTGTATTGTTTGTGTTGCGTTTCCTGCATAGGTGGTTCTCTCGAAAAAAAAAATTTAAAAAAAAAAAAAAAAAAAAAAATTGTACCCTTACTCTTTTTATATAGATCTATACAAATATAGTAAGGGTACAATTTTTTTTTTTCGGAATTTTTTTTTTTCAGAATTTTTTTTTCTTATTTCGAGAGTATATAAATATAGATCTAGTAAGGGTATAATTTTATTTTTTTTTTTTAATTTTTTTTTCGAGAGAACCACCTATGGTTTCCTGCTTGAGTCTTTCGTATTTATTTATTACATGACAGTTTCGGCACTCCATTGGAGTGCCTTCTTCAGACTGTCAAACGGAGTGCCGAAACTGTCATGTAAGCTTAAACTTATTTGGATATGCGAGTAGAAAATAATTTTAGAAGTTGTGATACATGGTTTTCATATAACTATTTTCTGATTAAGACTACAAAAGTTAAAGCCAGCCAATGCTAGACAAGTTAGACCATTGCCTAAATTAATATTTAGCAACATTACAATAAGAACCATCTCCTTTTTTCTCCAGCAAATTACTAATACTTTCGAAATCATATTATTCGATGAGCTAATTGCAAAATTTGAATCCCATGAAAACTAAAATTCGATTCATAACCATGTAAGCAAAATATCGATATTTAAAAAAAAAAATGTAATTTCCATTTCTCAAATTTAAATTTTACGTATTTTGATTTAAAATATATTGAATTGTGTGTAAAACAGTCTGGATCCAAACAGTTTGCTCGGGGCAAATCAACGGAAGATACGTTAAAAGTAGCAAAACCGTGCATGTCTTAACCGTACTCGAATGTAATGACTTCTCATTAGGATGATCTCTTCAAGCCGCATTTAGTAAGGATTCATACTATGGTGTTTGATGGAGATGTAGCGACTTTTATGTATCGAACACTGGATTGGATATTTTTCTATGATTCTAATATTTACTGATATTTATTATAAATAAGTACATAAAGCGAACTTAAAAGGTTATACAGGTATTTGGCAGGGTAGACGGTACCCTGTCACCTTTTAGGATATTACATGTAAGTACCCGAAGCAGTTAAAACATGTATCAGCATTGGAACATTTCTTGATGTCATAATGTATTGCTTTAGATATGTTTCTATATGTGTGAACTATATGGCATGTACTGTAGTTTATACAATCTCTTCTTTTAAGGAATGGGATTGTGCTATTTTAAAGCTATTATTGTATATGAATCTACATGTACATGTATGTATATAGGAATATCAATGATGAGATGTATATAAAGAATCTATCTCTATCATACTTCAAAGCCAATATTCACAATTAACCCTTAGCCTGCCACGCACGACCATAGCTCCATATGCAAACAGCTTGGATCCGGATGAGACGCCGAGTAACTCGGCGTCTCATCCGGATCCAAGCTGTTTGACACTCGGACAACATTTTCAGCAATTTTGAGCAACTTTGAAGCACTTTGAAACTTGACGCAGACGAGAAATGTAGCAGACGACAATTAATTTGGCGGGCTAAGTGTTAATTTTGATAGCATAAGTACGTTGTAAACTTTAACTTGAAATACAAAAATAAAGCAACACGTTTCATTTTATTGGACGAGAGGGGTGGCAATTCATTCAGGACAAAAGTAATGCAGTAATCTCATTGAGGAAATTTCTGAATACGTGTAAATTTGTCTTACTTTAATCTGTCATCTTGTGTTAGAGATCACCAGTCTTGTTTATTAGAATTTTGCGGGGGAGAGAAGTACCAGTGTAAAAACAAAAACCAATCGTTGGCGGTAAACCTGCATGCTTTTATATATGCTTATAACAAGGTCAAAACAAATAGTAGCACAGCGTGGTATTTAGTATTGTCCAATTTTTCTGACCTAGCCGATTTATATTTAGAACAAAAAAGTTCATAGGTAAGCAAGGTGACATCGTACTTTTCGTACTTGAGATAAACATGATCCTCGTACAGCATGAGACCGCTGCGCTAACTTTACTAATACGCTATTCGTTCCAAATAAATGCGTTTTCGCTAAAACTACTATGTCTATTGCAAACAGGTTCGAACCAGATCAGAGGTCTTATCAGGGTCTTAACTGCTTGCAACTCAGATTAAATAGGTAATTATGACTTTAAAACAGTTTTAACTTCTACACTTTAATGCGTTTGCGCTTTAAAAAACGTGAATGAATAACGTCTTCTCCAATGTACATTAGGCCCGATAAGTACAGCTATTCGTTCGTACAGTTGAGAATCTGTTATTCTTTCCCGTTTAAACGCAAACGTACGCAAACGTAAAGCACTCAAACGTAGAAAAATACAATTTTTTTTACAATTCTGACGAATAATGTTTATCTTGGTGGCAAACAGTTTGGAGCCTGATCAGACGCCGGGTCACCCGGCGTCTGATCTAGCTCCAAACTGTTTGTAATAGAAATAATAGTTTTAGCGTAAACACGTTTATTGGGAAAGAATAACGTTTTCTCCACTGTATCCATAACTGGCTTACGAACATTATCGAGTCCAATGAGCATCCCCTTTTCAGTTTTAGAACAATCAAGTGTAAAATAATTCAGCCAGTTCAGAAGAAAACTCTAATATACCACCAAGACATTTTATGTACTCTGACAGAAAATGAAATATAGAGGCATGTACCATGATAACCGAACGCGACACTTTGTTTTACAGTCTAAAAATATTTGTTTATGGCATGGCGTGGTCATAAGCTCATTACCACGACACTCATTTGCTTTGAGAGAATGAGCGTTTACCTCTTCACTGCCATGACGTCATGTTCTGTAAATAACTGTCGTCTGCTTTTATTTATTACATTTGAGTTCTAGATAAATGCACAGGTACTTGACACATACTTTATTATCTATTAACACCCCCCTTTTTTACTATACTTCTATTATAGATACAAGGTAAACAGCGCAATTCGACACCTAGTCTTTACTATCCACTTAAACTGATGCTAAAATAGACTCGATCGCCGATATTCTACGATCTACGATAAATAAAAAGTAGATATTGATAAATTAATCATTTCCCGAGGGTACCACAAGAGAATATCGGCGATCGAGTCTATTTTAGCACCAGCTTAAGTGGATAGTAAAGACTAGGTGTTTTTTTTAAAAAAAAAAGGTTGGGTGGGGGGGGGGGGGTTAATAGATAATAAAGTATGTGTCAAGTACCTGTGGATAAATGGGTTAAAGTGATATCATAGTAAATGTCAAATAGTTTTAAATCCTAATCAGATGCTGCGTCATGCGGCGTCTGATCAGAATCGAAACTGTTTGCAAATTAACCCTTAGCCTGCCACGCACGACTATAGCTCCATATGCAAACAGCTTGGATCCGGATGAGACGCCGAGTAACTCGGCGTCTCATCCGGATCCAAGCTGTTTGACACTCTGACAACATTTTCAGCAAATTTGAGCAATTTTGAAGCACTTTGAAACTTGAAGCAGACGAGAAATATAGCAGACGACAATTTATTTGGCGGGCTAAGGGTTAACAATGAATTCAGGATAAGGCAATGGATGGGTTAGCTAGTGTTTACATGTTTGTCCTTTTTGCTCGTTATTTCCCGAATACACCTTTTTTCGAGAATTCTCCTATGGTAATGGTTTTCCATGGTAACCGAATATTTTAATCCTATTAGTCAGAATTCGGTTAAGCTTCTTTGTCAACAAGGGCGTACACATCAATAAACACTATGGTGACAAATGCTCATTCTTTCCCAATAACCAACTCAGTGCTAAATGAATTTTACCCATTGCAAACCGTTCGGAGCCAGGCCAGACACCTAGTTAACTGATAAGGATCTTAAATATTTTCAACTCTGATTTTACTAGATAGTTTACATCTCAAAGGACACCGAACTGTTATCATTGTTTTTGCAGTACTATTGGATTAGGATTTGTTTAAACAGGAGACAAGTACATATTTCTAACCTTATGTGTATAACTACTATTAAAACTTACAATCAGCTTCAGAGATCGTTATCCTCAATTATATCAAAATAGTCTGAATGTATTTCTTTTCCTGCAGATCACAAATAATATTGATCTAGATCACAACACACTGCATCTTTATTGTTCCAAAATGTTTGACACACGTCTTAAAGGTTCTTTAATTAAAACCGCGGAAATACTAACCCTTTCACCGCCAGAATTGTCTAAACTCGAATTTGCAAACAGTTTTGATCCTGATCAGACAGTGTCTGATCAGGATCAAAACTGTTTGGCACCCGTTTCGATATTGCTTATGTCATACTCTCTTAATTCTAACATTGAAATGATATTGCAGACAATAATATTGAAGCAGACGACACAATAACGGTGTAGGGGTAAAAAACTCAAAAATAATTTGGCGGTGAAAGGGTTAATAAGACTCAATATTAATTAGACGTAACAAACGACAATCATTTAAAACACAATACACATACAGTGTTCCCTCTCTACAACGACACCCAATGGGAGAGACAGATTGTTAATGTGTAAGCTCCTTAAGATATCGTCTGTATTTTATACAGTGGAGAATATGTTATTTTCTCCCGTTTAAACGCAAACGAAACGCAAACGCAAAGTACTAAAACGTAGAAAATAACAATTTTTGGACAATTCTGATAACTCATGTTTATGTTGGTGTCAAACATTTTGGAGCCAGATCAGACGACGGGTTACCCGGCGTCTGATCTGGCTTCAAACTGTTTGTAAAAGAAAAACTAGTTTTAGCGTAAACGCGTTTATCGGGAAAGAATAACAGATTCTCCACTGTACAATCAATAAGTCTTCCTTTTAATGGTCGTAATAGAGAGGTTTTACTGTATAACGACATGAAAAAGCTACATAATCGTTAGGAAGTAATATTGATCTTGAGGAGCTATTGAGTAAGTTTGCTTCTGACTTAGATTCAAAGCAGTCGCCACTGCCAATCAAGTTAACGTTAGAGTAAAAGACGCAAATGCAATAAGCTGGATAAGATCTTACAGTAGAAACGTTTTATTCTAGTGCACTGATGACTTTCAAAAGAACCAAGATAAAAGCAGTGCATTTTAAGTTCTATATACATGTAAATACACACTGATACCACTCTATTGAACAGGCATAGATTTTCTTGAAGATCATGTGAACACTCTTATCTTTTACTATACCATGATATTCTAGAATATTCTAAAAACTTCTAAATGTTCTTAAAATAGAATAACACATTTTTAGAGCATATAAATTCTAAGTTAACAATTTTTTTTATAAATATGATTACCTAACACTACGTTATAGATTCAAGCTGTTTACCACTCATCATTATGTGGTTTTTTGTCAAAATGTATAACATGTAACTTTGAGAAAGCCAGCAGGCGTCAATTTTAATTAGACTATATTTCACCCTAGAAAAGGTTGGACATAATTATATTGTTTTGGGAACAGCGGCAATGGTCGTTGTAAGGAGTGAATCGTTGTTCGGGGCCGTTGTAGAGAGGGAGTACTGTATAATTCTATCAATTTATTCAAATTATCCCCATTTTCTGACAACTATCGAAACAAAATGCAATTACGCGGCGTCTGATCTGGATGTAACGCGGCATCTGATCTGGATTCAAGCTGTTTGCAAATGTAAGCCAATTTCGTCCCTATAACGACTCCCTCTGAACAACGCACAAAATCCTCGTCTCCCATTGGATGTCGTTGTAGAAAGGGAGCGCTGCATTCCCCCGTCAGGATGCAGCTCTTGTGATGATAAAGTAATGTGTAACATCGACCTTTGAAGTTATGATAAATATCAACATTTTTACACTAGATCTAATGCCCTATTTAAAAAAAACAATACTTTTGTAAAAGTAGTTGAATCCTAACGAAATTTGCAGGTACATAGAAAGAGTAAACTTCAGATGAAAACAGACTGATAAGTTTGTTTATCATATTCCTAAAATCCTAAAAAAGGCGATAATTCTAGAAATAACCGCTTAATCGTGATGAAACTGGCAGATGCACAGGTTCCTTTTGCAGTTAGAATGGCTGTAAAAGTTTAGCAACATACTGTACAAGAACACTGACAACCTTATGTCTATAACATGTCTGATTCCAGTATACACCAATTATTTCGTTGTGGGGTATAATAAAGTGGAACTACTTCTTAATAATTGTTCTGTTTCAAGTAATAATTCGCTTAAACTACTATTCACTAGATCTACTTTCATTCGTTTTGACTTTGTCATACGTGTCAAAATGTCATTGTGAAGAAAACAACAACAATAGATCCACTAGTCGTGACCATGACCTGCCGAAGAAAACAGTCGAAGCCATACTACTGATATTGGTGAAACCTTGTCGCAAATATTCTTCATGATTACTGCTCCATGTTTATTGTTTACTTGAATCTTCTCAACTAAAACAACAATACAATGTTCCCTCTCTACAAAGTCATCCAATTGGAGACACAGCTCGTATGTGTTGTTCGGAGGGAATTGTTGTAGGGAGGGAAATTGCCTTACATTTGCACACAGCTTGAATTGAATTGATTTTACCACCCATCGATACCCATGGTCATTAAAGCCGAAACAAATAACTTGAATCGAGATCAGACGCCGCGTAACGCGGCGTCTGATCTTGATTCTAGTTGTTTGTCACTCGTCAATATGTTTTTTCCTGTCAAAATGTCCATTCTGTGACTTTACGAAAACAGCAGAGAACACTCTAAAGCAGACGATATTGCAGCCCGGAGAAGGCTGCTCGATGTTTATTGTTTATTTGAATCTTCTCAAAGGAACCACTACTATAGTCGGATTTTGACCCGTGAGCTATGACCTTTAGGACCAGCCCACCCGTAGAGGTAAAACACGTCACAACCCATGACTTTGTTCAGGAGTTACCTACCTCTCATGGTATACTAAGGATATAATGCCGTTTGTATTAAAATTAAATCAATAATCGAGTTAGAGTAATAGGTAGCGGGTTAGGGTACTTGCAATAGTGTATTGTTGTGTTTTATTAACCTGATTAAACGCTGGTTGAACACGCTATATTTAGCTTCGGTCGATATCGATGGTTTCCGCTAGTTTTTCGGGTAGGTAAGGGTTGAAACATAAAGTCAATATTTAGAATAAGATTTGAATATCTATATGTCTTCGTGGTCGAGACAGTACAGTAGTGTTTTACTTAGTACATGTATGGCCATGAGTTCGATACCCAGCGGAGGATTTTTTATCATCTTTATTTTTTGGTGCATTCGAGTCTGCAAGAAGGAGAAGATGAAATGGATTGAAATCCCGTTGGATCTTATTTTTGTTTCATTCACGAAGAGTGTACCTATGCACCTGTCCCATACAAACAGTAAATACCACGACCAGAGCGTTCCTGATAGAGCCCTTTGATCAGGGATACACTGTTTGCCATTTAGTTGTTAAACATTTACTAGAACTAATTGCAACCTGGAATGGTCCATTACAGATGTCAGTGATAAATGAGTTAAGGCATTTGTTATCTAGGTTTGAGAGACCACATCGTGTCACATTTTAAATGCATTTAAAACTTTTAATAGTTTACAAAGTGTAACGTTTAGGTTATCTATGGCACATTTTGTATTATAGATCACTTTGTTGATCTATTTAAGTAAACTAACTGTTTGAAGAAAAAAATTGTAAGAAGAAAAGAAATAAAACCTAACGGGGATCGAACCCACAACCTTTCATTCTTTTACAAGTACTTGTACTCGCTACCAACTACTCTAACTCGATTATTGATTTAAATTCGACACAGAATCCACAATATCCTTCAGTTCCTATCCGTAAATCAAAACGGAATGTATCGACTTTATACCGAAGCTAAATATATCCTTTCAGTGACGTACGAATATTCAAATTTTGACAGGTCAATAAAGCCAAACAATAAAAGGATGTGGGTTCGATTCACAGTAGGTTTATTATTATTATTATTATTATGTTTTATTGCATTAGTTTTCAAACAATTACTTATTTGAATTGTTCATTATATTATGCAAAATGTGTCATGGTCATCCTAAACGTTAAATTTTGTGAAGTCTTAAATGTATGAAAAATGTTACCCTATGTGGCCAGTCTCTCACTTCTAGAAAACATTTGCATTAATTCATTTACCACTGATATGACAATGGGCAATTCCAGTTTCCAATTAAGTCTAGATAATGTATGCCAATTGAAAAATGACAAACAGTGTTGCCATGATCAGAGTGCTGCTTAAGGTGCCCTCTGATCTGGGTATTCACTGTTTTCAGAGAACAAGTGGAGTACACTCTTTCTAAATGACGAGTATACTTGTCGTTATGGTTCAATGTGTTAGGTACTTAGGAATACCTTTAAGGTTACCCCATATAAGTTAAATGGGATTTGGATTAGATCAAATGGAATTTAAAACCGCCTTTGCTTCTCCTTCTTACAAGCTCGTAGACGTTTTCTACAAGCTTCTCTGCCATGGCAATTTAGACACTTGACGCGGTGGTTTTTGTCTGTCGTAGCATCTTTAGTTTGAATAATGTGGTTATACCGAAATGTAATAAGAAATTGAATAATATATAAAGGTTCCTTGTGGTTATCGTCATGTACAGTATAAAAATGCCTTTCCCAACCAAAAATAAAAAATAAAAAATAAAGGATTCACTGGGTTTAGAACTCATTACCTTTCTCAGTAAATCACTACTCTACTACCTCGACCACGATGACATATATGTCTCAAAATATTATTTTAAATATCAAGTAAAGGTTTGAATCCTAACCTACCCATAACATGGAATGGTTGCAACTTCTATAAATAGAAAAGCTCAGTCACGGTTCAGCACACACAATTCACCTATAGCCACATCAACCCCTTTAATTATTTCACTATAGACCGATTTTATTGACCTGTCAGGGTGGAGTTTCGATGCGGACTATTGCATTTCAACTTTGGGGGCGACAATACACTCTTTTATTATCGGAATTTACCGTTGACGTTTGCCGATTTTTCTCAACATTACATATTAATGGACATTTTTGACAAAATGAATATTATGAAGAATAACAAACAGCTTGAATCCAGATCAGACACCGCGTTAAGCAGCGTCTGATCTGGATTCAAGCTGTTTGCAAATGTAAGCCAAGTCTTAATTTTTCCTCCCTCTAGCAACTCCCTCCGAACAATGCACGCACTCTTTGTGTTCCATAAGGTGTTGTTGTAGAGAGGGAGCACTGTATATACCATTTTCAGGTGGATATGGATGTACGCATAGATTGTGTTTCTCCACGTTGAAAGTATCGGACAATAACGGTATGATACGGAACTATACATATCACCCCTAAATCAAAAGTGAATTAGTTTATCTTTGCCAAAGGTTAGCTCCGCCCTGCCAGTTGAAATAAAACGGTCTATACCAAGTATTATCGTCTGCTTTAACCCTCGTACCGCCAAAACATTGTCTGTATTAAATGTGTCGTCTGCATTAACTTTTCAAGTAAGATTTATGACTCTTTTGACCGATAAAATATCGATACGAGTGTCAAACAGTTTAGACGCGGCGTCTGGTCAGGATCAAAACTAGTTGTAAGGTCGCCTTTTGGCGCCATTGGCAGTGAAAGAGTAAGTGCCTTGGTTCGACTCGTTACCTATCCTGAATCCAATTTGTTTGACACTCATTACGATGTTAATTGTAGTCAAACTGTACCAACACATATTTTGGAAAATACATGTTGATATTTGTATAAAGCAGATGCAAACATGTGAGTAAAGGATGACATTATGACATTTAAGGATGACGCCATGACAGTTAAGGATGAAATCACGGCAGTAAAGAGGTTAGCACTACATGATGATGTATCTGTAAAGCCGTCCTTAACCGGGAGAGTTATGTCGGATTTTCGTGCTTTTTTGTCTCTCCCTCTCTGTCGTACCTTGAACCCATCCATGTCTTACAGTTACTCGTGACTACGGACTAGTCGCTTGAGTACAATTTGACCGTTGCCATAGTGGGTTATTTTCAACACTGGCCTGAATGTTTAATTCTTTCCCGTGTTACTAGTAATATTCTTGTTATAGAATTTTTGTTAGATGTTTCACATATATTTACTTACTGTGTTGGCGGTCTTTTTGGTTGTAAGGTTGTGTAACAAGGTTTATATAGTTACATTGTTCGTCTTTATAGGTGA
Source organism: Gari tellinella (assembly GCA_922989275.2). Classification (NCBI taxonomy): domain Eukaryota; kingdom Metazoa; phylum Mollusca; class Bivalvia; order Cardiida; family Psammobiidae; genus Gari; species Gari tellinella. The sequence continues at coordinate 60,405,722 of OV277870.1, forward strand.
ATATAGGAGATACGAGTGAGGTTGGGCGACCCTAAACCCAGGTTTAACCCCCCAGTGGTTATTGATAATTAATTATGGTTATATCGTCTGTTTTAAACCTCTTACCGGCAAAATATCGTCTGCATTAGTAGTGTCGTTTGCAATATTTTAAAAGTCAGTTTCGGGCTGTTTTAACTGAAGAAATGTCGATAAGAGCGTCAAACAGTTTCGATCCTGATCAGACACCGCGTTTAGGATTAAAACTGCTTGCAAACTCGTCTTTTGACAACGTTGGCAGTGAAAGAGTTTAAACGATTATTTTTTTCTTGACGCGATTAAAGTAACCCTTATTCAGCCGTAAAAACATTTTACTTTGAAACCGTCGTCTTTAATTCTTTTTATATTAAGATTTAGACATTTCTCGGCTTCATTTGTTCTAATAATGAAGTAACACACAAAAAAAGAATTCTATATCCTATTAGGTAATAAACTCAAGCATTCATTTCAGCTTGCTGTAAATAAACAACTGCCCTTATTATTGAAAACAAGTGATGTGGGAAGGGTAAAATACAGTCAAGGCTGTCAGTTCAAAGGCATGAGTTTCAAGAGTTATATTCTAGTACAGTGCTCCCTCTCTACAACATCGCCAAGTGGGAGATAAAGATCGTGTGTGTTGTTTGGAGGGAGTTGTCAGAGGGAGGGAAAATCAAAACTTGACTTTCATTTGCAAACAGATTGAACCCAGATCAGACGCCGCATAACGCGGCGTTTGATCTAGATTCAAGCTGTTTGTCAATCGTCATTATAGTTTTATTTGTCAAATATCCACTTATATGTAACTTTGAGATAAAACAGCAGACGACAATTTTAAGCAGAATTTATTGCAGCAATGAAAGTGTTAGATATATTTGTCTTGTTTGGGGGAACAGTGGCGATCATTGTTGTAAGGGTGGACTCGTTGTTTGGAGGGCCGTTATAGGGAGGATCACTGTATCAAGCATGTCTCATAGCATCAGAAGGATTGGCGGCCTCCTTGATTAAATTACCCATGCTGTTGGCTGAATGGCTAAATTACATTTTGTGATCATGTAAAGCAATTTCCGACAACATCTGTCATATTCAAGAAAGTGATAGAATCTCAAAGGAACTTGTGTTTCGTTTCTCAAAACGGTGTCAAGTTCGTCTTTGATATTGCAGCACAAACAAACATTCAAAGACGTGTTCGGAGTTCAATGTCGCAGTTAAACAAGGAAAGCACGTACGTTTTACTCAACGAAAACTTTCGCACTGCAAAAAAATATTGGAGACAGATCATTAACAGAGTTATTCGATAAGAAAGATCCATATCTGGGTGCACTGGCTTGTACATGGGAAACAAAATATATAACACCGTAGGGTATTGCGTATATAGGGTACTGCGTGTATATGAAAACATTATGTTATGTGACGATGTTATCCATCAATTGTGGTGACGTCAATTTGCTTGAGCTATTTTCTGGAAATAGGTTCGGGTTTGCCATCATTTGAATGTTAAAGTTCCCAATATTTTGAACATTCAATAATGAATTCTTTCAATGTGTTGAACATGATAGTTTATCCTTGTCAGTCTTGCCAGCCATTTGTCGTGGTACAGTGGAGAATCTGTTATTCTTTCCCGTTTAAACGCAAACGTACGCAAACGCAAAACACTAAAACGTAGAAAAGAACAACTTTTGGACAATTCTGATATTTCATGTTTATCTTGGTGGCAAACAGTTTGGAGCCTGATCAGACGCCGGGTTACCCGGCGTCTGATCTGGCTCCAAACTGTTTGCACTGCAAATAATAGTTTTAGCGTAAACGCGTTTATTGGGAAAGAATAACACATTCTCCACTGTAATCCCTTAACTGCCATGACGTCATCAGCTTTAAACACTTATCGTCTGCTTTTATTTCTCAAATTTAAATTTGAAGTATTTTCACTTAAGAAATATGGAATTAAGTGTCAAACATATGATATCCTGATCAGACGCCGCGTCACGCGGTGTCTGATTAGTATCCAAACTGTTTGCAAATTATCATTGTACTCGGTGTAAGGCAGTGAAGAGCTTTAAAGTTAATTTGCAATCTATGTTTCAATGACGATCATCATGACTTGCCTGGCATAAGTAATCATTTGTATCAAGATTTTATGGCGAGTATTTCGGCGTGTGATCAGAGTCCTATTTTGTTGAAATTTGTATCGATATATAAACTGCCATACACCTGAATTTGGTAGAAAAGAGAACAATAACGTGTCAGAACATAGAATTGTAGCGTTTTGAAGATACATTGTTATCATCCAGTTGTGGGTAAACAATTTCCTTGGGGAAGCTAGTAAAATGAAAATTTGATGAAAGATTGTGCAAATTGACATTTTGTATAAATCTTGGGTAGAGCTTCAGGATGAAAAGATTATTTTTTTAATATAATTGAAGAACTGAAATATGTCGATTTTATCATTCAGTAGTAGATCTACATTGTACATTGTATTATCATATTATATTATTAATTAACTATGAGCATAACCATCTTCGTTATCAGCATTAACATTATCATCACCATAGTCATGATCATGATCATTATTATTTTCATTATAATTATCATAATAATTATTAGTTGAAGTATTGCGGATAAAAATTATTAACCCTTTCATTATCAAATTTATCGTGAGATTTTTACACCTTAACCGCCATATTGTCAATATTGTTGTCTGAAATATCTTTTAAAAGTTAGATTTAAGGCAGGATAAAGGTACTAACGTTATTTCAAAACAATTGGCAAACATGAAAACTGTTTGCGAATGCGCTTTATGACGTCATTGAGAGTGAAAGGGTTAAAATCTAATTGTAGAATGATAAAATGACAAGCATACATAAATTTTGTTTTATAGAATGTAGCAATATGATCGATTCATAAGTCCGAGATTTAAATATATATTTATTTTTAAAATGTTTTTTACTGAATCTGAGTACAATAGTTGTTTGGATCTTGATCAGACCTGTTTGACACTCATTTCAATATTTTAAGTCAACATATCTAAGTTTTATATTTTAGAAATTAAAGCAGACGACAATTGTTTAGAATTTATGGTATCAAGTACCTTCCGCATAATTACAGTAGTGAAAATATCATAAAATAAACACCTTGCTGCTAAATCAATTACTTCCATTGTAAACAGTTTTAAGCTAGATCAGAAGCCGGGCTTCCCGTCGTTTGATCGGGCTCACATCTATTTTACTCATTGAAAATTATAAAGCTGTCGTGTTGTACAAACTATTGTAGGGCGTTTGCGTTTAGTTTAATCTAAGCCGAAGATCTATTACATGTATGCTGTTCCTTACTGTAATTCAAGTGCTCCCTCCCTACAATGGCCCTTCGAACAACGATTCCCTCCCTGTAATAATGGTTGCCGCTGTATTGTGCTCCCTCCCTACAACGCCCCTCCCGACAACGATTTTCTCCTAACATCAATGTTTGCCGCTGTATTGTGCTCCCTCCCTACAACGGCCCTCCGAACAACGATTTTCTCCTAACATCAATGTTTGCCGCTATATTGTGCTCCCTCCCTACAACGGCCCTCCGAACAACGATTTTCTCCTTACAACAATGTTTGCCGCTATATTGTGCTCCCTCCCTACAACGGCCCTCCGAACAACGATTCCCTCCCTGTAATAATGTTTGCCGCTATATTGTGCTCCCTCCCTACAACGGCCCTCCGAACAACGATTTTCTCCTAACATCAATGTTTGCCGCTATATTGTGCTCCCTCCCTACAACGGCCCTCCGAACAACGATTTTCTCCTAACATCAATGTTTGCCGCTATATTGTGCTCCCTCCCTACAACGGCCCTCCGAACAACGATTTTCTCCTTACAACAATGTTTGCCGCTATATTGTGCTCCCTCCCTACAACGGCCCTCCGAACAACGATTCCCTCCCTGTAATAATGTTTGCCGCTATATTGTGCTCCCTCCCTACAACGGCCCTCCGAACAACGATTTTCTCCTAACATCAATGTTTGCCGCTATATTGTGCTCCCTCCCTACAACGGCCCTCCGAACAACGATTTTCTCCTAACATCAATGTTTGCCGCTATATTGTGCTCCCTCCCTACAACGGCCCTCCGAACAACGATTCCCTCCCTGTAATAATGGTTGCCGCTATATTGTGCTCCCTCCCTACAACGGCCCTCCGAACAACGATTTTCTCCTAACATCAATGTTTGCCGCTATATTGTGCTCCCTCCCTACAACGGCCCTCCGAACAACGATTCCCTCCCTGTAATAATGGTTGCCGCTATATTGTGCTCCTTCCCTACAACGGCCCTCCGAACAACGATTTTCTCCTAACATCAATGTTTGCCGCTATATTGTGCTCCCTCCCTACAACGGCCCTCCGAACAACGATTCCCTCCCTGTAATAATGGTTGCCGCTGTATTGTGCTCCCTCCCTACAACGGCCCTCCGAACAACGATTTTCTCCTTACAACAATGTTTGCCGCTGTATTGTGCTCCCTCCCTACAACGGCCCTCCGAACAACGATTTTCTCCTAACATCAATGTTTGCCGCTATATTGTGCTCCCTCCCTACAACGGCCCTCCGAACAACGATTCCCTCCCTGTAATAATGGTTGCCGCTGTATTGTGCTCCCTCCCTACAACGGCCCTCCGAACAACGATTTCCTCCTTACAACAATGTTTGCCGCTGTATTGTGCTCCCTCCATAAAACGGCACACCGAACAACGATTTCCTCCTTATCACAAAGATTGCCGCTGTCCGTCAGATAAGACAATTACATCTAACGCCTTCACGGCTACAATATCGTCTGCTTTAATGCCTAAAGTTGAAGTTTATTTTTGGTCAAAATACTAATTTTTGAATGTCGAGTGACAAACAGTTTGAATCCAGATTAGACTCCGCGTCACGCGGCGTCTGATCTGGATTCAAACTGTTTGCATATTCAGGAACTTAATTATCCCTCCTTTTAACAAGTTCCTCCAAACAACACACACTCGGCGTCTGCCATTGTAGGGAGGGTAAACGGTTTATATTAACAAGGGACTAATTCTTTCGTTTTTGACAGGGACGTTTTTCTGCAAGAATTAATGTCCACTACAAACTGTTTTGGCATATATTAGACACCGAGGTACAGTACTGAACCATTAAATAAACATTTTTTGCGATTCGCTTGCAACTCGATGGCAATTCGCTTGCAACTCGATGGCAATTCGCTTGCAATTCGATGGCAATTCGCTTGCAATTCGATGGCAATTCGCTTGCAATTCCAAGGCAATTCGCTTGCGATTCAAAATACTAATTTTACCCTCGGGTAAGTTTTCTTAAATGGTGTATCTCACAAGTGTCGCAAATATGTCTTCGTTAATTGTTTCGATTCCATTTTTGTCACAACCGCTTCGGAAAATTCGCGTAAAAATATTCAAACAAAGGATTTGTTTTTTGAAGCGTCCGATTTGATGGCAATTCGATGGCAAGTCGATGGCAATTCGCTTGCGATTATCAATTTAATTTATTAAGGTTCAGTACTGTACCCGTTGTCTCACCAGGCATAAACTGTTGGACACTAAGAATGTAAAATGATCCGTCATCAATGGTAAGAAACTGGCTCTTCAGGTTTTTTTTAAACTGCGTTTTGTTTCGTTTAAAAGTTGAACGAATGACACAATTTTCACTGTACCGACCGACCCTTTCATGATTAAATTTACCCTGAGGATTTTACCCATTAACCGCCATATTGTCGTCTGCTTCAATATTGTTGTCTGTAATATCGTTTCAAAGTAAGATTTAAGGCAGTATGACAAACCAACTTTCGAAACGAGTGTCAAATAGTTTATATCCTGATCAGACGCCGCGAAACGCGGCGTCTGATCAGGATCCAAACTGTTTGCAAACGCAAATACTGGCATCATTGACAGCGAAAAGGTTTACACAATAGATGTAATACCAACGTAAGAGGATCACTAGGTCATTAACATTTGTAATCATGCCTTTAATTAGTTTTCCTGGGGCGAAAACTTCTAATTACTTCCGAGTTCGTTACAAAATCCATATCACCAACAACATGTGTTGGAAAACTTTATGAATACAGTTACGTGCTTTCCGGTGACAGTTTGAGTTTTTCTCTGTTACAGGTAGATTTCGTTTTAACGACATCATAAAGAGGCTGAACAATAAAAATTGCATTAAATTATTTTGTCGTAAATGGATGCCATGTGAGTACAGAAACAAGTGAATATTAATGTAGGAAAACTATTAACCCTTTCCCTTATAGAAGCGACTTTTAGCACATTCATTTTATTCATCCGCTGAAGAAAATAGTTCCAAATTATACCGTAATGAATATGTGTCATATTTAATACTTTCCTTATTCTAGCAGTTAATAGCTTAAAGCAGGCTGAAAGTAAAGCAGAATGCGCCTTAGGGCGCATTCTGCTTTACTTTCAACCTGCTTTAAGTAGTCACATATCTTCAATACTAGAAACAATGCTATCAGGTAAAGGGTTAATGTGAAAACGACATTTAAAAGAAAATACCTGACTGAGTGTGGATTGTGCAGAGAAGAAAAATACAAATATGCGCTAAAATAGTACCAACGCATTAGCTTATACGACTTTCGAGCATTTTTAAAAACCATTTATAGCCAGAGTCGTTTCCAAAACTTTGACTCAGTAACCATCCGCCTAACAAAGTAACACTTAGTAATAATGCTTAAAAATCGATTTATTTTGAAAACTGTATTAGAAGAAACAGTAATACAATTTAAAATAATAAACTTCTAGTGAATAAACACAACAGTCTAATGTAGATATGATGATCACAAAATTGATAGAAAATACTTTCACTTTCGTTTGTGTACGAATGGTAACGGCACTTTCTTTCAAGGAGATAAATGGTTACGGGTCTTTTCGACCCTTGGTCACTCCGGCCTAGGTTGTTTCGCCTAGGTAGTATCAAGCTTGTTTTAGGGATAGGTCGTTTCGGTCCATTTGGTTGGTAGTTTTCGGTCTGACATTTCCGTAACCTATATCAATATCTAACGCATACACTCGGCCCTGCATTCATATTCTGTACAAACAGTGTAAAACCTGATCTAATATTTTAGAAATCAATCATATCAATTAATGATATGATTAATGTAATAACTATTCAATTAAGTGGTAAACGTCCGAGTTTGAATCCAGATCAAAAGTGCAGAAATACGGCATATATAAGAAGTTGTATCCAGACCAGATGCTGAATAACTCTGTCAGAGCTTTTCAGCATCAGTTCTGCTTCTGATTTGAATGGAAACTGATTGACACTCGGGTGAAAGAAATCTTAATTATTCATGTTTAATTAAGCTTGAAAAATATTCACGTGTTTCATAGAAATCATTTACAAAATAGGGTTTATGCCAAATACTGTTTTCAGACTCTTTACAGTATTGTTCAATGTTTCAAGAAATATTGTTCTCTAAGAATGTTTTCTATTAGGAAACTGTTAGTAACCCGGCGTCTGATCAGGCTTCAAACTGTTTGCCGTCAAGGCTAAAATCAACTTTTGGAATTGTCAAAAAGTTATCATTTTCTTCATTTTCCTGCGATGCGTTTGCGTTTCGTTTGCGTTTCAACGGGAAAGAATAGCGTTTTTTTCCACTGTATAACCAAACAACATCCTAAGATTCAGTGATTTTCTTGATGATTTTAAACCGACCATATTTATCTAAATTAATGCAATATGCACAATAATGCCAACAACGTACTTTTATTTGAGTATTACAGTGACCCCTCTCTACAGCGACACCAACATGGGAGACACAGATTGTGTGTATTGTTCGGAGGGAATCGTTATAGGGAGAACAAATGACTTATATTTGTAAACAGCTTGAATCCAGATCAGACGCCGCGTTTGCTTTCCGTCGTTATGTTTTTTTCTGTCAAAATGTCCATCACGTGACGTGAGGGTCGTTGTTAGGAGGGAGTTGTTGTTGGGAGAGCCGTTGTAGAGAGGGAACATTGTATTAATTTTGCAATATAGTTTTCCAGTCTATCTAACCCTTTCTCTGTCATTATTAGTCTGTCTGAAGCAAGTTACGTTAACACGTTCAACCCTAGCGACGAGTATACTCGTCATTTACAAACAGTGATCCTGTGAAGATTACATGTGTCTCATTAAAGAGACCTCTGATCAGGGTCTACACTGGTTGTTTTTTTGAAATATATTGTTAAATCACCTCTACATAGTCAATGATGGACTAGATATATTTTGAAATTGGAATATTCCATTTAACATTTCAGGGGTGATTGAGTTAACGTACGATAAACACAGCCACATGCCCAAGGCATGTCCAAGGCTGTGGATGCCCAAGGCATGTCCAAGGCTGTGGTAGGAACGTAAGAATGTATTATGTTGGCACACAGGTCCGATGTCTTTGGCAAGTAACATGTTTACTCTACTCTTAGAATGTCTACTGACCAGCTCACTATGTACAGTGGAAAAGACATCTACCCTTTTCCTGATGGAAGCGCCTTTAAGCGCCTTTAATTTATTCCTTAACTGGTGAAAATAGTTCCAATATAAACAGTCATGAATATGTTTCATAAGAAATATTTGCTATACTCTAGCAGATGATAGCTTAAAGCAGGCTGAAAGTAAAGCAGAACGCGCCATTGCATTCTGTTTTACTTTCAACCTGCTTTAATTGGACACCTATATTCAATACTAGAAACAGGCTATGGGGGAAATGGTTAAACAGTTCCTCTTATAATAAAAATGAATATAAACTCAATGTATTAAAAATTAGAAAATGACATGTTAAGGTAATGTTTTGTTATGAAATTCTAAGTGGCAAAATATTTGCAATGGCATCATTATCTTAGCATATCACGTTTAACATATTCAACCCTAGCGACGAGTATAGTCGTCATTTACAAACAGTGTAACTTTGAGGATTACACTTGTCCTATGCAAACATTGTAGACCCTCTGAGTCGGGTCTACACTATTTGTCATTATGAAATATATTGTTAAAACCCTCCCTAAGTAGTCAAAAATGGACTAGACTTATCTTGAAATTGAAATTGTCCATAAAAAGTGTCAGGGGTGAAAGATAATAATGACGTCTTCTCATCTACAAGTGGTACTAGGTATTCTTTTGTTAAGAATGGCACTTGTTGCCATCCTACAGTGGAGAATCTGTTATTCTTTCCCAATAAACGCGTTTACGCTAAAACTATTATTTGCAGTGCAAACAGTTTGGAGCCAGATCAGACGCCGGGTTACCCGGCGTCTGATCAGGCTCCAGACTGTTTGCCACCAAGATAAACAAGAATTATCAGAATTGTCCAAAAGTTGTTCTTTTCTACGTTTTAGTGCTTTGCGTTTGCGTACGTTTGCGTTTAAACGGGAAAGAATAACAGATTCTCCACTGTACGTCCGAAGCAACAAGTATATGGAAAACATGTAAACAAATACAGTGCTCCCTCTCTACAACGACACCCAGTGGGAGACCAAAAATGTGTGCGTTATTCGGAGGGAGTCGTTGAAGGGATGGGCATTGGTTTACATTTGCAAACAGCTTGTCACGCGGCGTCTGATCTGGATTCAAGCTGTTTGTCATTTGTCATTAGGTGTTTTTTCAGAATGTTCGATAGGTATCTTTGAGAAAAACAGCAGACGATAAACTTTAACCAGACGATGTTACAGCAGTAAAAGCGTAAGACAAATTTGTCCTGTTTAGGGAACTACGGCAAGGGCCGTTGTAAGGAGGGAGTCGTTGTTGGGAGAGCTGTTGTAGGGAGGGAACGCTGTAATGTTTTTGATTATTGGTAATAAAGGTTACAGTGGTGCTATGATCAGTTGGCGTTGTTTACAAAACAGTGCGAATGTAAACAAAGAAAATTACCCACAAATACAACTGTGACACTTTGTTTTAGGATAAGTATGATGTATTGGTGTAGTAGTTATGCTGTTAGACTTTCACGCAGAAGTCTCGAGTTCGAATCCCAAAATCGGTGATTTATTTTCAAGTTCTGAATATTGATTTTAATCTAAATGGCAAACAGTTTGCAGACTGATCAGACACCGGTAAATTATAGTTTTAGCGTAAACGCGTTTATCGGGAATGAATAAAAAACGCATTCTCCACTGCAACCGCCTGCATGCTAGTCGTAATTGTAATACAATTTGCAAATTGTCTCTATCCTTTCTGTTCATAACCCACAATGTTTGATTTTCATGCTGAATTTTCTTAGGCTAAATGACTTTAAACATTATATTTAGAAACAACTGCCGACGACAACAATGTTACAGCTAAACAGCACGTCAAGCAATGTCTAAAACAAAACATCCCTGATGTTAATAGGCCGATCGACATTTGACCTTGACCGCAGAGTATCGCGTGAAAATGGTCAATTCTAACGACCAAGTTTCCATATATAATGAATTGCATATTATGCGGAATGAACCCCTTCACTGCCATGACGTTATCGATTTAAAAAAAAACATCGTCTGCTTTTATTTCTGAAATTTGAATTTTAGCTATTCTGACTTATAAAATATTGTAAATGAGTATCAAACAGTTGGGACTCTGATCGGACGATGCCTTACGCGGCGTCTGACCAGTTTTCAAACTGTTTGCCAATAACTATTGTACTCAAGGTACAGTGGAGAAAACGTTATTCTTTCCCAATAAACGCGTTTACGCTGAAACAGTTATTTCCAATGCAAACAGTTTGGAGACCCGGCGTCTGATCAGGCTCCAAACTGTTTGCCACTCATACATGTATTAAAATATATAGCAAGAATTGTCGAAATATTGTAATTTTCGCCATTTTACTGCGATGCGTTTGCGTTTTGTTTGCGTTTAAACGGGAAAGAAAAAAAACGTTTTAGTAATGGGGTGAACTCTACATCTTACAAATCGCGATAGATCTAATATTTGCATTAATAAACTGTTTGGAGTCTGATCAAACGCCGAGTTACATAGCGTTTGATTGGGATCCTAACTATTTTGTCTCTGGGATTTAGGTTTCGTCAAATGAGATGACAGAAACCTGTCTGAGATGACACAGGCGAACATTATCATGTTAGCGTAAGGGATAATTAGAGGAAGTCAACACTTTCTTATAGCAAACTAATGCTCCTTGGAGAGTTGAAAAGGACAAGAAGCAAATGTCCGGACAATGTATCATTACTACTAAAGATCTCGCACGCAACATTTATGGATTTTAGGCTGAGGACCCCCTAATGAGTTTGGGCCAATGTCGGTCAAATATCGAAACGCGCTCGGCCATTCTCATCAATTGACCACCTATAACAAACCATGCTAAAACATGTTCGGAATAGGCCGGCAGTTCACGAAATGGGTTAAAAGATTTTATCATTTAAAAAGCGTCATCATAGTCTGTCATTTATGTGTTCATTTGCAGTTTGCTTATTATTTCATTTCAATATCACGAATACAAATTTTGCAACTGCTAATTATATATTCTGTTATTCGTTCGTACACGCAATTGTTCGCAAACACTTTATGCATAGTGCAAACATATGTGAGACCCCGTGAGACGCCGAATATACCGGAAAAGATAAGCTGTTGCTAACCGTCCCGTCGCGGCAAGTGATCGGATAAGGCATCGATTAGTTCTTGGAGACCGCAAGAATAGCAACAAAACAGACACTCGTCGTCTCAATTAGTTTTCATTCAAATAAAGGACCCTACACGCCCGTTGCACAAATCGGCAACTGGATAGAACCATCGCCCGTGCCCAAGTCATCTTGAAGGTTTGAAAAATCCAAAGTGCCCCGACCGGCCGGGATTCCAGCTCACATCCGTTAGTTGCTTACCACTTGGGCAGGGAGTCCCTTTTGGATTTGTTTGACAAGCTATTTAGAAAACGATAAAAGCGAGACATTTCAGACTAAAATGACGATTGTGATAAATCAATTTAACCCTTAGCCTGCCAGTCACGACTATAGATCCATATGCAAACAGCTTGGATCCGGATGAGAAGCCGAGTAACTCGGCGTCTCATCCGGATCCAAGCTGTTTGACACTCGGACAACATTTTCAGCAATTTTGAGCAACTTTGAAGCACTTTGAAACTTGAAGCAGACGAGAAATATAGCAGACGACAATTTATTTGGCGGGCTAAGGGTTAATTATGAGCAGTATGATATACAGTACTCCCTCTCTACAACGGCCCTCCGAACAACGGTTCCCTCCTTACAACGACTATTTCCGTTGTTCCCTAAACAATGTAATTATGTCCTACCTTTTCACGGCTGCAATACAGTGTACTTAAAATTGTCGTCTGCTGTTTTTCTCAAATTTATTCATTATTCATTTTGACTGAAAAACCCCTTAATGATGAGTGGCAAACAGCTTGAATCCAGATCAGACGCCGCTGTTTGCAAATGTAAACCAATTTCCCTCTCTACAACGACTCCCTCCGAACAACGCACATAGTTGTAGTCTCCCAATTGGTGTCGTTGTAGAGAGGGAACGCTGTAGCGGTTCAGATATCAGACTAGCTTTGCAACACCCTTTCTGCGGGAGTTCTATAGTGTTAAACATCTAATGACATAACAAATTATACACTCGTCTTGGTAATGTACTGCATTGTAGTTACAATGCTCCCTCTCTGAATGAATGAATGAATGAATGAATGAAAGACTTTATTTACCGAGGGTAGCCCATTTAGTCTAATGACTAATCCTCCATGAGGCCCTCCATTAAAGTATTACATACATAAATTTCTATAGTTTTAACCCTTATCCTGCTATAATATCGCCTCCTTTGAAATTGTCGTTTACAAATTTCGTAACATTCAGATTTATGCAATTTTTAATTATAGAAAACCAAATACGAGTGTCAAATAGCTTGTATCAAGATGAAACGCTGCCTGACTAAGCGTCTTATCTGGATCTGAACCGTTTGCAGATTGTAATAAAATCGGGATTAGCAGGTATAGGGTTAGATATGTACAGACGAAAGCATCTCAATAGCAGATTAAAGAAACAAATGCTTTTAAAATACTAAAATATTATGAACCCTACATGACGCAGTGAGAGATTTCCACAGCAGAAAAATCATCAAGATATCCAACACTTAAACAGATATCCAGGGCAGGCTAGAACCCCTGAAAACAGCAAAAGCGAAATATATCTAGATCCAGAATGAAAATTAAATACTCAGTCTAAATCTATTACAAACTGAATTCAAGCTACAACGGCCCTCCCGACAACGACTCCCTCCTTACAACGACCCTTGCCGCTGTTCCCTCAACGGGACGATTATGTCTAACGTTTTTACTGCTGCAATATCGTCTGCTTAAAGTTGTCGTCTGCTGTTTTTCTCAAAGTTACTTATCAATAGACATTTTGACATAAAAACTTAATGACGAGTGACAAACAGCTTGAATCCAGATCAGACGCCGCGTGACGCGGCGTCTGATCTGGATTCAATCTGTTTGCAAATGTAAGCCAAGTTCCCTCCCTATAACGACTCCCTCCGAACAACGCACATATTGTTTGTCTCCCATTGGGTGTCGTTGTAGAGAGGGAGCGCTGTACTATATTGTACAATTCAAATATCTCTAGCACACGTACGACCACTTAATTGGGCTTATTACTAGGTGCTTAAGGCAGATGACTGCATAAAGCAAGGTGGACGTAAAACAGAAAGCTCCTTTAGGAGCTTTCCGTTTTACGTTCACCTTGCTTTAAGCAATCATCTGTCTTTTATGAAGACACTTAGTCTACTTTTTAGTGATCGTAATAAAGAGGTGTTACTTTATTTGCGACTGTTATAGGGCTTGAGATGAGGTTAATTAACACCTTCACTATCCTACCATTAGATTGGTATGTTATTGTCATCTGCAATAAATTTCAGAAATGAAATATTTGTACGTTATTTCGGACCATATTTCTGAGTGTCAAACAGTTTAGATCCAGCCGGGGGCATCGAGTTGATTGGCGATGGATCTGGATTCAAACCATTTAGAACAGTATCACTGTTTCACCTGTAGATGACAGAATGTTAATTAGACTGTTTCCCTGCACGAATGGGGTTAATTAACACTATTCATTCCTCATTGTACGGACTGTCGTTAATTAATCCTTATCAAGCTGAAGTGCCGTATGTTTCAAATAAATCGTCTGCGAAAAATATATCAAAATTAGTCTTAATGGTTTTTGATGTGAAGAAATGTTGAATATTAGTGACACCCAGTTTGGATCCAGACCAGACGCCGCGTTACGCGGCGTCTGATCTAGATTCAAACTGTTTGCAAATGTTAGCCAAGTCGCGCTGGGCATGATAAGTGTTAACTGTAGAAAATATCTAATTGTCTGTTACGGTGGAGAAAACGTTATTCTTTCCCAATAAACGCGTTTACGCTAAAGTTATTTTTTTCAATGCAAACAGTTTGGAACCAGATCAGACGCATCTGATCAGGCTACAAACTGTTCGACACTCAGATTAAAATGAACAGTAAGAATTATCAAAATGTTGTCATTTTCTCCATTTTAGTGTGTTGTGTTAACGTTACGTTTGCGTTTAAACGGGAAAGAATAACGTTTTCTCCACTGTACAGTAAATACAAGTGAGTTTCGGTGGGTGGAGGTAGGTGGATGTAGAGGGTGGTGGCGGTGAGATTTGGGGATTAAAAAAAAAATTATTTCGCTAATTTAATTGGCAGTTATACGCCTCGCGGACACTTCTTTTCTTGGCTTCCAATCTGTATCACCAATAATAATCCTGCTGAATTTTTGTCTGCTTCAAATATATTGTATACTTTTTAACCTGAATAAAAGTTGAATATGAGTGACAGACAGTTTAAATCCAGACCAGACGCCGCGTGACGCGGCGTCTAATCTGGATTCAAATTGTTTGCCAATATCAACCAAGTCGCGCTAAGCACAATATTAAGCGTTAACTGGTCGGGGACCTATCTATTAGTAAAACAGCATGCAATTTCAAACCTTGTAGCTGAGATGGAATTGAAATGAAATAGGTTTTATGTAAATAAACGTTCTAGGTAATGAGTGTGGCGACGTTATGACTAAGCTATTTCTGCGAGAATAATTCATTTCTTGATCATTTGGACACTGTCTTTAACACATTCCCCAATAACTTGTCTCCAGTATTGAAGATGAGTTACTTAACTCTGTCCCCCATAGAAGCGCCTTTTAGTGCATTTGATTTATTCCTCCACAAAAATATAGTTCCAATTTATACAGTCATAAAAATTTTCCAACAGAAATATGTTCTATATCCTGACAGATGATAG
This sequence comes from Gari tellinella, assembly GCA_922989275.2. NCBI lineage: Eukaryota > Metazoa > Mollusca > Bivalvia > Cardiida > Psammobiidae > Gari > Gari tellinella. The sequence continues at coordinate 60,421,008 of OV277870.1, forward strand.
CTTAAAGCAAGCTGAAAGTAAAGCAGAATGCGCCTTAAGGCGCATTCTACTTTACGTTCAACCTGCTTTAAGTGGTCACCTATCTTCAATACTAGAATTAGGCTATCAGGTAAATGGTTAAAGCAGACTGAAAGTGATACTTTCAGAATGCTTTAAGGTAGGTCTTCTTGAAAATAGGAAATACTCTTTTGTTGCATATTGATGACTATAAAGAGGAACTATTTTCTTTAGTGGAGGAATAAATTTAAGGGTGTGAAAAGGCGATCTTTAGAATAATGGAAGACAGTATCTCCTAATATTGCTAATGAGGTGATAGCAAAGGCTGAAGGAAATGTCATACTAATAATCAAGTTAACTACATGTTTGTATATGAGATTAAATCCCAAAGAATACAAACGACTCTATGTTATACCGGTTAAATCGCACTTATCCCTTTCACTTTCAATGACGCCTTAAAGCACTTTCAATGACGCCTTAAAGCGCGTTTGCAAACTGTTTGGCACTCGTGTCGATATATTTTAAGTCGAACTACATTAAATCTTAATTTGAAACGATCTTGCAGACAACAAACTTGAAGCAGACGACAATAAAACGGCGAAGGGGTAAACATCTCACGGAAAATATTGTAGTGAATGGGTTAATACGCCAATGCTGAGTTAAATGGTTCAGAAATGCTCCATTGGAAAAATTAATCAGCATTGTCAATATATATTTCATAGATGGAATTGATATCAAATAGGTTTCTTGTAAATAGGCGTTCAGCTAATGAATTTGGCGACGTTTATGGCTGAAATATTTCTGTCAGAATAATTCATTTCTTAGTCGTTTGGTCATCACTGTAAACCTTTAGCCAAAAGGCATGTTTTCAGCATTTATGACAGATGGCTGTTTAAAACAGGTCGAATGTAATGCAGACTTCTCCTTCAGGATAATTCTGTTTTACTTTCAGTCTGTCCCTGAACGAGCATGTTGTTTTACCTTAAGCCCTTCTTTAACCCATTACCCCATAAATAAGTATTTTTACGCCTTTTATTTATTCCCCAATTGAAAAAAATATCCACTTTATACTGTTATGAATATGCTGCATAAGAAATATTTCGTATATCCTGGTAAAGTATAGCATAAAGCAGGCTGAAAGTAAAGCAGAATGTGCCTGAAGGCACATTCTGCTTTACCTGCAACCTGCTTTATGTGTTTTTTCACCCTGCTTTATGTGCTTTATGTGGTATCTTGTGGTATCTTGTCTTCAAAACTATGAACAGGCTATGGGGTAATCGGTTAAATAACTATCTGATAGGATATCGGAATTTATATCTTATGTTGCATTATCGAGACTGTTTCCTTAACTGTAGATATGACATAAAGGCGTTAAAAGGTTAGTGGCTGCTAATACTGCTGAACCCACTGTTTCAACCACAGGAATTCTGAGATGATACTCCGACGCCTGGTGGATTAAGTTGACCTTTATCATATTGAATTGTCGTCTGCTTCAAATATATCGTCTGCTAAAGAACTAAAATGTTGTTATCATGCTCTAAATACGAGTGACAAACATTTTGGACTCAGATCAGACGCCGCGTGCAGCAGCGTTTGAGCTTGATCCAAACTGTTAGCAATTGTTAGGGAAGTAGTGTTTAGCATGATAAGGGTTAATTTAACACATTGGATCCTAGCGACGAGTATACTCGTCAATAACAAATCCCGTACCTGTCCATAGTATACGTACACTTGTCCTATGCAAACAGTGAAGACCATGGTCAGATGAGCCCTCTGATCAGGGTCTACGCTGTTTGTCATTTTGTAAAATATGGTTAAAATCGACCCTAAATATTCAAAATAAAAGGGTCTACATTATTTGGCATTTTGTAAACTATGGTTAATATCCACCTTAATTATTTAAAATTGGACTAGATTTAATTGTAAACTGGAATTGTTCATTTAAAGTTTCAGGGGTGAATGAGTAAATGTCAGACTCGCTGCATATTGACAAACTCCAGGGCTGAATTATCCAGTGCCCTTCAGTCGTGCCAACTATTTGCAATCATTTATTAGACAAAATGAAGAAACTAAAAAGGTCAAAGGAAAGGTCAAATTATTCATAAATTAGTTGTCTCCTACTGTATAAGTTGTATGTGAGACTAAACCAATACAGTAAAATCTCTCTATTATGAACACTTAAATGTCTTACAGCGGAGAAAACGTTATTATTTTCCATTAAAACGCAAACGAATAGCAATAAAACATAGAAAATGACAACTTTTTGACAATTTTGACTAGTTATTTAAATTGATTGGCAAACAGTTTGAAATGGAAATAATGGTTTTTGCGTAAACGCGTTTATTGGAAAGAATAACGTTTTCTCCACTGTACTTATTATATGTTTACGACCGGTGACTGCATAAAGCATGGTGACAGTAACTAAGAAAGATACATTAGGAGCTTTCTTTTTTACTGACAATTTTTAAAATGTCAGCTGTTTCTTATACTATCTAATAGCCTTTGTTTTACTGGTCGTAATAGAGAGAGTTTACTTTATGTGGCATGAACGCATTCACCCCTGAAATACTTTCAATTTGGGCTTTTAATTAGGTCTTGTTTATTTTAAACAATGTAGGTTTGTTTTCGATTGTATATATCAAAGAAACAAAAAGAACAGGGGCCCGTTTCATAAAACTTCGTACTACAAAAAAGGTCGTAAGTCAAAACTTTAAAATACCTTTAATTTTAATTTCTGATTTCTCTATCTAATCCTGTCTTGTGACATCTCTTTGGAATCGTCTTTTCAAGACGATTCCAAAGAGATATCACAAGACAGGATTAGATGGAGAAATAAATAATAATTGAGACTTTTATAATCTGACTTACGATAACATTTGTCGTACGAAGTTTTATGAAACGGGCCCCATACTCTGATCTGATCGCTCCTGCAGGAGCCGTATTATATTGGTCTACACTGCTTTCATGGGACATGTGTACTCTCCACATGTACAATGTTTATAAATGACGATGTTACTTGTCACTAGGGTATAATGAGTTTATGTAAAGGGAGACAATTACATGTTGGTAAGAATAATAATAATGTGTCTTTTGCGTTTACGGATCGTCATCTAGGGCCCGTTTCATATAACTTCGTAGGACAAATCTTGTCGTAAGTCAGGTTATAAAATTCTCAATTATCATTTATTTCTCCATCTAATCCTGTCTTGTGACATCTCTTTTGAATCGTCTTGAAAGACGATTCCAAAAGAGATGTCACAAGACAGGATTAGATGGAGAAATCAGAAATTAAATGTATTTTAAAATGTTGACTTATGACCGTTTTTGTCGTACGAGATTTTATGAAAAGGGCCCCAGATCTAGAGCAGTTAGAAAATGGAGACGATTGAACGAGTTAACCCATTGAAACCTGACGATCAGAAAACTTATCAAACACAAAAAGATCGTGTACATGTGAAGAGTACCGTGCCCAATGCAAACAATGTAGACCCTGCTTAAGTCTCATGTAGAAACATTCTGATATACATGTACTGTTTGTTAGTTTGCATATATAGTGTAAAAGGAACCATAATAGTGAAATGGACTTGACAAATGCAAGTACACTGTTAACATTTGCAAGTAAACTGTCACTATTGATGGGAGATGTGTGTTTTCCTAGAATAACAATATTAATTCAGAAATTAGCATTCGTATGTTACACCGAGAAAGAGCTGTTTCAAACCTTTAATGATCAAATTTAACGTGAGGTTTTTACCCCTTCGCCGCCATATTGTCGACTGCTTCAATATTGTTGTCTGCAATATCGTTTCAAATTGAGATTTAAGGCAGTACATGGCTGTACACACACCATATGTTAGCAGTGCTCAATATTGTAGGCTAGATGGCTCAATGATCAGGGGAGTGAATGTACAGTCGGCTTAACTGATGTATAACTTACGTAATTTCAAAACAAGTGGCAAACAGTTTTGATTCTCATCAGACGCCCATTACCATATACAGTGATTCTAGTATTGAAGAAAGGTGACCACTTAAAGCAAGCTGAAAGTAAAGCAGAATGCGCCTTCAGGCGCATTCTGCTATACTTTCAGCCTGCTTTAAGCTATAATCTGCAATATATAGATACTATTTCTTATGGTAAATATTCATAACTGTATAAAGTGGAACTATTATCTCCAGTGGAGGAACACATTCAATGCGTAAAAAGGCGTATTTATGAGGTACATGTAGTTGGTTAAAGCGCGTCACAAATTATACTTGTTGTTTCTAAGAAGGCTTTATGTCCATGCGAAGCCATATATAATACTCTGCTACACAACTGTCTTATTATAAATCAGAAATAGGAGTAGAGCATTTGAAGTTTCAGTGTCGAACGAGTGAGTTAATACCAACGACACCTCATGTTTTATAAACGTACCTTTATCAAAGATAACTACATGTATGTCCAAATGCACGTAGCATGTTCGCTCCTTGCATTCAGCCAATCAACTCATTGTAAATTAAGTTTTCTTGTAAACATAAATCACGTCGAGTTTAGCAGGGAAAAGTTGGTTTAACCGTGTCACTGCCATGACGTCATCAAATGAACAATTGTCGTCTGCTTCTATTTCTAAAAATTCAATTTTTAGGTATTTTGACTTAAGAATTGTTGAAACGAGTATCAAACATTTTGGATCCTGATCAGACGCCGCGTAACGCGGCGTCTGATCAGGATCCAAACTGTTTGCAAATAACTACTGTACTCAGGGTAAGGCAGTGAAGGGGCTAAACAGTATTCATTTCAAAGTTTTTACACACATTGTGTCATATTTACAGAACATTCTGTCAAGAAACATTTAACCGCGTCACTGCCGTGACGTCATCAATTTTAAACAATTGTCGTCTGCTTTTATTTCTTAAATTTTAATGTTTGCTTTTTTGACTGAAAAAATATTGAAATAAGTGTCAAACAGTTTGGATCCTGACCAGACGCCGCGTAACGCGGCGCCTGGTCAGGATCCAAACTGTTTGCAAAAAACTGTTGTGCTCGGGGTACATGTAAGGCAGTGAAGGGGTCAAATATGGATAAGAAAACAAGTTACTAAACACTTATCTGAATTTTTGCTTCATAAGGGGAAATTTAAGTGTCGATTTAATACAGATTACTAATTTCAAGACTGTACAGAGAACACAAACTTATCAGACATCTCTAAATGACTTGTACAGTGAAGACAGTCTTTTTTTAACGAAACAAAATGCACATGCTATGCTATGAAATGTACAAAACAATTGTTTTATGAATCTGATGATTGTCTATATCGGAGTTTCAAACAGTTTGAATCCTGATCAGACGCCGGGTTACCCGGCGTCTGATCAGGATCCAAACTGTTTGCTATGGACACAAGTATTATAGCATTGACGCGATTATTGGAAAAGTATAAGGTTTTTGCCACTGTAGGAAATGGCTTAATGATTTATAGGGACTCCATTGTTGAATACAGACTATGGAGTTCAAAAGGTCACGTGCCATGAGTTCATCTAAATCAGCTATGCATCAGATATAACCCGTCAATTAGCAAATAAGACAATGCTGGTTCATCTAATTTGCATTCAGAAGTCGACTGAACTCGATAACTGATCAGAATCAAAACGTTTTATATGGGAATAAAAAGTAAATAGGCACACACTCTAAACTGAACCCCCCCCCCCAAAAAACAACAACAACACCCCCCCCCCCCAAAAAAAAAACCCCCAAAAAACAAAAAAAAACCAACAGTAATCTATTCTTACAAACTTGGAAAAAAGTGTTTGACAAGTAAGGGGACGAAATTCTTTTTGTACTCTTGGATGTCATTGTAGGCCGAAAACAACTGCCGCCGTTCTGGCATGGCGAAACCCTTCACTACCATGACATTATCTGCTTTATATGATTGTCGTCTGCTTTTACTTCTCAAATTGTTTTAAATTTCAGATATTTTGACTTAAGAACTATTGAAATGAGTGTCAAACAGTTTTGGATCCTGATAAGATGCCGCGTTGCGTGTTTCTCACCTTACATTTTAATGGCGCCACGCAATTGTAATGACGTAATTCCGAAAAAAGGAAACTAGGCGTCAAATATTATATTTATTTTGGTTTTGTACCGAAACCCAATAACAGTTACGGCGAATCGTTTTCCTTTTAGCGGAGAAAACAGTGAAAGTACATGTAAGAACGTTCAGAGTTTTGTTATTTGATAAAAAGAATAATGAATCGGTGTGTTTTCAGAATTCAATTTATTGAACTCATTGGTAGGAAAATGGTACACCCAAAATATCCTCTATTTAAAGTACAATGGACAATTCATGTACATGTATATTGAAAATCGATTAATTACTTAGTTACATGTAGTTAACCAAAGGCCGTCCTATATTGCAGCGGTTCTGGGAATTAATTGTCACAGGGGGTGATCTTGTTTATTTAACAGAGATACCCTCTGTCAAAACTTAAAATAAGGCTGGTCGTTGGTTTTGATCCCGTACAGTGATTCGCGGCGAAATGGATTAGCCGAAACAATTTTCCTAAAACCACTTCTTATCATCATCTTATCGCATCGTCCATCGGAGTTATATGACATATTCAGCGTCACAGTGCCGTTAACACAATCGTCCATCCATTACAAGTTATACTTAAAACCTCATTCGGCATGAAATTAAGTTAAGTTTTATTTCCTTATTTAATATTCTTTTTATGTGAAGGTTATTACTCTTTAACGCAAAATCAATAACATTGGAGAAAAGTAGATCTGATATACGGTAGCAAAGAAAATATTAATGCATCTTCCATACAGTGGAGAATACGTTATTGTTTCCGGAACACTTGTATGTGAAGATCGTTATGTCCCGTGCAAATAGTGTAGCAATATCATATGCCGGTTACCCGACGTCTGATCAGACCCCAAAACTGTTTGCCACTAAGATTAGAATAAATAGAAAAAAAACCATGTTGTCTCTACTTTTGTTATGCATCGTGTTTGCGTTTGAACGGGTAAGAATGACGTTTATCCACGATATATAGCAATCATGTCAGAAAATGATGCTCGAAAAGATTACATGAAACGTTGTATCGCTATTAATGTGCACAGTGTTTGCTCATTACGAGTATTAGTTTTACAGTTGTGTTAATATTTTGCTGGAACTTTTGTAATGCCATATTTCTATGAGGAAATGTGAAAACTATAAAATACCATCAATGACAGTTTATCACTCATAAATGCACACGGTAAAATTCATTATTTGACGATTTGAACATCACGAACTCCCGATCTTGATTGATTTATTGTACAATTGCAAGATTTCCAATTCAAAAGTCTCCACTTTTTTCGAGTTCTCAATTGTACGTTTTCACATATGAATTTCCAGATTCTCAAGATTTTCGATTTCTCGACGATTCAACAAGTTCGCTGAATTCTTTCTTTCACGATTGCATAACTTCTCCTCAATATTTCACTACTTATCATTTTCTAGAAATCAAGAAATTGGAACTGGATGGGTTATGGATGGTTTACATCAGATTGGCTGACATATCAAACCATTTAGCAATTCTTAACTCGATGTAATATTAATTTTGGAAACAAAATATATTACATGTAAAATGCGATGGAAATGATAAAGGAATAATAATAGATGTATGTTCTTATATCTAAACCATTTTAATGTCGTTACTGTTTGCTTATAGTTACACATATTCGTGTTTCTGCCATGTCCCTTTAGACTATATGAAGCTTTCCCGGAATTATGGGAAAAGGCACCTTAAAAAAAGAGAAAAAAAGTAATATACCAAGTTATAGTCTAATTTCCGTCCGAATGACCGCTCAGCCGACTGTACATTTACTCCCCTGATCATTGAGCCATCTTGCCTACAATAGTGAGCACTGCTAACATATGGCGCTAAAGCAGCCGCAGTACCGACTCAGACCCTTCACAGGTACCCATTTTAACTCCTGGGTAGAGAGGAGCAATTCGCGGTACATATCTTGCTCAAGAACATTCCATTACATCATTGGAGATTCGGAAGAAACTCCCCTAGTCAGTCGCTGGTCCGGCGGAGGGTCGAACTCACGACCACTGGCACCATAGTCCAACATGTTACCACTGGACTACTACCGCCTTAAGTTAAGTAATACTGAAAGAACATCCCCAATAACTTACGGCTTTACCTTCAGATAGGTTAACCCTTTCACAATAAAATTATTTGGGAGATTTTCACGCCTTCACCGTTTAATTGTCATCTGCTTAAATATTGCTGTCTGCAATATCGTTTCAAAGTAAGATTTAAGGCAATACGACTGACGAAATTTCGAAACGAGTGTCAAACAGCTTTGGTCCTACAGTGGAGAATCTGTTATTCTTTCCCGTTTAAACGCAAACGTACGCAAACGCAAAGCACTAAAACGTAGAAAAGTATAACTTTTGGACAATTCTGATAATTCATGTTTACCTTGGTGGCAAACAGTTTGGAGCCTGATCAGACGCCGGGTTACCCGGCGTCTGATCTGGCTCCAAACTGTTTGTATTGGAAATAATAGTTTTAGCGTAAACGCGTTAATTGGGAAAGAATAACAGATTCTCCACTGTAATTAGGCGATGCGTTACGCGGTGTCTGATCAGGACCCAAACTGTTTGCAAATGCGCCTTATGGGGTCACTAAGAGTGAAAGGGTTCAAGTAAGCGCATGCCTTGGGTAAATGATAAATGCCTTTATTACGTTAACGTGTCATTTTAGCATAAGTTTCATATCAAAATACAGCTTTTAGATTCATAACAGTTTACAGGGAAATAATATCGTGTTCTTCACTTTACCACACTGGAAAACCGTTTCCTTGTCTGTAAACTTTGCCGAGCTGTCATTAGCCAGAACTGTTCAATTGTAAAATTTGCCAGACCAAACATTAAAATTGAACCAGTTCAATACTTAATTCATTTGGCATGTCACATTCTAAATTTGCGACTATGTACCCTTTAACCGCCTTACTGCCTTACCCAAATGCAATGGTTATTTGCAAACAGTTTAAATCCTGGTAAGACGTCGCATAACGCAGCGTCTGAGCAGGATCAGAACTGTTTGACAATCATCTCAATATCTATTAAGTCAAAATATCTAGTTTTAAAAATTGAGAAATGTTGGCAGACGACAATCGTTTTAAATTGATGACGTCATGGCAGTGAAGAGATTTCTACATGAGTATTACTTATTAAAACCCGTCCATTTAGACAATCATATTGTTTATTCCCAGTTAGAGGAAGCGTCAATGATGCCTGAGAGTTACGTACAATAGAAAGATATTACAATTACTCAGTGCCCCTCCATTGCCTATCCTCGACATTTAAAAAATACCGGGTATGTTGACCCTGATGAGACACGGCGTCTTATCAGAGTCAAAATTTTATGGCACTTGTATCGATAGTTTAACAGTTCAATTTCATGAAATTTGTGTAACAAAAGCAGATGACAGTTAGTAAAGCAGATGGCGTTAAATGGAGGATGACGTCATGGCAGTGAACAGAAGGGATGGTGGGGGGATTAATAGAAGGCAAACGTCTGCAATAAAATGTAAAAAAGACCAAACAACAACAACAACATCAAAACTATTCAGGTGGAAGTTTATCTGTGTGGTAGTATTCATTATTGAAATGTTTTGACTGTTCAAATTCACACACAAATATTGAAAGCTATTATAGACCGATTTATTTCAAATGGCAGGGCGGAGCTAACCTTTGGCAAAGATAAACTAATTTGCATTTGATTTTAGGGGTAACAGGTATAATTCCGTATTAAATAGTTATTTCCCGAATCTTTCAACATGAACAATCACCATGGCGTGCAGCCATATCCACGTGAAACGGTGTGTACAGTTGTCACCTACCAGACAGTAAGTGACATACCGTCACAAAGCTAATGAAGCCTAAAGTAGTCAGGTAAAAGCTCCTCGGTAATAGTTTTCAATATTTGTGTGTGCATTTGAACCGTCAAAACATTTCAATAATCAAAACTATTGACGTTTCAATTTGACAATCAAAATGGTAAACAATTTTACGCCAGGGCAGACGTCGAACTACACAAGAGTCTAGTTTGCCTTAAAATTGTTTGAAATGATTGATTGGTAAGCGACAAACGAATTTATTAAGGAAGAATAACGACTACACTAAGCATTTAACGCCTTCACTGCTACAACGTCATCTTCACTGACATGACTTCATCAACGTTAATCAATTGTCTTCTGCTTTTATTTTTCAAAATTAAATTTAGGTATTTTGAATTAAAAATACTGGATCGGGGTTCTGCAGCGACTGACCAGGATCGAAAAGTGTTAATAACTATTGTACTCGGGTAAGGCAAAGAAGGGGTTAGCTGTGTGTCACCACTGGATCAAAACTGTTTGTCATACTACATTAGTTGCTTAATTAGCAGTTCCGGTTTATCATATTTGTAATTTTATCCTGTAGTGCATATATTCAAAACAATACATATAAGCAACCCAGTGAGCAGGTGGGAATTTTGGATACTTCTATTTATAAAATAGTACCAGACGACAGCTGCTGCAGCCGAAAACATTACCAAGCATGCAATGAAATAATACGAGTTTGACTGTAAATTACTCTGGACTTTTGTGACTTTCAACAATTGATTTTCTCAAGTGTCCAGTTGCATCAGAGACAGTCAATCAGCGTTATCGGTTAAAACTTGTCAATCTTCATTTGATTTTTTGCAATCTTGCAGTAGAGATTGCGGTATCGAATTAGAGAAATACTTGCCATTGAATCAATCACTTACCCGTCTACCGCCGAAATATCGTCTGCTTTGAAATTGTCGTCTGCATATAATATAAATTTTAGATTTTTACATTTTTTTAATTGCAGAATCGTAAAAACGCGTATAAAACAGCTTTGATCCAGTTCCGACGCCGCGTCACGCGGCGTCGGAACTGGATCAAAACTGTTTGTAAGAAACCTGTCAAGTTGTGGTGGGCAGAAGAATAGTTAACTGATCTGTTGACGCCCAACCACTCAGTATTGTCTGTCTCTTATTGCCCATCCCAGTTTCCCAACAATGGCGTTTATACACCAGAGCACAAACTTCAATGGGAAACAGAATGGAGCCAGATCAGACGCCGAGTAATATTGTACCTTCTGCTGCATGGTGTTTCATCGTTGGCGATACTTAACGATTTTGTTAACAGTCTGGATGCCGTAACTTGGTGTCTGATCAGGATCAAAACTCTTTTGATTACAATTTCGATATTTCTTCAGTAATTTTGCTTGATATCTACAGCCGAGCCTCATAAGTCTTTCCCCAAAATGGCGGCTGTTTTGTTCTCTACTCTAAGCACATGTAAACTTTAAACATCAACCAACTCAAAACGGCAACTCCAACTTACCTGAAACTTTCAGTATTTTGAAATAGACCCGTTTTCTTTCAGAATATGCCGAATTCTTTTTGGAATACTCTCATAAAGTGATTGTACATAGGCCTGATTGTAACGATCCCAAATGCCATGAACATGTCTGAAAAGCTCATCCTTAATTTTGATATTCACTGCACGCTTGCACAAGTTAGTTTTCAAGGATTTCCACATATTTTTTATTGTATTCAAGTCTGGGTTTTAGGCTGGTCGAACCATTGTCGGGATATTATCGTTCCTTGACCATTCGATGGTGAGTCTAGATTTATGCTGAGTAGAATAGTGATCATGGACATTGTAGAGCTTATTTGAGAGCTTTTTAGCAATAAATGGCCACAAATGTGTGTCTAGAGTTTCAATATGTTTCTCGGAATTGATTTTACCATCAACTGGTGTCAGGGTTCCATCTCCATCATATGTTAAACAGCCCCTGAACACAACAGATGCTTTGTAATATGGGGTGGGGTCTGCATGGTTTTCCGTGGTCTCCCATACCCTCTTACTTCGGATCTTGTTTTCGGAGCTCCCTTACTCTCGAAATCTCTTTATAAAATTTGAATTGGTAGATCTATCGATGTTTTTCGATTGTAAAACTTTGTGAGTACTTTGAGAGTCCTTATTTAGATGAAGGATAACGTTTTTACTGCTAGTGTGTCAATTCCTTGCGTTTCACCCTTGATATGTTACGAAGCAGACGATCGAAACAAATCAATATCATTTGTTTACAAAAAATGAAGAAGTTATCGGTGCAATCATGAAATTCACTGTGTTAAAATTTCAATCTTCCTAGTAATTAAATCGCGGCGCTATTAAAGTTTTTCTAACGCGGCCATATGCGGTACCTATATCGGCGCCATGTTTTGGGGAAAGACTTATGACCCTCGGCTGTAGCTTTGAACGGATCGTGCAAATCACAGTAGTAAGTAAAGCAGGTGATATTATTAGACAACAACATTTGGCGATGAAAGGGTTATAAAGGACACATTACAGTAAAAGACTTTCAGAATTAAATGAATCGTTAGAAAGTTCAAATAGTTGTTATTTTCTATAGTCTAGTTCAATGCGTTTGCTATTGCTATGCGTTTACAGTGGAGAATGTGTTATTCTTTCCCAATAAACGCGTTTAAGCTAAAACTATTATTTGCAGTGCAAACAGTTTGGAGCCAGATCAGACGCCGGGTAACCCGGCGTCTGATCAGGCTCCAAACTGTTTGCCACCAAGTTAAAAATGAATTATCAGAATTGTCCAAAAGTTGCACTTTTCTACGTTTTAGCGTTTTGCGTTTGCGTTTCGTTTCGTTTAAACGGGAAAGAACAACAGATTCTCCACTGTGACCATTTCGCTCCAAATGACGCTTACATGTAACAGCGCGTTTGCAAACAGTTTGGATCCTGTTCAGAATCAGGATCCAAACTGTTTGACACTCGTTTTGAAATTTCTTCAGTCATACTGCTTTATGTTTTTAAATTGGACAACAAAATTGAAGCAGACGACAATTCAACGGTGAAGGGGTAAAATACTCACGACAAATTTGGCAGTGAAAGGGATAAACGGGAAAGAATAACGTCTCCTTCATTGACATCGTTGCATATCAAGGGAACTGCTAGAACACGAACGGAAAAAATGAATTTAGTTCCTTTCTTGAGACAAACGCATTAATTAGGACAGAAAAAAACGATTTCATCACTGTTAATGTATTGATTTTACATCTTCTTATCTGACTGTTGATTTTGTTTTCGACGGTTGTTAATGAAAGCCAACATTCACACGCAGTTCTTTTTAGAGTTGAATTAAAACTTTCACAGCCAACGTCGCCAAAATGGGTCTTTGCAAACAGTTTGGATCCTCCTGATCAGACGCCGTGTAATGCCGTGTCTGATCGGTATCCAAACTGTTTGACACACGTATCGACATTTCTTCAGTCAAAACAGCCCTAAATCCTACTTTAAAAATATTACAGACGACACTACCGATGCTGACGATATTTTGGCGGCAAGATGTCTAAAGCAGACGATAAAACTTGGCAGCGAAAGATGTAAACTCACTAAACTGATGGAATTAACAAGTATTATTTAGTTATTTTTATTGATGCATTGTTTACGTTGAACTTCGATAATTCCTACTAGCTGAATTCGAACATACCAGCATGTCAAAAGTTAAACGTCGCTGTGCCATGTTTTAAAGTCCCATTGTGTTTTCAGACCATTTCTCAATGCCTGAAATACGATAACGGTTAAAAATAATGTTTGAACATTCTTATGGGCCAAACTGATCTATGAAATGATGAAGACGGACCTAAATCACCAAGAAGGGCGATTTAAAATCATAACAAACCGAAAATAGAACGTCTGACATAAACATTTCCACACGGCTTAGTATCACGTGATACAGCCGAATACAACTTCACTGGGGGCAACCGTATCTATCTCCGCCCGTCTATTCATCAGTCAGTTAGACTATCACACTGTTTTGTCCGCCCTCTAACTCAACTAATTTTTATCCGATCTTTCACAAACTTGCTGAAAATGTTCATTGATATAAAATTAAGGTTTAGTTCGATTACTACTAAAATCGAATAAGGTATTTTTGAGTTATTGCCTGTTAATTAATAAAAAATGACTTTTTCAGTCATTTTTGCACTCTAAAACAAACAGCTTTTATCGGATATTCACCAAACATGCTGAAAATATTCATTCATATAAAATTTAGGTATAGTTTGATTATTACTAAAATCGCAAATGGCATATCTGAGTTTTTGCCCTTTATGTATTAAAAATGACTGTTTTCAGCAAGTTTTGCTCTCTAACACAAATACGTTTTATTGGATCTTCACCAAACTTGCTGAAAATGTTCATTGATATAAAATCAAGGTTTAGTTTGATTACTACTAAAATCGCATAAGGCATTTTTGAGTTATTGCCTTTTTATTAATAAAAAATGACTGTTTCAGTCATTTTTGCACCCTAACACACACAGTTGTTATCGGATATTCACTAAACTTGCTGAAAATATTCAATTATATAAGATTTAGGTCTAGTTTGATTATTACAAAAAGCGCATGTGGCATGTCTGAGTTTTGGCCTTTTAAGTATTAAAAATGAATGTTTCAGCATTTTTTGCTTTCTAACACATACAGTTTATATCAGATATTCACCAAACTTGTTGAAAATGTTTATTAATATAAAATCTAGGTCAGTCATCTTAACTACCAAAATCGCACAAGGCATGTTGGAGTTATTGCCCTTGAATGACTAAAACTTTCATTTTTTAATTATTCAAGGGCAATAACTCAGACATGCCTTATGCGATTTTGCTAGTTATTGAACCTGACTTAGATGCTTTACTAATAATCATTTGTAGCAAGTTTGGTGAAGATCCAAAAAGAAGTGTTTGAGTTAGAGAGCGGACAAGGCTGAAACAGTCATTTTCAGCAAGCTCAAGGTATAGATTCTCCGTAGTTTGTTTTATCGTTTACCCCTAGTGAATAATTATGTACATGTTGTTATTTGATCTCATAGTGTTTAACCCTGTGCCTACTGGTCGTAACTTTTAGGAGTTTGCAAACTATTTGAATCGAAAATGACGCCGCGTAACGCGGCGTCTCATCTGGATCCAAACTGTTTGACACTCGTCTTAATGTTTGTTTAATTAAAACATTGCATAAATCTAAACTGAACACATTTTGCAGACGACAATGTCAAAGCAGACGTCTGTGCAGCAGAATAAGGGTTAACAGGGTCATTTCCAGTGCTCCAGCTATAGATGTAAGCGAGAGTAATCTGAACTAATCTAATATTTTCTCACTCAATTCAGCACCGAATGCTATGGTGTTACTACTGATTAAACCGTCTCTTCGAGACAATTTTAATGAGTATGACACCATAGGGTTTAAAAGCATAAATAAAGATTTTAGTTTTCGAAATACTTCCGTTATCTTGAGCCCTGTATTTACAGAGTTGTCCTTCTTTCCATTCACAAGGGAGGCTCTTTAATTTGTGCAGCACCAAAATATTATAAATAAAATTTAAAAAGCGAATTTCTTAGATAAAACCGGTTTTTGTGAAAGAATCACGTCCCACGTAGTTCAAATGGGACCCCAAACAACCGTTTTATGCAGGTTTCTCAAAAACACAATGCGGCTTTAACTTCGGGGTACGGATTTGTCCACGTTCGAAGGTATGATAAAATCAATCTCGTGCTGATGACATTCATAGCATTACAAATACATTGAAGATAAATAACAATATAGAGTGCGCGACGCGGCGTCTGATCAGGATCCAACCTGTTTGACACTCATTTCAACAGTTTTAGTCAAAACACCTAAAATTTAAACTTGAGAAATAAAAGCAGACGATAGTTCTGTAAAATTGAAGACATCAGGGCAGGGAAGGGGTTATCTTTCTACAGAATTTCCCAAAACATGTGTTTGTGCCTTCCTCATTCAGTGAATTGCCATGTATTTACTTGCGTTGAGACTAATGAAGTGGAGGTTTGTCTTAACCTGAAATAAATTATAATGCATATTATAACCATATATGTGAAATAAGAATATAACTATCAAACTTAACCCTTTCCCCAATAGAAGCGACTTTTAGCGTATTTAATTTATTCCTCCGCTGAAGAAAATAGTTCCAGTTTATACCCTCAGGAACAATTACCATTACAAATATTTTATATAGCCTAGCAGATTTTAGCTTAAAGCAGGCTGAAAGTAAAGCAGAATGTGCCTTAAGGCACATTCTGCTTTACTTTCAACCTGCTTTAAGTGGTCACCTGTCTTCACAACTAGAAATAGGCTATGAGGTAAAGGGTTAAGAAAGAAACTAAGTACAGGGTAGCAGCAAAATGTTTCGTCATTGACTAACCAGCGATATTTGGTATGGCGGTAAAGTGCTTGTTGCAGTAGAGAAACCGTGGTTCGTTCGGGACAAATAAACGCGAGTATGCTTAAACTACTATATGGTCCGAAAAGCGTGTGGGTCTGGTTCAAACTATTTGCTAATCCATGCAAATAATTGTTGGAATTGTCAAAACACTGTAATTGTCTCCATTATTATTGTTTGGCATTTTCGTTTCAAGTAGTTTATAAAGGAAATAATAATGTTTAAACCTATACTTACCCACGATGTTTGGAATGGCGGTGCAGTTCTTGTTACAGAAGTCTTTAGTACAACAGGTGGCACAGACAGGCAGACTTCTCCCCACCACATCTTGTGATTGTGGGGCCTCTCGCCGACCTCTACCACTACACATCTGGAACAAACATGATTACAATCAGAAGTCTCTTGGACATCAGCAACAGAAAGTGAGACTTCTTTTTAACAAATCATCAATATATAAAAAAAAACAAATCATTTTCTATATTTTATTGCAGTTCTATATCCTTTCGTTTCATTCAATTTGGAAACCGTAATGTCCTTGTAATATCCCCTTTATATATGTTACACGTGTAATAAGGGAGTATGCGTAATCCCTGAAATTTTCAGGGTTTGCGCGAAATCACTGGGCGTTTTAGGGAATTGATGAAATGTCCCTTTTTAAATCAAATAAATATATTTGTTTTATCATAACATTTCTTTTGTTTTAAAACAGCATGCTTTCTTGAAATACCATGGTCTAATGAACAGTCAAACAAAGTTTCTCGCACAAGGGAATAAAAATAAGTGAACAGTATTCATATAAGCCAGGACAATAAAAAAAACCAATACATCTGTCTTGTTAATAAGGTTAACGTAATACTTTATAGTGTGGTACTTGGCTTTAACCTTAATGAACGAAATAATGTAAGATTCATTACTTTAATCAAAAGTATCTGCAAAATACTTTTTAAAAAATCAACGAAAAGCTTCAAAATTACGCCTTTTCTCTGGGATATTTAGGGTTTTCGTGAAATACCTGATTTTCCAGTGATTTCACGTATTCCCTGATAACAGGTTATCCCTGTAACATATACAAAATTCTATACCCAAGAAATCATCCAGGAAATCGATGGGCATACCAGGGCTGCCATAAGTTGACATGAAAAATCCTAAGATTTCCAAAGTTGCATTTTTCAAGTGCGATTTTACGAATCGTACCTTTAACACATAGCCATTTTCTTGTTTTATTGACAAGCGACTGCTTAAAGCAAGCTGTAAGTAAAGCAGAATGCGCCTTAAGGCGCATTCTGCTTTACTTTCAGCCTGCTTTAAGCAACAAAGTATTGGAAAAAAAATCCGGAGATTTAGGAAAAATCCGGAGAAATGGCAGCCCTGGCATACATGGATGAAGCAAAAGTGGCTAATCAACCATTACATGTACAGTGGAGAATCTGTTATTCTGACGTCATTGGTGACGTCATACAGTGGAGAATATGTTATTCTTTCCCGTTTAAACGCAAACGTACGCAAACGCAAAGCACTAAAACGTAGAAAAGAACAACTTTTGGACAATACTGATAATTCTTGTTTATCTTGGTGGCAAACAGTTTGAAGCCTGATCAGACGCCGGGTTACCCGGCGTCTGATCTGGCTCCAAACTGTTTGCACTGCAAATAATAGTTTTAGCGTAAACGCGTTTATTGGGAAAGAATAACAGATTCTCCACTGTAAAAAGCCAATGCATACATGTAGTTTTGTTGCAAATTTAAACTAATTTAAATATAAAATGGATCTCCCATTTGTACCCACCAGAGCATCAGCACATCCTTTCACATAGTGCATATCAATATCTCCCCAGCGATACCGCTCTACTTTACATAACTGAAAACATACAGGAAAGAAAATATTATTATTTTCCGATAAACGCATATTTTATTAAGACGTCATTTCCATTGCCAACAGTTTTAACTGGAGAAGAAAAACGTTGTAAGATATTGAATACTGCACAAACCTATCTATTAAAGTATTGACCTTTATGAAAGAGAAAGTAGACGACTGTAACATTCTGCGTTGGATAGTGGAAAAGTTTACTGTAATTGGTATATGTTCATGGTGCTTAAAAGACATGCAGCTGAAAGAGAATATAATCTTAAAGCTGTACTAACTCTGTGAGAAGTGCTGTGGATTGGGCCATGAGGCTAATTAACATATGCTGAATGGGGCTAAAATACACCGATGTCACACCATCTATTGGAGTTTACGGGAACTATTGCATTCATTAAGAGTTAACGCTTTGCATACATTGACCTGTTTACCCCACCCCTATTGATCAGTTTAGGGACAAGACATATTACGCATGCCTGCCGGCCACCCATTCGTACGTCCACATAAACGGTACATCCTTTGCCCGTATAACTCCTCCTAAAGTTTACAAGTAATAACCTTATAATGCAACAGTATATTTTCACATATTCTCCACGGATGTGCATGTTGTCAGTATTAAATTTCTTAAAGAATAACGGGTTGGTAAACTAATTAATTGTTTTCTTCCACCCGTATATATCTGTATCAAGGGATGGGGTATCAGACACATCTCCAATTATTCTGTTGTTGTTTTGGTCAAGTAGATCTAGTAACAGAGCTTTAGAATGACAGTTTCTTATTTTACCATAAATCGCACATATAAGGTGTTCATTAATCTGGTGTAGTTTTACATAGTTTTCATCTATTGTTACAATGGCAACCATATAATGTGAACATTGTTCAAATGTTGCATGGACATTCTAAAATTACCTAGCAATAATAACCAAAGAATCGCATGTTCAATTCGAGATTAGAAAACATTTTACGGCTCTTTGCTCCAACTCTTAAAACAAACAGAACTAAAATGAATGTTGTCTAGAGTTTTAATTCTAATAAACAATTGAAACAGATTGATAAAGATAAGCATTTTTATGTCCCATGACTGTAATAACCCCCAACGACGCGTTTACGCGGTTTTTATTACCACCAGTATTTTGTATGCAATTAACCCCTCCACTGCCATGACGTCATGACTTTTAAAACGATATCGTCTGCTTGTATTTCTGAAATGTATATTTAAGGTATTTTGACATAAGTAATGTTGACTGTCAAACAGTATGAATCCTGATCAGACGCCGCATCACGCGATGTCTGATCAGGATCCAAACTGTTTGACACTCCTCGTGTCGATATGTTAAGCCATACAACATTGAATCAAACTTTGAAATGATATTGCAGACAACAATATTGAAGCAGACGACAATAAAACGACGAAGGGGTAAAAATCTCACGAAATATTTGGCTGTGAAAGGGAGAGTACTCTCATCGATTTGTGTTTTGTCAGAATGCCTTATATCTTGTTACCAATTCTTAATATGTGAAATGATTGAACGTTTGCATTTCTAGAAGGCAAAACATGGAAACATATATTATATACACTATAAACCCCAATTTTAATTCAGTTATCAATATATTCGATTTAGATCACTTGCAAATTTTGGAAATATCTACTTATCAATGGTTGAAATATAGCCCAAACAGTATTAAATAAGAAACACCATGGCAACGCAAGGGTTAAAATAGGAAAATCTATCATTAATAAAATGTTAAATAAGATTAGACCAGGCATTCCTTAACCCTTTTCCCAATAGAAGCGCCTTTTAGTGTATTCAGTTTATTCCTCTGCTAAAGAAAATATTCCCAATTTATAAAGTTATGAATATGTATCATATGAATATTTTCTTTATTCTAGAAGGGGATAGTTTAAAGCAGGTTGAAAGTAAAGCAGAATGTGCCTTAAGGCGCATTCTGCTTTACTCTCAACCTGCTGTAAATAGTCGCATATGTTCACTATAAACAGGAAACACATGTTAAGCCAATATGTATGCGTGGAACTTGGCATGAATGGGTTAAAGCATATTGTCTGTAACTTACCTCGCCAGAAGCACATAGCTGGACCGACTCACATGCCTCATGTTCTCCATGGTGGCTGCAGTCAAAGCAGAAAGGTCCCCTTTGCTTCAAACCCTGAACCCCTGAAAAAATATACACAAACTTATTTGACTGAAAACCCCCTAAACGTTTGGTTTGGAAGGGAGACTCTGTATGAAACTCAGGACCACCCACAGGTCCTTTTATGTCATGTTGACACTTTTCCATTTCATTTTCGTTAATCCCCTCTGATCTATTGTTATCAATGAAAGCAATAGGTGACATATGAGGGTAAGTGCGTAAGTATGCTGTTGACCAACATGGTTCGCACCCCTTCATGGAAATCTAAACAGGCTAAGTCTTTCACGGCCAGACACCAATGCTTTTGAGTTGAGTCTAAGTTTATTCTCAAGCATTTGATTGGTCAGATTTGAGCCTAGGCTTGAGAACGACTTTACCGTCATCTTCATTGCCATGGCGGCATCAATTTAGAATAATTGTCGTCTGCCTTTATCCTTTATTTAAATAAACCCCAGGTATTTTACTTCAGAAATATAGAAACGATCGTCAAATACATCGGATCTTGATCAGACATCGCCTTAGTCGGGGTCTGATCAGATTTCAAACTGTTTACAAATAACTACATGTATAGTAATCGGGGTAAGGGACTGAATGATTATGTTTTAGACATGATCCTTTCAACTGTTTGTAGACAGAGGTTATTTTTAACCAATTCATTATCATGAGTGTCACCCTTAATGCTATGGCAGTTTATACTACTACTGAGTTAATATCGAATTTCTTCTTTATTTCTCAAACGTCAGTTTAAGGGTGTATGAAACTCATGAATTTGGGAAATTTTCAAAGTATATGAAAACACTCTATGATGGTTTTGTATTGAAGAGCTGTTTAAGATGAATGAAAAAATAGAAAAAGTGTACATTTTGGTGAACAACTTTTGGCTCTACGGCCATGTAAAATTTACCCCACCCACTCTTTCTTATTTTGTCCTTTTCAAACAGCCCGCTTCAATAAAATCCATTTCAAATGAAAACAAATATGATAATTTGGTTTTGTGTTATTTATTTCCTGTCTATGGTAGTATTTCTTCATAAAAAACTTATTTAAGAGAAATCAGGCACCAAATGTGAAATTTATAAAGCTCTAAATATCATCGATATGGTACTTTTTTTTGTAAATTATGTAAAGGGGGATAACTCTTTTTACTTTAATAACTCAAAATTTTCAACACTGAGCTTTCAATTTCTTTTCATATTTCGAACTGCCTTAGCATGGGCTTTCTTCTTGTAGAATATAAGAAAAAGTTTAATACTAGAACTATTTCATTTTCAAACTTTTTTACTTTTTTTTCATAAAATAAAAAATCTAATAAAATCATGCAATATAAAAGGCATATTTTTTATATTCAAGGATCCATATTGTTCAAACCTGGTGACTGCTTTGTCTAAATTTGGTTTCTATATGTGAAAATACCACCATAGACACGAAATAAATAAAGAAAACCCAAATTACCATGTTTGTTTTGTTTTGAAATAGATTTTACTGAACTACTGAAGCTTGTACTCAGAATGGGTAAAATTTGAAGAAAAAAATCCAAATTTGACATACCTTTTTCAAATCGCTGTAGCTAAAAAAAAAGGGCACCACCATATATATATTCTTTTCATTTTTTCATTCATCATAAACAGTTCTTCCAAAAAAAACAATGATAGAAAAAAAGTGTAATACTTTGAAAAAAATCACTTATGGGTTTGATGCACCCTTAAGGCAAATTGACTAAATTGATACCATTATGAGTGTCAAAAAGTTTGTATCCTGTTCAGAATTTAAACTGTTTGCACACTTCTGTGTTCTCGTGTCAATTCTAGAAAAAATCATTTCCTCTCGATAAACACGCTTTACCTGAAACTATTTATTTTCATTGAAAACAAATGGGAGTCAGACCAAATGCATGGTAACCCGGCCCAGCACTTATAAAGCGTTTGAGTTGAGTCTGAGTGTGTTCTCAAGCATTTGCTTGGTCAGATTTGAGGCTAGGCTCTAATCTGACCAATCAAATGCTTGAGAACACACTCCGATTCAACTAAAACGCATATAAATAAGCATGGACCCCTGTGCTTGATTCGGCTACACGCTGTTTGACACTCAGCTTGCAATAAATAGTAAACATTCTCAAAGTGTTGGCTTTGCTTTAGTGCTTTACGTTTGCGTTTGGATTCCATTAAAGGAGAAATAATAACGTCTTCTACAATATATATAACAAAATACAAGTACAACACGTATTACCATTATCACCACAGCCATAACTGTTACAGAAGTCGCCCTCACAGCAATATAGACATTCCCCAGGGAGGGAAATGTTACACGTCTGAAGTAAAAACATTTTATGTAATACAAGCGGCAAACGATTGTGCGATTTATGAAATGGCAATAACATGTTTAACCTCTAAGTGAAGAGTTTTTCTTTTGAATTTCGTGCAGGTGGAAAGTTTATGCCAATTTAAAACTAAATCAAACCTTAACCCTTTTCTGATCAAATCTATCGTGAGTTTTTTAACCCTACACCGCCATATTGTCGTCTGCTTCAATATTGTTGGCTGCAATATCGTTTCAAAGTTAGATTATAGATAACTAACGTAATTTCAAAACAAGTGGTAAGTTTTGGTCCTGATCAGACGCTGCTTTACGCGGCATCTGCTCTGGATCAAAACTGTTTGCAAATGCGCTTAATGACGTCATTGATAGTGCAAGGGATTACCGTATTCCATTTCGTCTTACTTGAAATTGATAGAAACCTTAGTCCAGGAACTGCAGTATATTTAACGAAAACACGAGAGAGATGAAAAATGTACAGAGAGATAAAGACAGACTGACTGACAGAAAAAATGAGAGACATACATACTTAAAACAGACAGTCAGATAAACAGGTACAGAGAGAGAAAGAGGGAAACAAAAAAGATAGATGTCAGGGATAGCCAGAGAGACAGACAGAAAGAGAGAGAGAGAGAGAGACAGAAAAACATACATACAGATATACAGACGGGAACAGATAGAAAAATATACATGCAGACATAAAGTCAGAGAGAGTGACAGAGAGGGAAACAGGGCAATAGTTAGAGGGTGTGCGTAGAAGATTGCGTATGGACAGTTGGATGTGCTTACTCGTTCGGCCCTGCATCCGGACCTGTAACGGTGCACTCCTGTACTTTTCTCGTACTTTTGGACATAACAAACCTGTAACAACATTTACACTTATCATGCTAAAGTGTCGTCTCCTTCAAATATATCGTGTGATAAAGTAATCAGTTTGTTATGCTTTTTTAAACTGTAGAAAAGTTGAATATGAGTGACAAACAGTTTGTATCAAGATCAGACGTGTCTGATCTGGACACAAACGTTGGGTATGTCAGCCACGTCGCGGTTAGCACAATCAAGGATTTATAAGCTATACTCTCATGGAGTGCTTTTGACATTTATAACAGACCTGTAACATGTTAGTTTATACTATATACTATTCACTAGTCTGACAGAAATATGTGCATGTATTTTGTTTTTAAATGGCTTGTCACTGTAGCCTCATCTTGCTATAGAGTCAAGCGCTGATTTATCATAGTCCTGGCATGGAAAAGCCTTTATGAATAAAAATGGAAATAAATAAACAAAATATTACAGGGTCTAAAACCAGTCTAGTATATAACCTAATTCAGTATTTTCTTCCGGCGTACATGTACATGACAGGGCGAGATATATAAATATTATATTCTGCCATATACAGTGGAGAATCTGTTATTCTTTCCCAATAAACGCGTTTGCGCTAAAACTATTATTAACAGTGCAAACAGTTTGGAGCCAGATCAGACGCCGGGTAACCCGGCGTCTGATCAGGCTCCAAACTGTTTGCCACCATTATAAACATGAAATATCAGAATTGTCCAAAAGTTGTTCTTTTCTACGTGTTAGTGCTTTGCGTTTGCGTACGTTTGCGTTAAAACGGGAAAGAATAACAGATTATCCACTGTAACAAGGCATGTTGTAAGTACATTACTTAGATGTTCGGTTATGAATGTAAATAAGTCTGTGTAGGAATACAACACAGGGAACATACTCAAATATTTACATTCGCCCCATTCAATTCCATTGAAAGAATGACGTTTAATTCGTATAAATGCAGTTGATCAAGGGGGCTGGACTTGTGAATATCTTTCGCAGGGGAGGCTGGGCTTCTGGATATTTTCTCTGCGAATTAATATTTCGGACTCGGACAGCAGACATTTGACGTAGTTTTTAAAGACCAAAATAATCAATAAATTTATCCTTCTTTAAAAATGACATACAAATATATGTATAAGACTAAGAGTAAAAGGGTTGTGCCACAAGTTATACCAACATTAGTTACGGCCCTCCCCTTTTGTGGTTGGTTAGTTGACCATTTTTACTAATAACTATTAACCCTTTACCTGATAGCTTTTTCTAGACCTGAAGATAGGTGACTACTTAAAGCAGGTTGAAAGTAAAGCATAATGCGCCCTAAGGCGCATTCTGCTTTACTTTCAGCCTGCTTTAAGCTATCATGTGCTAGCATATAGAAAATATTCCATATAATATATACTCATGACTGATTAAATTGGAACTATTTTCTTCAGCGGAGGAATAAATTAAATACGCTAAAAGTCGCTTATATGGGGGAAAGGGTTAATAATGGTTAGTTGATTGTACACACGTATACATCATTCACTGCCATTCCGTCATCAATTTGAAACAGTAATGATCTCATTGTGTTTCTTAAATTTAAATGTAAGTTATTGTGACGTCAGAAATATTGAAACGAGTGTCAAACAGTTTGGATTCGGATCAGAAGACGAGGTCTGATATGGGTCCAAACTGATTGAAAATAACTACATGTACATGTATTATACTCAGGGGTAGGTGTCGCATGGGTTTTAAAAACGCCATTTAGCTTTGTCTTACTGATCAATATTCCCGTGACAAAATCAACCACGGTAGTATCATTTCTTATCCGTTTTTGTTTAAAAACTTACAAGACAACCGAGCTAAACCTACACACATATATTGGCACATTCTAAGACATAACTGTATCATATATATAAGCTACATCAGTATTGACAAACTATCAGCAATTACATTGATTCTAGTGAAGGAGCAAACGTTTAAGAAATAAACTAATTCTCAAAATCTTCAGGAACCTCTCAGTTAATATGTTTGTTGCCATCTCGCTTGTTTTTCATTTCTTTTTAACGAGAAATGTATATCAGTGTGAAAAAAACTGTCAACAATTACATAAGGGAGCAAAATTAATATTACCAATTTTATAAAGGATAATTTTACAATTTTTACTGAATATGAATTGTGTTTAAAATTAAGAGACGCAGTCACAGACTGTTTACATTGGGTGAGTTCAGTTGACCTACTGGGGCTGTACTAGGGTTAGTTTTTGAAAACCTCTATGTCATACAATAGTGCACACCCATCTACAGCATTACTCCCCTTCCCTACTATGATGAATATCTTTTTAAGGTACTTCGCAGGTGCGCTTCGCTTAGTTTCCATACAAGGTGTTCTGAAACTGTTCATGAAGAATGATAATAGCCTAGGAAACAATGTGTGAAAATATAGACAAAATTTATCGGTTGGTTTGTCTTTAAGGTCTCTTTTTCTGACAAAACCTGGAATTTTGATGATTTTATTTTTCTCAAAATAAATAAACCTAATGACTATAAATATCGCCCAATAAGTAGTCCACAACATTCATTACAGGAATAGCTAAATATATTTTGAATAAAGGCGTTCAGAAAGATGTTATCAGCTATTTAAATTTTGCAAAAAGCTAAAAATTTAAATTACAAAACACTGACTCATTCAATGTATTTCTTTTCCATTTTATTCAAATATATGGTTGATGAAGTAGTTAGTCTGAAAAAATTAGAAAATATTACAGTCAGGACTTGTTGTAATAACAGATTTTCTTATTATATTAAAATGTGGGATATTTGAAGTTAAGATACAGTTACCTACCTTAAAATTAAAACCCTGTCATTAAAATGCATTATCATGTATTCATGGACTTGCATACAAGGTAAATTATATTGTTTAAACATAATAATAATGAGCAATACCGATTTTGAACAGGTTGACGTATTGATAAGCTTCAATGTTTGGCGTTATACTTCGATCAAATCGTATACATGTATACCGATTTTATGACTTGTAAGTCATTAAACTAAAACGTACATATAAGTGGACATATGATTGGACCGTATGAAGCATCACTAATTCTAATCAACGAAGACTGAACATAACATGTCCCTTGATCACTGCGTTATGGATTGACAAGTCAATAAATCGGACAAATTATTTTTGGATAGGATGGGTCTCGAACCTATGACCTTTGAATTGCTAGTCAATCACCTTACTAACTGCGCCATGAAGGATTATACTAAATCGCATCAACATTTCCTTTATATAAATTTCTAGTATACTGTAAGCACGTACGAAAAAAGTCTATGTCGTCAAGACGCATATCCGCTCGCCCGCAAGACCGACATCCGTATGCGAAAGGCCTTAAAGATACATGTACATGTAAATACTTGTTTATGATTTAATTGTTTACCTGGTCTGAACTTGCACATGTCGTTACTTTGTCGCAATACTTCAAGCTTGTCATATCATCACAGCTAAGACACTGGGGTGGGGGTTCTGGAAATAATATTGGCAACATTTGACAACATTAATACTAACCATTCATCTGCTAGGATTTAGACATTTTTTCTTATGGTTCATTTTAACCCTTTCCCCCATAGAAGCGACTTTTAACGTATTTGATTTATTCCTCCGCTGAAGAAAATAGTTCCAATTTAATCAGTAATGAATATCTATTATAGGGAATATGTTTTATATTCTAGCATATGATAGCTTAAAGCAGGTTGAAAGTAAAGTAGAATGCGCCTTAGGGCACATTCTGCTTTACTTTCAACCTGCTTTAAGAAGTCACCTATATCCAATAATATATATAGGCTATCAGGTAAAGGGTTAAAAACTGTATAAATTGGAACTATTTTCTTCAGTGGCGGAATAAATCAAATGTGCTAAAGTCGCTTCTATGAGGGAAGGGTTAAACTTTCTTAACCCTGCCAATGTTAACTTTATTTGAGGTTTAAACCCGGTTACCATCACATTTTCGTCTTCTCAAATATTGTTGCCTGTACTATCGTTTCAAGTTATATGTAAGGCAGTATAGCGGACGAAATTTCGATACCAATGTCAAACAATTTGGACCCTGATCAGATGCCGCGTTACGAGGAGTCTGATCATGGTCAAAACTGTTTGCAAACGAGGAGTCTGGTCAGAATCAAAACTGTTTGCAAACGTGCCTTTAATTGGCGACGTTGGCGAGAAATCTTATATAATCGACTTAAACAATTCAAATCATCGCGATTCGACCGTATGTGGATTTGGTCCTTAAATAGATAAATAAGTAAATAAATATTGCTTACTATTTTGCTGCTTGGAGTTAGTTCCATTCTGGTCACAATCTACGATATAAACAAATCCAAGATATGATAACCATCATATTTGTAATTTAAGATATTTGGCATAATATCGTAGACAAAAGAACAGTTCAGTGTATTCTATTACAGAAAGATAAAAGGACATTGTCTGAAAACATGCTCTTTTAGCGCGTCCTCTGATCTGGCTATTTGCTGTTTGCAAACGTTCATGATCGAAAAATATGAGTTAAACGATTTTGACTTACGCAAAATTTTGCGTAAGTTGTTTAGTAAAACGGGCCCCTTGAGGTTTAACCTCTTTCCTCTTATATTGGTATGTTTTAAACTAGACTTTGCACTTGTACTATATGGTTGTACAAATAAAATACGTTTAAACGTTTCATTTCGTACAATATGAACAAAAAGCAATTCAGTATGACACTATTTTAATGTCAAACACAAGGCCTAAAGTTTATAAGCCATTTCCCTACCAAACGCCTACAATACTGACATGTGCAAACAGTTTGAACCCTTATCAGACACCGCGTGACGCGGTGTTTGATTCGGATCCAAACAGTTTACGCTTATATCAATATCTTTTAAGTAGAAAAAACATAAAATTCAAAGTTTTAATAGTGAAAGTAAACGATTAAATGGCCGCGACTATGTAAGATACAATTATATTATTGAGGATTTGACGTCATAATAGTGGAAGTAGGATAGTTAATATGCCGCTAGATTATTATATTAAAAAACTTTTCTTCATGGAAATAAGGTAAGGCCACAAGTTCCGAAATATTTTCCATGAGCGAAGTATAGGCAAACAGAAAATATCAAGATCGAAGGACTTTTGATGTAGCCCTTTGCTCATAGTCCTAACTTGGCGTTTATCTAAATCCAGGTTAACCATTTACCTCATAGCCTGTTTCTAGTTTTGCAAAAAGGTGACTACTTAAAGCAGGTTGAAAGTAAAGAAGAATGCGCCTTATGGCGCATTCTGCTTTACTTTCAGCCTGCTTTGAGACACCACCTGTTAGAATAAAGAAAACATTATTTATTATACATATTTATGACTGTATAAATTGGAACTATTTTCTTCAGCGGAGGATTAAATTAAATGCGCTAAAAAGCGCTTCTATGGGGGAAAGGGTTTATATATATTGAAGTGTGTTTACATAAGCAAAGACTATTAGGGTTTGGTTTTGTCATATGTTGCAAAATGACAAACTCCCTTAGAAGATCGACTTAGATATATCATGAATGCAACCGCAACACAGGCCAAACATGTCTGTACAGTGGAGAAAAAGTTATTCTTTCCCAATAAACGCGTTTACGCAAAAACTATTTTTTCCAATGCAAACAGTTTGGAGCAAATTCAGACACCGGGTAACCCTGCGTCTGATCAGGCTCCAAACTGTTTGCCACTCAGATTAAAATGAATAGTAGGAACTATCAAAATGTTGTCATTTTCTCCATTTTAGTGCTTTGCGTTTGCGTTTCGTTTGCATTTAAACGGGAAAGAATAACGTTTTCTCCACTGTAACAGAGGGTGTTGAGGGCATTAAGGTTTAACTTATTATTACAGTAAAAACAGCAAACACAAATAATGTATCAATTTGGTGAGATAAACACACATATGTTAACATTCCAACTAAACGACAAGTTCGGTTGGCAGTAAGAAAAATACTCTATTCAAACTACTGTGGACTTTGTAGAAAAACAGGACGATGCTGAACTGACACTGATACTCTATTAGCCACACCCTTATTTATTTCAAACGGCGTAAGAGTATGACATGTTTAGGGTAATTGTAATGTACAAATGATATTATGAATGGACACTATATGCAATTTACGTGTCTTGTGTAAAATATGAAGACTTTTTTAGCCTTATCTTCTCGAAAATATTTGAAAAATTGTATATAGCCTGAAAGGTAGGAATATATTTATGCGAGAAAATAAAACAACAAATATTCCTGAAAGGTGATTTTTATCTATTATTACCTAAAATACTGATACTTTTCATGTCATGCCTATGGCAGAAGAAGTGAACATCACAAAATAAAAGTTATTGTCCCAATATTTGCAGCATATGATGTAAAACATGAAAAGGTCTGAATCATTTTCTTAAACATATGTAATACATATATTTTCCATTCGGTTTTACATTATATCACTTAAAAGGATGTATGTTTGTACAATACTAATAACTGGGGCAAAACAAACCACTTGCTAATTTTTTCATACAATACTTACGCAGTTTAAATCAAAATATGAAGACATTATCACATTTGTCTTCCAAGAAGAGTTTGCGACCTTGAATACTTTATAACGACTAAATTTGGCTTAAAAGGATTTTTGCAAATCGATGCCAGGCGCATTTATAAACATCTAATCATTAGTTTAGGAAAAATGTTTATTTAAAAAAAAAGATGATATATTTCAAAGAAAAAAAAAGACATTTGCAACGTATCGGACTACGTTCGGATATTGTCTAATATCATCCTCCATATTTTGTAGGGGAGTTGGCGGTATATTCCGTTGAGCACGGAAAATGCCGTGATAAAACGGAAAAAAGCGATCTTCAGTATAGGGATACCTTAACCAATTTATGCCAAATAGATTCTCCCATGCTTATATATTGGGTTAGTCCATGTTTTGATGTAAGGGGTGCTTGGTCTCAACTTTCATTTTCGTTTTGTTTTATGATGAAATACCTATCAGCAAACAGTGTAGACTCTGATCAGACTCCGCATAATGCGGCGTCTGATCAGAGTCTCTACTGCTTGCCTATGTCCCTTTTATGGGACGCTAGGCACAAATGGGTTTAGGCAGGTAAGTGAGCTACCGATAGGCAAGCAAATACTCAAAAGGCACTCTATATATGCATAGACGCCGGGGAGGAATGTCTCGGTTGGACGTTTCCTGATCATCACCGCAAGGGAGGGATGAATAACTTCAGAGAGTTATGATAAAACCTTTTTCTCACATAACTACATCTGTTTTCTATAGCGAACAACGATGACGAATATCCTTATCTCCAACATGTGTAATATGAAACTGATGACGCCACTATAACGTTACTATTTATAACGGCGTTTTGACGTCACCGGGTTCCAAAAAATACATATTGTGTAAAAAAAGCTTAAATCGTTGTAAATGTGAGAAAAATAATCTGTCACTCGTCGATGTTTTAGACAAGCTGATGTCAAACTCGTCTTGAATAGAATAGTTATTAAGCTCGCCAATGCTCGCTTAATAACATTTCAATTCTAGACTCGTTTGAGATCAGCTTGTCTTAAACATCGACTCATGACAGATCCTATATATCAGCTACAACAACAACAAGTGACCAAGATTCCTGCAACAAGTTCTTTCAAATTGAACCATATCAAGACAGTGTTTACAGTGTCTAAGAATATCTTAATACACAACGTGTGTACGTGTTGCCTTCAATCACATAACAAGTACATTAGTGTCCGACTGCCTATATTTGTTTTATTCCTTATAGTATTGCCTTTCCGATTTGTTCAAATGATTAAAAAATATTGAAAAAAGTAATTGTTTTAACTCAAATTTAAGTTGTTTTTCTGAAAATGTAGATATAGTGAAAAAAACACTCAATTACCACCACTGAATACCTTCGCAAACAAGAACCTGACTAAAAAGAGGGCTAACTTATTGTATAAACATCAGGTGGCAACTTAAAGCAAGATAAAAGTCAAGCGGAAAGTTACTTAAGGATTTTTCTGCTTCAGTTTTACATTTCATTAAGCATCTACTATCCTTAAAACAGACAATTGGATTATTACAAAGGTCGTAATAGAGAGGGGTTTCTGTAACTGTTATGTAACAAATAACATTGCTTAACCCTTTACCTGATAGCCCATTTCTAGTTTTGAAGATAGGTGGCTACTTAAAGCAGGTTGAAAGTAAAGCAGAATGTGCCTTAAGGCACATTCTGCTTAACTTTCAGCCTGCTTTAAGCTA
Source organism: Gari tellinella (assembly GCA_922989275.2). Classification (NCBI taxonomy): domain Eukaryota; kingdom Metazoa; phylum Mollusca; class Bivalvia; order Cardiida; family Psammobiidae; genus Gari; species Gari tellinella. The sequence goes on from OV277870.1 coordinate 60,452,750, forward strand.
TAATCTGCAAGGAAACTGAAAATAATTCTGATGAATTATATTCATGACTGTATGATTTGGAACTATTTTCTGCAGCGGAGGAATAAATTAAATGCGCTAAAAGTTGCTGCTATTGGGGAAAGGGATAACCCCTTAGTGCCTAGCGTCCTACAAAAGGGACACAGATAAACAGTGTAGACCCTAATCAGATTGCGGCGTCTGATCAAAACTACACTGTTTGCTGATAAGAGTTTCAATATAAAATGATATGAAAAATAGAAATTAGACCAGGCATTCTGTACATACAAACTAAGTATGGAATAATCAAATATTTGAACCTGAAAGTACCCACTTGGCATAAATGGGTTAAACTATTTGCTATAGTTAGATCTACTGGAGTGGTTTAGCAGGACGTGAACATCTTGTCCTCACTTACCGGTACCAGTAACCAGTGCTGGTGTAGACAAAGGGGCGCCATAATAGTTTAATATCCTAGGTCAAAATAATGTGTTTATCGTTAAAAGCTAAGTTTTATATGAAGCCTCACAGGCTACTGATAAGATTGCTGACCTTCTCAGATGATTTCACGTATCAGGACTTCCACTAGAACAAAAAACTTATAGACAACCTTCTCCAATACTCTTATTCTCTCTCTCGATCTTCTCACATACTCTATCTCTTGCCTCTCTTTTTCCCCTTTGTTCATATTTACTTTTCCCCTCTCTCTGTAACTCTCTCTTTCTCTTTTTGTGTCTCTCTCATTCACTTTCGTACTGTTTTCTCTTCCCTATTTTTAAATGTACATATTTCTCTGTATCTCACTTATACTTTCTTCCTCTTTCCCTATTTTAGTCCTTGTCTATGTTTCTAACTTTGGGTCACTGTCTGTATGCCTCCCAATATGTCTGTCCGTATGGGTGTCTGTAAGTTTGTCTGTCTCTGCGTCTCAGTCACTCTGTGTCTCTCCCTCTCTGTCTTTGTGTCTGCATTTATCTATGTCTCTGTCTGTCCGTGTCTTTATATGTCTGTCGTTCTGGCTCTGTCTGTATGTATTTGTCTGTGTGTATATAGGGTTTCCGTTTGTCTCTGTTTGTTTTTCTCTGTATGCCTCTCTGTATTTCTTTTTTCAATATCGACCTTGTTTTCGCTCTCCTTATGTCTGTTTGCCTGCCTGCATGCATGGCTGCCTCTGTCTTTGTATGTCTGTCTGTCTCTGCCTGTCTGTCTGTATGCTTGTCTGACTGTATGTCTCCCTTTGTATATTTCTCTGGCTGTATCTTTCTCTTTCGTCTCTCTCTCTGCCTGTCTGTTTGGCTGTCCCTCTCTCTCTTCACTCAATCATAATTTGGAACTTTCACTTAAGTTTGCCCTAGTGGATATGATTATAATGATTGACATAACGTGGTATAGACTGCTCATTTGCCAAAATACTTCTAAGTATATGTATGACTCACATCCAAGGATGTGTGATAAATTTAAATCATACATCATTGCAAGTGTCAATATAAAGCTTATATAAATTTTCAATTTTCTTGACCATAATAGTAAAGACCCTTCTGTTCTAAAATATAATTGTCAAAATCCTGATTCAAACTGTTTTCAAAGAAAATCACTGACAGATGTATCCGCCGCTAGCATACAAAGAGTTAAACATAATTTATAACAGGAATTGTCCATTTAGTGTTTCAAGGTTGTGTGAGTTACATAGAAACTTTCTTCATTGAAGCAGTCACCTGCTTTTAGCACAGATGGCGTCCTGGCTCCAAGCCTATAAAGCGTTTGAGCTGAGTCTGAGTGTGTTCTCAAGCATTTGATTGGTCAGATTTGAGGAGCCTAGGCTCAAATCTGACAAATCAAATGCTTGAGAACGATACCAGACTCAAGTCAAACGTTTCATAACCTTGGACCCTGACTATAATTGGTTGATCATTGCTGATTATCGCCGCAAAGGATGTTAAAATGCCTTGATGGACTTGTATCCTTCCTTTTTACAACATGACAGTACATATGTATATACATATATGCGTGGTGTAGAACGTATGTCAGCTCCACTGCCTTATCCTAAGTACAATTATTATTTGAAACCAGTTTGGATTCTGATCAGACGCCGCGTGATTGTTTAATGCTCATTTCAGAATATCTTAAGTCAAAATACCTAAAATGTTAACAATTTAAACAATTGTTTGAAATTGTTGACGTTTTGGCAGTGAAGGGGTCTACGTGGTACTAAATTCATATATTTGATATGGGTTGAAATTGGCACAACGTTTAGCCAGCTAATCGCTACATACATGTAGTTGCATCTTACAAACAACTCGGGTCTACAAGTATGTCAAGCGGTGACTAACATGGCGATCTCGAAAAGGCTTCATAGTGTCTCTCTCATGAATACAGTGGAGAAAACGTTATTCTTTCCCAATAAACGCGTTTACGCTAAAACTATTATCTTCAATGCAAACAGCTTAGAGCCAGATCAGACGCCGGGTAACCCGGCGTCTGATCAGGCTCCAAACTGTTTGACACTCAGATTATTATCAACACTCAGAATTGCCGAAAAGTTGTCATTTTCTCCATTTTAATGCAATGCGTTTGCGCTTCGTTTGCGTTTAAACGGGAAAGAATAACGTTTTCTCCACTGTAACTGATACTTAAACCATTTGCGCCAGTGGATTCTTCCACGCGTACAGTCTAATAATGAAATCCCTATCATCTAACCGTGTAGAATCTGATGAGACGTCGTCTGCGTATGACCTATAAATAGATGGGTGTGGGCTGAAATTGGTTAACCCTTTCGGCGCCGGAGTCGAAAGAAGTCGACATTTCAAACAATTTCGATCCAGATCAGACACCGCGTCACGCGGCGTCTGATCACGACCAAAATCGTTTGACATTCTTATCGATATTTATTAAGTCATACAACCTTAACTCTAACTTTGAAACGATCTTGCAGACACACAATACTGAAGCAGACGACAATAAAGCGGTGAAGGGGTAAAACTCTCAAGAATAATTTGGTGAGGAAAGGGGCCAAACAGACAAAGGTTATAGGATTGGAAACCACAAGCAAAGATAAACAATTCCATGAAACTATAACAACAAAGTATATTACTACATGTATTTATGGGAAATTGTACTCATAGCCGACACACCTGCGGGGAAGAAAATCGAACTCCAACTTACCATTCTGACATATCCCTGTTTTAATTGTGATATTTCGAATAGTTTCAACTAAAGCGAGATCGAGGAATCGATTTTACTTGAGGAAATATCGGTAATTTAGATTTAATCGAGTTCAAATCACCACTGTTAGACTGGAAAAAACTATGATATGACACAGTTTTTACTGTCCAAAGGTTTTCAGAATTACGATAGGTTATATAACATCCCGATGATAAGTTTAAATTTCAAACTTGAATGAGGTCAGTGGTTTACTTTCTTTTTAACCCTTTAACTGCTAAATTTATCGTAATAGTCTAACCCTATTACCGCCATATTGTCTTCTACCTCAATATTGTTACAGTGGAGAATCTGTTATTCTTTCCCAATAAACGCGTTTACGCTAAAACTAGTATTTACAATACAAACAGTTTGGAGCCAGATCAGACGCCGGGTAACCCGGCGTCAGATCAGGCTCCAAACTGTTTGCCACCAAGATAAACATGAAATATCAGAATTGTCCAAAAGTTGTTCTTTTCAACGTTTTAGTGCTTTGCGTTTGCGTACGTTTGCGTTTAAACGGGAAAGAATAACAGATTCTCCACTGTAGCTGCAATATCGTTCCAAAATTAATTTTAAGACAGAGTGACTTATGAAATTTCATTACGAACGTCAAACCGTTTGGTTCCTGACAAATGGCAGGTCTACACTGTATTTTGCGGCTGTTGTCCAAGAAAGATGTTAATGTACAGTGCTCCCTCCCCTCTCAACAACGACTCCCTCCTTACAACAACGCTTGCCGCAGTTCCCTAAACAGGACACTTATGTCTAACGCCTTTACTGATGCAATATCGTCTGCTTAAAGTTGTCGTCTGCTGTTTTTCTCAAAGTTACATATTGGATATTTTGACAGAAAATAACTTATTGACGAGTGTCAAACAGCTTGAATCCAGATCAGACGCTGCATCACGCGGCGTCTGATCTGGATTCAAGCTGTTTGCAAATGTAAACCAATTTTCCTCCATATAATGACTCCCTCCGAACAATGCCCACAGTTTTTGTCTCCCATTTGGTGTCGTTGCAGAGAGAGAGAGCGCTGTACAAGCAGTACAGATCCTAACCATGAGCTCTCTGATCTGTGTCTACACTTATATATGTTACAGTGGAGAATCTGTTATTCTTTCCCGTTTAAACGCAAACGTACGCAAACGCAAAGCACTAAAACGTAGAAAAGAACAACTTTTGGACAATTCTGATATTTCATGTTTATCTTGGTGGCAAACAGTTTGGAGCCTGATCAGACGCCGGGTTACCCGGCGTCTGATCTGGCTCCAAACTGTTTGCACTGCAAATAATAGTTTTAGCGTAAACGCGTTTATTGGGAAAGAATAACAGATTCTCCACTGTATACAAAATATTTGATATATAATTCCAGCTCTAAAAGGATTAACACTTCCACTGGCAAATTTTCCGCGATTTCTTTTAACCCTTCACCGTTTCATTGTCGCCTGCTTCAATTTTATTGTTTGCAAGATCGTTTCAAAGTAAGATTCAATTTAGTTTGACTTAAAACATATCGATACAAATGCCAAACAGTTTGGATCCTGATTAGACGCCGCTTTACGCAAACTGTTTGCAAACGCGCTTTTAAGCGTCACTGAGAGTGAAAGGGTTAACCCGATAATTTGTTTTTAATTACGTAAGCAAGTTACAACTTAGAGGAATCTGAATCGGAATGATATACGTCACAGTAACCAATACTGGCTTTTACGCGACGGAGTGGTGTGCGCTTAATCAAAATGAAACTGATCTGAAAGTTATTTCCTAAAAATGTCCACTGATTCAGAATTCACTGTATTTTCATCTAACTTGTTCCAATCGTAGATTGTTCTGACAAAGAATGAATGTTTATAGTTTTCTGATTTTGCTTGGATAGGTTTGTAACATTTTGTATTGTTATTCACGAAGTTTTTAACAATGTTGTATGGTCAAAGCCTGCAAATCTTGTAGCCCGGATTGCCCGTTTTTGTCTCTGGGGTTGAATGTAATGACTCTTGTCGATCGCCGGTATAAGCCCTTCCACTACCTTGTACAGTAGAGCCAGTCTCTGATGATTCCATCGCTCCTGAAGAGAAGGAAGTCTAAGTTCTTTAAGCATTTCACTAACACTTCCTTCATGCCTGGAATGGTAATCCCTCTTAATGAATCGGACAGCAGAACGTTGAATACTTTCAAGTTTGTCAATATCTTGTTTAGAATATGGGTCCCAGATAGTTGCCCCATATTCCATTTTTGACCTAACTAGGGCGAGGTAAGCATTTTTTCTACAACTTTGGGGACAGTGGTGTAGATTCCTCCTTAAGAAACCAAGAATGGAATTTGCTTTTCTCCTTACCAAATCAACATGTGTGTTCCACTTCATGTTATCTGAGAATGTGATACCCAAATACGGATTGTTTTGCACCTGTTGGAGAATGTGATTCTGGATGGTGTAAAAGTGTGTAGATTTTTGTTTAATACTCATTTGGTAACATATTTTCGCGTTAAATTTCATTCCCCAATTGTCCGCCCATGTTTGGAGGCTATCCAAGTCTTGTTGCAATTTAAGATGGTCACTGAAATTTGTTATCTTTCTGTAGATCAAACAATCGTCTGCAAATAGTCTAATTTGAGATTTGACACATTCGGGCATGTCATTTATATGACAGAGAAATAATAGCGGACCCAACACTGTTCCTTGAGGTACTCCTGATCCTACGTTCACTTCACTAGAGGTTTCACCGTCAACTACAACACACATTTTCCTTTGTGTAAGAAAGTTCGCGATCCACTCAAGGATGGTCCCTTGGATGCCGTATGCTTCAAGTTTCAACAGAAGACGTTTGTGGGGAACTGTGTCGAACGCTTTACTAAAGTCGAGTATCATCACATCAACTTGTTCATTAGCATCAAATGATTGAAGTAAGTCATTAGCCGTTACCACTAGTTGCGTTTCACATGAATAACCGGTACGAAAACCATGGTTTAAAGAAGTGAGCACATTGTGTTTGTCTAGGTGGTTTAACAAGTGACGGCAAATAATATGTTCCATGAGCTTGGAGAGAACGCATGTCGATGATACTGGACGATAGTTTTCTGGCAAATGTCTGTCTCCTTTTTTAAATACTGGCGCGATGTTGGCATTACGCCAACCACTAGGGAGTTCACCAGAGTCAGAGGAGGTTGAAAGTAAAGCAGGATATTCTAAAGGAGCTTTCTTCTTTTCTTTAGAATCAATGTTGACATTTGGAAAGGAATTGAGAATGCCTTTAATAGATATGTTCAGCTTTCAGAATTACATGTAACGTCTGATGGTTTAGCTTGTCATTTGCTCATGACCCTAGCGACTTGTATGCTCGTCATTTACATACATTGTACCTGTAAAGAGTACACTTGTCTTATGCAATAAGTGAGACCCCTGATCAGAGAGCTACTGTATATGTTAGAGCACTCTGGTCAGGATCTGTACTGTTTCTCATTTACAATCTATTGTTAACATCATAATTAAATATGTAAAAATAGACTACATAAAATTAAAATGTTGGACTTATCCATTTAAAATGTCAGGGTTGAATGAGCTAGCCCATTGAACGCATAATAACGAGTATACGCAGCCTTTACAATTAACACATTTCCGCACATTGGATTATTTCATATTTTATATAAATAAAGCCTGGTCTAAATTTCATTTTCGTTATGTATTTTAAAGAAATTCCTATCAGCAAACAGTGTTGAGTCAGTGTATCCGCATTATGCGGCGTCTGATCAGCGTCTTCACTGTTTGCCTATGTCCTTTTTATATGACTCTAGGGACAAATCGGTTGATGTGCCTGTGAATAGTGTACTTGGCCTAAACATACAATGTAGACCCAGATCAGGGCCTGTACTACATGTTTTCAATTTTCCAATTTTAAATCATCTTCGTTCAATTTTGATAGATATTGTGATAAACAACTGACAGTGAAAATTACTAGTCTTAATCCGAAACTGGAATGGTACGTTTGAATGTCCAGAGCTCAATAAATCAAAACACACGTGTACATTAAATGATGGAAATAGTTTAGTTTTATGATACCACAGTAAAATCTCTCTATTACGACCGCTTAAAAGAAGGCTAAAATGACTGCATATTAGGCAGATGATAGCATAAAGCAATGTGAACGTACAATAGACAGCTCCTACATGAGTCAATTGTAATAACCACTGAGCTACTGATATCGTGAAAGACGTTCTGCGTCTTAAGGATAACCCTTTCGGTGCCAGATTAATCGTGAGGTTATTTACCCCTTCACCGTTAAATTACTGGCTGCTTCAATATTGTTGTTTGCAAGAACGTTTAAAAGTTAGATTTAAGGTTGTTTTACAGAGGAACTATCGATTCATGTACAGAGGAGAATGTGTTACTCTTTCCCAATAAACGCGTTTACGCTAAAACTATTATTTGCAGTGCAAACAGTTTGGAGCCAGATCAGACGCCGGGTATCCCGGCGTCTGATCAGGCTCCAAACTGTTTGCCACCAAGATAAACATGAAATATCAGAATTGTCCAAAAGTTGTTCTTTTCTACGTTTTAGTGCTTTGCGTTTGCGTACGTTTGCGTTTAAACGGGAAAGAATAACAGATTCTCCACTGTACCAGTGTCAACAAACAGTTTGGAACCAAATTGTTTGCAAAGTCACCTTGTGGGGCCATTGGCAGCGAAAGCGTAAACATATTCTCCATTGCAAGTGTACTCTTCACAAGTAAAATATTATTATTATTATTATTATTATACCATATTTATATTGTGCACTTTTCACACAGGCATTGAGCGTTCAAAAACGCTTCACATGAACTTACATACATGTACTTACAAGGTGAAAAAAGACAAATAACTACTTGATTTGTAAATGACGCCATTACCCACCGCTATTTGCTTATTGGTTAATGCAGAATATAAGCGTGCCTAACATTTTCTCTCTATCTTAAAGGTCACATTGGTATAGGCGTATATAAATCTTCCAAACACCAATACAAGAGTGATCGGCGTTTTACTTAACCTCGGCATTCACTGTCTTATCCCGTGAACTATTTGCAAACATTTTGGATCCTAATTAGACGCCGCATCATCTAATCAGGATCCAAAATGTTTGACATTGATTAAGATATGGCTTTAATTAATTTACTTAAATTTTGAATTTGAAAAATAAAAGCAGACGACAAGTGTTGAAATCAGATGACGTCATACATGTAGTGGTTAAAGGGAACGGATAACATATTCTCCTATGTTCCTGCACCACGCACCGTTCAGTATAAGAATTTTATATCATGTCTTAGAAAATTGGCCTTTCCATAGAAAATTAGATCATTTGTTTATAATTGAATCGTATTACAGCCCGAGAGGCTAGTTTCAGACAGACGTGGCATGACTATGTTCGTAGCATTGGCAAACATTCTTGGTAGCATTAAGTCCTTTACCACCCTAAAGTCATCTGTTTGATACAATTGTCGTCTGCTTTTATTTCTCAAATTCTGATTTGTGCAAAAACATCAATACGAGTTCCAAACAGTTTGAATCCTGATCAGACATCGCGTAACTATTTACGTTACAAATACAGTGGAGAATGTGTTATTCTTTCCCAATAAACGCGTTTACGCTAAAACTATTATTTGCAACTTGCAAACAGTTTGGAGCCAGATCAGACGCCGGGTAACCCGGCGTCTGATTAGGCTCCAAAACTGTTTGCCACCAGGATAAAGATGAATTATCAGAATTGTAAAAAAGTTGTAATTTTCTACGTTTTAGTGCTTTGCGTTTGCGTACGTTTGCGTTTAAACGGGAAAGAATAACGTTTTCTCTACTGTACTAGAGGTACGGCAGTGAATGGGTTACATGTAAAAGTACTGCATTTAGATTGCATAATAATCAAGTTGGTTAAGATTTTAAAGTAAGTGTATGAAATGGTTTGCATGCCATACATAGATTATATTGAATTAGTGTGTTTACAGAAAGAGTTTCTCCATCAGCTGATAGGAAAACGATTCGTCATAACTGAAATTCAAAACATATAAACTCCTTCACTGCCTTACCCCGAGTGCAAGATTAATTTGCAAACAGTTTGAATCCTGATCAGACGCAGCGTCTGATCGGGATCCAAACTGTTTGCCACTCATTTCCATGAGACTGGTCTATACAGCAAGATTTAGTTTTTAAGAGACTTTTATTATTACTTAATTGTGTGTATGTTTCCGTCCTTTAAGTTTTCCTTTTTCTTTCCGTGCTTTTACAGTCTCGTTGATCGAGATATTTTAGTGTTTTTACATATAATCGTTTTAGTGTGACGTTTGTCGGCGCCATATGACCATTTCATGTGTCGCGGTGCCGTAAAACCCAACTCAATCATAAATCAAAATATCCAAAAGTTAAATTTTAGGAACAAAAGCAGACGACAACTGTTTTTTTATTGATGACGTCACGGGGAAAAAAGATGATATGGACCAATTGGACACTTGGAAATAATCATTTAGATCACCAATGGACGTCGTGGTGATCCAAGGTCGTCAAATTAGATTATCTAAACTGCTTTAACAGTATTCGTAGTATACAGTATGCCAGTGATTCTGAAATTAGTTAATTATATGCAAAGTAATATTTATACATGTATAATTCTGCATATTTTGCACGTTTTTGTTAGACTGTAAAATTCCTATATCAATCCTCTAACTGATTGTATGAGATATGGGTGACAGCTTATAGCAAGGTGAAAGTAAAATACAAAGCTTGTGCCAGGGCTGCCATTAGTCCTAAGATTTAAAATTTACAATTTCTCAGACGCAATTTTACTATTCGTACCCTTACCCCATATTCTGTTTCTGATTTTGGATACACATGACTGTATGAAACAGGTTGAAAGTAAAGCAGAATGCGCCTTAAGCTTAAGGCGCATTCTGCTTTACTTTCAGTCTGTTCAAGTACCACACTTCAGTTATAGCCTCAGGGTGATTTTACTGTATGGCAATATTGGTTGTTGCTTTATATTATCTTATAATCACCCTAACATGTCTTGTTAAGGCAGGATGGTGTGTGTGGAGAGAGTGTTTTTATCCAAAACGTTTGTGGTCCAGTTCTTGTTGTTGTTACTTTTTGCCGTCCCCACTGGAAGCCATATATTTGTGTATCGTCAAACTTTGTGGCCCTGGGGCTCGTCTTACAAACGTTGTACGACATATATTGTCGTAAGTCAAATTCTAAAACTCTCAATTTTCATTTATTTCTCTATCTAATTCTGTCTCGTGATCTCTCTTTGGAATACTATTGAACAGACGATTCCAAAGATATGTCACATGCAGGGTTAGATACAGAAATCTAGTATTAGATATACTTTTTAAGTTTTGACGTACGACCATTTTTGTCGTACGACGATTCAGACTGACTCAGTTTTGCGGGGACGTACGTATGGTCTAAGAACAGGTCGTATTATTATACAGTTGAGAAAACGTTATTTTTTCCCGTTTAAACGCAAACAAAACGCAAACGCAATACACTTAAGTGTAGAAAATAACAATTCTGACTATTGATATTAAGCTGAGCGGCAAACAGTTTGAAGCCTGATCAGACGCCGGGTTACCCGGCGTCTGGTTTGGCTCGAAACTGTTTGCACAGGAGATAATAGATTTAGCGTAAACGCGTTTATAGGGAAAGAATAGTGTTTTCTCCACTGTAAAGTGTTTAAGATCGTCACCAAGCGTTTAAATGGTCGTTAATGAGCAGTCTGTCAAATCTGACCAAACTAAAGCTTCAAAAGGATTTAAGATTCATCCAAAAGGCTTTATTAGCATAAACCCTATTGATTTTGTTGCACAAACCCATTTATTTAAACAACAAGAACAAAGAGAAAAAACGTCAGAAATTTGAAAAAACATTCTAACTTTTATGATTTTTATTGCATCGCAGATTCGTGTAACATTTTAACGGGCAAGACAAACGAGCCTCTCATGCCCGATAACCGTCTAACATGCCATATAAATGTACAGACTGTTTAACCTCTCATTGCCATTATGACGTAATACACCGCCTAATACAATCATTGTAATAGCATCCTCTGCTTAACCCCCTCACTGCCGTGACGTCATCAAATTTAAACAATTGTCGTCACCTTTTATTTCTTGAATTTTAAGTTTTGCTATTTTTACTGAAGAAATATTGATATGAGTGTCAAACAATCTGGATCCTGATCAGACGCCGTATCCAAACTGTTTGCAGAAAACTGTTGTGCTCGGGGTAAGGCAGAGTTTTCGTGAGAATTTTACGCTTTCATTGTCGTCTGCTTCAAATGTTTATGGTTTCAAGAGCGTTTCAAAGTAAAATTCAGTGTAGTATGACTTAAAACATATCGATACGAATGTCAAACAGTTTGGATCCTGATCAGACGCCCCGTTACGCGGCGTCTGATCAGGATCCAGATTGTTTGCAATCGCGCTTTTAAGTGTCATTGAAAGCGAAAGGGTTACGGTTTGCATTTGCTTTCATTGGTAAACTTTGAAAATGAATTTTACAAACATTTATCCGAGTGATAAACATCCTGATCAGACGACGCGTTACACGGCTTCTGGTCGGGATCAAATCTGTTCGGAAATCTAAATTCTGTAAGGCATTACACCGAAAGTGTTGTCTATATATATGCCAAATTTAAGCGCCTCGTTTAACCCTTTCACCGCTACATTATCGTTTCTTTTAATCAATTCTATATCATATCGCGCGGCTCTGCGCGTGATTAACAGCATTATTTAATTTTGGTAACACACGGAAGTTTATTACACTCTACAACCGAATAATATTCATACGCGCTGTAAAAAAAAATGGCGGACTCTGACCTAGCTGGCAACGATCGAGTGCCAATGGACGGAAGGGGACTAGAAACAATAAAATCAACGGTATTCACTATTCAGATTTTTCGGTGCATTGTATACGGTAAGGACCATACGGCGCAATTGACCACGAGTATCTGCAGTTTACCAAGTCAAACCAAAACTAGTAAGTCAGGCGAAGCCCCAAGGGACGCAACGTTTGAACTGTTCCGCCCAAAGTTTGGTCGTACCATACAAGTCCTGATCGCTGTCCTTTTGTATCATAATCTACAAGATTTTAAACCATTTATGCAGAAAGATGACCTACCGGCTTCTCTGGTCCCAGCCATCCTTTCACGATTCAAAGCTGAATGACAACAATCCAGTCCAATCAAATAATACAGTCGACATCTTGGTTATTATCTAAATCCATCACAGCTCAAATAGATTTGGAAAGTTTTATATTCCAACACAGTTCGTAGCGAATAGTCTCCTATTCATGTACAATCCTTTGCCACCGTTAGTACAGAATCTAGGTCATCAACCCTAGATACATGTCTCTGGCAGTTTCAACATTTTTGGCTCTCCGAATTCCATTTTCACAATAGCACAGAAGGGCCGAATGTTCCAAAACGATGACGAGGTTTAAACCATATCGATAGTGACAGTGATGAGTAGAAATTCAAAATCTGTGTTTGTGTCTTAGTTCAAATGTTGAAATAAAAATACGGCGCGGACTTGACACAGCCTAATAATGCTAGTAGAGTGACGCCACGACTGTGTTTCCTTTTATGGGAAATATTTGTGACGTTATGATGTGACGTTCTTAACTGTAACTTGAAATGTTTTTCGAGGTGATTTTATAATCACCTTTCACAGTTTACTTAATTATCAGAAAGATTCTAAATCTTAATCTAAATCGAAAAATATGGCTTATATAGTGACAATAAGTCAATAAAACATCGAGAAATTTGGAACTTCTTTTTCCCAGGCACTTAGAAAACCTCATTTCGCCTTCCATTGATAGTTTCTATATAAGGTTCACCTTACTACAACCTACCTTACTCCTGAGAAATTGGCTATAAATATGAGTGTGTGTTGGATATGATATAAATAGGATCTTATATTCGTGTTCATATTTATATGATTTATTAAATTCGTCTTTTCGCTAAAGCTCGTTTTTTATCGTTTAAAAAAGACTCATTTAATAAATCAAATAAATATGAACACTCATTTAAGATCCTCTATATCCCATATATTAGGCATTTTACGCCTTTAATCTATTGATCCACTCAAAATAATAGTTCCTTTTTTCTATACAATCATGGATGATAAGATGTATGTTCTATATCCTAGCATATGGTAACTTGAAGGAGACTCAGAGTAAAGCAGAATGGAGCCAGATCAGGCATTGGGAAAATGCGCATTACCAAAATGTACCCACCCAATAAAGTTGGTATTTATAGCTGAAGTGGTCTACGAAACATGCTCTTGACAATAATGAGGGACAGATTCACGGTGAATAAACGTACACAGGATATAGACACCGAAGTGATTAGGAATTGAAAGCGAAAGTAGCGAGGTGAGTACTTTTATTACGTTTATCTCTAAAATCTTCTTACAAATAAAGTAAACATGAATTGCAAAATAGTCTGTAGACATATATGACCACACTGATGCCAGGAATATAAATAAATTCACCTGGAAGACTGAATAAAAAGGCTTTAATCACTGGCCATAGTCGCATCTTCGTCAACATTTGTCATTATTTTCGATGTTTATACACGTTATACAAAAAAGTGAATCGACAGATCTGTTTATTTTTCATTTAAATGTAACTATGCAAAAGCTGCTTAAAAATCGACCCATAATAGCTAAGATATACCATGTCAAACCGACCGCCAAATGTACTGGGGATAGTGTCCAACGGTTATTTATTGTACTGGGTATAGTGGAAGGCCGCACTGGGGATAGCCTCACGAAAACTTATTGTTTTGTGTCGTAAAATGGTATTATGGTACATTGCGTTTGATTTTTATGGCAAACTGCATGCTGTTACGTTTCCAGCATACGAAATAATGGATACTCTTCATTTTTCTAGGAAGTCAAGTCCAAAGCCACTAAATTTATGACATCATTTTCCCTTCTTACACCTTTATGCGATAGTTTTTGGTGAAATACATGTCGAATGTATTTAACAGAGTAAACTATAAATTATCAAAGCATTCTTGAAAGAACCCCTGCTATTTGGACTCGGCTATTTTGTAGTTACTCATATACCAACAATGCGCAACCCTTCACACAACACTGGTTTTCAAGGTAAAAACATACAACGTGTTCATCTATATATGTATGAGCCAAAATTAGACTTTACCTTTGCGACCAGTGCATATCCGGAGCAGCCTGCACATCCGCATTTTGATCAGGATCTGCACCGTTCTCCTTTAAGTTTCTAGATGTCGTCATACTACTTCTATTTCAATAAAAACAGCCATTATTAAGCATTGACAATGCACAGTTTTCTTAGTACTTGCACTTGCCGAAAGGATTACAAGGAGTGTTGCCAACGATTTTCTTCTCTGAGACCGGTTTCATTGAACATTGTTGTCAATTAATCTTTGGTTGATGCTGCTTCAATGTATGTGTGTGGGAGGGGGGTTGTATCGGTCTATCTGTATTGCTAGCACATAAGGCTCTGCAATATTTTACAAAACAATGTTGTTGCCTATATATGCGATAAAACCAAAAATCTTTTCTAAACTACTGGTCCATTTGCATCAAATTTACTGTCAGTTATCCTTGGGTAATTTCTTCGTCTATTTTCATAACAAGTCTGATTAGGCTCCACACTGTTTTAAATAGAGATACTTTTGAGAGAAAAATTAAGATCTTCAAGCTCCGAAACTACGGTTCGAGTAGAAACATATACCGTATAGCTGGTATTTTCTACGGGGTAGACATTTATGTCATTCTGCGGTTTAATCATCGGATAGCTGAAAAAAAAATCGGCAAAATAAATTACCATACTAATTTATCACGTACAATAATTGATAATCCTTCAGTACGCTAAGACACCATTATAATAACAAAAGACAATACCCACTCGGCAACTTAGACCATTAAAATTGTGTTTGGTTTTTAGTTTTTATCAAAATTCCTTATATTAGACACTGGAAACGCACTAACAAATCGTGTTTAAAATTTACCGATATCTACAACGACAAAGTAAATTTTGAGCGAATGAGTCCAAGGTACTCCGAGTATAACACAAGCAGGTATGTATAATTATAGGTAATAACAGTCCAAGCTGTTTGCTATGATAATGATTTATGTCCAGGAAGTGTCATTTTTTACCCGAGGGGCATAATTAAATTTGAATAATCTTGATAGAGGACTTGTAGATGATGCTATGTGCCAAATATCTAAGATCAGGGTACTAGGGTTTTAGACAAGAAGATTTTTTTAAGTTTCCATTGAAAAAAATCTATTTTTAGCTCATGTGACCTATATATGCAACAGATGGAACCATTTGAACAAAATAGAAAAAAGACATCTAGAAGTGTCACCATGTCGAATATCAAAGCTGACGCAAATGCCATGTTAGTTTTAGAGGAGAAGACGTTAGAAAAGTTCACTATATAACTCTATGTAAAACTGTGACCCCCGGGGCCGGGCCAATTTTGTCCCCAGGGGCATAATTTGAACAAACTTGATAGAGGATCTGTTGATGATGATATGTGCCAAATATCTAAGCTCTGGTCCTTATAGTTTTTTACGAAAATATTTTTTAAGTTTTTATAGAAAAAAGTTATTTTTAGCTTATGTGACCTAGATATGCAACAGACCGGAACCATTTGAACAAATAAGTAAAGGATTTTCAGAAGTGTGACCATACCGAATATCAAAGCTCTGGCCATATTAGTGTCAGAGAAGAAGACGTTTGAAATATTCACTATATAACTCGATGTAAAACTGTGACCCTGGAGCGGGACCAATTTTGACCCCAGGGGCATAATTTGAACAAACTTGATAGAGGACCTGAAGAAGATGTTATGTGCAAAATATTTAAGCTCTGGCCCTTGTAGTTTTTGACAAGAAGATTTTTTATGTTTTCATTGAAAACAATCTATTTTTAGCTCCTGCGACCTAGATATGAACCGACCAGAACCATTTGAACAATATTCGTATAGGACATCTAGAAGTGTCACCATGCCAAATATCAAAGCTCTGGCCATATTAGTTTCAGAGAAGAAGACGTTTGAAAATGTCACTACATAACTCTATGTAAAACTGTGACCCCCGGGGCGGGGCCAATTTTGACCCCAGGGGCATAATTTGAACAAACTTGATAGAGGATCTGTTGATGATGATATGTGCCAAATATCTAAGCTCTGGCCGTTGCAGTTTCAGACAAGAATAATTTTTAAGATTTCCTTATTTTTTCACTTTGGTTGTCATGGTAACCAAAGTTCTACATTGTTTTTAATTCTTTGAAAATAATTCAAAAAGCTTGACCCAAGGAACATTCCTGTAAAGTTTGGTTGAAATCTGTCAAGAGGTATAGGAGATGGTGTCATTTAAAGCAATTGTTAACGTCGACGGACGACGCACGACGGACACAGGGCCATCCCAATAGCTCACCTTGAGCCCATGACTCAGGTGAGCTAACAATGCCTTACCTTTTGAGATATTTGATGCCCAACAAAATCCGTCGGGGTTTAATAAAACATAGAGCAAAATATCAACTCTCAATGATGACCCTTAACGCCTGTGTACTGTGAGGGACAGCGCCTGAAGTCTAACATTAGCTCGATGTCCCTAACTGTACACATCTGATGGACTATGAAGATGTATGTATTGTTTATACACGCTGACTATTATTGCAATACTTCGCACTTCTCGAAAAGTGGCCCTAGTTTCATATTTTATATTCGGCTATCCCCAGTACAGAAATATTTTTGGAAATACTATCCCCGGTACAGTAATATACTATCCCCAGTACAACGTCCTATCGGTTTGACGTCAACAATCTCAGCTATTGTTGGTGTGATTTTAAGCAGATTTTTCACAATTACTTTGAATTGAAAAATAAATCGAACTGTCGATTCACTTTTTTGTATAACGTGTATAAACAGCGAAAATAATGACAAACGTTGACGAAGATGCGACTATGGCCAGTGATTAAAGCTTTTTATTCAGTCTTCCAGGTGAATTTATTTATATTCCTGGTATCAGTGTGGTCACATATGTCTACAGACTATCTTGCAATTCATGTTTACTTTATTTGTAAGAAGATTATAGAGATAAACGTAATAAAAGTACTCACCCCGCTACTTTCGCTTTCAATTCCTAATCAATTCCTAATCACTTCGGTGTCTATATCCTGTGTACGTGAGATTGACGGAGGTACAGTTTTCATACAGTGGTAAATACGCTATTCCTGCCCATTTACGCGTTAATCTATGCGTAAGAAACGCATAGTGAACGGTTAACGAATGGTTAACGCCTAACGATTTTAATGCGTTTAAACGCGTTAATAAACGATTATACCAATGCAGTTTCGGTTAAGGGGTCCGTCGGCTATGTGATGACCCTTTCATCCGGGCTCTTTTAAACGCATAAAGAAACACGTAAAGAAACGGCTAGGAAACGTGTGTAACGAAACGGACAATAAATGCATAAGAAACGCGTAAAATGAGTAGGGATCGCGTATTTACCACTGTACCAGTTCAACAACAATAGGCCTTTTGCATCCAGATCTTGCTTTTGTGGGCACATTTCTTTACTTTACAATATTTTTCATTTTCGACCTTTTGCAAGACAGTCAGTTACATCCGAGTAGATACAATTATAGAT
Organism: Gari tellinella; assembly: GCA_922989275.2. NCBI lineage: Eukaryota > Metazoa > Mollusca > Bivalvia > Cardiida > Psammobiidae > Gari > Gari tellinella. Next base: position 60,470,606 of record OV277870.1, read on the forward strand.
TTAACCCCTTCACTGCCATAATGTCACCCTTCACTGCCATAACCTCACCATTCACTGCCATGACGTCTTCATTCACTGCCATGACGTCATCATTTGCTTCCATGATGTCATCATTCACTGCCATGACGTCAACTGCTTTTAAACAATCGTAGTATGCTTTTCTTTCTTAAATGATAACTTAAGATATTTTGACTTAAGAAATAATGAAATGAGTGTCAAACAGTTTGGATCCCGATCAAACGCCGCGTTTACAAGTTACCATTGTGCTCGGGGTAGGACATTTCAGTGGTTACGTTAGGTCAACCATTAGTACGTCTTAGGTTGTAGGCCCTAATAATAAACGTTTATTGTATATTGTTGTATGCGAGTTCATCCACTTGCTTAACTATATCCAACTTTGAAAAGTATTTGGATCCATAGAGCGTGTCTACAGTGTCATCAAAACGGGGAAGCATATAAGCATCCTTCCGTGTTCTCTTATTGAGAAGGCGCCAGTCGACGCAAAAACGAAGACTGCCGTCTCGTTTCCGGACCAAAACTATATTGGACTCACTTCCTCATACATAGCAGGAGGAATCTTCCTATAAGGCATTTTAAATGGCCTTTCATCTTAAAACACAAATTTGTGCTGAAGTAAATCAGTAGTTCCAAGATCATTTACGCGTTACGCGGCGTCTGATCTGAACTCAAACTGTTTTCAAATGACAATTGTACTCGGAGTTAGGCAGGGAATGAGTTAAAGCGTGTATGGATGAATGAACATTGCAACATACCCTCCCTAAACACTTTCATGATATATACGCGAACGCATTGCAATAAAATGGGGAAAATGACAACTTTTCGACAGTTCACAATATTGATTTCAAACTGAGTGGCAAACAGTTTGACGGGTTACCCGGCGTCTGATCAGGCGTCAAACTGTTTGCAATAGAAATAATAGTTTTAGCGTTAATCGCGTTTATAAATTGGGAAAGAATAACAACTTATCCACAATAGTCTGTGATAGAGTCGTGGCGATAGGGCATAATTACTGTATTTCCCCAGTCAAAGATGCACTCCAATAGTCAATGATCGTTTAGTATGAAATAGATGATTTTTCTGACCTAAATTTCCAGCTTGTTGAGTTTCTTATACGCTATACGCACACTGGTAATCGTTTGGAAGAGTGTTTAACCCCTGGCAATCAGTTCCGTGAGAAGATCTATAATTGAGTGTCGGCGATATCTTATATATAAAGAATCCATCTCCGTTTCTGCAAAAACTTATTAGGTGTCAAACCTCAGACACCAAACAATCTTATATATGGAGAACTTGGGACACTCCCACTTAAACTATATAGAGTTCATAACATAATAAAATACTGGCTAAAACTCACTACTTCTCCAGCGCAAAAATATACAAAACTAACTTATAATATGATGCTTAATGATCTGCATTTAAAACCAAATAAGCGCTCTTGGGAAACAGATATCAAGAGCTGTTTGGAGAACTTAGGGTTCAATAATGTTTGGCTATCACAAGGGGTTGGTAATACTAAAATGTTTCTTGCTACACTAAAACAAAGACTTTCAGACATTTATTTACAGTCATGGGATGATAACTTAACACTCTCAACTACGGGTAAAACGTACAAACTTTTCTCAGACTTTGGGTTTAAGGTTTACTTAGACAAATTAGAAATAAGAAAATTCAGACAGGCTTTAACAAGACTAAGACTGTCGTCTCACAGACTCGAAATCGAAACCGGTCGGTGGCACAAACCACAAAAAATACCTCTTACTAAAGAAAATGTTACATAATTATGCAACTTAACCCTTTACCTGATAGCATTGTTTCTAGTATTGAAAATATGTGACTACTTAAAGCAGGTTGAAAGTAAAGCAGAATGCGCCCTAAGGCGCATTCTGCTTTACTTTCAGCCTGCTTTAAACCATTAACTGCTAGAATAAGGAAATTATTAAATATGACACATATTCATTACGGTATAAATTGGAACTGTTTTCTTCAGCGGATGAATAAAATGAATGTGCTAAAAGTCGCTTCTATAAGGGAAAGGGTTAATAGAGGACGAATTCATTTTACTCTGGTCTGTCCACTAAATCAAGAACTTAGAACTAAATACATTAAAGAATATTACTGGAAACACCCAAACAATGAGAAATTCATTAGCCTATTAAGTTCAGATAACTTTGAAACTCTGAAGAATTTGTCAATATTCATTCAAAAATCTTTCACCAGCAGAGATCCAAATATGCACCAAAACTAAGTAATAAAAGAGAAATCGGATACAAATTTCCTGATAATAGTCTAAGCTACTAACTTAGTGGTAAATATAGAAATCTTATTTACCCTGTTGTTATGCCTATACTTATTCTTACATTGTGTTGCAAATCCACAGTCGGTGCGGATCCTGACCGGATGACTCATTTATCTGCTCTCCGGCTAGGATCTACACTGACTGTTGAGGAATGGTTTTCTATCCATAGTAAAACTGTAATACTAAATGACAGACAGTGAGGAAACGAATTGCATGGCACATTTACGAGACATCCGATCCGAACCCGCACTGTCTGAACAGGAAAAGTGTACTCGTCACACAGTTCCCTTGTAATGTAATATAATAGGCAGTGTAGACCCTGATCAGAGGACTCAGTTAGGAGCCCCCTGATCTTGGTCTACACAATATATGTGTAGTTATCATTATCCGCATAGGATAATAACGGTAATGTAATATAAAAGCCAGTGTAGACCCTTACCAGAGGACTCAGTTAGGAGCCCTCTGCTCTTGGTCTACACAATATGTATAATAATCAATATCCACATAGGATACCAACTGTAATGTAATATAAAGGCAGTGTAAACCCTGATAGGAGGGCTCGGTTAAACGAGCACTCCGATCTTGGTCTGCACAAAATGTATTGTAGCATTATCTGCATGGGAAATGTATAATCTTCATGGTTGCAATGTAATGCAAAATAACAGACAGTGAAGAAACGGACCTGATGGCTCATTTACGTGTCCTCTGATCCGAATCTACACTGTCTGTATATGTAAAACGTACTTTATACAGTTACCTTGCAGTGTTGATTAATAGTTAGTGCAGACCTTGACCAGAGGATCCATTTAGGAGCTCTCTGATCTTGGTCTGCACAGTATGCTTGGTAACACTATTTGAATAGGAAATGTATACTATCCATAGTTACACTGTAATGCAAAATGACAGACAGCCTGGAAACGGATCGGGTGGCTCGTTTACGAGTCATCTGATCCGGAGCCACACTGTATGTATAGGAAAGGTGTACTCGACATGTGTTACAAGATTGTTCTTTTTTTGTTTCATCTCTGCTCTACTTGTACAGTATATGTGCCTAGTTGATGCATGGCAAACAGGTTGTTTAGTATAGCCATAGTTTCCTTTTGATTTGCTAGTCATCTAAATTCTTAGTTCGAAAATCTTTTCATTTCTCTCTGGTATAAACGTTTTCAAGTCAAAACTCTACATTTAAAAGTTTACACTTTGCAACTACTTTTCGATGCATCGCACTAGCTTTAATTGAGATCAATACATATTACTGTTCCACCATTGACATGACCATAATTATATGTATGTAGCAACTGTGTACTGATAAGCCGATGGCTTTTGTACTGAATATAGTATCTATAAAACCACTTTGTTATAATCGGTTTGACACGAATATTGGACACAAACGTGGAGAAGACGATATTTTGTCAATGCCAACTATTTATTTGAATAAAAGTGGCAAACAGCTTGGAGTCTGATCAGACACAGGGTTAACCGACGTTTGATCTGGCTTCAAACTGTTTGCAATGAACAAAAATATTTTAGCCTAAACGCATTTATTAGGAAAGAATAACGTTTTCTCCATTGTAAAAGCACTTTGTTATAATCGATTTTACATGAATATTGGACTCAAATCGTATCTCAGTTTTACATCAGCTGTTATAGGGTTTGGGGCTGTTATGTGAAGCTTTTGCAAACAGTGTACATGTATACCCAAATCAGGTGGGCGGAGAGCCCTTTGATCCAGATATGTACTGAATTGTTGGTCATGCGTTTAAATGGAAAAATTCACTTAACCATGCATTTCATGAAAGCCAGTTCCAAGTTTAAACTAGGTCATTTTTAACAATTTATGACTGTTTACGTCAATGTTGTGCAATATGACGAACAGCGCAGACCCTGATCATAGGGCTCCTATTATAAAGGAACCATTTGGGAGACATCTGTTCTGGGTCGTCACTACTTGTAGAAGGCAGTAATACTCATCGTGTATACAACTTGCAAAGGTCGTGTGTTATGCGTTGCTATGATTCAAAGGTTAAGGACTAACGACCTAATATTATTCCGCTCTGTTAGATAGCAAATATTACTTATTTACATTCAAGTCGATTCGTTCGACATTGAAAAACATATAGGCTACTACTAAAAGTTTGCTAAGCATTAGGGGTATACATATTCATAGGTACTGGTCAATGCATTGACATTTTCACGTTCTAACCGTATGACTTCGAATAATTTCGTCAAATTCCATCCCCACTTAAGGTAATTATTGCCAAGGGTTCATTTTACAGATTCTTATACTTTTACACAGTTTCTGTAGGCGAAATTTGGAAGAAATAATCGAACTGTAAAATTTTTGAGATTTCACCACATTTTAAAATTCATTGTATTCTACATTTAAATATTCATAGAGATTTTATTTGTTGGTAAAAAATGCTCTACCTCTCATTGTTCAGTTAGATCTATATCCACTATTGAATTGTATAGCATGTTTCGTTAACTCAAAAACACAATTTGTAACTTTTGTAGCCTACTATTGAAAAAATGATATCTTATCCATTTTACCAACGTAAGTGGTGGGACATTTACATGAGTAAGTCACATATGAACCTGCAGCATGGACCTCTAGCTACAACTCCTGCAAATGTTGTTGAAATGGAACAAAAGAAAGCTATAATGTGATAAAGTGATGCATTTGTTCCTACATGTATGATGGTATTATTGTATTCATTGCTATCAATTAGGAGTCTGGTCAGACGCCAATTATCTCGACGGCTGATCAGACACTATACAGAGTTTCCACACATGTTGTTATAAATCAACATCATATTGGAAACATTGCCATTGTCTCCATCTTAATTCACTGCTCTTGCTTTCGGTGTCATTTTACCCATATCATGCCTTACCCCGACTACAATAGTTATTTGCAAACAGTTTGTCGCTCATTGTAATATTTTTTCAGTCAAAGGTACCATATTTTTAAATTTGAGAAATAAAAGCGGACGACAATTGTTTAAAACTTATGACGTAATGACAGCGAATTTAGATATCATATATCATATATATTTAGTGAGGTTGGGCGCCCCTAAACCCAGGTTGAACCCCCTAGTGGTAGTTACTGATTAATTTATAATTAATTATTGATTGCTACTGACCGTACCAAGGCGGGCTCCTATGTTCACTTTGCTTTATGTTTGTCTTGCGTGTTGTTTTCTATTTAGTGTGTAGATGAAGGAATGGGAGTGTGTGTGTGTGTGTGTGTGTGTGTGTGTGTTTGTTATGGTATGACTGTGTGTGTGTTCTGCTTGAGAGGTGGGTGTATTGTTTGTGTTGCGTTTCCTGCTTGAGTCTTTCGTATTTATTTGTTAAACCAGAAAGAATATCGTGTTCACTCATGTACTCAATGTTCATTCAGCTGAAATGAGGGGATATTCTATGACCTAATTTTACAGCTTCGTTTAGTTGCATATAAGCTATAGGATCACCTAGGGGAAATAGAGTCAGTACGATAGTATGACGTATAATTGGAGTGTCATCAATATAAAGTGGAGAAGACGTTATTATTTCCCAGTAAACGCGTTTACGTTAAAACTATTATTCCCATTGCAAACAGTTTGGAGTCAGATCAGACGCCGGGTAAACCGGCGTCTGATCAGGCTTCAAACTGTTTGCCACTTAGATTAAAATAAATAGACGGTTAGAAAAAAGACATATTATCGGTTTCATTGCAATACATTTTCGTTTCGTATGCGTTTAAAGGGGAACTAATAACGTCTTCTCCATTGTACTTTATATGTACTATAAGTACTTTTGCTATAATTATTTTGGCACGATTTCTGGACATTGGCGAAATGGCATTTTCTTTCAGCCCGAATGTATGTTAAGCATTTCCCTGTAGATAGTGAAGTTGGTAGTTTAAGTTATAATGTCTAATCAGGATTAACACTCTTTAACATCCACATAAACTCTTTTTGAGCAGGTAGGTCATTGGAGAATTGTCTTGTATCTATTTACAGACTGCTATAGACAGCCTCCGGTAAACGATGTTGGTCAATTTTCTGAGTTCCCTTAACCCCTTCACTGCCTCACCCCGAGTACGATGTTATTTGCTAATAGTTTTGATCCTGGTCAAACACCAAACGGGGTTTAGTCTGGATCCAAAGTGTTTGACACTCGTTTAAATTTTTAAAAATACCTCAGTTTTAAATTGGAGAAATAAAAGAATACGACGTTGTTTGTTTTTTTAAATAGATGACGTCATGACAGTGAAAGGATTAATCGGGATATGGTAGAAACAAGAGACCGTATTTCTTTGAGGGATAGGTCACCACGTCAAAAGGTACCTCTGTTAGGGTCTTGGTTAAGCTATTTCTCTTTTAGATAGTATGCTGATCTCCAAAGCCTGCTTCAAGCTGTTATACTAATTGCTTCTAAGAAGAGTGTGCATGCAAATAAAACCCATGCAATTATACATCATCCCGTCCTCGCGGCACTGGTTCCGATGCTATTAAGCATTTGATTGGTCAGATTCGAGCTTTTGTTGAGCAAAAGCTCAAATATGACCAATCAAATGCTTGAGAACTATTTAAGACTCAACTCAAATAATGATGCTTTATCCAGTTCTCACGGTTCCGGTCACCATCGACTCTTGCTTTATCCTTTGACTGCCATGGCGTTATCAGCATTAAAACGTTATCGTCTGCTTTTATTTCTCAGAATTCATATTTTAGAAACTATGACTTAAGAAATGTTAAATTGATAGCAAGCATCTTGTATCTTGATCAGACGACGTGTTTTGCTCGGCGTCTGACCAGGTTTAAACTGTTTACACCTTACATGTACGATAGTCAGTGGAGAAAACGTTATTTTTTCCCGTTTAAACGCAAACGAAACGCAAACGCATCGCAGTAAAATGGAGAAAATGACAACTTTTCTAGAATTATGACTATCTATTTTAATCTGAGTGGCAAACAGTTTAGAGATCGATCAGACGCCGGGTTACCCGGCGCCTGATCGGGCTCCAAACTGTTTGCAATGGAAATAACAGTTTTAGCGTAAACGCGTTTATTGGGAAAGAATGTACAAGTATTTGGGGTAAGGCAGTGAAAGGGTTAAGCAACTGTTTACATTAACTATTATACACGGATCTTATTTAGTCGTTGAATATTGTATCAATAAACTCGTTATGAGGATAATGTGATGCGTTGGCGGGGATAATCTCACTTCAACATCATATCCAACAGGCCTAATGAACTTACCTTGGTCAAAGTGATGGTGTATAGGAAAGTAATTTACAGCAGATTGTGTGGTTGGTCGTGCAGTGATGTTATTACCGCGGTCATTACACAGTTAACTCATTTGTGCCCACGATCCAATATATGGGACATAAGCAAACAATGTATACTCTGATCAGACGCCGCATTATGCGGCGTCTGATCAGAGTCTACACTGTTTGCTGATAGGAATTTCAATATAAAACAAAATGCGGATGAAAATTTTGACATGGCATCCCTTTGATAAAAAATGTATGGACTTATCATAAACATGGAAGAATCCACTGGGCGTAAATGGGTTAACTCTTCATACAGTAATGGTCGTGGTTCTCTGCAGTTTGTGACATTAAACTGAATTCAATGTTTCAACTAATTTTCACAAAAGTCAATACTATGTTTAACCAATGCCAAACCTAACAACACAAATATTTGCAAACAGTTTGGATCCTGATCAGACTCGGCGTAACGCAGCGTCTGTTAAGGGTCCCAGCCATTTGACACATGTATCAATGTTTTGTAAATTAAAAGCATATAGAATGTCAATATTTATATTGGAATCTCCCCCCTTACCCCCCCCCCCCCCATAAAAACAAACCAAAAACAAATAACCCTCCCCGACCCCCCCCCCCCCCCCCAAAACAACACAACAAAAAATACGTTATTCTTTGCGAATAAACGCATTGATGCTAAAAACATCATATACTGACACGAAAAAGAAACTGTGCACTTGTTTAGGAATTAAAATTTCCATCCTTTTTAAAAGAAATATAGGCAAATGTGGTATCAAAATGTTTGTAAATATTTCCTTTACACGATGCTTTTGTTTAATCAAATTCGTGTAATTATAAATGCACTTTTAATGCTTGAATGAAGTAGAGGTTGAAAGTCCTAAAGTTTTGAAAAAGAATTTAATCGGTATGTGTAATGTCCTCATCTTGTACTGACCAATTCAATAATTCTCGAACGCATTGTCTTGTGACGTAAATATCTGCCCTGAAATGCTGGCATACTGAATCCTGACTGATCTCTAACGCTTACATTTTGACCGTTATGATGTCGAAGGGTCATGATAGTATTTCGGTGGCAATCAAACTGCCTAGTGACGTTAGAGACGCTGACGTCGGATGAAAGTTGCTGAAGTGTCTAAATTCGTTCGTTTTCTTGAAGCCGTGGTAGCTTTTTAACGAGTTTAATTCAAATATACTATGATTTTATTATTGCATAATCAGTAAAGATATCGGTCAGTGAAAATATGTACTTGTAAACATGTTGCACAGGCAGCACGTGCATAATATTGCATACTAGCCGTTGGTCTGTTTGAATTACATCCAGGTGCTTTAATATTGGGTAAATTAGTGCAATGTGTGTAGAATTATTTTATCACTCATTATACTAAAATTTATAATTCTAAACTTAGTAAACGAAAACGTTACACTCAATATAAAAGTGCACATTTTCTTTTTCGTGTCAGTATAGTAAAGGGTGAAGCAAGAAATCGACGATGAAGCATGGACATAGCTTTACCCATGTGACTGATTAACCCTTAAAGAAAATAGTTCCAATGTTTACAGACATAAACGTGTAACAAACGAAATATTTTCTAAATCCTAGCAGATGGTAGCTTAAAGCAGACTGAAAATAAAGCAGAATGTGCCTTAGGGCACATTCTGCTTTATTTTCAACTTGCTTTAAGTGGCAACCTGTATTTAAAACTAGAAACAGGCTTTTGGGTAATGGGTTAACAAATGATAGAATTAATGCAGAAATTTACTTAGGGTGGGAATCAGGGATACGGGATGTTTGATAAGGAATAAAACTGTTTACAGAAGCGATTCAATGCTCGCACAAGGAGAATGGTACTGCCTTGGATGATCAACTAAAGTACTACTGTTGCAATCAAGCAAATTAGGTTTCTGAAATGATGGCGATTAACCCCTTCACTGCCGTGACGTCATCAATTTAAGACAATAGTCGTCTGCTTTTATTTTTCAAAGTTAATTTTTAGGTATTTTGTCTAAAGAAATATTGAAATGAATGTCAAACAGTTTTGATCTTGATCAGACGCCGCGTTACTGTTTGCAAAATTTAGTGCGTTCGGGGTAAGGCAGTAAAGGGGTTAAACGGAGCATTATCCCTGCAGCAAAGAAATTTCAAAGTGTACAATTAGCAGGGCTGTAGATAAGAGGGAGTAAGCTGAACAAGGCAAACATTTTCTAACTTATTCCAACACCAAATCCTATGGTGTCACTACACATTAGAATCGTCCCTTTGATACGATTCCAATAAGTAGTAGCACCACAGGGTTTAATGCAGAAATAAAGATTTCAGTTTTGAGAATTCTCCCCTCATCTGGAGGCCTGAATTAGTCTGGCAGAGGAATAAAGATTTGCTAAAATGTGTCCTTGTTGATATTGATACCTAAAGTACAGCGCTCCCTCTCTACAACGAAACCTACTGGGAGACAAAAAGTGTGTTCGTTGTTCGGAGGGAGTCGTTATAGAAAGGGAAATTGGCTTACATTGGCTTACATTTGCAAAAAGCTTGAATCCAGATCAGGCGTCTGATCTGGATTCAATCTGTTTGTCACTCGTCATAATATTGTTTCTATCAAAATGTCTAATATGTAAATTTGAGAAAACCAGCAGACGACAATTTTAAGCAGACGATATTGCAGCCGTGACAGCTTTAAATATAATTGTCTGATTTTGGGAACAGCGACGAGGGTCGTTGTAAGGAGGGAATCGTTGTTTGGAGGACCTTTGTAGAGAGGGAGCACTGTCATTTAGATCTGACTGAGTTGAATCATTGCACCCCAGTTCTTCTAGAAAGAGTCTGCGCTTTTCGAAATTTCACCTTATCATGTTCATCTTTGTGATATTTTACATTTTTCATCTTCAGCGAATAAATACGAAATACTCAAGCAGGAAACGCAACACAAACAATACACCCACCTCTCAAGCAGAACACACACACAATATCACACACACACACATACACATACATATATACACACACGCGCAATACCGTTCCTTCATCTACACACTAAATAGAAAACAGCACGCAAGACAAACATAAAGCAAAGTGAACATAGGAGCCCGCCTTGGTACGGTCAGTAGCAATCAATAATCAATTAGAAATTAATTATTAATAACCACTGGGGGGTTAAACCTGGGTTTAGGGGCGCCTAACCTCACTCTTATCTCCTATATTCAACTATAGAAAAGAACAGTGTACATAAAATATAAACCCTGTTCCACAACCTTACAATCATAAAGACCGCCAACACAGTAAGTAAATACATGTAAAACATCTAACAAAAATTCTATGACAAGAAGATTATTAGTAACACGGGAAAGAATTAAAGATTGTTCGCGTTTACTCCATTTTGCGATTGCAACTTTCGTCGTAAAATCAATGAAATAATTCAAACTCGTTTTTCTCTTAATTTGAACAATGTCTGCACACATTGTGTGTAGTGGTCATCAATTAATAATTAATAAGTCACCATGGGCGTCCAATATTGTGCTAGTCCGTAAGAAGAGTGGCAAATTACGCATGTGCGTGGACTATCGCATGCTTAATAACAAGACTATAAAGGACGCGTACGCACTTCCGAGAGTAGAAGACGTTTTTGATTGTCTTCGCGGAAATTTTTTCTCTACCATAGATATGAAAAGTGGCTACCACCAGGTTGAACTAGAGGAACAACACAAGGAGAGAACGGCATTCACTGTAGGACCTCTAGGCTTCTTCGAGTTCAATAAGATGCCATTTGGACACTCAAATAGCCCCGCGACGTATCAGCGCTTGGTGGAGGAATGTCTGGGCGACTATAACATGAAGATTTGCGTAATTTACCTAGACGCCATTATAGTTTTTAGTGATACTTTTGAACAGCATCTTGAGAGGCTACATTTGATTCTTACTAGACTGAAAGAATGCGGAATCAAGTTATCGTCTGAAAAATGTTATTTCACACAGAGAAAGGTAAAGTTCCTTGGTCATGTTGTAAGTTAGCACGGTATCGAAACAGATCCAGACAAAATCACAAAGATAAAGGATTATCCGAGACCATCAAACCCGGATGAACTAAGATCATTTCTGGCATTTTGCGGTTATTACCGTAAGTTTGTTAAAGACTTTGCAAAAGTCACTAGGCCACTTTCAAATTTGTTGCCACCAACCTCAGCAAAGAGGAAAAACAAATGTAAAAAACAGACGGTAGAATGGAAATGGGAAGATGAGCATCAGAAAACTTTCGACAAGCTAAAGGAAATTTTGACAACCCCTCCAATATTGGCTTACCCAAATTTTGATGAACCTTTTGAAATACACACAGACGCAAGTTCTCTTGGTTTAGGAGCAGTACTCTACCAGAAACAAGAAGAAAAGAAAAGAGTTGTAGCATATGCGAGTAGGAGTTTAAAGAAATCGGAGAAAAGCTACAGTGCTTTCAAACTTGAATTTTTGGCGTTAAAATGGGCAGTTTCTGAGAAATTTTCTGATTATCTTTTAGGCAATACATTTACAGTATATACAGATAACAATCCACTGACACACACATATTAACATCTGCAAAACTAGATGCCACAGGACAAAGATGGGTTGCAGCTTTAAGTGATTACAATTTCAACAAGTACCCACATGGAATTCACCGTATTACCAACAGCAACAACAATATTACCCTCAACAGCAGCCACAGAATACTACTCAGTATCAACCTCAAGGCCAACCATACTTTCAACAACAGCCGTACAGACCAGTTGGATGGAGAATTCAGAAATACTTCAGGGGACCAAGAAGTTAGCGACCAAGAGGTCAAGGACCGTTTAGGGGACAAGGTCGGGGAGATCATTCTTATAGACCTACTAGACCTGTAGCTAGTACAACCTTCCTACCTGAATGTTATGCTTGCCACCTTAGGGGACACATCGCAATGAACTGTCATTTAAACAGATAGGTGCTCGCATCGAGGGTCTTAATTCGAGCACAGCGGATCAGCATAAGGACCCAAAAGAACCAACACTTGTAGGAGAAGTGAACGAGGTTAATGTCAAGGTTGACGGTATTTTAGCAACAGCTTTGTGTGACACAGGTTCATGCATATCAACTTGTTCCGAGGATTTTTACAATAGGAATTTTAAAACTAAGGAGCTGAACTCTTTGAATAATATTTTATGCGTTGAATGCGCAGATGGCAGTAATCTACCATATAAAGGCTACATAGAAGCAGATTTGGAAGCTATTGGTATATCTAAAGCCAAACAACAAACTTGTTTATTTCTGGTAGTTCCAGATACAGACTTTAATAAGAAGACTCCATTACTGTTAAGAACTAATATTTTGAATGAGCTACTTGATGATTGCAAAATGGAACATGGAGTTAGATTTCTTCAAAAGGCAAATTTAGTTACGCCTTGGTATATGGCTTTTCGTTGTCTTACCATCAGAGAAAAAGAACTTAGAAAGAACAAACATAGGATAGCAACAGTTAGGAATGCTGAATATCAACAAATTAGAATTGGACATAATCAGTCAATAAACATCAGATGTGTAGCAGAAAAGGATATTGACCATCAACCAATTCTTCTCTACCACAATTTTTGGATTTAACACCTGCAGTTGTACATTCACCTAACGACAGTAAGCAAGAAATCATAGAAAATATTTCCAACTTAACTACAAATACAGTTAACATTGCACCTAAGGCCATAATCGCAGAACTACAACCTGTTACAGTTGATGATACTGTTTACGAGGAGACTAATGAGAAAGAAGAGAATATTTGGGAGAATATGCATATTGGAGGAGATTTAGAAGAGGAACAGGAAAAACAACTTAGGGATTTATTGAAAAGTCATGAGGACATATTCTCAAAAGGAGATACAGACATAGGCCACTGTGATTTATTCAAACACAGGATAGAACATCATAATGACATACCATTCAAACAACGACATCGACGCATACCACCTGGCATGGTCGAAGAGGTACGCAAACATTTAGAGCAGCTTTTGGCGGGAGGTATAATTAGGAAATATAAGTCACCATGTTACATTTGGTGCCCAATGTAAATAACCCATAGGGTAGTTTAAATGAAATACATGTAAAAATAAGAAACTCGTGGAGTGTTCTTTAGTAAGAATTCAGTACTAATTCTTGTGTAGAGGGGATGTGTGTAGCCGGGTAGAGATTATGGTGAAATGGTTGAATGGCTTTAGCTGGGTGACTCGGTAGCTCAGTGGTTAGAGCGTTGGCATGGTAAGCCAGAGGTCCTGCGTTCGAGGCCCAGTTGGGTCACAACTTTTTCACCATGTTACACTAGTTTATGCAATAATACAGAAAATAAAATGACAATTACCTTAGCGTCTTATGCCATCGTTTGAATCCAACACCTTTACATGTTTCTGTCAGAAAGCAATTTTAGAAAATAGGTAAATATAAAAAACACGATTTTCAAATTCCGGTTTAAACGAAAATCTGCTTTATGGCTGGCTTCAAGTCCATTTGAGTTTTTGGTTTCAACTTTTTATTGTTTTTATTGTTTTCACCGGACGTTGAAGATTTTTATGCAATTTTCTTGATTTTCTCTCTCTCAACTGAGGACAGTTGGGAATTAAAATAGGAAAAGGGTAGGAAATTATCGTTTTATTGTCCAGAATCTGATTTAGAAATGGGTTTTGATCTTTTACTTGAACTTTAGTCACTGCTACTAACCTTGTTATAGTTAACACGGTATCCGTTTCAGTGCTATCAGGTTTGAGCAAATGAACTTTGGATGCTGGATTTATGATGCGTTTTAATTATTTGAACTCCATTACACACTTGAAAATTTGGATGTATTTCCGGTTTACCCCACCAACATTTGTAGCTACGATCCATGAATTTAGAGGGTTTATGCTATAAAGATTATTTTCCCTGACCTAACTTTACAGCTTCTTGATTTTTGTATACGCTATGCGAACATTTGTAATCGCTTGGAAGTGATTTATCCCTGGGGAAACCGTTCTATGAGAAGACATGTAATTGAGTGACAGAAATATCTTATAGCAAAGCACTTTGTAATAATCGGTTTGGCATAAATACTAGACACAAACGCCACACGTATTTCAGTTTTACAGTAGCTGGAAGTGGATACATAAAGCTTTACAAACAGGGTTCATGCCAAATCAAACGTTTGAGTTGAGTCTGTAATATTTCTTAAGCATTTGATTGGTCAGGTTTGAGCCAAGGCTCAAATCTGACCAATCAAATGCTTGAGAAAGCACTCAGATTCAACACAAACGCTTTATAAGCGTTTGGTCAGTGCAGCCCTTTGTACAGGGTCTGCAATTGTTGTATATCTAAAAGTTAAGGTCAATATACACTGGTCTTATATCAAGAATCAAATACACACTGGTCATTGACAAATAAGTCAATTATAATATACAGCATCGTAAGTGCCTAATATTGTTCATGGTGTCAAATATGACATATTGTTAGATAAGCTTGGCTTCGTCTTGTCCAACATATATTACTTATTTATCCTCGTAAAGTCCTAACACTCAATCAGGATTCCAGCGTTTTACTTTTTCACTGCCAAGATTTATCGTCTGCTTATCCCTCTAACCGCCAAAATATCGTCTGCATTTGTAGCGTCGTCTGCGATATGTTTAGTTCAACTTTAGGGCTGTTTGACCTGAGGAAATGTCAGACGATTGTCAAATAGTTTGGGTCCTGATCAGACGCCGCGTAACGTCTGATCAGAATTCAACCTGTTTGCAAATCGCGTTTTGGCGCCATTGGCAGTGAAAGAGTTAAGTGCACGCTAACGACCAATTAGTATTTCCATTGCAAATAGTTTGATCATGATACAGTGGAGACATGAAATCGTTATTCTTCCCAACAAATGCGTATACCCTAAGACTATTATTTCCATTGACAACCAATTAGAGCCAGATCAAACGCCCGGTAACACGGTATCTGACCTGACTCCAACCTTTTTGCCATTCAGATTAAAATAATTGGTCAGAATTGTCAAATCCTTGTCATTATCTACATGTTATTTCTTATGTGGGTTATTGAATTTGTCCTGGTCATGAAAGCATTCTATAAGAAAGTAATTATCAGTAAGTGATTAAGTGGTATAGCGTTGTTTGATACTAATCCTGCGAAAACTTCCAATCAGCTCATTTACGGTGATAGTCTCGTTTTACATTTCGTAGTTAAGTTTGAGGTTTACTAAGTTGAATGGGGACTCTTTGAATTAACCTGTCAAACTGTCGGTTATTGTCTGCCTACTACAACAGCTACATGTATCTGAGAAAGAAAGGAAACATCTGTAGACTCAAACACGTTTAATCCTTTCACTCTCAAAGTGTTCGTGATATTTTACCCCTTCACCGTTTCAATGTCGTCTGCTTCAATGTTGTTGTCTGCAATGTCGTTTAAGAGTTAAGAAATAAGGTAGTATGACGGACGAAACTTCAAATCGAGTGTCAAACAGTTTGGGTCCTGATCAGACGCCGCGTTACGCGGCGTCTGATCAGGATCAAAACTGTTTGCAAACACGCTTTTAAGCGTCATTGAGAGTGAAAGGGTTAAGCTAATCATATCCGTCTTTCAAAGTTATCACATTTATGGCTAGATATTGTAATAATGAACTTTCCCCGGTATACTTGCTGGAATGTTTCATTATAAATATATAAGGGTGATCTAAAGACACTGTAGTGTTTTTCCATTAAGAGGAATATTTTAATATGATATAGCAGATGAAGCGCCGCATTACGAGCTATCGCACAAGGGTTTACACGGTTTACCAATGTTTTATATGAAATGATCTGCTGTGTGGACAAACCCTGTAGCGTATTTGAATCACCCCTGTACGAGAGTATATCTATAATGAAATATTCCAGCAAGAAGATAGGGATAGTTCATTGCAACATGCAGACATTGAACCCTAGCGACGAGTATAGTCGTCATTAAAAATCATATACCTATCAAGAGTAGACTTGTCCTATGCAAACAGAAGGAGCCCTCTGATCAGGGTCTTCATTGTTTGTCATTTTGTAAAATATTGTTAAAAACACCCTAATTATTCAAAAATGGGCTAAATTTAATTGTAAACTGGAATTATCCATTTAAAGTTGCAGGGGTGAATGAGTTAAGCGAGCTCGAGTTATAGAAATGGAACGGAATATTGACACATACGTTCGTCTTTCGCGAGATTTTGTTAAGACTCGACTAGATCTAGTTTTTACGCAATTAAATGAAAGGAAACATCTGTTTTTTTTCTTCTGTAACGTATCTTATTGCTCACAGTGGAGGCTCAGCTATATAAGAAACTTGCCCAGCCGTTATTGAATATTCTCCAATAAGCTATCGAGATACCAATGTCAGGTGCCTAGTGTTTCCTGCTTATTGAGGTTGGTATAGTTTACCCAGGCACTCGGAGTACAGTATATACTAGGTAACTGTTTTGTGCATGTGAGGCGATAAGTGGAATCAATGTAACATATTATATCCTTGGATTACAATTGTTCTAAGGCTATTGTTTTGTGTGCTTTTCTATCTAGCGGGATTATGTAATCCAATGAAGAAGCATGCTAAGTAAATATACATGTACCTAAATATAAACAGTTAAGAGTCTAAATAGTGAATCAGATTAAGCGATTTTTTGGAATACAAGTGGTGTATATTCGGCGATCACGTGACCAGGGTGAATCAGATTACATGGTGTGTCACCATGGGTTGTGTTAATGTGAAGTTACAGCAGCGGAAGTTCTCAAAGGTTGGCCAGAAACCATTTGAGGCCTCCAATAAACCGCCAGTATTAAATTCAAGACAAAGGGCTGTACTGAAGAACAACTGGCAAGTGTTGAAATTACATATCGTTAACGTCGGAGTCATCACATTTGTAGGGTAAGTTACAGTGGAGAATCTGTTATTTAATATTACGTCATTGGTGACGTCATACATGTTACCTTTTGCTCCTTGAAGTTTAAAATTAGTTACATTTGTTACAATTTCACCCTCAATGTTAGAAGTCTAAATTGACAATGTTATATAAACCTTGTTTGAAGTGGCCACTTGTAGTTGAAGAACACCTGTTGTGCATTTTTCGTATATAACTTGTGGTATAACTGTGCAAATAAGGTATGTGACGACGTCGTGTACTCATGGTGTCATTACATTGCGTTCCATATCCTACGTCATCACTGTTTCATGTATAGTTAATATATATTTTTCATGTAATCGGAACATGGTAAATATTAAATCTACAAGAAACTGTTTATATCTAACCAATATAAAAAATATTCTAGATTTACTCGTATCTTCTGAATGAATGTTGTTTATTAGGAACTACCTTTTTTCTCTGTCTTCTTAAGTTTATTGCGTAATTTGCCGTAGGATGGGTCCGTTACAAGTTTTTTATAAAAAAAATTTTACATTTGTGTTTATATATAAATGGATTTATGAAACTCGTTGATTTAGAAAACGAAAAGAACTCGTTTTCTAAAAGACTCGTTTAATAAATCCAATACATTATGAGCATGTGTGTAATATCCTATATATGTTGACATAGTGCGGACCTAATGTAAGGTGTTAATCTGTATAGAAGCTTTCTGAATAATAAGTGTTGTTCTGCATTCACTTGCTTTCTGTTATAAAGTACATGTATTTCAATATGACTTCTATCATAAATTAGGTAGGAATTGCTTTGCTCGTTTGCCAATGTTGAGACATCCCCTTAAACATATAATAAAGTAAGCTTTAAAACTACAATTGTCAGTATAGTCTATTTTAAACATATTTTATTTCCATATATTTATATACAATGAAATAGGACCGAATTATCAGTTCTGACAACAATAGATTCGACATTCCCCGTAGAGTGTATATATACAAATACACAAGTAGATCTACTAACGATCGATCAGGATCCATAGTATTTGACACTCAATACGATAATATTTTAGTAAATTTAACTACAATTTGAATTTGAGAAATAAAACCTGACGCCAACTGTTTAAAGTAGGTGACGTCATGATAGGGGAAATGACGCCATGCAGTAATGGCGTTAACAGTACTTATACGTACAGTAGAACCCCTCTATTACGACCACTAAGTTACATGTCAAATATTAGTCGTTTAAAACAGGTGACTACTTAAAGCAATGTGAAAGTGGAACAGAAAGCTCCTATAGGAGCTTTCTGTTTCACTTTCACATTGCTTTAAGCTGTCATCTGTTGTTTATACAGACAATTAGCCTTCTTTTTAATGGTCGTAATAGAGAGGTTCTACTGTACGTTATCAAACAATGTAACTGAGTAAGGCACTGTTTATTCTTAATCTGAGATCAAAACAAAAATCGTTAACATTGCAAGAAATTGTTACTTCCTAGGTGTGTGAAGTTTGCACGACATTCGACAATTCGACATTCGACCTTTCACAAATGAAAGGTCGAACAGCTGTCGAATTTCGACTTTCGACATTTAAGCTTTCACATAATGTAACAAATTTTGTCGATCGACAATTCAGCTTTGCCATAATGTCGAAATATTGTCGAAATTCGACGTTCGACATTCAACATTTTTGAAACACACTACTCTGTCGAACTGATGTCGAATTTCGACACTTATACAAAGTCGGGAAATTGTCGAACTAGGGTCGAATTTCGACGTTCGACAAACTGCAAGTAAGGGGAAAAGTCGAAATATTGTCGTAATTCGACGTTCGACATTCAACAGTTTCAATACACATTACTTTGTCGAACTGATGTCGAATTTCGACGTTCGACACTTATACAAAGTCAGGAAATTGTCGAACTAGGGTCGAATTTCGGCGTTCGACAAACTGCAAGTAAGGGAAAAAGTCGAAATACTGTCTAAATTCGACGTTCGACATTCAACATTTTTAAAACACATAACTTTGTCGAGCTCATGTCGAATTTCGACGTTCGACACTTATACAAAGTCGGGAAATTGTCGAACTAGGGTCGAAGTTCGACGTTCGACAAACTGCAAGTAAGGGAAAAATCGAAATATTGTCGAAATTCGACGTTCGACATTCAAAATTTCTTCAACACATTCCCTCTGTTGAACTGATGTCGAATTTCGACGTTCGACAATTTGCCGGACCCGGGAAAAGTCGAAATATTGTTGAAATTCGGCGTTCGACATTCAAAATTTCTTCAACACATTACTATGTCTAACTCATGTCGATTTTCGACGTTCGACATTCAAAACTTCCTAAACACATTACTTTGTCGACTTCATGTCGAATTTCGACGTTCGACACTTATACAAAGTCGGGAAAATGTCAAACTAGGGTCGAATTTCGACGTTTGACAAATTGAAAGTAAGGGAAATAGTCCAAATATTGTCGGAATTCGACGTTCGACATTCAAGATTTCTTAAACACTATTGAACTTATGTCGGATTTCGACGTTCGACAATTTGCTGAACCTGGAAAAGTCGAAATATTGTCGAAATTCGACCTTCGACATTCAACAATTCTTAAACACATTCATTATTGTCGACCTAATGTCTACTTTCGACGTTCGACAAGTGGTCTGGCAGGGAAAAGTCGAAATATTGTCGAATTTCGACATTCGACATTACAACAAAGCCGGTAAAGTGTCGAATTTATGTCGAAATTCGACATTCGACAAATTGCAAGACAGGGCTATAGTCGAATTATTGTCGAATTTCGACGTTCGACATTGTCCTTTTGCAAAATGTCGAAATTTTGTCCAAATTCGACGTTCGACTTTCAACATATCTTAAACACATTCACTATGTCGAATTTATGTCGAATTTCGACGTTCGACAATTTGCCGGGCCAGGAAAAAATCAAAATATTGTCGAATTTCGACATTCGACATTTCAACAAAGCCGATAAAGTGTCGAATTTATGTCAAAATTCGACATTCGACAAACTGCCAGACAGTGAAATAGTTGAAATATTGTCGAATTTCGACATTCAATATTGTCCTTTCTCCAAAATGACTGAAATTTGACGTATCTTAAACACATTCACTATGTAGAATTTCGACGTTCGACAATTTGCCGGGCCATGAAAAAATCGAGACATTGTCGAATTTCGACATTCGACATTTCAACAAAGCCGGTGAAGTGTCGAATTTATGTTGACTTTCGACATTTGACAAATTGCCAAACTGGGACATAGTCGAAATATTGTCGAATTTCGACGTTCGACATTGTGCTTTTACCAAACTGTCGAAAATTTGTCGAAATTCGACGTTCGACTATTAACAAATCTTAAACACATTAACTTTGTCGCATTTATGTGGAATTTCGACATTCGACAATTTGCCGGGCCTGGCAAAATCGAAATATTGTCGACTTTTGACATTCGTTATTTCAACAAAGCCTGTAAAGTGTCGAATTCATGTCGATTTTCGACATTCGACAAATTGCTAGACAGGAAATTGGTCGAATATTGTCGAAGTTCGACTTTCGACATTGTCGTTTTACCAAAATGTCAAACAATTGTCGAAATTCGACTTTCGACAATTTGCCGGGCTGCAAAAGACGACATATTATCGTAATTCGACGTTCGACTTTCAATATTTCTGAAACACATTCACTATGTAGAGCTTATGTCTAATTTCGACGTTCGACAATTTGCCGGGCAGGGAAAATTCGAAATATTGTCGAAATTCAACGTTCGACATTCAAAATTTCTATAACATATTTACTAAGTCGAACCTATGTCGAATTTCGACGTTCGACAATTTGCCGGACCGGGAAAAGTCGAACAATTGTAGAAATTCGATATTCGAAATTTCTCAAACATAACATTTCGAAATTTTGTCGAAATCAGAAGTCAACTCTCTTAAAACACCACAGTCATGTGCGGATTAGATAGTTAAACATCTATGAAAATCCTACAGTCACACCTGTGTCCATCGGTCCTCAAAAAGAAGTGCATTTACAAAGACAATAATGGACATGTATTTTGGTGCAGGACAAAAGAAAAGTAGAACGCTGTCATAAGGTCTATCTGCATCACTTTTGCTCTGCAGTCACGTGTTTAATAAAGTGGATGTTTTGTGTCTGCCCGACTTATAAAGTTATAACTGTATGAATTGTGTGTCTATTTAGTTGTAAGATTGATAAATGAAGTTATTAGGTTTGCATGCAGTGTCCATGTATTGCGTATATGATTCACGTGCTGAGTCGATGAACTGAAGCAGTCAGCAAATCAAATTTTCTTCATCCTCATAGAGTTTTTGGCGCCGATATTTGAGAAAGGACATGGTCTGATTGGCTAAGGTTACATATTTCACTGACTGCGGTTTAAAGACTTTTCCTCAGTCCATTGAGGGACCACCAGCATATTGTTCTGGAGCTGTCAATGTAACTGTAAAGCATGTGCAAGACAATCTCAGTTTACCTGGTGTGGTCCAGATTATACTCATGCTCTAGTGATTTCCAATGGTTATTTCTAACAAAACTATAAAATATAAAGGTCCGGTCTCACATAAGACGATTCAATGGTTCAATGTGCACAAGACCCATGCTTTTTGCAAGGAAATTGACAGTAAATAATCTGAAAAGGCGTTATGACCAAAATGTCGTCAGGAGATGTCTTTAAGTTATATATTGCATGGCTTTCACGAGTCTCACACTTGCCACATTCCAAAATATAGGTCAATGGCGTACCTATTGTACTTATGCGCAACTGGATCCAAATATTGAGCGTTTTGGAGACGACCCATGTTGATAACCAATTTGAATGACGAATCAATGACTGGAACGTTGCCGCTTTAATTCTGCGTAGGTTTGCCCAAATATGGAGCTCCTTGGTCAGTTTGATCCCCACAATACAGACCAATAAATTATTGGAACCTTTACTCACTGACCAATTACATAACTTTCGTGTTAGAACCCCTGAGCAGCTAGTATAAATATCAAGGGCACCAGTCAGAATCCTTACAATGAGTCTCATCTAGTTTGAAGCTTAAAGCAGACTGAAAGTAAAGCAGAACGCGTCTCAATGCGCATTTTGCTTTACTGTTAACCTGCTTTAATTGGTCACCTATATTCAATACTAGAAACAGTCTATGGAGCAAATTGGTTAATGTTCACGGACAACACATATTGGTTGACCAATTAACCCATTGCTCCATATACGCATTTCAATTCACTCCAACACTATAAAAATAGTTTCTGCCTTGACAGTCACCAATATTTATCAAAACAAATATATTCTATTTACCCATTACCACATAGCCCGTTTCTTCGTTTTTAAGATAGGTGAATAACTGATACTTAAAGCAGATTGAAGGTAAAACAGAATGCGCCTTAAGGCACATTCTGCTTTACTTTTAGTCTGCTTTATGATACAGTTTCATGACTGTATAAATTGGAAGTATTTTCGTCAGTGAAGGAATAAATTAGAGGCGTATTTATTGGGTAAAGCAGTCTGAACTTGAAACAGAACGCGCCCTATAAGGCGCATCATGTTTCAATCTATATCTGCTTTAAGTGATCAGATACAGGAAGGTAAACGTTTGCTTAACTCATTACTCCACAGATACGCATTTTAACATCTTTCATTTTCCACTTTTTGCCAAAAATAGTTCTAGTCTATACATTCAAGACTATTAATTATAAGTAACATTCTCTATAATCTAGCAGATGGTATTCTAAAGCTTAAAGCAGGTTGATAGCAAAGCAGAACTTGTCTTTACTTGCATTCTACTTAACTCTAAACCCGCTTTAGGTGGTCACCCATCTTCAATACTAGAAACAGCCACATGTCAATGGTTTCGGATTGAAGACCACCGACCTACACCTAAAACAGTTTGTCTTATGAATGTTCTATCTTAGTATAGAAATGGCATTCTACCAGTGTAAGATAATCCGTACATGCAAGATTACTGAAAACAGTGAAGGATCAGCACATTGGCCCTCCCATGTGACCAATATAGTCCTGGTATAATCAGTATATACACCGTATCTATATGTAAAATATTACTTAACTCTATCACATAGTAACTCGTACATTTAAGGTTATTGAAGATTTGATCGTGAGCAATCTTTAATATGTCAATCAACTTACCGACGATACGCCTATATAAAATTGCACAAAATACATATTATTGTATAATTTTTATAGTGTAGACCCAGCCCAGTGGGCTCTGGTAGGAAACATCCGGCCCGGTGTGATCTCTTTGCGGTCTAGCTGTACCAAAATTTACACCAATAAGTTACACAGCAGGTTAAACAAGTATAAGATTAACAGTGTAGACCTAGATAAAAATAGTTCGGTAGAAGACCTTTAATCTGGATTCAAGCCGTTTTTCGTATAAATGTACAGGTTATACACTTACATACAATTACAAAATATTAGTGCGTGGTACAGTAATTCATACTTGTCAAATACATGTAGTAAACAGTGTATAACTAGATCAAAGGGCTCTTCTAGGCACATTCGGTCCAGTCCGCAATTGCGCCCATACGTATACAGAATAAATCGCACGACTCCCGAAGACTTATCCGCACTATCTGCCGTTAAATTGTCGAAATTTGAAATTTGATACTTTTAGTTCATTTCCCGACTTTATAGAATTGTTTAATGTTTGACACTTTGGTGAAAGGACAATGTCGAACGTCGAAATTCGACAATTATTCGACTATTTCCCTGCCTGGCAATTTCTCGCAAGTCGGAATTCGACAATAATTCGACATTTTCCCTGCCAGGGTACTTGTAAAACGTCAAAATGCGACATAAGTTCGACATATTGAATGTGGTAAAGAAATGTTGATTGTCAAATGTCGAATTTCGACAATATTTCGACTTTTTCTAGGCTCGCCAAATTATTGAACGTCTAAATTCTACACAAGTTCGACATAGTGAATGTTTTAAGTAGTGTTGAAAGTCGAACATCGAATTTCGTCAAATTTTTGACATTTTGGTAAAAAGGACAATGTCGAACGTCGAAATTCGACACTATCTCGAACTTATGTCGACTTTGGATAAATGTCGAATTTCGACAATATTTCGACTTTTCCCGGGTCCGGCAAATTGTCAAACGTCGAAATTCGACCCTAGTTCGACAGAGTGAATGTGTTTAGGAAATCTTGAATGTCGAACGTCGAATTTCGACAATATTTCGACTATTTCTATTACTTGCAATTTGTCGAACGTCGAAAGTCGACCCTAGTTCGACAATCTCCCGACTTTGAATAAGTGTCGAATGTCGAAATTCGACATTATTTCGACATTTTCCGGGCTGGCCACTTGTCGAACGTCGAAATTCGACACTAGTTTGAACTTAGGTCGACTTTGGATAAATGTCGAATGTCGAAATTCGACAATATTTAAACATGTCGAAATTCGACATGAGTTCGACATAGTAATGTGTTGTAGAAATTTTGAATGTCGAACGTCGAATTTCGACAATATTTCGACTTTTCCCGGGTCCGGCAAATTGTCGAACGTCGAAATTCGACATAAGTTCAACAGAGGGAATGTGTTGAAGAAATTTTGAATGTCGAACGTCAAATTTCGACAATATTTCGACTTTTCCCTTACTTGCAGTTTGTCGAACGTCGAAATTCGACCCTAGTTCGACAATTTCCCAATTTTGTATAAGTGTCGAACGTCGAAATTCGACATCAGTTCGACAAAGTAATGTGTTTTGAAAATGTTGAATGTCGAACGTCGAATTTCGACAATATTTCAACATTATGGCAAAGCTGAGTTGTCGATCGGCAAAATTTGTTACATTATGTGAAAGCTTAAATGTCGAAAGTCGAAATTCGACAGCTGTTCGACCTTTCATTTGTGAAAGGTCGAATGTCGAAATGTCGATTGTCGTGCAAACTTCACACACCTACATTTTAGTGCATTTCGTTTGCGTATAAAACGGTAAATTAAAACATCTTTTCCACTTTACAGTCGGTCTGTGATTATGTGTTGGTCTTTTGTACAGTGGAAAAGACGTTTAAGCTTAAAGCTATTTTTTCCATTGCTAACCCGGCGTCTAATCTGGCTCCAAACCGTCTGCCATTCATATTCATATGAACAATGAGACATTTTAAAATGCATGTTTTCTACACTTTATTGCACTGCGTTTGCGTTTCGTCACTGTGTGTGTTTGCCTTTTGTATATTGCAGCATGTTTGAGACCAGGCCAGATTTAAAGGAAGTGTTTTCAACTTTCCGTGGTAAAGACATAGCAGAGCTAAAGAGCTCAGGACTTATTCGAGCCCACGCCTTACGGGTAATGGCGACAGTGGACAAGTGTCTTTCCAGATTAGAAGAGCAGGGCAACTTCGTTAAATTCCTCAGGGAGCTTGGAGCTCAGCATGTCGACTACAGCGTTAACATTAATCAAATACAGGTGGGTAAACTACGTTATTCTGACGTCATTGATGACGTCATGCAGTGTTCAAACCGTTATTATTTCCCAATAAACGCGTTTATTTCCAGTACAAACAGTCTGGAGCCAGATCAGACGCCGGGTAATGTAAGACGACGACAATACTTTAACATCAATGACGTCATGGTAGTGAAGAGACTAAAGCAGACACATATATTTGATGTTGAATAGGCCAAATAAATAGAGGATCTGTCATGAGTGCTCATTAATTATCATTTTTAATAAACGAGTCTACTCAAATAATATGATACGAGCCTTGACGAGCGTTATATTGTTTTTACTCGACGAGTTTATTAAAAATGATAAACAATGAGCACGAATGTGAGATCCTATTTATCACATAAACATTTTAAAATAATCTGAATAAGGGGAGATCCTTTGAAAGCACAGAAAACAAAGCAAATACTGAAAATTGCAGACTCGGTTTATTTGAGTCTGTTCATGAGCAATACTTAAAACCCTATTAAGTCAACTGAATCTGTAGTTTGCATTTTTTCCGTCGTGTTTATTTTCCGCAAAAACTTGGCCTTTTTACGATAACGTCATGGCAAATGACGTCATTTGGCTCCCCTGTCATGCAGCGCTTGTGGTCGAACAGTTGGGGCCGGAGCCTAAATATTGATATTTCACTCTCAATTATTGAATGGCTTTATTGCACAGAGGCGGTTTTCAATAAAATGATGTGATAAGCGTATTACTTGCCCTGATAACAGCTTTACCGGCGTCTACTGGGACTCCAACTGCTTGTAGGCCAGTATACGCCGATACACCCAGGAATCCACATTATTTGGCAAACAGTTTGGATCCAGATCAGACGCCGCATATTGAACATTTCTTTAGTTTAAAACAAAACCTTATTTAAGCTTATTTTGACTTTTTTCGCAGACGATATATTTGAAGCAGACGGCAATTTAGCATGATAAGGGTTATTGTACTTTTAATAGCAATAAATACTGAAAGTGCTTACTGAATTTATATGGCTTATAAGAGCCTGAAATATTTTTATTTTTTTCTGTCAATAGATGTCCCCCTTCCAATGAGGCCCTTTACCCGTTTGGAACCTAAGCGGTTTCCTGACCCCTCGCTGGTGAATCCACTTTATTTATACCTTTCTACACTCCTGGGGCCCGTTTTACTAAACAACGTACGCAAATTATTTGCGTAAGTCAAAATTTTAATTTTTAATTCTTATTTTTATCATCACTTGCTACAAACAGCAAATAGCCAGATCAGAGGACGCGCTTTTTAGCGCGTTCTCTGATCTGGCTATTTGCTGTTTGCAAACGTTTTTGATCGAAAAATAAGAGTAAAACGATTTTGACTTACGCAAAAATTTTGCCCCGGGTTTACTTCTCACGTTATACAGAAACGTGAATGTTTTAAAGAAATTAACATGTTATGCAGTTTCTTGCATTGCGGTTTCGTTTCGCTTCGTTTAAACTGGAAAGCATATATCTTATCCCCTGAACCATCTTGCATCATCTTGTTCGATGAGAAATTATAAAAGCTCCTACAACTCGGCTAATAAATTAACAGACTATCTGAAACCCCATGCGTGCCGCACCTATGGTTCTAGTCAATTTCAATTAATAAAATATCAAATAACATATTCTAATTCTTCACTTGCTTATCACAGTTTTACTAGTGCTTGAAAGAAAATAGCCAGTACAGTAGAACCTCTCTATAACGACCACCAAATTGTGCTAAATATCATGTATTTGAGGCAGGTGACTGTTTAAAGCAATGTAACATTGAAACAGAAAGCTCCTTCAGGAGCTTTCTGTTTCACTGTTACCTTGCTTTAAGCTGGCACCTGTCTTTATTCAATCAATTAGCCTTCATTTAAGCGGTCGTAATAGAGAGGTTCTACGGTACTTGCAAACAGCTTTGTTTCAGATCTAAAATGCATATTCATGTTTATTGGGACAAGACCTTTCCATGTACGCAAACATTCCGACCAAATGACCTTGACCCTGAACTTAGGGTCCGCGTCTAGGTTTCGAAATCGGGGTTGAGGTTTCAAAAAAGAGCTTACAATTCCCATGTCCCTTGAGGTATTGCTTTCATATTTGTTTTACATTATGTAGATGGACATGACCGTTTCATTCACGCAAAATGTTTGACCTCAATGACCCTGACCTTGGGCCCGCTTTTAGGTTTCGAAATATGCGTTGAAACTGCTTATCACTCCTATGTCAGTTAATGATTTGCTGTAGTATTTGGTACATAATTATGTACATGGACAATATTTTTCCATGCACCAAAAAAAGTCTGACCCCTGTGATCTTGATCTCAAACTTCGTCTTCTTTTGCTTAAGTTCGCAGTGTGCGCTTGTGAGATTGGTTGTCTCCATGAGAACATTTAATTAAAGTTGGCGCCAAATGAAACAGAATAGTTCACAATATACAGGGAAACCCCTCAAAACCGGATCCTCTAAATACCGGAATTCTCTCTAAACCGGACATAAACGTTGGTCCCGTTTCCAGTCATTATTTATTTTAACCTAATACAACAATATGCCTTCTTACGCCTTTGATTTATTCCTTCAATGAAGAAAATACATTCATGAATAAGTATCATCAGAAATAGTTTCTATATTCTAACCGATGAAAGCTTAAAGCAGGTTGAAAGTAAAGCAGAATGCGCCTTAATGCGCATTCTGCTTTACTTTCAACCTGCTTTAAGTGGTCAGCTATCTTCCATACTAGAAACAAGGCATGGGTTAAAAGTTAAAACCCCTCTAAACCGGAAACCCCTATAAACCGGACATTTTTGTTGTCCCCACACATGTCCGGTTTAGAGGGGTTTCACTGTAATAGCCGAGTATCATCATTGTGTACCGCTCAATGCTTGCAACTAGTATTTGCTAAAATAACATCAGCGGCACGATTTCCTTTTAAATTAGTAGGACAGATGGAATGGTGAATTGTTCAGGGTATAAAACGTCTCATTTCCCGATATTTCCATTCGAACACAAAGGAAAGGTGTACAATGCAAGTCGTAGTTCGAAGAAATATCAGATTGCATACAGCTTGAAGATACGAATAGAAACACATTTCGCTATGTTTAACCTTCCATTGCAATGGGCTTGCATTCAGTTTGTCTAACTTAACTCCTTCACTGACTGATCCCGAGTACAATAGTTATTTGCAAACAGATTGGAACCTAATCAGACGTAGCGTTGCGCGACGTCTGATAGTATCCAGACTGTTTGCCATTTTTTCCAACATTTCTTCAGTCAAATTAACTAGATATAAAATTTAAATTTTGGAGAAAAAAATCCAGACGATAATTGTTCACAATTGATGATGTCATGGCAGTGAATGGGATAAAAGGGGGTCACATACCATTAAAGTATGGGTTAGGATTAATGTGGGTGCTATATTAGCTTTTCAAAATCAAAGAAGATTATACCCATTTAACTCTTTGCATGCTAGCGGCGGATATATCCGTCACAGTGATTGCCTTTGCAAACAGCTTGGATCCAGATGAGACGCCGCGTAACGCGGCGTCTCATCAGGATCCAAACTGTTTGACATTCTGACCATGTTTTGAAAAGAAATTTAGAAAAATCTATTTTAAGAACAATAGCAGACGACAAAGATGGCAAACGAAATAAAAAGTGTTAAACGAGGTGAAACGCAAACGCAGCGTATTTCATGGAAGCGTCCTGAAATATTGATTTATTTAACATCGAATCGAAAACAGCTTTCAACATGATCAGAAACCAAGTTACTTAGCATTGGAGGTGGCTCCAATCTGTTTGCAATGGAAAACGTGATTTAGTACAATATCGTTTATTTTGCATAAAATCAAAACGTCCTTTGCGCAGTGTTATAGAGTACGTGCTGCAATATCGCGATATAAAATGAGAATTAGGATGTTCAGATCAATAATTGTTTTGACATTTGAAATCTGATTCACGACCATCGATCAACAATTTCGTGTGCACGTCCGAAATATGCTTTATAGTACAATTATTGTTCTGCTGCTGAAAACCTTGTGCGGGCTAGATATATGAGTTAAAGTCATGTTTAAAACTCGTATAATTCCTTGTGGTTGCAGAAATTAGCATTAATATGTCTTATTATATGCCTTCGTATGATATCGATCGTTTCCGCGTGTATCTGTACAGTAAAATACAATTAGCGTGACGTCATTTACGATTCAAAGTACTCTTTATTTTCTCAGTTTGCATGTGTACAAATACATGAGATACACCTACATTTGTGGCATACAAATATTCTTGTTCTGCTTCAAATAACTAATAAATTTTTTATATGAAATGATTTAAAGAACAATTTAGTTTTTTTTATTTGTATTCAAGGCATATTATAAACACATCACCAGTTGACAGTGCGCAACAGTGTGTTGCATTCAGCTCTTGACGTTTTTGCCGGAAACAACCGACCAGACTCGCGCCAAGGCGCTCGTCAGATCGGCTATTTCCGGCAAAAACCGTCTCGAGCAGAATACAGCACTCTGTAGTGCACTGTCAACTGGTAATGTGTACATGTATAACTTCCATATCTCGAGTACAATGGTTTGTTGCAAACAGTAATGATCCTGATTAGACACCGCGTAACGTCTTGCAAATAAACATTGCGTTCGGGTAATAGGAGTCGAATAAAAGATACAACTTTTTCTTAACGGGCATGTCTTCCACCCACAGTGGAGAAAACGCTATTCTTTCCCGTTTAAACGCAAACGCATTGCATTAAAACGGAGAAAATAACAATTTTTCGACAATTCTGAGTGTTGATAATAATCTGAGTGGCAAACAGTTTGGAGCCTGATCAGACGCCGGGTTACCCGGCGTCTGATCTGGCTCCAAGCTGTTTGCATTGGAAAGAATAGTTTTAGCGTAAACGCGTTTATTGGGAAAGGATAACGTTTTCTCCACTGTAACTGTAATTTAGGTAAGCCTTAAGGTATCGTAATTATCAGATCACTGTCGTTTTAGTACTTTGATGTAAATAGTTCCATTCTTTGATTACTGCGGCTTCCAGGCTGGATCATAAAAATAAGCATATAAATGAAGTTTGGTTTGCTATTTGGATGTGTTCGTTTAATATGCTTTGGGATAAAAATTTCTCAAAACACAAAGTTGCAACTTTCCTGAAATATCAAGTACGTTTCTTAACATTTGACCCTTTACTCCATAACCCGTTTCTAGTTTTGAAAACATGTGACCACGTAAAGGAAGTTGAAAGTAAAGCATAAGGCTCTCAAAGGAGCGTTCTACTTGCTTTCAATCTGCTCGGATCTACCATAAGAGACAATATTGGAATCACCTTCTGTGCCTTACAGTGGAGAATCTGTTATTCTTTCCCGTTTAAACGAAACGAAACGCAAACGCAAAACACTTAAACGTAGACAAGTACATTGTTTGGACAATTCTGATAATTATTTTTTATCTTGGTGGCAAACCCGGCGTCTGATCTGGCTCCAAACTATTTGCAATGTAAATAATAGTTAAAACGTAAACGTGTTTATTTGGAATAACGTTTCTCCACTGTATGTTCAGAACTTACTAGACTAATTTCATTACGTGTAGAAATAATATGAGGCGTAGAAAAGCGTATTATGGAGTAATGGGTTAATCACATATTTTCACAGAGTATTTGATACCGTTCAATTATGCCATTAACCTATTTGTGCATAGCGTCCCATAAATGGGAAATCTCGTATAGGCAAACAGTGCAGACTCAGATCAGACGCCGCGTCTGATCAGAGTCTATTCTGTTTGCTAATAGGAATCTTAACATAAAACAAAATGAAAATTTAGACTCATTGATCATAAGTGCCTGACATCGGCAAACAGTCCAAACTCTAATCATAGTCTATACCTTTTGCTTACAGGACTACCAAATTCAAACAGTATCTGTATTTCTTGTGGAATTCAACTCTGTGGTATTTATTGTTCATTATATGATCAATTTCAAATTTTTTGAATTTCACACACGATGTATATAGGAAACTTTATCCTTAGGAGGTTTCGCCTGTGTACTACAGACTTTATCAACCAACTGAGTTGGCTGATAAAGCCTGTAGTACACAGGCAAGCGCTCCCAAAGGTCTGTTGGTTGATAAAGCCTGTAGTACACAGGCAAGCGCTCCCAAAGGTCAGTTGGTTGATAAAGCCTGTAGTACACAGGCAAGCGCTCCCAAAGGTCAGTTGGTTGATAAAGCCTGTAGTACACAGGCAAGCGCTCCCAAAGATCAGTTGGTTGATAAAGCCTGTAGTACACAGGCAAGCGCTCCCAAAGGTCTGTTGGTTGATAAAGCCTGTAGTACACAGGCAAGCGCTCCCAAAGGCCAGTTGGTTGCTAAATCCTGTAGTACACAGGCAAGCGCTCCCAAAGGTCAGTTAGTTGATAAAGCCTGTAGTACACAGGCGAAAGCCCCCAAAGGTAAAGCTTTCAATATACATTGTGTGTGAAATTTAAAAGTTTTGTAATTGATTATAATATCTGTATTTCTTGTAAAAATTCAACTGTGTGGTATTGTTCATTAAAACATTCACTTAAAAGTTTTGAAATTGATTACATTGAGGATAATCAATTTATTTGGATTGATATGAAAAATATATCACGAAAATGGGTTGTTATCTGGTTAAAAAACGAGTCCGCAGGACGAGTTTTTTAACCAGATAACAACCCATTCGAGTGATATATTTTTCATTCATATCTATTCAAAGGAATTGATTATTCTATTTATTATATATACTTTAATGACGTTTTTACAGACAAAACACGCACAATTGATTACCGCGAAGTCACTAAACTAATTATGACGTGACGTCACAAAAGTGATATCTTCACTACATGTAGTGATGATATCAATAGTGACGATATCAAATTTATCTAACTGAGTAATCTCTATAAATCATTGATAACTATATAATAAAATGTGTGTATTTATTTTGGCAGAGTATTGCGATACCGTTCATTTACGCCATCAAGACACACATTGAGGATCACTGGAGTGACGATGTGGAGGAGGCCTGGCATACTCTACTATCAATGATGTTCTACCACATGAAAGAAGGCATGGAACAAAAACAAGCAACACTGGCGAAACAAGAAGGGTCAACAGAAAACATTACGTAACAATAACTTCATTTATAGGCCGATTTTATTGACCTGACAGGGCGGAGATTCGATGAGGACCATTGCATTTCAATTTTTGGGGCGGCAGTACGTTCGTGTTATTATCGGAATTAACCGTTGTCGTCTGCCGTTTTTTTCTCAACGTTACATGTTAGTGGACATTTTGACATAAGAAATATAATGGTGAGTGACAAACAGCTTGAATCTAGATCAGACGCCGCGTTCTGGATTCAAGATGTTTGCAAATCTAAGCCAAGTCTTAAATGTCCCACCCTATAGCAACTCCCTCCGAACAAAAACACACGCAATTGTTGTCTCCCATTGAGTGTTGTTGTAGAGAGTAGCACTGTATATACCTTTTTCACTTGGATATGGATGCACGCATAAACTGTGTTTCTCCATGTTGAAAGTATCGGATAATAACGATATAATACGGAACTTAATCTGTCACCCCTAAAATCAAATGCAAATTAGTTTATCTTTGCCAAAGGTTAGATCCGCCCTGCCAGGTGAGAATAATTGGTCTATACATGTGTGAAACTTGAATCATTCTGTGGTGATGGTTACATGTTGTTTAGGGACACTAAAACAACGATACACAAGCAGGGAAATTGTAAATCAGAGTGCTCTCTGAGCGTTTCATTATAATGCAGTTATTCAGTGTCGGAGACTGAGTAAAGGTACCTCATCCACTATGGTCGCACGTGCTAATGAGGTTGCTAAAGAGTATATTGTTAAATGGGGGTCAGCCTTGGTATAGTCACGTGACTGTTTTCCATCAAGCATGAGCCTTATCAGAATATGACTACGTCAGGTTTAATACCTCTTTACTTCAATGATGTACATGTATATACAGTGGAGAATCTGTTATTATTTCTCAATAAACGCGTTTACGCTAAAACTAGTTTTTCTTTTACAGACAGTTTGGAGCCAGATCAGACACCGGGTAACCCGGCGTCTGATCTGGCTACAAACGGTTTGCCACAAATATAAACATGAATTATCAGAATTGTTCAAAAGTTGTACTTTTCTACATTTTAGAACTTTGCGTTTGCGATTTTTTTGCGTTTAAACGGAAACGAATAACAGATTCTCCACACAACACACAATTAGACATGTCTATTTAAGACACTCTATTGGAGAACTTGGTCGAAACTTAATCACTTTAAATAGTGATTAAAATTGCAACGTACTTATACCTTAACTTTGTGTATAAATGAATGTTTATTTTAGCATGCTCACAGTGTGTTACTTTTTCCTGATCTACGCGTTTGTGAAAATAATCCAGATATATCAATAAGTAATATATTAACCCATTTATACATGTACCAAGTGGATTGTTCCATGCTTATATATTGGATTAGTCCATTTGTGATGGAAATTTACCCTGGACTTAAAAAAATGTTTCGTTTTATTTTATATTGTAATTCCTATCAGCAAACAGTGTGTACTCTGATCAGACGCCGCATTATGCGACGTCTGATCAGGGTCTACACTGTTTGCGTATGTCCGATATACAGGACCGTAGGGAGAAATGGGTTATGGTATTATATTATACATTTTGAGCTGGATAAGACGTTGGGGGCAATCGGAGTCTGATCTGTCTCAAACTAGTTCCGATTTAAATATATCTTCAACACCCACAATAGATCTGCTATTTTGACAATTTATATTAATCTTTGCATATTGAATTGGGAAAGAAAACAATTTCCCACTGTATTTTCGCACTTCTACGGTTTTACTTCAATATGCCCCTCTGAATACTAAAAACGATTGCTAGACTGCTACTAGTATTGTATACCTCAATAAGATTTTATTTCAATATACGTAAACCTTATATTATGCAGTTTTGAATAATAAATCAAATGTATTAGTTTACGTATATCTATACGTAAATTATAGATTTATTTTATAACAATAAATGAAATATTTAGGATGTTACCAGTAAAGATTATATTGCAATATACTTAAACTATAGCTGGTTTTCTGAACACTAAATAAAATGTTAAGAATGCTACTAGTACTTTACTTCAATAGATTATTTTCAATAAACGTAAACTATAGATGCCATTTAAACAGTAAGTTCGATATTTAGGATACAACTAATATATTATACTTCAATAATATTATACTGAATATAGATATACTCACAATTACTATAGACTAAGATGTTTAGTTTTCTACAGTTTTCTTCGTTGTAACTCCTTTATTGACTTACCCCGAGTTTAATGGTTGTTTGCAAACAGTATGGATTCTGACCAGACAACACGTAACGCGGCGACTGATCAAAATCCAAACTGTTAGACACTCATTTCAATTTAGCTAAACTTTTAAAATGAGAATTGCAAGCAGACGACAGTTGTTTAAAGCAGATGACGTCATGTCCGGGAAGGGGCTAAATCTTTCCATGCTAGCGGCGGATATATCTGCCACAGTGATTATATTTGCAAACAGTTTGGATCCAGATGAGACGCCGCGTAACGCGGCGTCTCATCAGGATCCAAACTGTTTGACACTCGATCAGACCCTGTTTTGATTTTTTTTTTAAATTCTAGTTTTAGAACATCAGCAGACGACAAGTGTTGCTGCCAAAAAAATACCCAGCATTTTTGCAAATTGTTAAGTCTTTCTGACACTTATAGATACGGGTTCCGTGGGATAAACAGATTGTTTCCTGATCAGATACCGAGTTAGCTCCTCATTTCAAATAATTGATAGTACAGTTATACCTCTCTAATATTACGACCACTAAAACGAAGGCGAATTGATTGTACACAAAACAGGTGACAGGATACAGCAAAGTGGCAGTAAAACAGAAAGCTTCTAACGGAGCTGTCTGTTTTACTATAACATTGCTTTAATCAGTCACCTATCTTGAAAACATAATAATCAACTCAATTTAGCGGTCGTAATAGAGAGGCTTTACTGAACTTTATATATTTATCGTTCTCTAATGTGATAGAAGTTACACCAATATCACATCAGAAAACGAGCTACTCGGTGTTTTATCTGACTCTGAACCTGTTTGCAAAAGTATTTTGAATCACCACACCGAACTATTCAGAACAGCGCGCATATAAAACTGTTCCTCCTCATAAAATTTTAAACCATAGATCTATACCTTGTTGTTAGTTTTGAAGACAGAAGACTACTTAAAACAGGCTGAATGTACAAAATGCAGTGGCAATATATTTCCATGGTAGTTTAATGCTGATTGACAGTAAAGCAGAATGCTCCTTCAGGATCATTCTGCTTTACTTTCTACATTCTTTAAGTGGTCTGCTCATTTCTAGACTAGCTTCGGGTGAACAAGGTAAGGGGTAAAGGTTTGAGTGAAAAATAATAAACTTTTAGCCCCTGCAAAATAAAATAGCTGATATTTTGCTGAAGCAAATTGCTAGAGTATCCCAGACCATCGAAAAACTCAAATAAATTAGGCCTGTATTAATGCATTGTTTGTCAAGATGTTGTATCAAGTACCTCACGGAAGTCCCTCTAATTGCATTTGCATATGCATAGAGTATAATCTCCATACTGACTGCAAGCTCGCGTACACCATTCCACGGGAAACACAATACAACCACGCTTGTAATAAACGATCATTAATTTAATATTATAGTATACAGGGTAAGGTCGATAACTGCTTAATGCACGATGAAAGAAATGCAGAAAGCTCCTTAAGGAGCTTTCTGTATTTCTTTCATCGTGCATTAAGCTTTCATACTAGTACGTCGTTGATAATGCCACTGTATGTTTTATCCAGTCAGTAACTAACACAATGGATATTGTTTATTTAAGAGTGACAGGATTATTAGACATGGAACTGATTACAGAGGTTAAAAGTTTATTCTTTCCATACATATCATGTGTACGTTTGTAAATAATGACATTTTGCGAACCGATTCTGATTGAAGACATCATGAAAATATTGACTTATCACCAGGACACAAACTGATTTGCGACTAACACTTACAAAAAATAGTATTTTCAAACATAAATTATTAAAATAATTAAAATTTTCATTATTTCTATTATTGTTGTTATTACTATATTTAAGCATGAGTTTGTATTTATTTAAACAGGAAATATTTGCCATGTTGACAAGAAGTCTTGTTTGATTCTGAATACATGTAAAAAAAAACAACAACATAATATTGTGCGCATACTTGTCCAATATGCCATGTTGAAATTATTCGGATTGTCTTAACTGTTTACTTAAACTCTTTGTCTAATGAATCGAGATTGTCTAGTTTTATTTCAATTATTTTCATGCCAACTGTGACATCGCTGTAACAATTCCAATCTAGATTTGGTACTGATTGAATAAACATATTAACTTTGGGTACAAGGTTTGGATGAAATTGCGAATCCCTAAATACCTGTGTGTATACAACAACATGCCATGCACACCATCGCTGATAATGTGTCTAGTCACAATAGTCTTCCTGAAATCATCCTTCATCATCATCGCATCTCATCTCATCATTCATCAGTGTTACAGTGCCCCCTCCCTTCATCAGTGTTATACAGTGCTCCCTCCCTACAACGGCCCTCTAAACAACGATACCCTTCTTACAACGACCCTTGCCGCTATTTACCCAAATAAGACAGTTATGTCCAACCTATTCACGGCTGTCATGTCGTCTGCTTAAAAGTGTCGTCTGCTGTTTTCTCAAAGTTACATAATGGACATTTTGACAGAAAAAACTTAATGATGAGTGAGAAACAGCTTGGAACCAGATCAGACGCCGCGTCACGCGGCGTCTGATCTGGATTCAAGCTGTTTGCAAATGTAAGAAAATTTCCCTCCGTATAACGACTCCCTCCGAACAACACACACATTGTTTGTCTCCCAAGGGGTGTCGTTGTGGAGAGGGAACGCTGTATATGAATTGTTCAGTGTCGCAGCGCCGTATAACCAAACTCGTTCGGGACTTCCAAGGCGCAGACTGCGTTCCTATGTGTAGCAATAGCTAGTTGCGTAAAAGGGTGTAATTTAGAATAATTGGTTTAATCATTGATGACATAAGTGCGATGTCCATGCCGAACAGACTGAGGCCAGAATAGACGGTCAGTGCAAACTAATACTCCAATATTTGGTCAAAACTATTTGACACTAAATATTTAGTTACAATGTCATTTTCTACGTTTTTTTCTCAAATTTCAGTTCGTTATTTACTTCACTCACATCCTGATTAAGCAACAGCCTGTATTAGTTACCAATAAACTGATTAATCTTAAGAGCTTAAAGGTAATACAAAATATTGTGACGCATTTTCGTCTTAGTTTAAAAAGTTTCGAGTCTGATTTGGCTGCGTACTGTTCGTGAATCGTGACAATAATCTCATAATATTGGTTATTGGGTGGTGACCTTACCTTATGAATTAACACGTACAGTCCTACAGTGGAGAAACCTTTAATTCTTTTCCAATAAACGCGTTACACTAAAACTGTTATTTCCATTGCAAACAGTTTGGAGCCAGATCAGACCCGGCGTCTGATCAGGCTCCAAACTGTTTGCCCCTCAGATTATAAAACAATACTTAGAAATGTCAAAAACTGGTAATTTCCTACATTTTAGCGATTTGCGTTTGCGTTTCGTTTACAAACGATGGAGCTTTTATGTTATTGTTCAATTTGTTTGATTTCATTTATATACATTATTGCATAGCTCGTCATGAAATGATATTATGTGCATAAACCTCCAATTATAATTACATGTACGATTTCGTATTTAAGTATTTATGTCCTCTGTTGTGATTCTTATTGCCTAGCCTATTATACTATAGAGTGTTGCCAAGTCGCGATAACACGATAAGGGTTTAAGGAATGCTCTTTTTCTAGCTGCAGTAACAATAGGGACTGTACTACATGTGTAATACTTACTGTATTGCACGATCAACTGACGTATAATGCATTTGACGTATTTGTGAAAGTTTATAGCTCTACGTATTCAGTACGTGTGATGCGTATACTCATCCTGTACAAATAGTCTATGAACTAGTCTTAGACAAACGGTGTAGGCTCAGAAAAATAAAGCCTCTGATCAGAGTGTGTACATTTTGTTTTGCAATGATTTGCATAAGACAACCTTAAGTAGTCGAACAATGGATTAGATTTGATTGGAAAATTAATTTTCCATATCATGTTTCATGGGTGGTTAATGCGAGACACACAAAATGTTGTGAAGTCCTAAAGGTGCTGGTATTGCATACATTTGACCTGCATTATGCTTTATAGTCTATAAATACATCGTCTCCTCAGGCGCATTATGCTTTACTT
Source organism: Gari tellinella (assembly GCA_922989275.2). Classification (NCBI taxonomy): domain Eukaryota; kingdom Metazoa; phylum Mollusca; class Bivalvia; order Cardiida; family Psammobiidae; genus Gari; species Gari tellinella. The sequence continues at coordinate 60,509,973 of OV277870.1, forward strand.
TTAACTTGCTATAGGTACAGTCGAACTTCGATATCTCGAACTCGATTAAATCGAACATACCCGTATTTCAAAGTTAAAACGTGGCTTAGCCACGTTTCAACTTTGAAATATGGGTATGTTCGACCTAACCGAGCATTAAATAATGCAGTTCATGTGTCGAACTATCGGATAGTTCGAGTTAAGCGAGTTCGAGATATCGAAAGTCGACTGTAGTAGATTTAAGTGTGGCCGTTTAAACAGACCACCAGAACACTGAATACATGCAACGAACGTTCAAAGCTATTTCCTAACATTTCTTCACAGCAACTGTTTGACGTAGATAACTAAACATGTGAAATTAGAATAAAAAGTGTGAGAAGTCTTTTTCCTGTTTCAGATAACTGTAATCAGATTTGTGTGTATTTTACGGAACGGTGTGAGTAACCCTCTGCACGCTAGCAATGGAGTTGTGATTACTTTTACAAACAGTTTAGATCCTGATGAGACGCCGCATAATGCGGCGTCTCATCAGGATCCAAACTGCTTGTCACTTTGACCCAGTTTTTAAAGTTTTTTATGTTAGAATAGTTGCAGATAACACTTATTGCAGACAACAATTTTACTTAGAGCTCAAAGAGTTGCGATAAGCTTACAACCCAACAGGCATTCCTATGTTTATTGTTTTTTGTTTGCTAGTAAAACAGATTAAACTGATAGTATACGATCAAAGACTCAGCACGAACCCCTATAACACCGGAATATAGTCAAACATGTAATTCTTAAACAAATTACATACTTATACATTGATATCGGAGAAAAATAATTAAAAAACAACTAAAGTATAAAGGTCTTAAAGAGCTTCTGCTTTATCTTTTCCTGTATACATGCAAAGCAGTAGTAAATTTAAATTGTAGGTATTTTTCACCTATAAAATTAATACTGAAATGAGTGTCAAACAGTTTGGTTCCTGGTCAGAACCCACGTCACGCGGCGTCTGATCAGGATCCAAACTGTTTGCAAATAACCATTATAGTCGGGGTGAGACAGTGAAGATATTAATACATGTTTAAACACATTCAGGTCGCCAGTACTCAATACTACACACAGTTTCTGAACAAAAATTGAGATAAACGAGTGGAATACAGGGCTGCCATTACTCCGGATTTTTCCTAAATCTCCGGATTTTTTTTCACTACATGGTTTCTTAAAGCAGGCTGAAAGTAAAGCAGAATGCGCCCTTAGGTGCATTCTGCTTTACTTTACAGCCTGCTTTAAGTAGTCGCATGTAAAAAAAACAAGAAAAAGGCTATAGGGTAAATGTACGATTTATAAAATCGCACTTGACAAATGCAAATTTGGAAATCTTAGGATTTTTCATATCAACTTATGGCAGCCCTGGGAATATTGTCTAACATAACTGCATTGAAAACTATTTCCGTGCAGACTGCTATTTATCATATAGATGTAAGATTTGATAAAACTAACGCTGCAAGTGTGAATGTTATGAACATGCGTTTATGTATTAAATCATAACTCTACAAATACACATATTTACGCCTCTACATTTTTCTACACTAAGACCGAGAAAGTCTTGTACATAAAACGTTGACGGAAACTCCAGTATCTGTCCTGATGGAAACTAGTAAATCAGAATGCTCATTAACACTTTCACGATCAAATCATTCGGGAGAGTTTTACACTTTCACCGCTTTGTCGTCTGCCTCAGTATTGTTGTCAGCAAGACACGTTTTAAAGTTAGATTTCAGGTTGTATTGGCTTAATAAATATCGATAAGAGTGTCAAACAGTTTGGGTCCTGGTCAGACGCCGCGTTACGCGCATTCTGCTTTACCTATAACCTTTCACAACTCTTTACCTAATAATAGGTTTTGCCTGGTTTGAAAAGGGTTGTGAAAGCGTGCTGTACTGATAAATATTAATTGGGTATTAAACCATTCGAGGAAGATATGATTCTGTGATTAAAACGCCTGAATCAATTGAAGCTTTAGATTGCAGTGACGGGTTTGGTTCTGGTTACGATTTCGACATGTTAGACATTTCAACAAAATGACCACTGTTTGAAGGTCACAAATAAATAGCGACCTTACAGTAAAACCTCAACATTACAGTAATTAAATTGTACTAGTTATATAGTACAGTAGAACCTCTCTATTACGACCACTAAAAGAAGGCTAATTGTCTGTATAAAAGACAGGCGACAGCTTAAGCAATGTGAAAGTGAAACAGAAAGCTCATGTAGGAGCTTTCTGTTTCACTTTGACATTGCTTTAAGCTGTCACCTGTCTTAAACGACTAATATTTGACACAATTTAGTGGTCGTAATAGAGAGGTTCTACTGTAATTGAGATAGTTAGCTATTTAAATCAATGTGAATGTGAAACAGAAAGTTCCTTTTAGGTTCTTTGGGTAACCTTCTTTAGTTTACTGGGTACGCTTCTTTATGAGCTTTCTGTTTTACATACACCTTGCTTTAAAAGTTGTCACCTGTCTTTTCAGCAACCAATTAGCCTCCCGTTGTGGTAGTAAGAGAGAGGTTTTACTGAATTCGTTCCTACCTCACGTGTTTGTGCTGTACAGTAGAGAATGTGTTATTCTTTCCCAATAAACGCGTTTACGCTAAAACGTTTATTTCCTCTGCAAACAGTTGGGAGCCAGAACAGACGCCGGGTACCCGGCGTTTGATCAGGCTCCTAACTGCTTGCCACTCACATAAAAATGAATTGTAAGAAATATCTAAAAATTATATTTTATAATTATATTTTCTATGTTTAAGTGTTTTGCGTTTGCGTTTCGTTTGCGTTTAAACGGGAAAGAATAAAGTTTTCTCCGCTGTAACAGTTCTTCTATAGCAAATAGGTTGGAGTCTGATCAAAATCCAAATGTTTTTCAATAAGGTTTTGCAATAAACATGTAGTTTCTACAGTTAATTGTAGTGTGTTAGCATACAATGTGTTCTCCACTATACAGGATGAACCAGAAATGCTAAAAAGACGATTGTGGTTTTTATTTTCAGGAGTTCCCTTTGTTGTCTGAAATAGATCCGATACGTAAGCATGCCCACTTTGGTTGTTACTTCGAAGGAAATTTAACCCATTTTACTCCATAAATATGCCTTACATGCCTCGAATATATCCCTTCTCTAAAGAAAATATTTCAACTTCATACATACATGCATAGGATTGTATGAACCATAACAATATGTTCTATATCTTAGCAGATGGTACCTTAAAACTGGCTAGTAGTAAAGCAGAATGCGCTCTACGGCGAATTCTGTTTTACTTTCAACATGTTTTGAGTGGTCACTAGTATCGTCTTCAAAGCTAGAAACAGGATATTGAGTAATGGTTACAGTGGTGAAAACGTTATTCTTTCCCAATAAACGCGTTTACGCTAAAACAACTATATACATTGCAAACCGCTTGAAGCCAGATCAGACGCCGGGTAACCCGGCGTCTGATCAGGTTCCAAACTGTTTGTCACTCAGGTAAAAATAGATTGAGAAAAATGTCAAAAAAGTGTTATTTTCTACATTTTAGTGTTTTTCGTTTGCGTTTCGTTCGCGATTAAACGGGAAAGAATGACGTTTTATCTACTGTAATATCTAGAACATTGTTTTGTAGTTGACAATTGTGTAGTTAGTGATATTATTTCAGGACAGCCGAAGCGTTAAAAAGTATAGCCATTGAGTGCAAACACGCAAGAAACACATGAAAACAGCTGAAATATTATTGAAAACACTTTAAAAATATGTAAACGAGCATATCTCCAGATGAATAATATAGCAGTGATTTGAAATACTATAGTAGGCCCAGAGACATTGGTATATGTCAGCTTATCCAGAGGAGGAAATAAAGATATATATTATTCTTTAGAGGGCTCCTGAAATGGATCTATATTTTGCATACTGCGCGCCATAATTCTGTCAATGTAAACTAATCATTTTTCTCACCCTTGTTTTCTATAGCGAACAACGATTACGAATATCCTTATCTCCAACATGTGTAAGATCACTTAGATGACGTCACTATAACGTCACTATTTATAACGGCGTTTTGACGTCACCGGGGTTCCAAAAAATGGATATTGCTTAAAAATAGCTTAAATCGTTGGTAATGTGAGAAAAAGAATCTGCCACTGAGTCTCGTCGATGTTTAAGACAAGTTGATCTCAAACTAGTCTAGAATAGAAAATTTATTAAGCTCGCCAAGGCTCGCTTAATAACATTTTAATTCTAGACTCGTTTGAGATCAGCTTGTCTTAAACATCGACTCATGACAGATCTATATATCTGAACATGGAAGAGAACACATAACTTTAGATTGGTCCTTTAATACTTAAAGTAGATGTCAGTTGACCTTTATAGTCTCTTAAACCTTACCATGACGTCATCAATTGTCGTCTGATTATAGTTCTCAAGTTTAAATTTCAGGTAGTTTGACTTAATATTGAAATGAGAGTGTCAATCAGTATGAATTCTGATCCTGTTACGCGGCGTCTGACCAGGCTCCAAAGTATCTGCAAATAACTACATGTATTGTTCTCTGGGTAAGGCAGTTAATGTGTTCAACTATTATTACCATTATTTGTCGACTAAAGCAGCGACCTAAATATTGTAACCGACTTCCGGGACAATGTGCCATTACTAACTGATAACCGAATAAAATTTCTGAGATATTCGTTCGCTGCCGCAATTGTTAGACGGAAATATGAGTAGAACGAGATAGAATTAATTTGTAAAATCCAATCTGTCTCCCTATTAGGTAACTAATTACTTGACAACTTGAGAAATGTAAGGTTCAGCAAATACAGAACATTACAATGAAGCCGTCTCATAGTTGAAGTGAAATGTCTGCTAAAACTTTAAACCCTAGCTACAGTGGATAAAACGTTATTCTTTCCAAATAAACGCGTTTACGCTAAAACTATTATTTCTATTGCAAACAGTTTGGACCCAAGGCAGACACCGGGTAACCCGGCGTCTGATCAGGCTCCAAACTGTTTGCCACCAAGATAAATATGAATTATCAGAATTGTCCAAAAGTTGCATTTTTCTACGATTTAGTGCTTTGCGTTTGCGTTTCGTTTCGTTTAAACGGGAAAGAATAACGTTTTCTCCACTGTAACCGTGTTCTCGTCATTCACTGTCATGACGTCATCAATTTTAAACAATCGTCGTCTGCTTTTATTTCTAAAATTAAATATTTAGTGAAATGAGTGTAAAACAGTTTGTATCCTGATCAGACGCCGCGTTACGCGGCGTCTGATCAGGATCCAAACTGTTTTCAAATTACCAGTGTAGTCGGGGTAAGGCAGTGAAGGAGTTAACAAGGGTACATTTTTCTTATACAAACAATGAAGATCTAGATCACCTGTACCTGCAGAAGTTATCTGTTGATAATATGCGCATTTTGTCATTTAGCAGAATAGCGTTAATGTAAATATTCAACCAAAATTAATTTGAAATTGGAATTGTCTAGTACAAGTTTCCGTAAATGAGTTTATAACGAATATTTCTTTCTAAAGTCTATTAACCCTTTACCCAATAACCCGTTTATAACATTAAATACAGGTGATCACTTAAAGCAGGTTGAAAGTAAAGCAGAATGTGCCTTAAGGCACATTCTGCTTTACTTTCAGCCTGCTTTAAACTACCATCTGCTAGGCTATATACAGTTTTTGTTATGGTTATTGTCCATGAAGGTATAAACTGGAACTATTTTCTTCAGCGGAGGAATAAATTAAATACGCTAACCGTCGCTTCTATGGGGGAAAGGGTTAAACCTTATCATGCTAAGCGCGACTTGGCCTACATTTGCAAACAGTACAGTTAAGATTCAGATCAGGCGCCACGTCTGATCTTGATCCAAACTTTTTTCCACTTATCTTTAATGTTTCGTCAAGTGCGATTTTTTTTGTCAAGTGCGATTTTATAAATCGTACATTTACCCTATAGCCTTTTTCTTGTTTTTTTTACATGCGACTACTTAAAGCAGGCTGTAAAGTAAAGCAGAATGCACCTAAGGGCGCATTCTGCTTTACTTTCAGCCTGCTTTAAGAAACCATGTAGTGAAAAAAAATCCGGAGATTTAGGAAAAATCCGGAGTAATGGCAGCCCTGTATTCCACTCGTTTATCTCAATTTTTGTTCAGAAACTGTGTGTAGTATTGAGTACTGGCGACCTGAATGTGTTTAAACATGTATTAATATCTTCACTGTCTCACCCCGACTATAATGGTTATTTGCAAACAGTTTGGATCCTGATCAGACGCCGCTAATTGAGATAGTTAGCTATTTAAATCAATGTGAATGTGAAACAGAAAGTTCCTTTTAGGTTCTTTGGGTAACCTTCTTTAGTTTACTGGGTACGCTTCTTTATGAGCTTTCTGTTTTACATACACCTTGCTTTAAAAGTTGTCACCTGTCTTTTCAGCAACAAATTAGCCTCCCGTTGTGGTAGTAAGAGAGAGGTTTTACTGAATTCGTTCCTACCTCACGTGTTTGTGCTGTACAGTAGAGAATGTGTTATTCTTTCCCAATAAACGCGTTTACGCTAAAACGTTTATTTCCTCTGCAAACAGTTGGGAGCCAGAACAGACGCCGGGTAACCCGGCGTTTGATCAGGCTCCTAACTGCTTGCCACTCACATAAAAATGAATTGTAAGAAATATCTAAAAATTATATTTTATAATTATATTTTCTATGTTTAAGTGTTTTGCGTTTGCGTTTCGTTTGCGTTTAAACGGGAAAGAATAAAGTTTTCTCCGCTGTAACAGTTCTTCTATAGCAAATAGGTTGGAGTCTGATCAAAATCCAAATGTTTTTCAATAAGGTTTTGCAATAAACATGTAGTTTCTACAGTTAATTGTAGTGTGTTAGCATACAATGTGTTCTCCACTATACAGGATGAACCAGAAATGCTAAAAAGACGATTGTGGTTTTTATTTTCAGGAGTTCCCTTTGTTGTCTGAAATAGATCCGATACGTAAGCATGCCCACTTTGGTTGTTACTTCGAAGGAAATTTAACCCATTTTACTCCATAAATATGCCTTACATGCCTCGAATATATCCCTTCTCTAAAGAAAATATTTCAACTTCATACATACATGCATAGGATTGTATGAACCATAACAATATGTTCTATATCTTAGCAGATGGTACCTTAAAACTGGCTAGTAGTAAAGCAGAATGCGCTCTACGGCGAATTCTGTTTTACTTTCAACATGTTTTGAGTGGTCACTAGTATCGTCTTCAAAGCTAGAAACAGGATATTGAGTAATGGTTACAGTGGTGAAAACGTTATTCTTTCCCAATAAACGCGTTTACGCTAAAACAACTATATACATTGCAAACCGCTTGAAGCCAGATCAGACGCCGGGTAACCCGGCGTCTGATCAGGTTCCAAACTGTTTGTCACTCAGGTAAAAATAGATTGAGAAAAATGTCAAAAAAGTGTTATTTTCTACATTTTAGTGTTTTTCGTTTGCGTTTCGTTCGCGATTAAACGGGAAAGAATGACGTTTTATCTACTGTAATATCTAGAACATTGTTTTGTAGTTGACAATTGTGTAGTTAGTGATATTATTTCAGGACAGCCGAAGCGTTAAAAAGTATAGCCATTGAGTGCAAACACGCAAGAAACACATGAAAACAGCTGAAATATTATTGAAAACACTTTAAAAATATGTAAACGAGCATATCTCCAGATGAATAATATAGCAGTGATTTGAAATACTATAGTAGGCCCAGAGACATTGGTATATGTCAGCTTATCCAGAGGAGGAAATAAAGATATATATTATTCTTTAGAGGGCTCCTGAAATGGATCTATATTTTGCATACTGCGCGCCATAATTCTGTCAATGTAAACTAATCATTTTTCTCACCCTTGTTTTCTATAGCGAACAACGATTACGAATATCCTTATCTCCAACATGTGTAAGATCACTTAGATGACGTCACTATAACGTCACTATTTATAACGGCGTTTTGACGTCACCGGGGTTCCAAAAAATGAATATTGCTTAAAAATAGCTTAAATCGTTGGTAATGTGAGAAAAAGAATCTGCCACTGAGTCTCGTCGATGTTTAAGACAAGTTGATCTCAAACTAGTCTAGAATAGAAAAGTTATTAAGCTCGCCAAGGCTCGCTTAATAACATTTTAATTCTAGACTCGTTTGAGATCAGCTTGTCTTAAACATCGACTCATGACAGATCTATATATCTGAACATGGAAGAGAACACATAACTTTAGATTGGTCCTTTAATACTTAAAGTAGATGTCAGTTGACCTTTATAGTCTCTTAAACCTTACCATGACGTCATCAATTGTCGTCTGATTATAGTTCTCAAGTTTAAATTTCAGGTAGTTTGACTTAATATTGAAATGAGAGTGTCAATCAGTATGAATTCTGATCCTGTTACGCGGCGTCTGACCAGGCTCCAAAGTATCTGCAAATAACTACATGTATTGTTCTCTGGGTAAGGCAGTTAATGTGTTCAACTATTATTACCATTATTTGTCGACTAAAGCAGCGACCTAAATATTGTAACCGACTTCCGGGACAATGTGCCATTACTAACTGATAACCGAATAAAATTTCTGAGATATTCGTTCGCTGCCGCAATTGTTAGACGGAAATATGAGTAGAACGAGATAGAATTAATTTGTAAAATCCAATCTGTCTCCCTATTAGGTAACTAATTACTTGACAACTTGAGAAATGTAAGGTTCAGCAAATACAGAACATTACAATGAAGCCGTCTCATAGTTGAAGTGAAATGTCTGCTAAAACTTTAAACCCTAGCTACAGTGGAGAAAACGTTATTCTTTCCAAATAAACGCGTTTACGCTAAAACTATTATTTCTATTGCAAACAGTTTGGACCCAAGGCAGACACCGGGTAACCCGGCGTCTGATCAGGCTCCAAACTGTTTGCCACCAAGATAAATATGAATTATCAGAATTGTCCAAAAGTTGCATTTTTCTACGATTTAGTGCTTTGCGTTTGCGTTTCGTTTCGTTTAAACGGGAAAGAATAACGTTTTCTCCACTGTAACCGTGTTCTCGTCATTCACTGTCATGACGTCATCAATTTTAAACAATCGTCGTCTGCTTTTATTTCTAAAATTAAATATTTAGTGAAATGAGTGTAAAACAGTTTGTATCCTGATCAGACGCCGCGTTACGCGGCGTCTGATCAGGATCCAAACTGTTTTCAAATTACCAGTGTAGTCGGGGTAAGGCAGTGAAGGAGTTAACAAGGGTACATTTTTCTTATACAAACAATGAAGATCTAGATCACCTGTACCTGCAGAAGTTATCTGTTGATAATATGCGCATTTTGTCATTTAGCAGAATAGCGTTAATGTAAATATTCAACCAAAATTAATTTGAAATTGGAATTGTCTAGTACAAGTTTCCGTAAATGAGTTTATAACGAATATTTCTTTCTAAAGTCTATTAACCCTTTACCCAATAACCCGTTTATAACATTAAATACAGGTGATCACTTAAAGCAGGTTGAAAGTAAAGCAGAATGTGCCTTAAGGCACATTCTGCTTTACTTTCAGCCTGCTTTAAACTACCATCTGCTAGGCTATATACAGTTTTTGTTATGGTTATTGTCCATGAAGGTATAAACTGGAACTATTTTCTTCAGCGGAGGAATAAATTAAATACGCTAACCGTCGCTTCTATGGGGGAAAGGGTTAAACCTTATCATGCTAAGCGCGACTTGGCCTACATTTGCAAACAGTACAGTTAAGATTCAGATCAGGCGCCACGTCTGATCTTGATCCAAACTTTTTTCCACTTATCTTTAATGTTTCGTCTGTTTGAAAAGCTTAAACATTTTGATACTACATGTAATTTGCAGACGATATATTTGAAGCAGAAGACAAGTCAGCATGAAACGTGTTAAAAAACAATCCTTTGGCAAAGCTACAATCTCCAGAGGAAATAGATTTATATATTGTACATACAATAAAACCTATAATACATTTATCAGAGTGAAAATTCATTTGCAAACCTTTTGTGCCCTTTTTCATTTCAATATTTTGATATCTCCGTAAATAGGTGTCAGTTTGGACCTTGATCAGATACTTAGTTTTAATATTGATTTAGGACACAGTATTCCAATGTGAGTCGTACATTTACGTATAAGCAATTATGTTGTATAAATGTCTATGTATTTTCCAAACACTAAAATGCGTGTTCGCCCTGGAAAGAATCGTAATAATCCGATTTGAAATCTTTGACTGCCCTGTCGTCATTTTCTTGAAACATCTGCGTTTATTTCTCAAATTTAAAATTAAGATATTTAACTTAAGAAATGTTGAAATTAGTGTTAAACAGTTTGGACCCTGATCCGTCGAGCAAAGCGACGTCTGCTCAGGGCCTAAACTGTTTTCAATTAACCATTTCCAGAGCACCAGATAAGGGTAGTTTTTCAAAAACTAAAATCTTTATTTCTGAATTGAACCCTATGGTGTCACTACTCGTTAGAATCGTCTCTTCGAGACGATTCTAAAAAGTAGTAACACCATAGGATTTGGTGCTAAATAGTGAGAAAATGTTGGATTTGTTGAAATACAGTGGAGAATCTGTTATTCTTTCCCGTTTAAACGCAAACGTACGCAAACGCAAAGCACTAAAACTTAGAAAATAACAACTTTTGGACAATTCTGATATTTCATATTTATCTTGGTGGCAAACAGTTTGGAGCCTGATCAGACGCCGGGTTACCCGGCGTCTGATCTGGCTCCAAACTGTTTGCACTGCAAATAATAGTTTTAACGTAAACGCGTTTATTGGGAAAGAATAACAGATTCTCCACTGTATCTACCTCTTATCTGGAGCCCTGATTTCTCTTGGAGTGAAGCAGTGAATGGGTAAAACGTCGGCATGCTATACGAGCGAATTTTGTTTCACTACATGTATAAAGAAATATAATAAAGATGGAGCCAAGTGACAACCCGAGTAACTCGGCGCCTCATCTGGACCCAAACCTTTTGATATTAAGCTGGTAAAAAATCCAGCTTTTTAAATTGCTGAAAAACATTGATTTTCTAGTAGACGACAATTGAATAGTGTATTGAATGTTAATGTATCGCGATATTAGTAGTGAACAACGAAACACTCGTGCACGCCATACAAATCGACAGTTGAACCGCAGCGTCTGATCTTGATTATATTTTTGCAAATGTAAGTCAAGTCTTAATTTCCCTCCGAATAACGACTCCCTCCGAAAAACACACACAATATGTGTCTTCCGTTGGGTGTCCTTGTAGAGAGGGAGCACTGTATAAGCTTTTTTTTCTAAAAACCAATTAACATTGAAACTATTATTGATATACTGGAAACTTGTGCAAAAACATCGATAATTTATTTCAGACCTAAACGATTTTGACAACCATCCAAAATTTCACCAAATTAACGAATTTCTTAATAAATCACTCTATTAAAAGTGAACCCATTGGTTTCAAAATCAACCATCTGATTTAACATGTTCCCAAAATGCACATAGTCTATTAATTTCTCTCACCTACAAGTGTATATTAAATAGTATATTAATTACAACTAAAGTACTTGAATTTAACATACAATTGTAGGTTAAGGACTTGTGTATGTGATTTGCGAATTCATAAAACTAATATGTGGAAAAACAGTATACGTAAGACAAGCTGTAAATGTGTTGGTTTTTCTAATCGAATTACATTTTTAACCGTAACAATAAAAGGACGTGTTTTCCCGTATATTTCATCAATATTACTATGGTTACAGGATTTAAATTTAACTCATGAGACACGTCATCCAAATAAAACAAAGGTTTATTTTGTTACAAACTTAAATCTATACTTATCATGACTGAATATTGTTTATACAGTAAAACCTCTCTATTACGGACACAAAAAAGAAGGCTATTTGAGTGTATAAAGACAGGTGACAGTTTAAAGCAAGCTGACAGTAAAACAGAAAGCTCTTACAGAAGCTTTCTGTTTGACCGTCACCTTGCTTTAAGCAGTCACCTGTCAGAAACACCTAATAATTAACACAATATAGTGGTCGTAATAGAGAGGTTTTACTGTGTATGTATTGCAGGCAGGTTAAAGCAGAGACATGGTTAACTTTAATTGGTCATTACACACATTCTAGCAGACAACATGAAACCCGAGTGATTAATACATGAGCCGTGCTATGACAAAACCAGCCTGATTTAATTCCAACACTGTACAGCCCAAGTACCGTTGTCATCACAGACTGAGTTTGGTTTACACTACCAACTACATATACCGTATGTAATACAGCTACATTAAATGCTGTAGGTGCATGTCGTTGTCAAACAGTGTAGATCAAGGCCAATCACCGCGTTAAAGACGTTAAAGACGCGGCGGTTGGCCTTGATCTACACTGTTGTTTTCTCATCATGACACAACTCTAATACATGTATAATATTATACTCGTTCAGGCTGACACCATCTGCCAATTGTCACGTTTTGTTCACCAGGAGGAGATCAACTGTCTGGGTATAAGACAGGTGGGATATGTTCCTGTCTTGTCAATTTCACTTGATATTAATCCCCTTCACTGCCCTGACGTCATCCTTCACAACCATGACGTCATCCTTCACAACCATGACGCCATCCTTCACTGCAATTACATTATCTACGCTAATCAATAATCGTTTGCTTTTGTTACTCTCTTTAATTCTAGTTAAACTGAATTAATTAATTCAGCGTCAAACAGTTTGGATCCAAATCAGATGCCGCGTCACATGGCATCTGATTTGGATTCAAACTATTTGCAAATTAATATTGTACTCGGGGTAAGACAGTGAAGTGTTAACCCTGTTTCACCTGACGCTGCTGTAAGAGTGTTTATCATGATTAGTGTCGGTGTGATTCACGCTAGATCATATCTGCTAATAGTGGCGAATCCAATTATCCTGTTCCAGACACACCTAATTGCAGTAGACAAATGGCAGCTTAAAACAATCCTGTAGGAGCTTTCTGTTTTACTTTCACCTCGTTTTCAGTAGACACCTGCCCCTAGACATGACAAAGTTACATTAATAGAGTGGTAGTACTATAGAGGTGACATTTTACTGTCTTTGAAGTTAATTCCAATGTTTCACTTGTAAAACCAATGCTGTCATCATTTCCAGCTCTCTCTGTATTGTGTGGGTAATAAATTAGAAAGTCCCAGACGCATAGATCAACTTATATACCATGATTCCCTTTTAACACACTCGTCAGGCGTTTTTCGTTTGATAGTTTTGGCATCAGCAGCAATTCTGAATTTCTTACAGAAATTTACGTTTAAGCAATAAATCTAAAATAAATACGAAAGAAGACTCAAGCAGGAAACGCAACACAAACAATACACCCATCTCTAAAGCAGAACACACACACAGTCATACCATAACAAACACACACACACACACACACAACCACACAAACACACACACACACGCAATACCATTCCTTCATCCACACACTAAATAGAAAACAACACGCAAGACAAACATAAAGCTAAGTGAACATAGGAGCCCGCCTTGGTACGGTCAGTAGCAATCAATAATCAATTATAAATTAATTAACCATTAACAATCACTGGGGGGTTAAACCTGGGTTTAGGGGCGCCCAACCTCACACTTATCTCCTATATTCACCTATAAAGACGAACAGTGTACATAAAATATAAACCCTGTTCCACAACCTTACAATCAAAAAGACCGCCAACACAGTAAGTAAATACATGTAAAACATCTAACAAAATTTTTCTGACAGGATTATTAGTAACACGGGAAAGAATTAAACATTCAAGCCCGTGTTAAAAATAACCCACTATGGCAACGGTCAAATTGTACTCAAGCGAATAGTCTGTAGTCACGAGTAACTGTAAGACTTGGGAGGGTTTAGGGTACGACAGAGAGGGAGAGAAAAACCAAAGCACGAAATTCCGACATAACTCTCCCGGTTAAGGACGGCTTTAGAGATACATCATCTCTTTAATGATCTCTTTAACTTTAATTAGGATGAATACTCAACAGCTGGATAATAAACAGCATACACATTTGGCACGGGTTGATGTAAATATACTTGCGTTCAAGAAAGATCATCAGAATGGCGAACAATATTTATTCAAATGAGACTCTGAGTTGCTCGGCATCTCATAGTTGTTTAAAATTTACATCCATAAACAATTGCTTTTTGAAGCAGAACAAGAAGTATTATATGTCATAAAGAGTAATGCAGAATTTGAACAAACACGTGTACATGATGCCATACATATCTAATTCGACGTCAAAAAAATACAAACAAATAAATACAATATTTCATCGGGTGTGACCCCGGTGAGCAAATGCTTCCTGAGGTCGTAGTACAGTGAAAAGTAGTTCTTTAACATTGCAATCTTTCTGATTTCTCCAACTAATCCAGTCTTGTGAAATTTCTTTGGAATCGTTGGAATCGTCATTGCAAGACAATTCCAAAGAGATGTCACAAGACAGGATTAGATTGAGAAATAAATAATAATAGGGAAGTTTAGAAACTGACTTTAGATAACTATTTGCCGCCTTTATAAAGTTTCCTAAACGAAATTAAATAAGTCAGAGCTCCAGATAAGGGGAGTATTTCAAAAACTAAAATCTTTATTTCTGCATTAAAACCTATGGTGTCACTACTCATTAGAATTGTCTCTTTGAGACAATTCTAATGAGTAGTAACATCTTAGGATTTGGTACTGAAAAGAGTGAGAAAATGTGGGATTTGTTCAGATAACTCTCTCTTATCTGGAGCCCTGATAAGTATGTTTGTAAAATTGCTGAAGATGCAAGATATAGCAGAATAAAGTTTTCTTGAATTCCTAAAGTTACATTCTTACCCGCATGTCCTTCACTTAATGAACTATAACGGCTCACTTCTGCTATAAATAACGACATGTGCGTATACATATTTACATTCGCCCCATTCAATTCCATTGAAAAAAGTGACGTTTAACTCGTATTGATGCAATCGCTCGAGGGGCGGGGCTTGAAGATCTCATTCACAAAGGAGGCGGGCTTATGGACATTTTCTCCTCGAATTAATATTTCGAACTAGGCCAGGAGACATTTGGCGAATATTTCAAATATGCCTCCTAACCGATGCAAGCCTTCCTTTGAGCGGAAATTATGATTATCGACTAAAATTCTTCTTTATTGATAAGACAAATTTCAAGAAATTCGAAATACCTACGATGAAGTTGAGAACTATATTATCCGCGCAGTAGCTGTGCCCTCATGTTATGTGGTCACTGGGGCCGGAGTAAGCTTCGTTAAGCTGTTCTATGAAGTATGTTGTCTTCGACATTTGTTTCTCTTTTATTATTTTCCTTTAAAAATTAAAAGGATGAAATTTGTCCATGATGAATATAAAGAAAAAGTTAATGTAAATATAAGAGATGAACTGAATGTTTCGGCGTTTAAGGTACTTCGCAGGTGCGCTTAGTTTCCATACAAGGTGTTATGAAACTTTTCATGAAGAATGATACTAGCCTAAGAAACAATGTGTGAAAATATAGGCAAAATTTATCGATTGATTTGTCTTTAAGGTATCTTTTTCTGACAAAAACCTGGAATTTTGATGATTTTATTTTTCTCAAAAATAAATAAAGCTAATGACTATAAATCTCGCCCAATAAGTAGTCCACAACATTCGTTACAAGAAAAGCTAAAAACATTTTGAATAAAGGTGTTCAGAAAGATGTTATCAGCTATTTAAATTGTGCAAAATGCTAAAAAATTGAATTACAAAAAACTGGCTCATTCAATGTATATTTGTTTTCGTTTTATTCAAATATATGGTTGATGAAAAAGCTAGTCTGAAAAAATAGAAAATATTACAGTCAGGATTTGTTGTAATAACAGATTTTTTATTAAAATGTGGGATATTTGAAGTTGAGATACAGTTACCTACCTTAAAATTAAAATTCTGTCATTAAAATGCATTATTATTTATTCATGGACTGGCATACAAGGTTAATTATATTTTTTAAACATAATAATAATGGGCAATATCGATCTTGAAAAGGTTGACGTATAGATAAGCTTCAATGTGTGGCTTTATATAGTTCGATCAACTCGTATACATGTATACCGATTTAATTGACTTGTAAGTCACTCAACTAAAACGTACATGTAAGTAGACATATAATTGGACTGTATATAACATCACTAATTCTAATAAACGAAGACTAGAAAATAATATGTCCCTTGATCACTGCGTTATAGATTGACAAGTCAATAAATCGGACACTTAAAAAATACTTTGGATCGGATGGGTCTCGAACCTATGACCTTTGCATTGCTAGTCAAACACTATACTGACTGCGCTATGAAGGATTATACTAAATCGTATCAACATTTCCTTTATATAAATTTTCTAGTATAAGCACGTATGGAAAAAGATCAAGTCGTCAAGACGCATATCCGCTCGCCCGCAAGACCGACTTCCGTATGCGAAAGGCCTTAAGCGAAATAAACGACAGAACGCGATTCATGGTATTTGCCGATCATTTTCTGTCGTTTCATCGCTTAAACGTCGAAAAAAACTTAAAAATTTACACTTGCCCCACTCAATTTCATTGAAAAAATTACGTTTAATTCGTATAGATGCAATCGCTCGCGAGGTGGGGCTTGTAGGTGTCTTCTACAAAGGAGGCGATGTTTATGGATCTTTTCTCCGCGAATAAATCTTTCGAACTAGGACAGGAGACATTAAGCGAAGCTTTCAAATATGCCTCCTAACCGATGTATTCCTTCCTTTGAGCGGAAACCATGATTATCGACTAAAATTCTTAATTTTCTGTCGTTTATTTCGCTTAAACGCCGAAAAAATGAAATTCATTTCTTAAAAAAAAACGAGTATATTTGTCATTTAACAACAGTGCAGAAGTAAAGAGTGTGTACAGTGGAGAATCTGTTATTCTTTCCCAATAAACGCGTTTACGCTAAAACTATTATTTCCAGTGCAAACAGTTTGGAGCCAGATCAGACGCCGGGTAACCCGGCGTCTGATCAGGCTCCAAACTGTTTGCCACCATGATAAACATGAAATATCAGAATTGTCCAAAAGTTGTTCTTTTCTACGTTTTAGTGCTTTGCGTTTGCGTACGTTTGCGTTTAAACGGGAAAGAATAACAGATTCTCCACTGTACCTGTACTATGCAAACACTGTAGAACCAGCTCAGAGGGGGCGGCAGACAGTTAACACGGCGTCTGATCTGGATACAAATTGGTTTACACTCGTCTTTTAGGTTTCCCAATTAAAAAAACTGTATAAATATACATTTAACAAATTTACAGACGAAAACTTCAAAGCAGACGATACCACCGCAGGATAAGGGTTAATAACTATAAATGTATTTCTCTCTATCATCTGTTATTCCGTATGAGTGTACTGATGATGTCTTCCGCACATTTCATCATTATAATTATGCTATGCTTAGTCTGTTTTTATCATGACATATCTGGTTTTAACTTTCGAAAGTACATGCCAGTAATTTTTTGGTTCATTGTTTTACATTTGTCGAGCAATATAGATTCAGTTCCCATCGACTATTATCATATTGTACAGTGGAGAATCTGTTATTCTTTCCCGTTTAAACGCAAACGTACGCAAACGCAAAGCACTGAAACGTAGAAAAGTACAACTTTTGGACAATTCTGATAATTCTTGTTTATCTTGGTGGCAAACAGTTTGGAGCCTGATCAGACGCCGGGTAACCCGGCGTCTGATCTGGCTCCAAACTGTTTGCACTGCAAATAATAGTTTTAGCGTAAACGCGTTTATTGGGAAAGAATAACAGATTCTCCACTGTATGTGTTGTTACTTGAAACGTGGTTTTAGCATGATCATCACCATTTCCAACAATACACAAATTTTATAAGACAGCATATCGTGAATGTTGCTATGGTTAAATAGTGATTTCACCAAAAGTGGAATGAACATTAAATTTTACAACCATAATTGAACGAAAAAATCTTCGTGAATGATGTACGTTTCGATAGTTTTAGATTTTAACCCTTTCCCCCATAGAAGCGACTTTTAGCGTATTTAATTTATTCCTCCGCTGAAGAAAATAGTTCCAGTTTATACCCTTATGAACAATAACCATTACAAATATTTTATGTAGCCTATCAGATTTTAGCTTAAAGTAGGCTGAAAGTAAAGCAGAATGTGCCTTAATGCACATTCTGCTTTACTTTCAACCTGCTTTAAGTGGTCACCTGTTTTTTAAGACTAGAAATAGGCTATGAGGTAAAGTATTAAGGAAGAATCTGGCACCTTATCGTCGCTACAGATATCTCATGTGCATGTTTGGTATCAATAAAAATGAAGTACGGTGAACCTCTATATTACGACTACTTAACTAATGCAATTGTTCTTTTTACCGGCCGACGTTGTCCAGTGATAGCGCACTCGACTATTAAACTCCGCTTCACAAAGTCCTTCGGATAATACATTATAAACCGATGTCTTATGTATGGCATCTGAAAGAACCAGAAAACTGTCCCTCGAGTTTTCTGTATCCGCTCTCCTTTCTCTTGGCGTCCATTAGCCCATAGATGGTAGAAACACACCGAACTAATTGATTGTTCAAAAAATAGCTTACAGTTTAAAGCAAGAAGCAAGGCGAAAGTGAAACAGAAGGCTTCAAAAAAAAAGTTATGTTAACCCTCTACTTGTTTTAAGTTGTCACATGTACATTAGACACCTAATATTTTACACAAATTAGTGATCGTAAAAGAGAGGTTTTACTAAAGTTCATCGTCGTGAAAAAGTGTAGGTGCTACAGGTGTTTTATAACCATTGAATATATCTTACAAGTAGCGTCGACTGTGCCTTTATTCCATCTGTGTTTATCCCTGCCCCTCGCAATCACCAATCAATCTACAATTAATATTGTATTAAATCAGCTATCTAAGAGACTACACATATTCCTTTACGCATGCTATAGATTACTGCGGGTTATCATATCCACGGTTTATCAAATTCAATTATATGAGCTGAAACATGAGTGTCTATAGGCTCGGATCCAGATCATAAGCAAGATGGGGCTGTTTCTGATCTGTAAGTTAAGCATTTATCACTATAATTCTTGATCGGTAAGTAAATGGTAAAGATATCAATCATAGTAGTGCGGGAACCCTTATTCAACATGAAATACAGAGTACACCTCTCTATAACGACCGCCAAAGTGTGTTGATTATCGGGTATTTAAGGCAGGTGACTGCTTAAAGCAAGGTGAACGTATAACAGAAAGGTCCGTTAGGAGCTTTCTGTTTGACGTTCACATTGCTTTAAGCTGTCACCTGTGTTTAAACAACCAATGAGTATTCGTGTCAGTGGTCGTAATAGAGAGGTGTTGCTGTACTGTTGCCTTGAGTGTTATTTGATTTCATTCCCACAACTGTAGCGTAAAATAACACAATTATCTATTTTCTCATTTATTTATCAGTTACGCAAATGTCAAACTATCTTGCTAGAATCCGCGTAAGTAAAGTTCTTGTAGACAACGTTCTTCCAATATCTGAACTAGGTCGGCAATATATTATTCTAGTAAAGATGTAGAACGTATTGCAAGTGTTTGTTGGTTATAAAAGATTGATACGATGTAAACATATTCACATTTAACCCTATCACTCTCAATGACGTCATAAAAGGCATTTTGCAAACAGTTCTGATCCTGCCCAGACGCGCGTCTGGGCAGGATCAAAACTGTTTACCACTAATTTTGAAATTACGTCACTTATGCTGCCTTAAATCTAACATTGAAACAATATTGCAGACACCAGTATTGAAGCAGACGTCAATATGGCGGTGGAGGGGTGAAAAATCTAATAACAAATTTGATCATGACAGGGTTAACCTTTTAAATGCACATTTAAAGTTTCCAATTAATATAGTTCTTTATAAAATACATGTATTTAGTTTGATTTCAACAATATATTGCAAAACAGAAAACAGTGCAGACACTGAACAGAGGTCTCATACAGGAGGTCTCATACAGGAGCCCTCTGATTATGATTCTACATTGTTTGCATAACAACAAGTATAGTGTGTGTATGTGATGAGTATATTCGTCACTTGGGTCGAATGTGTTAAGCTTTCTTAATATAAGGACTTTGAACAACATTTTTTATCGGATACAATTCTTTAACACAGACTCATTTTGAAAAGGATTACGTCTGTTTAACTGCTACAGTAGAGAATGTGTTATTCTTTCCCAATTAACGCGTTTACGCTAAAACTATTATTTCCAATACAAACAGTTTGGAGCCAGATCAGACGCCGGGTAACCCGGCGTCTGATCAGGCTCCAAACTGTTTGCCACCAAGATAAACATGAATTATCAGAATTGTCCAAAAGTTGTACTTTTCTACGTTTTAGTGCTTTGCGTTTGCGTACGTTTGCGTTTAAACGGGAAAGAATAACAGATGCTCCACTGTAACTGCTATTAAGAACCAAGTACAACAAATTAATACGCTAGAGCGGGCAATGAACACTATTCAACTAAATGCTATTTCCATGTTATGCGACTACATTTTTTGGAAGAATTAAAATCTACATCAGCAATCATCTCTATGAACAATCTATAGGTTTAGCTACATGTATCCTACCAGTGAAGAATTTACCCAGTTTCTGATTTTGTATATGTTTATTATGTGATTTCCACGTGAATTTCGCAGCGGACTAACCCATTTATGAAATGGGTAGCGTCGGTTCTCAGTCAAAGTATCGAAGTGAACTAAGTATGTCCTTTTGAGCTGTGGACACCGTTTTTAAATAAAAAGTATTAAATTGCAAACATCAGCTTTGTTTTTTCAGCAAAAATGGAGCTCTAGTTTATCATTTACATACATACAAGATACGAATACACACCTCTAATTGTGTCGATGTGTAATATGCCTTTATCTCCGATCAGCTGGACATTTTGGAAAGTTACAGCTGATTGGCTTAGAGATTATAACACTGCTTATTTGCGACATAAAAATATGTCCCCTTTGACGGACAGTCCTACGTTTAGTAGGTAGACTGTCAAGCTTTCCCACAATCGTACACTACTCAAAACGGTATACCTATGTATAGACCATTATTACTGATCACCTTTAAAAACACTGTGCATGACATTGATATATATATATTTATTATGTTCATACCCATGAAATGTAAATACTGGGCTATATAGAGCCCTGTTGTTACCAAGTGTAACCGGGCATGGAAATAAAAGATTTTTCTTCTTCTTCTTCTGTAAATGTATAACATAACAGACGACGTGATCGTTGAATAACACCCGTTTTTTAAATGTCATATATACAGTGGAGAAAACGTTATTCTTTCCCAATAAACGCGTTTACGCTAAAACTATTATTTGCAGTGCAAACAGTTTGGAGCCAGATCAGACGCTGGGTAACCCGGCGTCTGACCAGGCTCCAAACTGTTTGCCACCAAGATAAACATGAAATATCAGAAATGTCCAAAAGTTGTTCTTTTCTACGTTTTAGTGCTTTGCGTTTGCGTACGTTTGCGTTTAAACGGGAAAAAATAACAGATTCTCCACTGTAACTAGTTGAATAACTATGCAAATGAGGTACGTCACGGCGTCGTTTACTTGTGACGTCATTAAAATGCATTCTTTGCGTTCAATTTCCAACGTCTTCATCCCATCATGTAGATATAATTTATAGATTTTTGGTGTAATTAATCAATACTAGATCTACATGAAAGTGTTTACTAATACATACAATATCATAAACATTATGCTAGTGAACGGGGTTAATTTTGAACAACTTTTTTTCTCCGTATAGATGTACTTATATCGCGCTAAGCATTCTCTTGACCTCAAAGGGTGCATTAAATAACTTTTCTAGATTATGTTATAAAAAGAATATAACATTCGTGTTAATAATTTATTGGATTTATCAAAGGCCTCGTTTTTACCGTTTTCTGAAGGACCCGTTTAATAAATCCAATAAATTATGAACACTCATGTAATATCCTATATATATTGAACAAAAAAAGTCTAGAATTCGCACCAAAAAAAGCAAACAAAATAATTGACTCTGGACATATGTTTTCAAATTCATATGAAAGTCAGCTTGGATAAAGACATATCGATACAGGGAAACAACATAGTTTAATGCCGGATTGCCAGGTTGAATCATGATCCGGGTATTTGCAGCATCACTGTAGAACCCTGTTGAAATCCAAATGCATTATTTCCACAAATACGTGTACAAATAGATTAATATATCATTATTTATATTAGTTCTAACTCCTGTTGCTATCGAAACACATTTTTTCAACAAATATGTGTACAAATATATTAATGAATCATCATTATATTAGTTCTAAATCCTTTTACTATCAAAAGGCATTTTGTTAAAAAAATATGTGTACAAATATATCAATATTAAATGTATCATTAATTATATTAGTTCTAAACCCTTTTGCTATCCAAAGGCATTTTTTTCAACAAATATGTGTACACATAGTTTAATATCATTATTTCTATTAATTCTAAACCCCGTTGCTATACGAAGGCATTTTTTAACAAATATGTGTACAAATATAGTAATATATCATATATTTCTATTAGTTCTAAACCCTTTTGCAATCCAAGGTATTATCTCAACGAATATTTTGTACACATTTATTAATATATCATTTATTTCTATTAGGTCTGAATCCTGTTGATATCAAAAGCATTATTTTCAACAAATACGAGTACGTGTAGAAATATATTAATATACCATTTATTTCTATTAGTTCTAAACCCTTTTGCTATCCAAAGGCATTATTTCAACAAATACCGGTATACTAGTATGTACACATGTATTAAATTATTTCCACTAATTTCTTTTAGTTCTTTATCCAAAGGCTTTTTCAACAAATATGTGTACCCCTTCACTGACATGACGTCATCAACTTTTAACAGTTGCAATCTTTGATTTTTTTCTCCAGTTTTAGATTTTAGGTATTTTGAGTAAAAAAATATTGAAATCAATGCCAAACAGGTTAAGCGGCGTCTGATCAGGATATAACCTGATTGCAATCAAATATTGTACTAGTGATTAAGTTGCCAATGTGTTATGCGAAAGGAATGATGTAGTCGATGTTTGTGTTACGAATGTAGTGATGTGCATGTTTACAAATAACCACATGTTCAATATACTGCTGGAATAAGATCACTGTTAAGCTCATTTATTTCACGTGATACAATCATTTAATTAGTCAATGTTGTAGTGTGACTGGTAAACATTAGAAATGGTTTAATGTACTGCATTTGGTGCACATATAACACCCTCAGCACTTGACCGGGAAAACATTGTTGATCAAGATGAAATGTCCCTACAATGTATCCTTAGACGTAGCGACACTCCATATTGATCATGACAATCGCATATTTGTTACAATTCAAAGTTAATACTATTTG
This sequence comes from Gari tellinella, assembly GCA_922989275.2. Classification (NCBI taxonomy): domain Eukaryota; kingdom Metazoa; phylum Mollusca; class Bivalvia; order Cardiida; family Psammobiidae; genus Gari; species Gari tellinella. Next base: position 60,533,453 of record OV277870.1, read on the forward strand.
AATTGTTAAGGAACAACAAATAACATTTGTTTGTTGTACGCGTATAGGTTGTGATGCATAGAGTAAGCAAATAAAGCAGGCTCAAAGTGCACCAAGATGAGTCCTATGGCAAGTTCTGATTTTAAGTGAATTTATGTGTCCAAAACTAGAAACAGGTTATGAGGTAACACGTATACAGTGAAGCTCACTTATAACGAAATTGGATATAACGAAATACTGGATATAACGAAACAAACTTTATTCCCCCTCTCTTATTAAAGTATAGTAAAATGGTCCTGATATAACGAAATTTGGATATAACGAAATAATTTAGACGGTCCCGACGTCTTCGTTATAAGTGAGCTTCACTGTATCATCCAAATACAGATCTCCAAGTACACTACATCTGGTTTCCGTTTAGTCTTTGTAATGTTCGAATAGACCTGGTACAAATGTTTGTATACTACCTACATGTACATACATGTACATTGTTTGTGTGTGTACTGTCAAGCAAAGGTGATTTAGAAAACAAAATCTATATTTCAACACTTATGTCACCATTTTATACGTTTGTTTTACATTTTAAAACAAATCCTTATCTTCACGCATCCTGTTAACTAGTGAAGCTGCTCAAACTCTAGGCCTACATGTACTTGAGTATAGTCCTTCAAAGTATGTTGGGTGTGCTTTTGAAATACAAAACGACTAAGGATGAAATGTCAAAATCAGATGGTCTTGATCCGAATCCGACATCAAAGTACGAGTGTATCTGGATTTGACCCTAACTATCCGCTGATATTAATCACACCCCACCAAAGTGTTGAACGATTGAGATTTTTCAAACGCTCTCTGTAGTAGCCTTAAAGACATCACATGACCAAGCTTGGGTGGTAACACCTACCCCCGTATATAGTTTGAGTCAAAGCATGCAGAGCATGCCCTAACGGTGGTAGCGTCTAGGCAAAGAATCATTCAGGCGTCTAATTTGAGGCCCGCACCTAATATTTGATAGCTTTGTTAGTAAAACCCATTGAAAAACATATTAAGATCTATTATGTAAGGACCTCTATTCAAAGCTGAGCCATTGCCTGAAAACTTTTCTCATGCTGTATACTGGTATATACCTGTATTTTGACACCCACTAAAGAATGAGGGGGGAATCAATGAAAGGACTGGCTTAATGTCTTTAACTCTTTTTTTACTATCGGGATTAAAGTTGCTACATGTGTGTATCTACAAAGGGTCTTTATTGGAACTATTGCTTTGTTACAATGCTTGTATCAGCTTTGAATGACTCGAATGAATCAATATTTGTTGCATCCTGAGGGATAATATATAAATGTAGAATCTAACCTGCAAAGAGTCTTTTTGTGGAACTGTTGCGTTTTTAGATTTAACCCTTTGCCTACTGATTGCAATTTTACCGATTTTTGCAAACAGTTTGGATCCAGATCAGACGCCGCGTTACGCGGCGTCTGATCTGGATTCAAACTGTTTGATTATCTGTGTTAGGTTTCTTTACTTAAAATGAATGAATCTAAATTTAACAAATTTTGCAGACGATAACTTCAAAACAGACGATATCAACGCAGGATAAGGGTAAAAAGAGTGAGAAGGAATTAGTCATATGAATTCTGCGGGCGAACGTATACTACTTTCGCATAAAAATGTTTGATGAAGATGTGACGCAGAGGAAATCGGCATCACATCTTCATTCAAACTGTTTGCCACTTTTATGATAAATGAAATTTAATATGCAAAATTGGCAACTATTAGGATTATTTCAGACGAAATATCTGCAGACGACAAAGTTTGCAGACGACACATGTTGCAGTGTACAAGTGCATCGCGTGCAGAAGGTTAATGGACTCTTTGATGTGCCAGCAGACTCAGCACAGCGAGAGAAAATGGCTGATCTAAGTGCTGATTGAATTTTAATTTCTGAAGCGTTGCTTGTTAGGTATCAAAACAAATCATCAAATTTAATACGATTATCCCCGGAGGGAAATAAAACGAGTATTAATTCCTTCATTACCTTATCCGGAATACAATTGGGCTTTGCAAATAGTTTGAATCCTGATTTAGACGCTGTGAAACGCGACGTTTGATCACAATCCAAACTCTTTGACATTGATAACGATACACTTAAATAATTTTACATAAAACTTAAATTTGAGAAACAGAAGAAGAAGGTTATTTTTTAGGCCGATGACGTCATGACAGTGAAGGGGTTAACCCTTTCACTCTCAATGACGTCATCAACGTTTGTGAGAAAATAATGCTTTTATGCACTCAAGAACAAAGCAAAGTGCCATTTAAAAAGCTACATTTTTGGAGCAATGTCAATAATGTGTATGGCCACCATTAGCTCTCATTACAGCCATGCACCGAGCCCTCATAGACACGATGCAATTCCTGAAGTTGTTATGCCCATGGATTGTGGCAGTCTTTGTTTATCTGCTACACTTCCAGTTCTGCGGTACCATGCCAGAAGCTTGAACATTGATTGCTTTGGTGAGCAAAAATTTATGAAAAGTACACTACTGGGTTATATAATGCTGGTATCATACCACAACAGAAAAAGAAACGTAATGAAGATGTTAAAATGGAAGACGTTTTCAATTACCTCAGCATGGGTCAGCTCGCTGTGTAAAAATCTCGTTCTTCAAGAGACATCCGACCCATTTTTTGTTTTTTCTTACTGTCGAAGTCAACACAGTATTTTTTCAAGTGAAATTTGTGAAACATAACACATCCAATGCTGCATGTGCTACTTACCCTGGTTCGAGCCTGTGTACCGGCTACACGAAACGGCTGACTGAACACAACTAAAACCGGTTTCAGTCAATCAAGAATGTCAATGCACACTGTTTGGCGTGTAAACAAAAATTATCTGATTAAAAACTAAAAAGACAAAGGATATTTATGTTGGGGTACTTAGCAGTTTTGCTGAGCATATAAAGCGATCAAATGAAAATTGCAGCATTGAAACCTGCCCTTTGGTACATGTACCTTAAATCATTTGTTTGAACTGCCTTCTAAAACAATGACATGAAAAAACAGAGTATTGTCTTTCACTGCCAACGCCGCCAAAATGCGATTTTGCAAACAGTAACGCGGCGTCTGATCAGGATCAAAACTGTTTGACATCCGTACCAACATTTCTTCAGTCAAATGAGTCCTTAAGTTGACATTAAAAATATTGCAGACAACACTACCCATGCAGACGATATTTTGGCGGTAGGAGGGTTAAAGAAGACGATAAAACTTGGCATTTGAAAGAGTTAAAATGGCTTGTGATCATCTTAAATGTGTCTCTTCTTTTTAAATAAATGTTACATGTCACTTTCTTTAATATTTCGTCAATCGATGCAAACGTTTCTGATGCAAAACAAACTAACAAAGAGATTACTTAACACATTCAACCCTAGCGACGAGTATACTCGCCATTTACAAACACTGTACTTGTGAGGATTACACTTGTCCCATGCAAACAGTGTAGACACTGATCGGAGGGCCCCGTAAGGAGCCTCTGATCAGGGTCTACACTGTTTGTCAGTTTGAAATATATTGTTAAAATCAACCCTTAATATTCAATACTGGACTAGACATATTTTGAAATTGGAATTTTTCATTAAAAATTTCAGGGGTGAACGAGTTAACAGAGAAAAACGGAGCATTGTATTAGGGTATAGCTAGTTTGAAATAATTTCCTTTCCCACCAGGTCATAGAAAAAACGCTCTCCTTGCTTCTTCATTAACTTTAATCAAACTAAAGCTGAAACCATAAAATCAATTTTGCAAAAACAGTTAAACCTACCTATTACGATCGATACAATTGTGTAATTGTTATGTGTTTACAAGAGGTGACTGCTTAAAGCAAGTTGACAGTAGAACAGAAAACTCCTGTAGGAGCTTTCTGTTGTACTGTCATCTTGCTTTAAGCTGTCACCTGGCTTTTATTAAATTAAATAGCCTTTGTTTTAATGATCGTAATAGGGAGGTTCTATTGCCATGTAGTTAGGATCCTTGTTTTGCGAGCAGTGTGAACTTTTATCAAGAACCGAATTGTGAGACACACTAACCCAGGTTTTTTAATGAAAAGAATAAGTAGCTATTCCATTTCAGAACAATAGCAGAAGAAAACATTGTTGCAGACAAACATATTACCGAGCATTCAGAGGGTTAAATAAATTCTCAAACGCATTCTTAAAACGTTATCACAGGTATGCCTGTGAAGATGAGCACGTGCACTGATAACTACGCTTTATACACTTTGAAGAGTGAAACGTGATACTACACAATGCTCGGTGATTTAAAAAGATATTTCCTGCTATAATGACAATAGATGTCGTCTGCGAAATAAACGTTGAACTGCAGTAAAAGGTTTCTTTTACCCAATGACTGCTAAAAGTCGTATTTTTTTAACCCTTTCGTGATCAAATTGATCGTGAAGTTTTACCCCTTTACAGCCATACTTTCGTCTGCTTAAATATTGCTGTCTGCAATATCGTTTCAAAGTTATATTTAAGACAGTATACTAGTAACTGACGTTATTTTAAAACAAGTGGCAAACAGTTTTGATCCTGATCAGACGCCGCGTTACGCAGATCATGATCAAAACTGTTTGCAAATGCGCTTTATGACGTCATTAAGAGTGAACTTGTTAAATAATAGCTCTCTGCGTTTTTTCTCAAATTCAACTTTTAGGTATTTTCACTAATAAGTGAATATATATCCCGATGAGTGTCAAACACGGCGTATGGTCAGGATTCAAACTACAGTGTATTAGATAATAACCATTGTACTCGGGGTACATGTAAGACAGGGAAGGGGTTAAATAAGACTCTGAAACGGACTGTTAAACATTGGTCTGATATGTCTTTTTACGCCATTAAAGTATTCTTTCACTGAAGAAAATAGTTCTAGTTCATACATCCATGAATACTTACCATTTGAAAGATTTTTCTGTATTCTAGAAGATGATATCTTTAAGCGCGCATTCTGGTTTACATTCAAACTGGTTTAATCTATTTTATGCGGGATACACTTTTAGGTGTACATCTAGGCACACAATTTTGATCTCACATTGTGGGGCCTGATCTGAGATCAAAACTGATTGCAGCTAGTTCAGTATTCTATCAGAAACTGCTAAAATCTTTTGCAAATATTTGAGTTATACCCGCTGCAGCCGACATTTTAAAATGGCCGCCAAATATTACCCAGCATACATATAGGATATTACATGAGTGTTCATAATTTATTGGATTTATTAAACGAGTCTTTTAGAAAACGATAAAAACGAGTTTGATAAATCCAATAAATTATTAACACGAATGTTATTTTCTTTTTATAACATAACCTAGAAAAGTGATTAAGTTCTTTCGCTCACGGAAGTCGGTCTTGCGGGCGAGCGGATATGCGCCTGGACGACACATACTTTTTCCGCACGTGCTTATACTAGAACATTTATATAAAAGAAATGTTGATACGAATTAGTATAATCCTTCATATCGCAGTCAGTACAGTGATTGACTAGCAATTGAAAGGCCATAGGTTCGAGACCCATGCGATCCAAATATTTTTTAAGTGTCCGATATATTGACTTCTCAATCCATAAGCAGTGATCAAGGGACATGTTATGTTTTGTCTTCGCAGATTCCAGCGAAGAGTTCACAATTTTTGTTAACGACGGTAGGAGCTCGTCAAGGCATAACTTTAAAAGGCATGTAGGTATTGGGTCGAGTTCACAGGACTTACATGGGGATGCCTTCACAATCTCCCCAATTTCTGCTGCTGTAGCAGAGTCAAAGCTTTCTAAAGAATTCATTGAATGCAACGTTTCTGTGATGACTGGGGTGCATGACATTGATTCAGAGGCAATGCCTGTCCGTATTTTGTCCACCTTTTCAATAAAAAAGTTGCTGAAATCATGCGCAAGTTGTTTTGAGGACACATTTTTTGGCAGTGCAATTTCACTGTTTGCACCCAGGAGATGCTTAGTGACTTTAAAAAGACTCTTCGAGTCCTGTTGACAGGATTCTACTTTTTCTGTGTAAAAATTAACCTTTGACTCTGCTAATAGTTTGTTTACTTTAGCACACTGCTCTCGATACAGTTGATGATCAATCATGAGTTTGGATAATTTCCACTTTCGTTCCAGCTTATGCTTTAAATGTTTAGCATCGTGAAGTTCCTGGGTGTACCATGGTGGCTTCTTTGACATGCTGTTGACAGTGTTCCTATCGTTTGAGATATCAAGATGAAGGTTTAAATCCCCTACAATGATGATTTGTTTATCAATGGTTGAAAATTTCGATAAGAAAAGTGGCCATTCCTTGTCAAGAAAGTCTGAGATTTTTAGACCGTTTGCCGTGGATGGAGGGGGTCTGTAGATGACTGTTAGACGCACTGTGAAATCTTTGATGCTTAAAGTACAGTCAATGTGCTCAAAAGTTGAAAAATCATTATCTTTGGTAGAGGAAAGGATTTTGATATCCATTGATGCCTTATATATGAGCCCCACCCCACCACCCCGGCTTCCACTACAGCGAGGACCATGTTTGATCTTAAAGCTGTCAGGAACCAGTTCACCTAAGCACGGTTTATCTGCAGCACTACCAAGCCAGGTCTCAGTGACGGCCATTACATCAATATCATTTGAGATTATATAGTCATGTATAGCCAAAGCTTTATTTTTTACTGATCTTGGGTTTAAACTGCAGACGTTAATTTGCTTTTGAGGTTTGGTGGACATGGGCTGTTCATACTTTACATGAATGAGATTTTGTGTATTTGCTTTAGGAGGTTCAACTGAGATTTCAAGTTTACTATTTGTTTGACAAGTACTGGAAACAACTTCTATTGACTGTGGTAATTCTGTAATAATTTCATGATGAATGCCATCATTTGTGTCCCAAATGGGTTTCAGTTTAGATTTACCCCCTTTTGTACCCCTATACTTTGCTAATCCAAATTGCCCAAAGTCATAAAGACCTAACTCTTTCAATCTAGATAATAGAAGGGGATCAAATTTAGAATAAGGTGATAATTGACTAAGTGAAAAGTCGCATATAAGACCTCTTTTGAAAAAACCTGATCTCGATACAAATGATCTTAAGAACTACAGGCCTGTATCAAATTTGCCATTTCTCTCAAAAGTATTAGAAAAGGTAGTAGACAAACGCATTGAGTCCCATTTGACCACAAACAATCTGCATGAACAACACCAGTCAGCATATCGTAAGCATCACTCTACAGAAACTGCTCTTCTAAAAGTTCAAAATGACATCTTGCAATATCTTGATAAGAATGAAATCACAATTCTGGTGATGCTTGACCTATCTGCCGCACTCGACACAATTGATCATGAAACATTACTCAATCGCCTTGAAAAAGACTTCAAAATTATTGGAAACCCACTAAAGTGGATGACCTCATACCTGACCGACCGTTACCAAACAGTCGCGGTAGATGGCGAATTATCTGCCCCAGTTCAAATGAAATATAGTGTGCCACAGGGGTCAGTCCTTGGGCCGAAGAACTACATCTTGTACACAAAACCTGTCGGCTCAATTTGCAGAAATCATCAGCTGGATCATCACTTCTATGCAGATGACTCACAGTTATACTTGTCATTTAAGCCTAAAGACACATCTTGTCAACAAGAAGCCCTTTCAAAAGTCGAAGGGTGTCTAAAAGACATAGTATCATGGATGCACCAGAACATGTTGAAGCTGAACACTGACAAAACTGAGGTCATACTATTTCATTCCAAAAAGTATAACGTTCCTGGAGATTTTCACGTACAAGTGGGAAACTCTAAAATCAAACCATCAGTATGTGTGAAGAATCTTGGTGCTAGATTAGATTCCCAAATGGATATGACACAGCACATTAACGCTGTGTGCAGGTCTGGCTACTCACAGCTGCGGCAGATAGGTCATATTAGACAGTACCTTTCTCCAGAAGCTACAAAGACCTTGATCAATTCCCTGGTCACTTCAAAAATTGACTACTGCAACTCACTGCTGTATGGGATTCCCCAAAACTCATTATGCAAACTACAGCGTGTGAAAAATACAGCAGCCCGCATCATTACCAGGACCCCTCGGTACAATCACATCACTCCAGTCTTGAAGGATCTTCACTGGCTTCCAGTTCAACACAGAATTGAATTCAAAATTCTGACACTCACATACAAAGCCATGTGCAATGATTCTCCAAGGTACATTGCCAATATGCTTGACGTGTATAAACCTCGAAGAGAGCTGCGGTCTGCAACTAAATCAGTATCGCTGGTTGTACCGAGGAGTCGTTTGGTGAGGTTTGGAGATAGAAGTTTCATGCATGCAGCCCCAAAGCTCTGGAACAGTCTACCATCAGACATTAGAGATGCAAGCTCAGTTGCAGTTTTCAAAAAGCATCTGAAAACACATTACTTTAATATTTGTTATTAGAACACTGCTACCTATGCGATATGTTCTTGCTGTAGATGTTGTGGGTCCAAATGGGAGTTTCTGGAGTATTATCTGGTTTTGGGTCTCTTATAGAAATTTGAGTTATTGTCGCATGCTATTTTTCCTAGTTATGTTACATTGGTCGGCCTGCATTGGGCGTTCTGCTATTATTTCTATCAGTCGGCATAAAGAAGCCATTTGCTTCGTTGCTCTCGATTGTTGAGGTAGTGCAATCGCCGTTTTGGGGGCTGTCTTCTGTATGTTTAGTGGCCTTCATTGTGCGCTCTACTGTTATTTCTATCAGTCCGCATAAAGAAGCCATTTGCTTCGTTGCTCTTGATTGATGGGATAACGTGATCGCCATTTTGGGGGCTGTCTTTTGTACGTTTATTATGTTTATTTTATATCTAATTGTAGTTATTTGTCTTTTCCTGGCGGCCTGCATTTGGGCGCTTTACTATTGTTTCTATCGGTCGACAATCAGAAGCCGATTGCTTCATTGCTGATTGATGGGAGTAATGTGATCGCCATTTTGGGGGCTGTCTTTTATATGTTTATTCATGTTTATTTTAGATCATATTGTAGTTATTTTGTCTTTTCTTGTTTGTAGGTACATTTGTGTAACTTCATGTGAAGCGCTTTTGAACGCACTACCCCTGTGTGAAAAGAGCGCTATATAAATCTGGTATAATAATAATAATAAGTGATGTTATATACGGTCCAATTATATTTCCACTTACATGTACGTTTTAGTTTAATGACCTACAAGTCAATAAAATCGGTATACATGTATACGATTTGATCGAACTATAAAGCCACACATTGAACCTTATCAATACGTCAACCTTTTCAAGATCGATATTGCCCAATTATTATGTTTAAATAATATAATTAACCTTGTATGCAAGTGCATGAATAAATAAAAATGCATTTTAATGACAGAATTATAATTTTAAGGAAGGTAACTGTATCTCAACTTCAAATATCACACATTTTAATGAGAAAAACTGTTATTACAACAAATCCTGACTGTAATATTTTCTAATTTTTTCAGACTAACTATTTCATCAACCATATATTTGAATAAAACGAAAACAAATGTACATTGAATGAGTCAGTTTTTTGTAATTCAATTTTTTACCATTATGCAATATTTAAATAGCTGATAACATCTTTCTGAATACCTTTATTCAAAATGATTTTAGCTTATCTTGTAATGAATGTTGTGGACTACGTATTGGCCGAGACTTGTAGTCATTAGCTTTATTCATTTTTGAGAAAAATAAAATCATCAAAATTCCAGGTTTTTGTCAGAAAAAGATACCTAAAAGACAAACCACACGATATATTTTGCCTATATTTTCACACATTGTTTCTTAGGCTATTATCATTCTTCATGAAAAGTTTCATACACATTGTATGGAAATTAAGCGCACCTGCGAAGTACCTTAATCGCAGCCTTTGAGGTCAAGTGAATGCTAAGCGCGATATAATTAGAGCTATACAGGAAAAAAGTTGTTCCAAATTAACCCCGTTCACTAGCATAATGTTTATGTTATTATATGTATAATAAGCACTTTCATGTAGATCTAATATTGATTAATTACACCAAAAATCTATAAATTGAATCTACATGATGGAAAGAAGACGTTGGGAAATTGAACGCATAGAACGCATTTTAATGACGTCACAAGTAACGACGTCGTGGCGTACCTCATTTGCATAGTTATTTAACTAGTTATATATGACATTTAAACAACGGGTGTTATTTAACGCTCACGCCGTCTGTTATGTTATAAAATGGGTTATGTAGTCACCTGTCTGCAAAGTAATGAAACAGGATATGGGGTAATGGGTTCAAAGAAACTGAACGTATTTGCAATCTAATAATATACAGAAAACTAAAACCCCTTTTTGAAACATATACTCGTACATGTATATTCGTGTATTTCAATTGGAAAAGATAGGTATAATAATACCATTTCGTTCACTTATTTCACATTTGGTTTGAGTATTTCCTATAGGTTTTTTGTCTATGTCACTGCAATTATTAAACATTTATAGTGCAATATTGTCTCAGCGACATGATTTAGGATACTAAAAGGCAGATTTATTGTGGGTCAAAAGAACTGCTGAAAGTTTTCTGCGTGGCTTTCGTCCTGCATTTAGCTCTCATTTAATAAAATGATATGGCTGATTTGGAAAGTTGACTTAGGAAAAGGGTACTGCAATTGTAATCTGGAAAGGTTGGCGACTGATGGAATGCTGCAAGTATATATGTTGGCAGTATACAATCGGACTTGTGTTGTATGGCCACACGGTAAAATATATTTAGAGCCTCTATGATAGGTGGCTGCATGGCGCGGGACCGAAAAATGGCGGAATGCATTATTCTTGTTTGTGTTACGCGGTTGCATAAATTTACAGACACATATTCACACAATGGTCGCTCAACACAAGCTTGGCTGTTTACACAAGTCTTTAATAGTTTATTGCATAGCTATATATTTATAAAATATGATTCTATTAAATCCCATTGTGTACATAGGTATTGTTTAGGTGCATAATATTTATGGGTGTATTTAGATGTATATACACAGTTGAACTTCGAACTCGGTTAGTTCGAACATACACGTATTTCAAAGTTAAAACGTGGCTTAGCCACGTTTTAACTTTAAAATACGGATATATTTGACTTAACCGAGCATGAAATAATGCAATTCATGTGTCGACAAATCGGATAGATTGAATTTCAAGCGAGTTCGAGATATCAAAGTTCGACTGTATTACATAGCTTCAGAGCTTCAGAGGAAATTAACACACACATACAGTAGAACCTCTCTATAACGGCCACTAAATTATGTTAATTATTTTTTGTTTTTGACAGGTGACTGCTTAAAGCAAGGTGACAGTTAAACAGAAAGCTCCTTTAGGAGCTTTCTGTTTCACTGTCACCTTGCTTTAAGCTGTCACCTGTCTTTTATACATCTAATTAGCATTTATTTTAGTGGTCGTTATAGAGAGGTTTTACTGTACATATATACCCTGGGCAGAAAAGGGTTATGTCTGTTTCTTAGCACGTTTGCAGAAAAACTGTTTGTTGTTGCGTTAGAGGTCAAGTTTACCAGCACGTGACAGGTGGGATGGGTTGTCGTCTGGCCAATCTCATTTGCTAAAGCTGATTACACCAGAGTCTGTTATATGAGGTATTTGTAACTATTAGTGCGTATAGTCTAATTGAAAGATCGTATTTGTTGGCGAGTGTTATCTTCTATATCTTGGACGAAGACTGATTTCTAACGCAGAGTGGATATCGTACAACGCCCCCTCGCTACAACGACACCAAGTTTGAGACAAAAATGTTTGCATTGTTCGGAGGGACTCGTTATTGGGAGACTTCGGCTTACATTTGCAAACAGCTTGAATCCAGATCAGACGCCGCATAACGCGGGATCTGATCTGGATTCAAGCTGTTTGTCACTCGTCATTAAGTTTTATCTGTCAAAATGTCCAATATGTATCTTTGAGAAAAACAGCAGACGACAATTTATAGCAGACGACGTTGCACCCGTGAATAGGTTGGATATAATTTACATGTTTTGGGGAAGATAGGCAAACGTTGGTGTAAGGAGGGAGTCGTTATTGGGAGGGCCGTTGTAGGAAGGGAACACGATACTATTGATACAAAAACCTTCACCATGTCCGATATGTTCATGTTTTTTCTTGTACAGTTGTTGTTTGTTATGAAAAGTGTGTAAACATAGAGGAAATATTAAAACAATATGTATATGTACGACTTCTAATTTTAGTACCGCCATCACTATGGAAATTAGGTAAACCGGTGAAAGTATGTAATTCATGTTCTCATGCATCTTATTATTATGTATGGGCGTCTAGCCGTCTACAATTAACTCTTTAAATGCTGTATATTTATTTCATCTGCAATAAGTGTAATCTGTTACTCTTGTACAGACTACATGGTTTTAATACAGAGCCAGGGTATCAAACATTCGGGATCTTAATAATGATAAGTTTACGCTGCGTCTCATTAAGGTCTAACGTATTGGCAAAACTAATCATGGTTTTGCCGCTGGCGTGCAACGAGATAATACAGTGCTCCCTCTCTATAACGACATCCAAAGTGAGATAGATAAAGAGTGTGTGTTGTTTTGAGGGAGTCGTTTTAGGGAGGGAAGTTGGCTTATTTTTAAAGCAGCTTGATTCAAAATAATAAGCCGCGTCACGTGGTGAATGATCTGAACTCAAACTGTTTGCCACTCACCCGCCATTATGTTGTTGTTTTTTCTGCCGTGTGTCAAAATGTCCATCACGTGACTTTAAGAAAACAGTAGACGACAATTTTAAGCAGACGATATTCATTGCAGCCTTGAAAAGGTTGGACATACTTGCCTTGTTTGGGGAACAGTTACAAGCTACTTTGTGAGGAGGGAATCGTTGTTGTGAGGGCCGTTATAGGGAGGGCGGATTGTACTCTAATTTATTATGTGCTTTGCTGTGGTACGGAACTTTTCCATTATACAATAAGATACAAGAGTCTGTTCCTAACTTCTTTGTATCGTAACGTTTGTATGTTACTCTTTTTTCATGTATGATTTAACCTGAATAAAACATCAATTAACCCATTACCCCATAGCCTGTTTCTAGTTTTGAAGATAGATTACCACTTAAAGCAGGTTGAAAGTAAAGCTGAATGCGCCTTAAGGCGCATTCTGCTTTACTTTCAGCCTGCTTTAAGCTATAATCTGCTAGAAAATAGATAATATTTCTTATTATATATATTAATGGCTATATAAATTGGAACTATTTTCTTAAATGGAGGAATAAATTAGAGGCGTAAAAGGGCGTATTTATGGGGTAATGAGTTAATCAATCAATTCATTAAGCGTAACGCGTAACATTGTACATGAACATGTACAACTTCCACGTTTTCCCCTTTGACATAAAGTAATTATTGTTCTGCTTTAAATATCACTTTTTTAGACAGAACATTTATTTAAAAAAAACAACAACACCTAGATGTCTGTGGTGTATATTAAGTGTATATAATAAACGCATCACACGTTGTCGGTTCGCTAAAAAGGGTAGGGTAGAGGTTATTCATCTTTTTTCAAATGTTGTTGTTATCTCTGCTTCCAATATTGTCGTTTAACGTAATTGATCAATTTCGGTGTGAACCCCTTCACTCTCACTGACGTCATAAAGCGCATTTTCAAACAGTTTTGATCCTGATCAAACGCCGCGTAACGCAGCGACTGATCAGGAACAAAACTGTTTGCAACTTATTTTGAAATTACGTCTGTTATCCTGCCTTAAATATAACTTCAAAACGATATTGCAGACAACAATATAGCAGCAGACGACACTATAGCGGTGAAGGGGGGTAAAAATCTCACGATAAATTTGACCATGAAAGAGTTAATAAACTTTGACTAGAAACCCACCAGTATAAGTGTTAACTTGATAACCGCCAAATGTCGCATACTTCGACTTTACCAACAAGTTGAGTCCAGATCATAGCCACCTAATGCGGCGTTTTATCCGGATCCAATCTGTTTGAGGCCTGGGTCGATTTTTTCTTTTGTTATACTTTAATCTTACTTTGAAAACATCTTACAGGCATCAGTATTAAGGAAGACGACACTATTGCGGTGAAGAGATAAAAACCTCACGATTAAGTTGGCACTGAAAGGCTTACACAGTTCGGAGGCAAACCTTATCCAAAATGCCAGTCAACGTATGTCTTGGCCGGGGACGGGTTCAAACTTAACTCATTTACCCCTGAAACTTTTAATGGACAATTCCAATTTCCAAATAAGTATGTTCCATTTGTTAATATTTAGGGTTGATATTAAGAATATATTGCACAATTACAAACAGTGCAGGCCCTGATCAGAGGGCTCCTGAAGGAGCCCTCTGATCAGGGTCTACACTGTTTGCATAAGACAAGTATACTCCTGACAGGTATATGATTTGTTCATGACGAGTATACTCGTCGCTAGGGTTCAAGGTGTTAACAGTTCATACAAAAACCATATTGTTCTACATTTGTACAAAGTGTATATAATTATGTACCTACAATGAAAACCATGTCCTATATAATTACGCGAGGTATTTTATAAAATTATAACTACTAAGCACGGCTGTAAAATTTCGGCTAAAAAGCGAATTATACAAAATAACTTAATTTACAGAACTTTAAACACTAGGTTACTTCCGTCTATCTATGTAACTCATAGTTATTGTTTTAGCTATATCCGAAACCATTTTCATAAATTGTAATTAAATACAGGGAAACCTATCAAAACCAGACATCGTCCGGAAAAGGATTCAGTCACTAACTGTCACTATCCCAGTTTAGCGTCTGTGTTCCCTTTGTCAGGGGTTCTACTACAGTGGAGAATGTGTTATTCTTTCCCAATAAACGCGTTTCTCTAAAACGTTTATTTCATCTGCAAACAGTTTGGAGTCAGATCAGACGCCCGGTAACCCGGCGTCTGATCAGGCTCCAAAATGTTTGGCGTCAAGGTTAAAATCGACTTTTGGAATTGTCAAAAAGTTATCATTTTCTTCATTTTCCTGCGATGCTTTGCGTTTCGTTTGCGTTTAAACGGGAAAGAATAACGTTTTCTCCACTGTACATGGGCTTGTAGACCACAAAAGACACGTGACTACTTAATGCAGAATAAAAGTAAAGTAGGAAGGTCTCAAAGGGAACTTATTTATTTCTGCATTAAGCAGCCACCTGTTACCAATTACATTAGACCGAAATTATCGTCTTACAAATATACGGCTTAGAAAGATCTAACTGTACCACGTCTGTTGCAATTACCGTTCTCTTTAAACCCTTCACTGCCATGACGTCAGCAATTTTAAACAATTTGTCGTCTGCTTTTATTCCTCAAATTTGAATTTTAGGTATTTTGACAAAAGAAATGCTGAAATGAGTGTCAAACAGTTTGGATCCTGATCAGACGCCGCGTTACGCGGCGTCTGATCAGGGTCCAAACTGTATGCAAATAACTGTTGTACTCGGGGTAAGGCAGTGAAGGGGTTAAACGTACCCCCTGCTATCTATGTTCAATTTTGTATATTTACATTCGCCCCATTCAAATCCATGGAAAAAAATACCTTTAATTCGTGTAAACGCTATTTCTCGAGAGGGCAGGACTTGTGGTTATATTTGCAGAGAAGGCGGAGCTTATGGATCTGCTCTCCGCGAATTATTTTGTGGCGTTGCTTCAGTAACTACTATTAGCACTTTATATAATATGAACTTTAACACGCCATTTGGTCATGTAACATTAACAATTTGCTGTATAACAATACCTCGTACTGCATGTTCGTATGCCAGAGATGTAATAAAAGATTTGTTCTGTTCTGTTCAGTAACGCCGTTATTGTTGTTCCTTTCAGGGTACACATTATTCGTGATAATAACCTCTAATGTGAGTTTAACATACATGTATACTAATAAAATGTTCATTAAGCATCAGAAATTACAGCAAATATAATGTTAATATAAGAAATTAACGTTTTAGCGATATAAGCGACAAAAAATGATCGGCAAACTCCATGAATCGCAGCAATTCATGGTAAATTTGCCGACCATTTTCTGTCGTTTATTCAGTTCATTTCTTAACCCCTTCACTTCCAAATTGTTTGTGAGTCTTTTACCCCTTCTCCGTTTCATTGTCGTCTGTTCAATTTTGTTGTTCGCAAGATCTTTTCAAAGTATGGTGAAAGGTACTTTGCCTTAGCAACCACTGTAGGTTCTTCGTTATACAATAGAGCATATGTTGTTATTTGACGTTAAAATAAAACCACAAACGCAATGCATAATAACGAAGATAACGGCTGAATTTTGCCAAATAATGTCAGCTCGTTTTTATCTGAGATACAATCAGTTTGGAACCTGATCAGACCCTTGGTTACCAAGGTTCAGATCTGGCCCGGAACTGTTTGCAATGGAACGTATAGTTTTAGCACATTTATTTTGGAACGAAACAACATGTTCCCCACTCTAACAGAGCATTTGCATTAACCTATTTATGCACAGAGTCCCATAAAAGGGACATAGGCAAACAGTGTAGACTCTGATCAGACACCGCATTATGCGGCGTCTGATCAGAGTCTACACTGTTTGCTGATAGAAATTTCAATATAAAACAAAATGAAAATGAAAATTTTGACCAGGCATCCCTTTGATAAAAATGGGCTCATCCAATATATAAACATGGAAGAATCCACTGGGTATAAATGGGTTAAGTGTTTTATGAGATATTCTCCACATCAAACCATTTCAATTGATATGTTTATGAGGAGCATCATGTTTCTAAAGAGTGGTTAGAGAATCAAGTCCCTATAATAAATGTGTTAGATCATATTTCAGAAATGCTGTTCTGTCGATCAATATAAATGTTTTTGGAAGTGTAGCTTTAAACCCTTCACTACCATGACGTCATCAATTTTAAACAATTGTCGTCTGCTTTTATTTCTCAAATAATATCTTTAGGTATTTTGACTTGGAAATATATAATTGAGTGTCAAACAGTTTGGATCCTGATCCAAACAGTATTTCCTACTGAAGAACTAACTATTACCTCGCGAATTACGTGGGAATATTTACGAGCTTATTGTCTTTTGTCTTAACACAATATACAATGTAGTAGGTAGCTTGATCTATTTTCATTTATTGAATAAAAAACTGTCATATTTATCTATGTTAGCAAACTCGAAATTATCCATAGGGACGAAGTTCTCTTCAAGTTTAGAATATTTTTAATGCGTTTGTATTAGAATATTATAGATAATAACGTTTACATTTTGATAGTGTAAATATTGATAGACAAACAATACCACCACTCCATAAGTCTGTTATTTCTTGGACTATCAATCAGTAATGACATCGGGAAGCAAAAACATCATTAAATTCACATGTGATTCGGCCATTGTTTACAGAACATAACTAAAATTAGTTTCAATCACATTATTCAGAGACCCCACATCATACAATACCATATTTAGTCAAACTTTCATTTCAAACCCAGTTTATAGACAGATACTTTATTTATACATAAGTCCAGACGGGCCAATAGTACCCAAACATACATAATACTTCATTCATTCATATCTTTATTTCCTCCATTAAGGAGAGCATTTATGTCAAACATATATACAAAAGTGCACAATGTTACAATAACGTGACATAGTATAATACATGTGTAATAATAACAACAATAATACCCAATTAGCCATACCCCATCAGCCCACTTACCCCCTGAATACGCCTTTTTGCACCTTTAATCTATCTTTTATCCAATGAAAAACTAGTCCCATTTGATACAGTTATGATAAGAACTATTACCTTTATTCTAGCAGATGGTACCTTAAAGCAGACTGAAAGAAAAGTAGATGCACCTTGTGGTGCATTCTGCTTTACTTTCAACCCGCTATAAGTGATCATCTATAGGCTATGGGGTTATATGCAAAATATATACATATAATTTTGCCTTTCATGACTGTGCTTTAGACTTAAATGCTTAATACCAGTTACCATAAACATTAACAATATACGAGTTGCTTTTATAAATATGCCCATTATGCTAAATATAATTGTCTCGGAAACATATTTATGTATTGGAGCCGTGCCATGAAAAAACCTGGCTGATTGCATTGTAAACAGTGCATATCAATGCCTCGATCTACTTTATGTGACACCAACCACACATGCATCTAAAGCATTGTATTTAGAAGTACCATATACGGCATTTGGCAGTGTAGAACAAACAAGGATACAGAAACTAGGATGACAACGGTACTTGGTCTGTACAATGTTGCAATGCAATAAGGCTGGTTTTGGCATGGCACAGTTCTTTTATATAATGTATGAAACTAATTGTGAAAACATTTATCTGCTCTTTGCAAGCAACTTTTAATGGAATTGATAGCTATTTCTAAATTATAAAAAATAACGGATATGTTAGATCTATTTATGTTAGGACAAAAACAAACTGATGACAGTTGCAGTTAATAATGTTCCTTTACAGTGGCATGGACGAGAAATGTTTTTGCGATACTGACCTTGAATAAGACAAATATATAACCTATACTTAAATACAGAAGGGTTTTATATCTTTATCGGTTGGTTGCTGGGCAACTGCTGGCGAAAATAAGCTTCTTTTAATCATTATGTGTCAAATTGCTAATGACAGATAAAGGAGTTCTATGAGTATTAACCCTTTCACTGTCAACATTTACGTGAGAGTTTTACCCCTTCACCGTTTCATTGTCGTCTGCTTCAAATTTGTTGCCTGTAATATCGTTTCAATGTTAAAAAATAAGACAGTATGACTGAAACTTTTTCAAAACGAGTGTCAAACAGTTTGGATTCTGATCAGACGCCGCGTTACGCGGCGTCTGATCAGGATCCAAACTGTTTGCAAACGCGTTTGTAAACGTCATTGAGAGTGAAAGTGTTAATAAGTACATTATAGATTGGATGTTATTGCAACAGTGAGATAAGAAACGAATCAATGGTAACAAAAACACTGGCACGTGATCCTACAATAGGGAAACTCGTATCATCCCTGCTCAAATAGTTCGTGTGCTCTAACACTCTTACAGCAAAAAAAAGGTATGCATTGGGCTCCTTGTATTGACTTTGGGGCGCAAAATTGACCCAAAGTTGGCACGTTGTCATTCAGATTGGGCTTCTGATTAAGGTATGCACAAGTTAGACCTGAAATAAAGTAATTGTCAGACAAGGTAGACCTTAGCTAATCAATGAAGCGGTGACTGGTATTCTCTCTTTGAGATGCATCATATGTGGACTTGTTTGATATTGCTTATAAAACATATACATGTACAGTTAAAAAACGATATCAAGGAGTTCATTTATATATTCTAAAATTACATGCATTTTGGAAATATGATTTAATAATTGTTCATATAAAATAATATAATATATAATAAACATTCTTAGAGTAGTGACGGCATATGTGTAGCCAATCAAAGGACGTATTTTACCACAGATGGAGAGCGTGAGTAATACAGAACACTTCTCTTCAACGACACCCAACGAGAGATAAAAATGTGTTCCTTGTTCGGAGGGAGTCGTTATAGGGATTGAAACTTGCAAACAGCTTGAATCTAGATCAGACACCGCGATACGCGGTGTCCGATCTGGATTCAAACTGATTGTTACTCGTCATTAAGTTTTTATGTCAATTTTGTAACTTTGAGAAAAACAGTAGACGACAATTTCAAGCAGGCGACATTGCAGTCGTGAATAGGTTAGGCATAATTGTCTTGTTTGGGGAACAGCGGCAATCGTAGTTGAAAAGAGGGAACCGTTGTTCGGAGGGCCGTTGAAGGGAGGGAGCACTGTACAACTGAAGTGTTAAGAGTGTGTAGACTGCCTGAGTTAAGTTTGTGTTATGTGGTCTCTTATCAGGATCCAAACTGTTTGGCAATCATTTCGACATTTCATAAGTCATGTTGCCTGAAAACTAGCTTTGTTACCACGGTTTCAGTGTACAGTCGAACTTCGATATCTCGAACTCGGTTATGTCGAACATATCCGTGGTTCAAAGTTAAAACGTGGCTTAGCCATGTTTTAGCTTTGAACTACGGGTATGTTCGACTGAACCGAACATGAAATGATGTAATTAATATGTCGAAATATCGGTTAGTTCGAGTTAAGGGATTTCGAGATATCGAAGTTCGACTGTAGTTCATCACGATAAAAGGGTCATGTACTCGTAGATGGTTAAAATTGTCGATGAAATGGTTAAGCACTCTCTCTCTCTCTTAGACTTAAGTAGATTTCTCAAACGAGTCTACCGGCGATCGTTAAGAACCTTTATTATATAGCTATCGATGAGTTATAGAGATTTCTCAGATAAATTTCATATCGTCACAGTTGATAGCATCACTAGTGATGATATCATTTTTGTGACGTCACGTCAAATTATCTTTAGTGACGTCGCACGTAAACAATTAATGTTGTGTGTTTTTTCTGTAAAAACGTTATTTAAATGTATATAATAAATAGAATAATCAATTCCTTTGAATAGATAAGAAAAATAAGAAAAATATATCAATCGAATGGGTTGTTATCTGAATAAAAACTCGTCCTTTTGACTCGTGTTTTAATCAGATAACAACCCATTCTCGTGATATATTTATTATATCAATCCAAAGGAATTGAATATCAAAAGTGTATTGTTGTATTTTAGGCATATTCCTGTTTAACTCATTCACCTCTGAAAATTTTAATGAACAATTCCAATTTCAAAATAAGTCTAGTCCATTTTTGACTATTTAGGGTTGATTTTAACAATATATTTCAAAATTACAAGCAGTGTTGACCCTGATCAGAGGGTTCCTTAAGGAGCCCTCTGATCAGGGTATACACTGTTTGCATAGGACAAGTGTAATCCTCACAGACACACTGTTTGTAAATGACGAGTATACTCGTCGCTAGGGTTCAATGTGTTAAGACATGATAACATTTGGGCAGCAACTTATCATGGTGTTTTCATTTAATTCAATATTTTTTTAAGTTATAACAGTATTAAACGCCATCGATTTATCTTGTTAGTGTGCTGGGAATAATACGATCTGAGTGTATAAGTACTCCAGTAAATGTAATCCCTAACTTCAGAAATATATCTATCATCGACATAAAACTGTTCATCATTTTTTGATGATTAACTTTCACTCAGCTAAGCGGGACTTTGTGTTAACTTTTGCAAATACGTAGTAGTTTGGATCGAGATGATACCTTTACTACACTGTAATATATCGTGCAAATAAATGAGATATTGAAACGTTTGAAGACGCCATTCACAATACATTATAATGGCTTAGCTTGTGGAATTTGGGATAAAACGAGTCAGGCAAATGTCTATTGATCAATCACTGCTCGTAATGGAACAACCCTTAACAACGCTAGTCGTATGATTTACAACGAACATGCTACACTGAAGTTATAATGACAAATTCTAAATAATGTCAATGTAAATATACAATTAATCGAAGTTTCCATCCTATTTGGAGGGAACTGTAAAAAGTTAAATTTATTATATTTATACCTAAAACAAGTATTGACTCCTTTAAAAGATACTTGAAACACAAAATTGATTCAAATAGGCTAATAGCAATACAAAAAAAATTCAGAAGAAAACTTCGAAAGTCAAATGGGAAATAGTTAGAAAATTGTATAGTCTATTGGTATAAGTTACAATGTATACCAAATGAATAAAGCTTGAAACACTCCTAGTATAAAATAGAGGCATGTCTTCATTCACACTATTTTTTTCTCCAAAAGAGGGTTAAAGCACAAATAAAGTGGCGACTAACAGGCGAATAGCTATTACAGCACAGGTGCAGATGTTGCATGCGTCTGATTATGATCTCTACTCATTCATAATCGTATATATATGGCTGAAAAATGAAACTTCTACACATGTAGTAGAAAGCACATGTAGGATACCTCTGCATTATTTTCATCGTGCGTTTAACATCCACATGTATCTAAATTATACGCATAAACCATTCTATTGAGTTATCACGTAATACAATAGTTGAATACTAGCTGTTATTGATACTTGTATTAAAGCAGACGTATGGTCAATAATCAAAACGGTAAGTACGGTAAAATAGTATTAACCGACGTCTGTCGTCCTAAGTAGAGATATTTCATATCTTTTTTATTTTGAAATGACATCTCGAGGAAGAAATTCGATCACACAGTAATATCTCCCAAATAAACTGTGTTAAAAAGTTCTATTAAATATATCAGAAATACAGAAAAGCAAGGCCAAATTAACAGGGGCCCGTTTCATGAAACGTCGTACAACAATTATTGTCGTAGTCAGATTCTAAAATTCTCAATTATTATTTAATTCTGTCTTGTGACACTAAGTGAGAGAGACAAAGGACAGCAGGGCTGCCATTTCTCCGGATTTTTCCTAAATCTCCAGATTTTTTTCCAAGTTTATGGTAGCTTAAAGCAGGCTGAAAGTAAAACAGAATGCGCCCTAAGGCGCATTCTGCTTTACTTACAGCCTGATTTAAGTACTCGCATGTCAACAAAACAAGAAAAAGGCTAATGGATAAAGGTACGATTCGTTAAATCGCACTTGAAAAATGCAAATTTGGAAATCTTAGGATTTTTCATGTCAACTTATGGCAGCCCTGGGACAGCTATACATGTACTACAGGATTTATAGAGAAAGGAAGATCAAATTTAAAAAAGCAGAGAGTGGGGTGCGAGAAACAGGAATAACATACATTTGTACTTTATACTGCTTTCACAATAGTTTGAAATGTTACGTTCGAAAAGACACAGAATCATTAAACTTCAGGGCTAAAGGGAAACAACTCTTCTCCCGATGTTGAACATCTCCTAGCTGAATAGAATATTCTAGTGCTCGGAATATAGCGTTGTAGTAAGATTGTTTTAGGAATTGTATTTTGTCGAAGGCAGTAGCTAAATATGAATTTGCTAATATTGCTCGCTATATTTTTATAGTGGTGTATGTTCTAGTAAAGTACTAGTAAACTTCGGTCAGATAAACTTGTATAACTACAGAAAACAATTCATCAACTTCATTCGTATCTGAAACAACATTATATTATCGGTAGCCTCGGGATTTGACTACACTTTACAATATATTAGTTTGTATACAGTGGAGAAAACGTTATTCTTTCGCAATACGCGTCAAGGCTAAAACGTTTATTATTATTATTATTATTACACCCGATCAGAAGCGCTTTATCACCATTCCAAACAGCTTGGAGCCTGATCAAACGCCGCGTAACCCGGCTCTGATCAGGCTCCAAGCTGTTTGCCACTCATATTCAAATTAATAGTCAGAGTTGTTAACAAGTTGTCTTTTTCTACATTTCGTCGGTTTTGGTCACGTGATAAAATGGTGGAAGGTTGTTTTTGTTGAACGGTGATATATTCAGAGATTAAATAAGTTCAAATAAGTTTAAAAGGACAATTTAGAAGCTGAAGATTGCTCTTACATATTTCGAAAGTGTGTTTATGATGCTTATGTGATTTATGGATAAGCGGAAAGGAAATAGAAGGAGTAAAAGGAAAAAGAGCTCCGAGTCAGATAACAATGATTCATTCTATAAGGCGGGACGATTATCAAATTCCCCGGATGGGGCAACAGTAAGTGAAGTTTTGAGTCAAACTAATCGAATTCTGTTTTGTGACAATGATGACACTGATGTTTTGACTTTAAGTAGTTTGTTTGAAGAGGTGAATGATATTGAAACATTCAGCAAGGTGGACAGCTTTGATCGTGAAATAAAAAAGCTGTATACATTTATTCACGACAATGAGAAAAAGTCAAGTGAGCGATTAAGTAGGGTAGAAGAGAAAGTAGATTGTGTGGATTTTTCTCTCGGCATGGTCAATGACAAAGTTCTTCAACTTGAAAAAGAAAAAGACAGCTTAAAGGATGACCTAGTTTATCTTCAGTCGCAATCGATGCGAAACAACCTGATATTCGTAAACATACCAGAGGCCCGTCAAGGGGAGGTCGAAGATTGTGAAAAATCAATAAAGAGCTTCATTCAGGAGAAAATGAAAGTAGCCCAGGATCAAGTTGAGAAACTTTCGTTTGACAGAGTCCATAGGATGGGATCCAGATCAGATGGCAGGTGCCGTAAGATAGTCGCCAAATTCAGAGACTTTAAAGAGAGGGAATGTGTGCGTAAGCAATGGAAAGCGCTACAAGGGACTCCTTTTCAAGTGCATGAACAGTTTCCTCCAGAAATAGTTGAGAAAAGGAGAAAGTTATTTCCCAAGATGAAGGCTGCGCGCAATGAAGGGAAGAACGCCTGGGTATCTTACGATACACTATACATCGATGGAAAGCCCGTGCGTGATTAGGGGTACGACAAGGGTGAACTACGTGTTCTGTCGTGGAATGTGCATGGACTTACTAGGGACAAGAGAGACGATCAGAATTTTGTAAATACTTTTGTTAAAACATGATATTATATTTCTTTATGAAACGTGGGCGTGTAGCAATACTGGCATTAGTTTTTCTGGTTTTACTGCTCATAACTTCTATCGTAGGTTTCAGCATCGTAACGCTAGAAGGCCTAGTGGCGGGGTTGTTTTATATTATAAAGACTCTATTAAAGACGGCATTTCTATAGTAAAAACCCATTTTGACAGTATTATTTGGGTTAAACTTGATAAAGATTTCTTTCATTTAGAAAATGATATTTATTTATGTGGTGCTTATATTTGGGGAGAAAACTCTCCCGCTTACAATATGTTTGAAATTATGGAAACTGATATTAATTACTATGATAAACTTGGATGTGTATATGTAAGTGGTGATTTAAATGCAAGGGTTGGTAACAGGGATGATTTTATTGTGTTTGATAGACATACTGATTATATTGATTATTTTGATTATGTTCCTGATGAGTCCCTATGTCGGGCCTCACTTGACCGCACCTGTAATTCCCACGGGGTAAAGTTGCTCGACATTTGTAAATCCTCGTGCTTGCGGATAGTTAACGGTAGGTTGGGCGATGACTATAATATTGGAACTTATACCTTTGTATCTCAGCACGGGGCTTCCGTGATTTATTATCTTCTTACAAAAGAAGAACATTTTTCAAGTATTGTTAATTTTAGTGTCGATGCAGTCAATGAATGGAGTGATCACAGCCCGCTGTGTTACTCTATTCATTGCAATGCAGTACCGGCGTACCGGCAGAAGTAAATTTACAAAATGATGTAAAGTATAAACGGAAGCAAAACTGTAGAGATGAATTTCGTTCGAATTTGATTGGTAAATTGCCATTTTTAAATGATTTCACTAGTAACATGCGAGGAATGACAACAAGATGTCCGAGGCGAAGCCGAGGACATCTTTGTTGTCCGTCCGAGCGAACAATCTTCTAACAGTTGTTATAGGACACTTTTGAAGCGAATCCAGTTGTGTATCTGACTTATACGAAGATTTGTTATAAATATCTAACACCGAGTCAATTACGATTTTGTCAATTTAATATAGCAAATTAATCTTACCATTTCTTAGATAATGAAATACACGTAAACCAACTATATTTTTTCATTGGCCCTATTTCTAACTTGCACGAGCATACCCGTGCAGCTTGTATACTGGGTCATGCCCTAAAATAAATTCATACAAAGCATTTGTTTGTCTACGCTCAGAATAAGTACTCAGCTAATAAGGTAAGCGCTCTTTTCCCTATAGATTCTATATTTATCAGATTAGGCGACATATTATTTTTCAGCAATTTTGCATTAAGGTCAATTAACATTTGAATCTTATCATTTTAGATAGATATAATTCCTTATCCGTTTTTTTATAATCAAACCAAGAATCAGATACCCCCACCCCGCCCCCGCCCCCGCCCCGAAGAGGCACAATAATATATCGCGCTGTTTACCCTTTCACTGTCATATTGTCGTCTGCGTTGAAATTGCCGTCTGCATTTATTTTCAAAAGCAAAGTTTCGGGATTTTACTGCATGAATGTTGATACATGTACAAGCGTTATTAGCTTGGATCCTATTCAAACGCTGTGTTACTATGTGCTTGATACTGGATCCACACTGTTTGCAACGTTTCGTTATCCCTTATCATGCTGAATTGCCGTCTGCTTCAAATATATCATCTTGGAGAAACTCAAAATCTTTCTTATGCTTTTCAATTTGAATAAAAATTGAATATAAGTGCAAAACAATTTTGATCCAGATCACATGCCGCGTTACGCGGCGTTTTCTCTGGATCCAAACTGTTTGCAAATGTTAGCCAAGCGGTATTTAGCATTACAATGGTTACCTCGTCCAATCCCGGGCAGTGCAAGAGTTAAACAGGTGACAGCACGCTCACCACGTGCATCACGCCCGTAAAAGGTATACAATAACAGAAAGTAAAACTGTCCGGTAACAGAAAAAAGTGTCCGGTATCAGATGTAAGAGGACACTTTTTGAATAGCTCTGCGGGGGGTATCTGCGTATAATGACTTTAATTATCTAGGCACAGTTTTTAACTATACCGGTAAATTTTCGAAAAATCAAGAACACAGAATTGGGAAATCTTTAAAAGCTTTAAATGTATTATTGTATAATTGTAAGAAAGTGAAGTTAAAGCCAAAAATTTTATGTCAGTTGTTTGACTCTTTCGTTGGATCTATATTAAGTTATAGCTCAGAGATATGGGGGTTTGGTAAGTCAAAAGAAATAGAGAGAATACATTTGAAATTTTGCAAAAGATTATTGGGGGTAAGGTTAAACACAAGTTCTAATGCTGTATATGGTGAACTGGGTCGGTACCCTTTATATATTTTACGGTATGTCCGTATTATAAAGTATTGGCTAAAACTAGTGAATAATAATGATAACATTTTAATTAAAGCATTATATCAGCAAGGACTAGATGATTGTGAAAATGGGCACAATAATTGGGTTGCAAGTGTTAAGAATCTTCTGAAAAATTATGGATTTGGGTTTGTCTTTTATAATACCAATCATGTAAATATAAAGACATTTCCATATGTTTTTAAACAAAGGATTATTGATAGTTATGTCCAGCAGTGGCATGGTTCAGTTGAGAACAGTCCTGTTCTAGACACTTATAAATATTTGAAAAACAATATTGAATATGAGAATTATTTAGATATTTTACCTTATTCGCTAAGATGTATATTTTCTAGAATAAGATTGTCATCACATTCTCTCAGAATTCAAACAGGCAGATTTGCACGTAATCGATTAGCTCGTAATGAGAGAATTTGTTTATGCTGTAATTCTGGAGATATAGAAGACGAGTACCATTTTATATGCGTCTGCTCTCGTTTTGCTGATTTAAGAGTAAAATATCTGAAGAATTATTACTTTAGAAGACCATCAATGTTTAAATGTATTGAATTATTGAAATCATCCAATAAATATGTTTTGTACAATTTAAGCTTATATATACGAGAGGCTATTCGAATAAGACATTCCTTTAACGAAATTAAAGCTCCAATCCTAACACGAAACAGAAGGAATCAACTAACCGCAGTAATAGTTCTACATCTGCGGATCTACAACCAGACGATTTGGGATCGTGCCCAGAAAAGACTTCCTACAGGAATGAATCTACTCATTTGACAGCCGAGAATGACCCCGTACCCACAGTAACTAATCCAAGTCATGGGGAAAGGTTTAAGGCCCAGCCGATAGGGGAGCCCTCCACATCGGGCAGTAAGCAGTTGTTCCATACAATGGGTGTTAATGGACCTAAATTTGTACGCGGTACGAATCAGCTTCAACAGCAAGCCTCTTAAAGTGACGTCACTAGCAGGAATCAACCAAACGAGACTACTCAGACACGTAGACCTAAAAGTGTTGCGCGTAGTGATATTGCGAAAAGTAGTGCGCAAAGCGAAGGCCAGACCATACCTACTATTGTGAGCACCAATTTAAATGTAATCAAGAACAAAGGTCTGCATTATGAGTCGGGCATTAAATCCAATGTGCAGGCAGAATTTGACGATTTCATCAAGCACGTTCGAAAAAAAGACGAAACGCTTTTATGTTGGTAGGTTTAAACCTGGCATTACTGTTGAGTGTATTAAACACTTTATCGAGGGCAATGGCGGACCCAAAGTAGATCGGATTAATGTATTCAAACCGAGAAACGGTTTTGATGTGTTTTTGCGTGTGAGCGTGGAAATTGAAAACTGTAACGTTTTATTGGAGCCAAACTTTTGGCCAGATAACATTAAGTGCCGCCCGTGGTATTCGAAAAACAGTTACACCAGACACGTGCGCACGAATTCTACGGACGAAACACGTGACGGATATCAGCCGCGTAGGCATGGTGAAAGGCTATAGTTGCCGAATTAAAGTAGCACATATATTGGAGTGGGATAACCATTGCTTGCAATTTAGATGCGAATCATTATTTTTGTTGTACAGTGTGTATTCTATTTCATGCAATACTTAAATATGTGTACTTGGAATGCGAGTGGACTGATGTCTAGCGCGTTATATCTCAGTAATTTATTGCTAGAGAAAGACGTTGATATCTGTGGCATTTCAGAACATTGGCTGTATAGTCATGATCTGCACTTCTTAAATAGTATACAGAATAATTATAACGGTTTTGGCAAATCCGACACTACCCTTTCTTTACCAAGTAACAGACGTGTTGGTAAGGGAGGTGTAGCGTTGGTTTGGCACAAACGATTAAATGACCAAATAACACCGCTTGACATAGACAATGACAGGATAACCGGTGTTCAGGTACAATTGTCTAAGGAAAGTTTTATGTATGTGTTCCAGGTGTATTTACCTTGTACTAACCACCCAATTCAATACTACCGGGATCTGATGTGCATTTTACATGATATTGTCAATGCGTATACAGACAAAGGTAGAATTGTTATTATGGGAGATTTTAACGCTAATCTAAATGGTAGGTCTTTTCTTAGGCACAATGACATACGTAGCAGAGAGTTGATTGCTTTTATGGATACCAATAATCTATTGGCTATTGATATGTTACCAATATGCACAGGGGCACACTCTTCTTTTGTCTCGTACGATGGTAAGCATGAGTCTCTCATTGACCATGTTCTTCTCTCATGCGAGTCAAGTGATCTAGTAAATAGTTGTTTAATTGTAGATGATGACTGTTTGAATGTTTCATCGCACAGGCCCATTGTGTTTTCTTTTCAAGTTCCCCAGAATAAATATTATTACAAAGAATCTGCTTTAAAACCTGTTAAATGGAAATCTGTTAGTGAAAACGACATTGCTAATTATTCTAGCAAGTTATCGCAGTTATTGTTACATGAGTTAGACTTGAGTACATTACATGATAGTCATGAAAATGTAGATTTGCTGTATAAGTGTATTGTTAAATATTTACATTCACCCTGTAAAGTCTTTATGTAATCGTATTAAAAATTTGAGGGTCATCCCTCGATGAACCTACAATTCGAAACTGGTTTTAGCCAGTTCGGATTTTCCCCGTGCTTTTCGTGGACTTCTTCAAATAGACTACATCGCGCACTTAACACTAAGCTCCCATTGGTCGACGGTCATATGACACTAGCGGAGTGATACAGACCCATAGGTCGTTGCCATCGCGTTGCTATGTGTGTAAATGGGTTAAGAAAACAACCACGACCTGTACTTTTAGAATGTGCTTTGGCAATAGATATTCAAGTTGCACTGTTATTTGTTTGCCTTGTAAGTCTTTTCCATGCACAGAGAGAAAGTTTACTGGAAAAAATCCTGAATTTTTAATACAGTACATGTAGTTGGGACTACTTTCTCACCATATTTAGAAACTGGAATGGCTATTACATCGACATTACATCTAGCAAACCTCTTTGACCGGTATATGATAAATTCTTATAAAGAAAAACAAATCTGGCCAATAAACTCATTTAATTGACAAGACAGAAAATATGAATATAAATATAAGGAATAAACAACATCTCTTTGCCGCTCATGACGGTATGACTACATTAGCTTCGGGGGGTAAATTCATCGTAAACGCCCTTAGGGCGTTTACGCAATTTACCCCCTGCGAAGCTAATGTAGTCATACCGTCATGAACGTCAAAAATATGTTGTTTATTCCTATAGTGTACTACTTGTGCGTCCGAGGCTTACCTCCCCTACAAGTGTTATCGCTCTTACTTAAAACCTTATTGGGACCAATCTTTGAAAGATCTTCATGCTCTGATGAGGCTTAAGCGGAGTGAGTGGCTAGCAGACGGCAAACCGCACACTTCTACTTCTCATTCATTATCAAATTATAAGTTCGCAAAACGCGAATTTCGTCGCTATCATAGAAACAGAGTGAATGAGTATTTATGTGAAATAAATGACGAAATTGATCAAGCAGCAGGGGTTGATTGTGGCTTATTTTGGCGACTTTTCAATGCTAGAAAAAATGATAAGGTTTTAAGAGCAGGGTGTGAAATAAAGTTCGATGGTGTCACATTCCGTGATTCTGAAGATATAGCAAACGGGTGGGGAAAATACTTCTCTGAGTTATATTCTGACACAGAACACTTATGCTACGATAAAGATTTCTTTGAGCAGGTTACTATTACGGTAAATAATATCAGACAAACTAGCTCTGTAGTAAATGACGACATTACTGACTGCGGCATCTTGAGTGGACTTATACTTAAACTTAAGACAAACAAGATGTGTGGAGTTGATGCTGTTTATAATGAGCATTTGTTATACGGTGGCATTGTTATGCATGAATATATAACTGCCCTTTTTAATATGATGTATAAACTGTCTTACGTCCCTTCTGATCTTAAAAAGGGAAAGGAGGGAGGTAAGCCGAAAGACGAACCCAAAAATTATCGTGCAATAACTTTGTCGCCATGTATTTTAAAGTTATATGAAAGTGTTTTGCTCAACAGGCTAAAGAGCGATATGAACATGTCTGTTCATGGCCTACAAGGTGGTTTTCAAAGCAATAAAAGTTGTGTTATGACATCGTTTTTGTTAAGGGAGGCAGTGTCTTATACTACTGAGAATGACAGTGCATTGTACGCTTGCTTTCTTGATGCAAGACAGGCTTTTGATCGAGTTTGGCATGATGGTTTGTTTTATAAATTGCACAAGTATGGTGTTCCATTACCGTTACTTTTAAATGTTATTGAAATGCACAGTGACATGTCAAGCTGTGTTTTTCATAAAGGACATAGGTCAGGTTGGTTCCCTATAAACCAGGGCACAAGACAGGGGGGCGTGTGGTCGCCATTTTTGTACCTCTGCTTTATTAATGAATTAATTGTTAAATTAGAGCAGCTAGGTGTTGGATTTTCTATTGGTAATGAAAACAGCTTTTGTGCCCCTACAGTGGCGGATGATATGCTTCTACTTTCATTATCCAAAAGGTCGTTACAAGCAATGTTAGAGGAATGTCACCGTTACTCGTGCCTCTGGAGATATCAGTACAATTCAAGCAAGTGTGGCATTTTAACGTTTAACAGTAAAAAACCTAAGCAGATAAATAATACTGTTAATTCCTTTTACCTTGGGGCAGATCTTTTGCCCACAGTGAAAATTTATAAGCACTTAGGCATTCTTCTTGATGAGACTTCAAAATCTCATTCCATCGTTAAGGATTGCTGTAATAAATTGCGCGGTACATTCTTCAGTTTAACCAACTATGGTTTAAATGAAAATGGATTGCAGCCCACAAGTTGCAAGCGTATCTATAACGCAGTTGTTTTGCCTAGAGCATTATACGGATGCGAATGTTGGCCAAAATTAAGTAATACAGATTTACTAACGATTGAGCGTGCTCATCGATTTTGTCTTAAATATATACAGGGCCTTAGTTCAAGAACCAGTACCGACTGCGTTATGAGTATGCTTGATTGCTTACCACTCGAGTTAGAAATTGAACGCCGAAAACTCCTTTTATTTGGCCAGCTTTGTAGACTAGAAGACAATTGTGCAATTAAAGCTATGTTTCTAGTAAGAATAAGTTTATATTTCTTAAATAAGGTTCATGTTGGCTTCATGCCAGATATTGATAATATTTTAACCAAATACAATTTGAAACATTTCATGATGGCATATATGTCTGACGGTTCTTTTCCTAGTAAGAATTCCTGGAATACTACGATAAAAAGAGCAATCAGACATACATATATTTTAGAATGGAATACCCGTACGTCTCTTGACAGATTCAACAGGTTTAGATCAGTCCATAGCAATTTTCAATTATGCAATCTGTGGATTTTCTCTCAAAGGTTTCCCAAATTCCTCAGGTATGTAAAGTCAGTCGCACAGTTATTAGCATATTTAGCACGATATGAAGATATTTGTTACAAGTGCAGTGTTAGCTGTAATGGTTCTAACTTAACAGATCATCTTATACTCGATTGCTCCAAAGCTGCATCCATAAGATCGAAGTTTACAGATTGTGTCAGATCCGCTCTTGGATCACATGTCTGTAACTGTTTAAGATCCTTAAACAAAAATGAATTTGTTAATACTGTTCTAGGAGTTTACCACCCAATAGTTGGAGGGTTGCTTGGTAATGGTCGGTGTTATGATGATCTGTTATGTATTGTGTTCAAGCATGCACACTTTGTGCTTCATTCAAATGGCTAATATCTATTTCATATATACATATATATATGGGCCGTTCCATGCGAAAACCAGCATTAGTGACATACGACGTCATCACGGTAAATCCAGCTTTAAAGTGACGTAAAAAATCAATATTTAACCTCCGACTTGCGAGGCTATGGCCTGTGTTTTGAAGGTAAACGGGCTCAAAAATCGAAGTAAGTGGTTATTTTTGGATATGATTTACTTAAAGGTAGTGACTAGGGGTACGTGACCGTACCTCTAATATTTGAAATTAGCGGTACGGTCACGTACCCCTAGCGAGCCCTATGAGGGTTGACTAGGGGTACGTGAGTCCAAAACACTATTAAGAAACACTTTATATTGTCTGCAGATTCGTTAATATCGATGCTAATGTTACTAATATCTCATTTCAACCTTCTATTCCGACTGTTTAACGCAGAAAAGCAAAGAAACTTCATATAAAAAAATTCCATATCGGCATTTTTTTCACGGCAGCGAAAACTATACCTATGATTAAAGAACGTTCACACATTTTTTACAAGCATGTATAATACTCCAATAACAGCTTTATTTAGAATAATTGCACTGTCTAATTGCGATCAATTGTCAAACGTGTTTGTAACATGTTATTAACCAGCAAACTTACATGTTCGATACTTAATGGGAGCCGCGGAGCTTCGATTGTTTTTATTTTCTCAGATCTACCACTTTATATTCAACGCTAAGTTAGGAAGATACATCAGCAGTAATTTCGAACAAGAATATTATATAACTAAGTTAGCTTTGAATCAAATTAATCATTTATAAGAAAAACACTTAACAGTGGTCACGGATTTTCAGATATCGGGCGTATCTGACGATAATTAACCCTATACATATATGCGGAATACATCTATTCTCATCGCTGCCGTGAGAACAAGTTGGGTGATGAACATATGTCGAAGTTTCTTTGTTTTTCTCCATTAAATATCCACAAGATCATGAAGAAATGAGAGATTATCAATATTAGCACCAATAAAACGTATCTGCAGGCAAACTTATAAGTTGCTACATAGTTTAAATGACTCACGTACCCCTAGTCAACCCTCACAGGGCTCGCTAGGGGTACGTGACCGTACCGCTAATTTCAAATATTAGAGGTACGGTCACGTACCCCTAGTCACTACCTTACTTAAATTTGATATGTATTTAACACATTACGATACTGATTTGGTATGTGCTGGTGTTTTTATCAATAATTTTACTCACGAAAGAATCGTCTTCAACTACCGTTCGACACGCCCACCAAAACAATGGCGCCATGATTTATGAAAACAAGGTTTGGCTAGAGTAGATCTAGATCTAGATGACTAGATTTATTTTAAAATGCATTCCTATTGTTATGCATTGGTAGGAAGACATGTCGTTTCAAGATCACCTTTCAAAAGATAAGTGCAGCGTAAGATGCGCTGTTCAAATAAAAAAAATCAAATTGCGGTTAGGCCTACTGATCAGCTATATGACGGGTTTAAATGAAGTTGTGTGTAGGTGGGTATCTGTGGCTAGTACATGCATGTATAATATGTAGAATTGTCACGCGGGCGAGTTCTTAACTATACTCATGGACTCAATTGTTGAAAAGTTTTGAATCCCTAATCTCATCAATGAACCCCAGTGACGACAAGTTAACTTTTGACGGGTGCCGTCCTCCTGAAGTCGAAAAATAGCTCGCTGTCTCTTAATGTACATATAGCGTGGACTAGTGAGTCCCATGAACCAGTAAGTTTTAAACGGCATTTCTAGACCACCGATTGATTTATTTCTCCGCTGAAA
The DNA here is from genome assembly GCA_922989275.2 of Gari tellinella. Taxonomy (NCBI): domain Eukaryota; kingdom Metazoa; phylum Mollusca; class Bivalvia; order Cardiida; family Psammobiidae; genus Gari; species Gari tellinella. The sequence goes on from OV277870.1 coordinate 60,567,863, forward strand.
AGACTAGTTTCAATATCCTAGCAGAGTGCAGCTTAAAACAGGTGACTAGGTTGAAAGTAGATCAGAATGCGCGTTTTAAGTCGCATTCTGCGTTACTTTCAACCAACTTTAAGTGGCCACCTTTTTCCATAACTAAAATATGCCACGAGGTAATGGGCCAAGTTTGAACCTTAAAGACATTACTTGACCTAGCTTGGGTGGTAACACCTATCACCGTAGATCTACAAAGTTTCAGGCAAAGCAAAATTCAAATTCAAATTCAAATTCTTTATTTCGCTCAGTTCATGTTCTACATGAATACATGAAGTTAATTGAAGGTGGTATACAAACTAAACAGGTAATAATAGAGAAATTTAACAATTAAGTATTTTAAAGATAATAGCTACAGGCTTAGGTGGGAGAGCTACAATGAAATTTCCAAGCATGCAGCATGCTATTAACAGTACAGATGTTTAGGCAAAGAATCAGTTCGGCGTTCATCTGAGGCCCGCACTTTATATTTGATAGTTTGGTTAGTAAAACCCAATGAAAAAACACTTGAGTGTGAGTATGTCAGGGCCTCTATAGAAAGCTTGAGATTGCTGACATTGGCTGAGCACACGTTTCCCATGCCTTGCAGTTGTTTTCAAGCCTAGTGAGAACAATGGGGGAAGGGAATCAATGAATGGGCTGGGGTAATGTCTTTTAAGGACACTATTTTTGTTTCAAGGACTTTTCTTTTGCATAATGTGCATCCCGAGGACTCGTTCTTCTAATTTCTAAATTTATCCCTGTATGGGTCTTAACATTTTCAGCATAGAAAACGGTACTCTCAGTGTCTGACTAGTGACTGCTTTTCTTTTTAAATAAAATTATTTGAGTGCTATGCCCGTGCTAATAAGTTGGGTGCATACTGTTAAAATACCCCTGTCTTTCCGTCCGTCCCCCATATACAGTACAGTACTTACTTTGTGCACTTACTCCTCCTGTCCTACAGTTTTTAAACTACAACCTTATAACTTTGCAGACTATTTCCAGGCACATGATATATGCATGTGATTAGATTTTGATCTGCTTTTTTTCCACAGAATTACAGCCAGTTGAATTGAATCAATTTTTGCATCATAAGGTTCGTGCAATGGTACATATTTTGTCCGTCTAACTCCTCGTACAGTTGTTGAGCTACACATTTGCAGAGTGAACATATGTAACTAATATTTACATGTGATCAGGACTTGATCTGCTTCAATATTTAGCGATTACGGTACATGCAACTACAGGGGACATCATATGCGTCTTACAGACACAGGGTCATCGTCTGTGGTTTTGTTCGTTTTGCTTAGGATCAAAGAACTGTAAAGCGTAAAAGCAGATAACTTTATAGCTACACTGATAAATGAATTCGGTTTTATTCAAACGGCAACACAGATATATATTGAAAACGCCAAGCCGACGTGGTTCCTTGTGTAGTGCCGCAGCTATAGTCCATGCTGGTGGTAGCCAGTATTAACACACAATATAGGGACTGAGACACTAAGGGTCTGGTGTGGTTTTGAGCTGTTTGCATAAAAGGGGGTCTATCGTCTTGTCTTATTTGGGGTTCGAACGTGTCTTGATTAATATTACAGGTAAACCTATGATATCCGGACACTTCTGAGATTTGTAAAAGGGATCTAACGCGTATGGATGCATTTAGGGTTGCGGATGTGTTGCAGATAGCTCTTATATGAGTTTTCTGTAATGTAATCGCGCTACATTGGACGACTACATGTTAGGGAACCGTTGGTGTTTGTGTCCGGTTTTCAGAAGTGCTACTGTATTTCTACATACATGTACGACCGTGGGAAATTTTTACATTCCGATCAGCGTCACAATATGACGTCATATAACCATAAGATTATGTGATGTAATGCTTGTGTATCTCCCTTAGTCTGGTTCCCGTCGTGCTACAAAAATGTTTTTTTTAATTTTTACTCTATTTCTGGATCCACCATGTAGAAAGATTTCGCTTTTGCTGTTTTCCTGTGGTTTCTAGCCTGCCCTGATATATCTGCTCAAGTGTTGGATATATGGCTTTCTGCTGTAACAATCTCTCACTTCGTCATGTAGGGTTCATAGATCTACTATTTTCAGTTTTTAAATCTGCATGTTTCTTTCATCTGCTATTAAACTGCTTTGTCTCTACATATTTAACCCTTTGCCTGCTATAATCCCGACTTCATTAGAAATTGCAAACGGTTTGGAACCAAATATGGATCAGACAGCATTTGATGTGGACACAAACGGATTGACACTCATCTTTATTTTTTTTGCAATTTAAAATTGCATAAATCTGAATTTTACGAAACTTGCTGACAACAATACTTTCGGTGATAACACCTAATCAGGATGTTCATACCTCTAGCAAAGAACCACTGAAGTATCTCATGTGAGTCCCGTTTCTTATATTTACTATTTTGGATAGAATACCCATTGAAAAAGCTCAGGTATGAGTGTGTCAGGGCCTCTCTAGGGAGAGTGAGATGGCTGACATTTGCTTTATGCTTTTACAATTATTTTCACGCCCGTCGAGTACAATGAAGACGGAATCAATCAAAGAACTGAGGAAATGTTTTAAATAAAGTCATTTATTCGCTCATTCATTTGTACAGACGTGTGCGAACCTATGTTTGGCAGCATGAGATGTGTCAACGCCCAGTAAAGCTTTATATGTGGCTCATGTTTAACTTTATATGTGGCGCATGTACCCGTAAATTTTGACTTTACAAGTCATGACGGAATCTTGGAAGTAAAATATCTATAGAGATAGGTGACATCTTAAAGCGAGGTAAAAGTAATGAGCTTTCTGTGTTACTTTCATCTTGCTTTAAGCAGTCATCTGCCTTAAGCACAAACTAAACTATGTAATTTAGTGGTCGTAATAGAGAGTTTTTACTGTATTCATCATAGTATAAATTTTAATGTACGTATAAATAAGCTAACTGTATATGAGTTTTTAGTGATACTTTATGAAATAAAAACGTATACACGCTTGTTTAACGTACATCAAACATGACGTCAATTGATAAATGTGCAACCAAGCGTATCAAACATGACGTCAAAACCATGAACGTAACGTCGTTCAAAACGAAGATACCCTCTGATTTTAAATAGCTCCCACTTTCTTAATATGCATAAGAAAATCGTCAAATAACTTTTATACTGCTCAGAAATGATTCTAGATTTAGAAAACGTTAAAAACTTAAAATGACATTTTTGGTCACTAATGCTGGTTTTCGCATGGAACGGCCCATATATATATTTATCTTAACTCGTCACTGAAATGACGTCATCTGCTCATCGCCTGTTCTAAATTTAAGCCGTAAGTTTTGGATGAACTGACTTATATAGTGTAATAAGGAAGGTAATACAATTTTGATCCTGATCAGACGCCGAGTTACTCGTCGTCTGATCAGAGTTTATACTGTTTCTAAATTGTTCAAATTAGTTGTACTCAAATAAGAGAAGTCAGTGACAGGCATTATGTTGGTAATGCTATGATACTTGGAATGAACAGTTAATCTTGTATTGAGCGACCAGTGAATAATGTAGCGTAACGTTCTGTTAAAGACATAATTATTTGCTTAACGGATAGTTATATTCCAGGAAGCTCTTATGCTAACTTTCTGCATTAGACACTCATCTTTTTCTACTCGCTGGGCGCTCAATACAGTATTGACTATATTATATTATGTCAAAGTTATAGTAGTACATTCTATGCTTATGTTTATATTTCAATTTGCCTTTATTTATCTTCCATGTTGTTTCTATGTTGGAGTCGATAATGTAGCTCATATTTGCATATAATATATATGCTCCCTTTATACTACTAAATTGACACCAATATGCATGTACATATATATTGTATCGATGTACTTTGTCAAATGTTAACATTCTGTATATATTCATGTGTGATATTGTAATCTTCAACTTTGGAGGAAATAAAGATATACATACATATGTTTTTAAACAAAGGGTTATTGATAGTTATGTCCAGCAGTGGCATGGTTCAGTTGAGAACAGTCCTGTTCTAGACACTTATAAATATTTGAAAAACAATATTGAATATGAGAATTATTTAGATATTTTACCTTATTCGCTAAGATGTATATTTTCTAGAATAAGATTGTCATCACATTCTCTCAGAATTCAAACAGGCAGATTTGCACGTAATCGATTAGCTCGTAATGAGAGAATTTGTTTATGCTGTAATTCTGGAGATATAGAAGACGAGTACCATTTTATATGCGTCTGCTCTCGTTTTGCTGATTTAAGAGTAAAATATCTGAAGAATTATTACTTTAGAAGACCATCAATGTTTAAATGTATTGAATTATTGAAATCATCCAATAAATATGTTTTGTACAATTTAAGCTTATATATACGAGAGGCTATTCGAATAAGACATTCCTTTAACGAAATTAACTGATGTATTCATCCTCAACGGAACAACAGTTACTTTCTCATGTGTCACGTGATGATATTTATTGTATGAATATTACTATGTGATTAAGATGATGTACTTTGTACAAATCTGAATAAAATATGTTCTGTTCTGTTCTGTTCTGCTATGCGTTTGCGTTTCGGTTGCGTTTTTATAAAAACGGGAAAGAATAACGTCTTTTCCACTGTGTTTGGGAAACGTGTTTCTTCACCAGCAAACTGTTGTTACCTGAAACAATTATCTCCACTGCAAATATTTTGAGCTACCCGGCGTCTGATCAGACCCAAAACTAATTGCCACTCAGGTAAAATAAAACGGCAGAATGTTTCGAAAATGTATTGTTGTCTGCATGTGTGCGTTGCAGTTAGGTTCTTTATAGCGGACATCAACTAATTGTTTAACTGTTTAAATGCATGTCGTATTCTAATCGTTATATATCTACTTACAAGTTTCACACTCTCTAAATCCCTCATGGTAATTGAAAATCGATAATTATTTTACTGTATAACCTTTTTATGCGGTTACCAACACTAAGATGGAATATTAGTCTAACAGAATAACATCATGTCTAACAGAATAGTGTCATGTTAAAACAGGACAAAAGTAATACAGTAGCATCCCTATAGTAGCTTCCTGTATATATTTGTCCCGCATTCTGCTACAGTGGAGAATCTGTTATTCTTTCCCAATAAACGCGTTTACGCTCAACCTATTATTTCTAGTGCAAACAGTTTGGAGCCAGATCAGACGCCGGGTAACCCGGCGTCGGATCAGGCTCCAAACAGTCTGCCACCAAGATAAAAATGAAAACTCAAAATTGTCAAAAGTTTGTCCTTTTCTACATTTTAGTGTTTTGCGTTTGCGTTTCGTTTGCGTTATTTAAAACGGGAAAGAATAACAGATTCTCCACTGTATATCTCGCATTTGTATGCAACGAATGACTGCAAAATATTAAATTGTACTATCTTTAGAATTCCCATTCACTTACCTTACTTAACCATTTTTGTTTTACTTTTAGCCTGCTTTAACCCTTTATCCAATAACCCGTTTACCGGTATTACATTTAATATAGGTGATCACATAAAGCAGGTTGAAAGTAAAGCAAAATGTGCCTTAAGGCACATTCTGCTTTACTTTCAGCCTACTTTAAACTACCATTTGCTAGGCTGTATAAAAATATTTGTTATGGTAATTGTTCATGAGGGTATAAACTTAAACTATTTTCTGCAGCGGAGAAATATATTTAATACGCTAAAAGTCGCTTCTATTGGGAAAGGGTTAATCTACCATCCGCTAGAATATAGAAAAATGTTCGTATCATACTTATTCATAACTGTATGAATTGGATTTTTTTCTCAGTGGAGAAGACGGTAATATGCAAATTTATGGGATAGTGGGTCAAAAGGGGTTCTGAGTCGGATATTAGTGACGTTATCATTACTCATGTATTAATTATTATGTCACGTTAATGTGAATTTGTGAACTACTGTATACATGTTTGATAATGCCTAGGTCACACATTCACGGACGAGCCTCCCGGACGGCTACGGATTCAATCCGGCAGCATCCGTAATAATCCGTAAAAGCTCGTACAGACCCGTGCCTGAACCTTGATCATCCGTAGGTGTGGTTCCACACCGTACTGGTTTTTTGAACATGTTCAAAAAACCAGTACGGATCAAACTCCGTACTGGTCCGTGCTAAACCGTATCGAGCCCGTGTAAATCCGTACCAAAAACGTAGCTAAACCGTTCTAACCCGTACTGGTCCGTAGACACCTGACAGAGTGTCACAGTACGGATTGCTACGGACCAGTACGGGTTAAGTACGGTTCAATACGGCTTTCTACGGCTGTGTACGGGGAGACTTAGTACACAAAAACGGACTAATACGGTTCAAACAGGACGTCTACGGTCCGATACGTTTCAACACGGATAGTGCCGGATTAATACGTCTTGCTACGGACTGACACGGTCACTTAAGTTCTAGATCGGAGTAGTACGGTTCAGTACGGGTTTTATCTTAATTTCAGGCGGATAATTAAATTGAAAACACATCTAAATATACTTGTGTGAAAAAACATTTCCTTTTCTCAGTGTTTATGGTCTTCTTTGATTGTGGACGCAATAATGAGCGATAGAAGACATGATCTGTTGTTGGTTTTGGTGGCAATTAAACGAGGTGCTCTAAAAATATTTCTTTCGTGTTAGAACTAAATAGAGGCAAGAGAGGAGATGGTGGATGAGAGTCTGGTTTCATAGAAGACAGCTTCGTGGCCAATATGATACATTAATGAATGAAATAAGGATAGAAATCCAAGAGGCATTCAGAAACTTTGTAAGTGTAGATGCACAGTTGTTCGCGGAGCTTCTTGAAAGACTTTGCCCGAGGATAGCAAAGGAATACCCTTGTTATAGAAAAGCCGTCAGCCCAAGGATAATACTTGCAATAACTTTGAGGCACCTTGCAAAAGGGGACAGTTACAGGTCACTGATGTATGGATTTAGGGTAGCACACTACATCATATGAGCCATTATGAAAGAAGGATGCAAGGCTTGTATCGAGGAATACATGGAAGAGGTTGTAACCACTCTTTCCACTCCTGAAAAATGGCTGGAAGAGGCACGCCAGTTCTAGGAAAGATGGAACTTCCCACATGTTCTAGGTGCACTAGATAGAAAACACGTGGACATCAAACAGTCGAAGGGTGGTGGATCGCTGTACTTTAACTATATGTAAAGGTTAAAACAATTCAATAGTTCTGATTGCCCTTGTGGACGCTGACTATAAATTCCTCTTGGTAAATGTGGGTGCAGAAAGCGGGTGTTCGGATGCACGGAGTTAATCGACGTCTCACTTGGATCAAAATTGTCGGCAAATGTGTTTTTTTAAGAAATCGCTCATAAATCGGGGACCACAATGGAAATAAGAGGAAAATGCCGTTCTATCGGTGATTTTGGTGACCAAAGGTCGTGAGTTCGATCCCCCGCCGGACCAGCGGTCTGACCAGGGTATTTTTTCTGAATCCCCGATGATGTACTGGAATGTTTTTTGAAACTTTGAAACTTTGAAACTTTATTGAAATATATCTTTATTAGGTCCACTACCGTGGACAGCATTAACATTTATACAAATAGAACCTCAATAGAGAGGTCATTAGTTGAGAATACGCCAATTCATTTGAAATTTTTATAATTTATAATAAAGCCTAAATAAAAAGTATTTCTTATGAATAAAGAGATGTTTCCAAAATTTGTTCCATATAGTCATACATATCACCTGACAGTTTAGATCGTGATCAGTTCCTAGGGAACTCGGCCTCTGATCATAGTCTATGCTGCCTCGGGTTCACTCTTTCAATTTGTATATTGGTGTTTCATAATAATTATCAAGTAGTATCGAGGTTACATGTACATGGAAGAAGAAAGCATACAGGTATTTACCAAACTCTACCAAATAGGATAAATAAATAAATAAATACTTGGTTCATTTTTGCCAACAGTAATGCTGGGGTACCCATATGATATGCTTCCCCAGCTAGACGAAAGCAAGACATGTACCGCGAATTGCTTCTCTCCACCAGGGGTTAAAATGGGTACCTGTGAAGTGTCTGAGTCGGTACCGCGGCTGTATTTGACCGCGCCATATGTTAGCAGTGCTCAATATTGTAGGCAAGATGGCTCAATAATCAGGGGAGTAAATGTACAGTCGGCTGAGCGGTCATTCGGACTGAAAGTAGACTTTAACTTGGTATATTATTATTTGTTTACGACAACAAAATTGTGTTCATTAAAATGGTAAGGTATCTAAAACAGGTGCCTGCTTAAAGAAAATTGAAAGTACTACAGAAAACCCGCGCAATGGCTTTCTAATCTACGTTCACCTTGCTTTGAGCTGTCAACTGTCTTTTTACAATCAGCAAGCCTTCTTTTTAGTGGTCGTGTCTGTGTAAAATGAACTTCCGCCAAACAATAATAAAAATAAGTGTTTGTGATCTCTGTGTGTGTACATCCGTATGTACCCGTAAATCTCCGCCGCAAACTGTAGTAGCCCGTACGAAATCGTATTTCACCGTAGCATACCGTATTACTCCGTGTCTATCGAGTACGGTGCTACGTATTATTCCGTGAAAATCCGTAAAAGTCCGTGAGAAACCGTACCAATCCGTTCTGTTCCCCGACAATTAAAAGCTAATCCGCGATACTCCTCGTAACTAAACCGTAGAAACCCTTTCTGGCCCGTTCTCATACCGTATAAACTCACGGATCTATCACAGTCCGTAGCATTTTCGTCCGTACCCATCCTTGACTATCATCCGTGAATGTGTGACCCAGGCATAAAAGAGGATATAAAGATATGAATCAATGAATGAATGAAAGTATCACATACGGTATTTGGCAGTTAATACAACGGTGTTTGATATGAACATTGTTGCAATGCAATGAGGCACGTTTTGGCATGGCACGGCTAAATTATATATAATGCAATTATGAAACGGCTACGGATACTTGACTATAAGTACCTGCTGTCCAGGATTGACACAAAGTCGTCAAACTTGACTGAAGTTATTACATTTAAGATGATGTGCAATTTAGTTAAAATAGCTTCGTGTTGAATTTTACGACTTGTTCTTGAGCGTCAATAAACTGGAGTTCAATACGAGCTATGTCATTTTAAAAAGCACAAATGTCAGCCATTTTATTATTTAGTGTTATGCTCTTTCTAAAAGCTGTTCCTTGTTTGAGTGTTTTCAACTGAGAGGTCCCATGTGACCATTACAGCGGAAAGCATTACTACTTGTTTGTTTCACATACACTTGTACCTTATCGTTACTCGTATACAGTGAAACCCCTCTAAACCGGATATGTGTGGGGACAACAAAAAATGTCCGGTTTAGAGGGGGTTCCGGTTAAGAGGGGGTTGACTTGTTTTTAGTATGAAATATAACTGACCACTTAAAACAGGTTGAAAGTAAAGCAGAATGCGCCTTAAGGCGCATTCTGCTTTACTTTCAACCTGCTTTAAGCTACCATCTGCTAGAATGTAAGAATAAACCAAAGACGTAAAAAGGCGTATTTATGGTGTAATAGGTTAAAATAAAGAAGGGTTGGAAACGGGACCAACGTTTTTGTCCGGTTTAGAGAGAATTCCGGTTTTTAGAGGTTCCGGTTTAGAGGGTTTTCACTGTATAGTGAAATAAGCACACAGTACAGAGCGACACGTCCTTTATCAATACGAACATTTCATTACAACAATACATGTCATTTTTAGCTTCGGAATGAAATTAATGCAGACAACTCCAGAAGGAGCTACATGTATGTACATTGCGGATACCTCAATGTAGCACACAACTGCACTATATTGGACGAAGTAAGATGGTAGTCCACGCTTGTATGGCCCAGAGCGTGCATTAGCGCTGTCCGTAGTGGGTTCTATACGACTAAGAGGTGGTCTTACCAAACGTCATACGACAAAAACAGTCGTAAGCCAGAAAATTCAAATGTATCCTTTTTCTTTTTTCTGATTTCTCCGTCTAATCCAGTCTTGTGACATCCCCTTGGAATCGTCTTTTCAAGACATTACAAGATAAGATAAAATGGAGAAATATTATAATAACTGAGAATTTTATTATTATTTTATTATTATACCAGATTTATATAGCGCTCTTTTCACACAGGGGTGTGCGTTCAAAAGCGCTTCACGTGAAATTACACAATTTACCTACAAAGCGAGAAAAGACATATAACTACATTTAGATCTAAAAGTAAACATGGTAGCTTATGGATTTACATTGAAACACATTCCGAACAAGGGAAATCTTTTCAATGTAATTACCAAGGTTTTATAAAATAATTTAACAACAGTTTGTAAAATCAACTTTAAAATGAATCAAATATTAGAACAAATTTTAGAATCTGATTTTTCTGACCTTCTTTTTCGTACGACGTTTCGTAAGAAGGACGCCAGGTGTGTACTTGACACATGTATAACATGGACAAAAGTGATGAAAATTTAGTTAGTTTTAGACAACATAGAAATAGAACACAACAACTTATTCATAAGGCAAAACAGGACTATTTTAAACACAAACTGGAAGAAAACAAATCAGACTCTAAGTCTCTTTGGGATGCTCTCAAACACCTTGGTCTACCTACAAAAAAGTCTAAATCATTATCATGTTCAAATATTGGTCTCAAAATGGGTGAGAGTAATGACATATGTTTTGATAAACAGTCAATCTCTGAGAAGTTCAATGTATTTTATACAACTGTTGCTGCAAAACTAGTTGAAAAACTGCCCAAGTCTCTTGGTAGATTTGGAAGAGAATTTGTTTTGAAATTCTATGCACAGAAAGGGGTGATACCTAATAATTTTTCTTTTTCTATTTTGTCAGAAAACCATATTTTGAAGTATTTAAATAAACTTAGTGTGAATAAATCCACTGGACTTGATGGTATTCCTAGCAAATTTGTAAGAGATAGTGCAACTATAATAGCTTGTCCGCTCACACATATTATCAATCTGTCCCTGATACAAGGAGTTGTCCCTGATGATTTAAAATCAGCACGGGTTGTTCCCCTTTTCAAGAAGAATGACAAAACAGAAGTGGGTAACTATCGCCCGGTGTCAATACTATGCATTTTATCCAAGGTGTTTGAAAGGGTTGTCTATGACCAGGTTGACTCTTACCTCAGTGAGAAAAATCTGTTGTATGAACTTCAGTCGGGCTTTAGAAAACTGTTTTCAACTGATACTTGTCTCATTCATCTTTCAGATTATATCAAATCTCAAATGGATAAACGTAATTATATAGGCATGATTTTACTTGATTTGCAGAAAGCATTCGACACAGTCGATCATTCAATACTTTTGATGAAATTAGAAGCTATTGGTCTTGGGCACGATATTCTTAAATGGTTTAACTCATACCTCTCAGACAGGAAACAATTAGTTGATGTCTCTGGAACATTCTCTAACCCTCGTGATGTAACTTGTGGTGTACCCCAAGGATCTATACTTGGCCCCTTATTATTTTTAATTTATGTGAATGACATGTCTGCTGTTGTCAAAAACAAATTATTACTATATGCTGATGATTCTGCTATCATGGTTTCTGGTAAAAATAAGTCTCAAATAGAGCGAGAGTTGTCGGAGGATCTTGAAGTGGTTAATCAGTGGCTGGTGGATAACAAGTTGTCTTTACACTTAGGAAAAACAGAATCTATTATTTTTGGCTCCAAACGTAAGCTTCAATCAAATACGAATCTTAATGTCACATGTAATGGTCAGGCTATTCAGTCTACTTCGTCGGTCAAATATCTTGGAGCTACTATAGATCAACATTTAACAGGTGAAGCAATGGCTAGCTCAATTGTCAAGAAAGCTAATGCTAGGTTAAAATTCTTATACAGGAAACGGAGTTATCTTACTGAACATACAAAAAGGTTGTTAGTTTCAGCTCTCATTCAGTGTCATTTTGATTATTCCTGTTCCTTTTGGTATTATGGGTTAACTAAGTTTTGGAAAGACAAGCTTCAGGTTACGCAGAATAAGATTGTCCGTTTTGTACTCAATTTGGATCCCAGATCTAGTATTAAACATGAACACTTTACCTCTCTCGATTGGTTAAACGTTTCAAGAAGGGTCGACCAAATTGTTCTCTGTCATGTTTTTAAGATAAAAAATGGTCTAAGTCCTGACTATATGAGTCAAAATTTTACAGCTCAAGATACTGTTCATGCTTACGAAACCAGATCTAGTCAGACCGGTTCATTTGTACCCCCTAAGGTCAAAGGTTTTGGTCTCACATCATTTTCCTACAACGGATGTACACTATGGAACAAAGTACCTGCACATCTTAGAAGTATGTCAACTTTAGCAAAGTTCATGAGGGGAGTAAAAGATCACATTTTAAGTCATAATATGAACATCTAAAAGAAATTTATTGGTTAATGGAACTCATATATACGAGTAAGTAATATTTATAATCATAAGTTAAGATTCAATAGTGTAACTCATCTTTAAGTAATACTTATAGTCAAAAGTTAAGATACAATAATGTAAACTTCAGTGTATTGTCAATGATCTCATTCTAATATATTTTTACACAGATTTGTTTATCTTATAAGCAAACCTATTGTTATTATTTTAATATGGATAGTTTATTTCATACTTTTCTACGTCAGTCTTTAATTTTTATCATAATTAAGGGTAGGGACTGGTTTGGTAATTAACAAAATATACTCAGTATTATTTTTAATTTATTATTTAATCTTATTAGTTCATAGATCATGCCTCTCTATGTCAGACCATCAATATCAATAAGGACCACAATGGAAATAAGAGATGTCTTTTCTCTTTTTTGTGTAATCCCACGGGTGGTGAACAACATTGTTCCTCATTCGTGGTATTTATAATCCTTGATATTGATGTGACTGAAATAGTTCATAACACAACATATATATAATCATTGCAATTTTTATAAATTGTGTTTTGTTTTAAGATGTATGTGTGTGTTGTTAGCTATTGTCATGTTACATGATATTGAAATAAATCTATCTATCTATCTATCTATCTATCTAACCAGGAATTTGCTGGCAAATGCGTCTCCTAGAATGCCGATACGATGGAAAGCTACACCAGCATTAGTTGACAATTTCTTTTTACCGCCTGTTGTTGGCTGTAGGCTCTTTCAAACATATTCTCTTCGGGAACTGTTCGGGAACTGTTTGAACTTATTGATATGCATTGTAACTATAAGTATTTAATTTTTAAAAAACTAGAATATTCTCGGCTGTAAATGACATTTTGTGTCGATGTGCCGTAAAACACATTCATTGTAAAATAAGCTTTCCCTTCTTCACGTTCTTACCCCGATACAATTGTTTTTGCAAACAGGTTGTATTGTCATCAGACGCCACGATGTATATGGGGCCCGTTTTACTAAACAACTTACGCAAAAGTTTTGCGTAAGTCAAAATCGTTTAACTCTTATTTTTCGATCATAAACGTTTGCAAACAGCAAATAGCTAGATCAGAGCACGCGCTAAAAGCGCGTCCTCTGATCTGGCTATTTGCTTTTTGTAGCAAGTGATAATACAATATTTAAATTAAAATTTAAAATTTTGACTTACGCAAAACTTTTGCGTAAGTAGTTTAGTAAAACGGGCCCCTGGGGCCCGTTGCTAGACCAATGTTGTCGTAAGTCAGATGATAAAAGTCTCAATTATTATTTATTTCGCCAACTAATCTTGAAAAGACGATTCCAAAGAGATGCCAAAGGACAGGATTAGATAGAGAAATCAGTAATTAAATGTATTTTAAAGTACTGCTCAGTACTCATAGTATATATTACTTACATTTTACCTGCAATTCAAATTGACATCAGCTGCTTCTTACATTTGTCGCTTGCTTTTATATCTCAAATTTAAATTTTGGACAGTTTGGCTTAATACTATTCATATAGTGTCAAACAGATGCTTATTGTGTTTTCTATATGCAGAAGAACATTGTTTAGGCCGTAAACTACAAAGTATGTGCTTAGAGCAAATCAATATTATCTTATTTATTGAACTTAAATGAAGTATGTCCTTTGCAAACAGTTAAGTCCAAATCAGACGCCGAATAACACCAGGCACTATACTATTTGATATTTAGAGTAAACAATGTAAACCCATTCACCCCTGAAACTTTTAACTATGGAAAATTCCAATTAAAAAAGTCTAGTCCACTTTTGGCTATTTAGGGTTGATTTTAACAATATATTTCAAACAGACAAACAGTGTAGACCCTGATCAGAGGGCTCCTTAATTAGAGGGCGCCTATTAAGGAGCCCTCTGATCAGGGTATATACTGGTTGCATGGGACAAGTGTAATATTTACAGGTACATCGTTTGTAAATGATGAGTATATTCGTCGCTAGGGTTGAATGTGTTAATGCTACAGCTCAGTCCGTTTATTTAGTGTAATTCCCTAACACTTCACTGTCTTACCCCGAGTACAACAGTTCTTTGTAAACAGTTTGTATCCTAACTGGACGCCGCTAACGTGGTGTCTGATCATGATCCAAACTATTTGACACTCATTCCAATATTACTTAAGGAAAAATACCTAAAACTGAAATTTGATAAATAAAAGCAGACAACAAGTGTTTGACGACTGGTTTAATAAATCGTCTGCTAGAATAAAGGAAATGTTTGTTATGGTGCATTTCTATGGTTGTATAAAGGACATATGCGACCAAATGAAATATCCGAAGGATCTCTATGAAAAATTCAGCATAAGTTCTGCAAACATATCTTAGTACCATGGCAAAAAAGAAAAAAAACATAGGTTATAATGGTCTTTTTTGTCTATGGGCGTTTGAAGAAAAATAAAAGAGTCACATGCGGCGCTAAATCGCTCACCTGGGGAACTATTTGTTATAATCAATGCAAAATGAAGTTTGTCATTACATGTGTGTGGACTGTTGCATGAAGAAGTAACTCGGAATCCGTTTGTCATTATTACCATATGAGCAAAAAGGAAAATATGGAAATTATATAAATAATCCTAATAAAGGGTCACTTAAATAATATTCATTCAACATATTATTGAATTCTGACAATGGTTCAGAGAAGAAATTGTTTTTTAAGGTTTTCGTGTACGTATATAAGTCTATGTAAAACTGATAAGCCCTGGGACAGGTCCATTTTTTGACACAGGAGTCATGATTTTAACAAACTTGGTAGAGGACCAGAAGGCAAAACTAGATGCCAAATATACAAGGTACTGGCCTTATGGTTTCAAAGAAGACGATTTTTAAACTGTTTCCTATATAAGTCTATGTGAAACTGATAAGCCTAGGGATAGTGCCATTTTTTTTACCTTGGGGTCATTATTTGAACAATCTTGATAGAGGACCATAAGGCAAAGCTAGACGCAAACTATAAAAGGTCTGGGCCTTACGGTTTCAGCGAAGAAGATTTTTAAAGGTTTTCCTATAAATGTCTTTGTAAAACTGATAGGCCCCGGGGGGAGGGCATTTTAAACCCATAACAAATCCTGCCTTATTGCATTTCAAACAGTGTAGATCAAGGCCAGTCGCCGCGTCAAAGGCGTGGTGGCTGGTCTTGATCTACACTGTTTGACAGTCAGGTGCATCTAAAGCATTTTATGTAGCTGTATTATTTATACACCGTATATGGTATTTGAAAGTGTAGACCAAACTTCTTTTAAGAGCCCGGGATGACAACGACCGGTACTGGGTCTGTACACTGATGCAATAACGCTGGTTTTGTCATGGCAAGGCTGGCTCAATTAAATTCTTTGGGCTATAATTGTGCTATAATTGTATGTTGTAATTAAACTGATGCTCCTATTAGCATGGAGGAATTATAATTCCTCCATGCTATTAGGAAAATGCTAATTCTGAAAACATATTTTCATTTCAATTAAGTTATTTGCTGGTTACATGGACACAAATTTAGCAGTTATAATGACAGGATTAGCAGCTGGTTTTAAAAGGTCATTACCCTGGGTCACACATGGCATAAAAAAGCTAATTCACAAAAGAGATAAGATTTACCAAAAGGCCAAGAAAACAAGGAACAATCATGAACAATGGAAAAGATTTAAAGCTCTAAAACTAAGTATTAAAAGAAAGATCAAAGAATCATACAATACCTACCTTGAAAATATACTGGACATTGCAGGCTCTGATGATATAGACACAAACAACACATTTTCCACTAAAAAGCTCTATACTCTCCTCAAAAGCTCTAGACAAGACAACCAATCTGTATCTTCCCTGAGAGACCAGGAAACAGGCTGTCTCAAATCAAGCAACACAGAGAAAGCCAATATACTAAACACTCAGTTCCAATCAGTATTCTCTGGCACCTCCCCACTGTCTCTGAAACAGACCTGTCTCCAGAAGCTGAGGGCTCTTAACCCTAAACAGTTCTGTCACTATCCTCAGATGAGCGAGATCTCCATCAGCAAGACAGGCATCCTGAAGCTGCTCAATAATCTCAAAGTGGACAAAGCTGCAGGCCCAGATCAGATTCGACCTATTGTATTAAAGGAGCTGAGACATGAGCTTATGGACGTCATTTGTATCCTCTTTCAGAAGTCTCTCTCAACTGGTGATGTTCCACGTGACTGGACCAGAGCCAATGTATGTCCAATCTTTAAGAAGGGAGACACCAGCGACCCGGCAAACTACCGGCCCATCTCCCTCACATGCATTCTCTGTAAATCCATGGAACACATCATTGCTTCTCATCTATCCTCTCATCTCAACTCTCACAACATTCTCTATGACCTTCAGCATGGCTTTCGGGAGAGACGCTCTTGTGAAACTCAACTAATCGAACTCACAGACCACCTTGTCAATAACACATCTTT
This sequence comes from Gari tellinella, assembly GCA_922989275.2. NCBI lineage: Eukaryota > Metazoa > Mollusca > Bivalvia > Cardiida > Psammobiidae > Gari > Gari tellinella. Next base: position 60,584,712 of record OV277870.1, read on the forward strand.
AGGCAAACAAACAGACCTCATTCTTTTGGACTTTAGCAAAGCATTTGACAAGGTTAATCACCAAAAACTACTCTCCACTCTACTAGAATACGGCGTCTCTCCCCAAATCCTGAACTGGACTCGCTCTTTTCTTATAGGCAGAACCCAAACTGTTGTCCTGGATGGAGATTGTTCGGAAGAGGTCCCTGTTACTTCTGGGGTTCCACAAGGCTCTGTCCTTGGCCCTCTCTTTTTCCTCATCTATATCAACCAGCTTCCCTCTACTGTATCACAATCTCAGGTCCGTCTTTTCGCAGACGACACTGCAATCTACCTGACAGTGAACTCCATATCCGACAGTAGATCCCTCCAAGAAGACCTGGACAAACTGCAGACCTGGGAATCACAGTGGGATATGGAGTTCAACCCCTCCAAATGCCAAGTTCTACACATCACCAAAAACAAAACTGTCATCCAAAATAAATACTCTCTTCATGGCCAATTTCTCGAACCAGTTCCACATGCTAAATATCTTGGTCTTGATCTATCTTCAAATCTAAGCTACAACACACACATAAACAGGATAACAACCAATGCCAATAATTCTCTGGGTTTCATCAAAAGAAATATCACTACCCATAATCAAAAAGTACGTGAATTGGCTTACAAATCTTTAGTTCGTCCCCAACTCGAATACGCTTCAACAATTTGGTGTCCCTATACTAAGACATATGTCCAAAAGGTGGAACAGGTACAGAGGCGGGCCCTGAGGTGGGTCAAGAACAATTTTTCCCCTCTCTCGAGTGTCACAGAGATGCAGAGAGAACTAGGGTGGAGGTCTCTGGAGCACAGGAGATTTGATGCGCGGCTCATCATGTTTTATAAGATATATCACAACATAGTAGCCATCAATCTCCCACAATACATACAGACACCTTCACGTGTAACAAGGCACATGCATCCACTCTCTCTCAGACAAGTACAGGTTCACTCAGACTACCATAAGTTTTCCTTCTTTCCCCACTGCATTACCCTATGGAACCAGCTACCTTGTCAAATTGTTACCCTGCCTGATCTTGAACAGTTGAAGAGGGCAGTGGTTAGCATACAGTATTAGCCTGGAAACCAATGATTTTAACCTTCACTTTTACTCTTCACTTGATAACCTTTTAACAGTGCTTTCTCTTTTATCTTCACACTACTTGATATTCAATGTCAGGTTCTTAAACTCTCACTTTTCTTATACTAACACTTCCGACGCGCACCCGTGCCTGTAACACTCGAGAGAGGTGTCGGCACTACACGAGAGATAGAGATAGCAGCTTTTTCATAGGCTATAAAGTATTTTACTATTTCTTATTTGAAGCTGTTTCTTTCTTTTCATACTGCAACACCCCCTCACGGAGATTTTGTGCAGCTGCGCGTCTGTGCAAGGTTTTTTTTTACTTTTGTTTACATATATTTGTTATATAGTCCAGTTATTTGTTTATGTCTTTCCGACTAAAAATAAAACTTATCTTATTTGTAAATATAATTATATCGAAACTCGGATTAAAGGTATCATTCGTCGTGCCGATAGACACGTCACTGAAACTTCTTATAACTTCGCGGATCTCACGCTACACCGTATCCTTCATAATTCGGATAACTCTTCCAATTACGAACTTTCTGTTTTCCTTGTGCTAGCCCTTATAACTTGGGAAGACGTTGCTGTGCCATGGTGGTTTGATGATGGTGAATTTAAAACATCTTTTTCAAGACTTCAATCCTAGGTAATGGTTTACGTCAAGAAACCACACCATGAAACGACACCAGAATGCATGGATACCTTTGTTTACTCTAGTGTATTTAGTACCCGGATAGTACATGATTTCGGATATATCGATATGTCAACCATTTTGGTTGGGCCGACGATAGGCATGATTGTTTAATTAAGAAATAATCTATGCTCTACCGTTGTGAAACGGTATTTTACAACGGTCGGGAGTTGTGATACGCAGGAATTGGCCACGAAGGCCTGAGTGGTTAATTCCTGCGCATCACAACGACCAGCCGTTGTAAAATTCCATTTCACAACGGTAGAACATAGATAATTTCGATTCTAACATGACCAGATTTAAAGAAATTAGTTAGAAAGGAAATCAAATGTTCCATACTTATTTCCTCAGCGGATGCAGTTTTTCGACCGAATAACTTTCCCTGCGGCTTTTATAAGAATCTAACACCCAACAGCAAATTTACGTACAGCAGAGATTTCGCATACACAATACACTTTTACCGACCCACCATCTGGCATAGAGCAAACATAACATGAAACAATACCGAAAACTTGGGAAATTACAGTAGTATGACTGGTTAAAAGTCAGGCCTACCATTCCTCCGGATTTTTCCTAAATCTCCGGATTTTTCGTCATTTCTCCGGATCTCCGGATTTTTTCCGAAATCTCCGGATTTTTTCAAAAATCTACCAGAAAAAAATTCTAATCCCCGATTCAGTGCGGCAGACAGCACCTTCTCGGACTTTTAAATAAGAGAAAAGCAATAAAAGTATTCCGAATGCTATTTTTATTGGTTCTTATCGGGTCATTGACTGGATTAGCAGCTTGTCCACAACCAATCAAACATGTAATTACCACCTGTGGTTCCGATTCGACTGCGCGGGCTGAGAAGTAGATACGGCATGCACATTATTTATGACACGTCTGGTTCTACATGTTGCATAGTGTGGTATACAGTAACACACTTCATTTTATGACACGACAGGTTCACGCATTACATAGCGATAAAGTGTTATGGTATTGCAGGCAAACAGCGAGATTGCCGATATCGTGAAGAAGCTATACACGGGAGCAAAATTGCTATACCCAAGAGAAAAAATGCAGCCAAATGAAATCGGCTTTGAATTTATCATTTTTTTTTTAAAAAATTACGGCAGGGTGTCATGGAACAAAGGCAGGACGTGACGCCCTGCTAAAAGTGTCTAGCCATGAGTATATTTATATGAATATTATTAACTTACTGGTCATAGTGGCCAGAAATGTGCCAAATCAGATGTAAGACATTGATACTATAACTTTTCTAATCCTTATCACAGAACACAGTTGTCTGACAGGGGTCTATAGGACCTACTGCTAAAAAGGGTAAATATTTGCAACTATGGAGAATACAGTTGAGTTGCCCCTAGCAGTATTTATGATGTTTCCTTATTTTTCTTTTATTATAGTTTTTATTTTACAGTGTTTATTGCAATAAAGTTTATACTGTTATTCTTTGTGTGTATGTTTGTAATATATAGATAATGTTTGCAATGGTGTGATTTATATTTGAAAAGATGGTTTTTAACTTTTAAATACAAAAGCGCACAAATAAAGATTTTCGATTAAAAAGCGCGCTTTTGGGAATCGCGCCTACAAAGGCGCGATTTTGAAAATCGCGCTTTAAAATCAAAATGTTGGAAAATCTTAGGATTTTTTTTTTGAAATTATGGTAGGCCTGAAAAGTGGGTGCTGGTGAATTCGCCTAGAGACGAACTCGCGTACAATTAGATATATAGTAACCTAAATGGTGAATTCGCCTAGAAAGCAATTATATACTGATTGTATTTCACACCTTGTAGTACAGTGTAAGAATTTACCGTTTACAGGTAGATGAAATAAAAATGTTTGTAGAGGATCAACTAATCTTGTTTCCTTATCCATTTTTTTTTAAACCCGAAAGATCAGTGTAGCCCCTAATCACTTCACCCAGATTTGACAACCTGTAACGTGTTTGAAAGGGGATGATGCCAACGTAGAATACATCATTTATCATATTGAAAGTAAAAATGCTGCTTGCACCTAGATCCACATTATTAACACCTGCCATGGAGAAAGGACATGTCCTTTCTCCATGCACCTGCATATGATGATCAGGGGCTACACCTATCATCCGATCTTAGTAAACTCTACCTGAAAACAAGTTTTATTATGTTAAAGACACCTTACAATAAGTGTGAAATACAATCACTATATAATTGCTTTGTAGACGAATTCACCATTTGGGTTACTATGTATCTAATTGTAGGCGAGTTCGTCTCTAGGCGAATTCACCATAAACCGTTAAAAGTATATAGCCTTTACGTAACACGTCACATCATTTAACCGTGGGAGGAGCGGGGTAGGGAAGAGCATTGTAAAACGTCTTAGGTATACCACGATGAGCTTGTTCTATTTTGATAGTGATGAAGACGCGTGTCATGTTAGAATGAGAAATTAATTAAAATATGCTTTCTTATGTACTTGGCGGTCAGGGTGTTCCCCAGGCCGTTTTCGCCTGTCGCTGGCGACATGCCTTCCTTCCAGGCGGTCTCTGGTAACATGCTTTGATCTTGCCGACATGCCTTAATCTGTAGAGCGACTAGCCTTAATCAGGGCTCTGTGTTGTGTACTCGTGTGATTGTTTCATATGTCAAACACCGTCACGCGTGTCGGGCATGTGCATAGCTTCATCAACCAATCAAGTGCCGAATTTCCTTATCTAAACGTTGATTGACAGGGCCTTTGTTAAAGGCTATATCAATTTTGAGCGAGATTTGCTTTTGATTGACGTTTCTAAAACCGTTAGTATTGATTCTATTGACGCAAATAGATTCTACAACACAGCTAGCTTTACAAACAGCGACAAGTAACGATTTTCGGAAAACAAGCTACGAAAAACGCTGAAAGAAAAATAGATACTAGCCGAAACTGGAATGTTAGACATTCCCTTTCCCGAATTTAAACTGTCAGCAGATGATTTACCATTTTGCCGACTGAGAATTCGCCGCAGATATTGAGACGTATGTATATGTAACTGCAATGAAATCGCGGGTCGCCTCGGAAAAATATGCTCGATACAGGGCCTATAAAATAGAAAATTCTCTCTCTAAACAAACGAACATTTTATATGGATATAAATTACCTTTAAGAGTTGATTTCCTCGCAACTTCGTATTAATTATTAACAGACACAAACAGTATTCCAAACTTCCGAAATGAAATCCAATTGCCCGGCACGCGTCAAACTCTGACACGTCTTTACTTGTTTAATTGGTTATCAAAAAGGTAATTCCCAGCGTCATTTTGAAAACACACAATTAGATTAGACGTTATATACTTCAATTTTGAAAGACAGTTTAGATACTAGTAAAATTAACATAATTTACGATGTTTAAATTTAGCACTTATTCCTATGAAATGGCTTGCGACGCGGAAGACGCTTTTCATGGGAGTTTCGGGAAATAAGTTGCAAGAGAAGAATAAATGCAACACATACACGCGAGAAACAAAGAATCTCTGAAAATAGCATTCTGGTATTTTTTGTTAAGTAGGAATAGAATACTTGGTGAAAAATACTGAAACAGAAAACAATTGTGACAACAAGTATTTAAGTAGACTCTGACTGATGTCTCTCATCACACAGTCATAGTCTAACTCTTCACACAGAGTTAAAATTTGTTTTCTATTTTTATGATAAATTGTTGCTTAGAGCAGGCTTAGAGTAAAAACGAATTCTCCTTTAGTCACCCAGCTGCCTAGATGCAGTGGAATTTTCTATGCTCTTTAATCACAAGGGAATAAAAGGCATAAAACATCTCTCAAATGACTATGAGGAATAAGGCTTAAAACATGATACATTCAGTTCACATTGTACTTTATTCTAAGTTAGGGTAGGTGTTTGCTGGTCTCCCAGTACAGTTGCTGATTGCAGCTTGCATTAACTGTTAATGCAAGCTGCAATCAGCAACTGTACTGGGAAATCAGCAGGTGTTATAGTAAACTTTTGTTGTGAGTTGTAACTTAATTATTGATGCTGAACTTGAAAACAAAAACCCTACACACACTAGATCTAGAAACAGAATAAAACTTATTTCAGTCATTTCCATAATTATACATTTATACATTTATAAAACAAACTACCGGTATAGTATATAATACTCTCGAAAAAAGTTCATCAGGATAGTAATACACTCAATTTATGAAGTTCTTGTGACTTATCCAAATAGTTTTTACCTTTTGTGACAGTTTCGGTTATCCATTGGAGCACCTTCATCAGACTGTGACATCCGCGGGAACGTGACGTCACAGGGCGGGTTTACTACTGGACTGGTTCACAGTAGTAAACAAAGGCCTGTAAATAGGGCTGATCTGGTAGCCCCCCTCGTCCCTGTTCATCACCTTTGGCTCCCCCGCTATGTGTAGTGATTCTCTTAGCTTTCTCAGGTATGAGTTGTCTTCCCTGTCCATTATTTTGTATCCCACATCAGAGAATGTTCCGAAGATTTATTGTACCCCAAAGATTCACAAGCCTAACACTCCCCTCCGCCCGATAGTGGATTACACAGGCTCCATAGGGTATAGTTCTTCACGACTATTAGCAGACATTTTGGGACCCTTAGTCGGCCAGACTGATCAACATGTTAAAAACTCTAAAGACTTCAGTGAACACATGTCGGGAGTAATGATTCAGGACAATGAAATGTTTAATTCACATGATGTGGTCTCATTATTCACAAACACCCCGATAGACAGATCAATGGAGATTTTTCGCAACAGATTAGAACAAGATAAAACACTGAAGAAACGGACCAAATTGACAGTGAAAGACATTATGGAATTACTAGGTTTCATCCTCACCACTACATATTTTTAGTTCCGAGAGCAGGTTTTCCAACAAAAGTTTGGTACAGCGATGGGATCCCCTGTCTCCCCATTAGTAGCCAACCTTTTCATGGAGTGGCTGGAACGAGAAGCGATTGCAACATCTCCGATCACATGTGCGCCCAATTTCTGGAAGAGATATGTCGATGATATCCTAGAAATCATCAAAAAAGGACAAGTGGTTAATCTAACTGAGCATCTGAATCAAGTTGATACCACAGGAAGCATCAAATTCACACATGAGGAAGAGAGTGAGGGCAGAATTCCTTTCTTGGACACTCTCATAGTCAGAAAAGAGGACGGTTCAGTGAAATTGTTAGTGTACCGTAAGCCAACACACACGGACCAGTACCTACAATTTGATTCTCACCACCCACTTGCTCATAAACTCAGTGTAGTGAGAACACTGGTAGACAGGTGTTTCTCTATAGTGACAGAAAAGAAGGACCAAGAAAAGGAAATAGAGCACATACGTACAGCCCTGAAAGGATGTGGGTATCCACAGTGGACAATTACGAAAGCGGTCGAGCATTCAGAGACAAAGAAGAAAGAAAGGAAGGGGAAGGGTAATAGTAAGAAAGAGACTGAAAGAAAATCAAAGGGAATGGTTGTCATTCCATACGTGAAACAGGTATCAGAGGCTCTTGCCAGGATATTCAAGAGACACAATATCAGTGTAGCCATGAGACCATTCAGCACTTTACGTAGGAACTTTGTTCATCCAAAGGACAAGACCAAGACAGAAGATGTGTGTGGTTGTGTATACCGTATCCCCTGTAAGAACTGCGAAGCGGTCTACATAGGGGAAACAGGCAGAAAGCTCGGCAAGAGATTAGGAGAGCATAAGAAGGACTCCAACCACACACCCCAAGTCTACACACGCGCAGAAAGAAAAGCGTCACTAACTACTGAACACTCGAGCGCAGTGACAAACCATGTAGCGCGTCAAAACCATGTGATAGACTGGGAGGGGGTCAAAATAATGGACAGGGAAGACAACTCATACCTGAGAAAGCTAAGAGAATCACTACACATAGCGGGGGAGCCAAAGGTGATGAACAGGGACGAGGGGGGCTACCAGATCAGCCCTATTTACAGGCCTTTGTTTACTACTGTGAACCAGTCCAGTAGTAAACCCGCCCTGTGACGTCACGTTCCCGCGGATGTCACAGTCTGATGAAGGTGCTCCAATGGAGAACCGAAACTGTCACAAAAGGTAAAAACTATTTGGATAAGTCACAAGAACTTCATAAATTGAGTATATAATACTGTTTGGCTAAAAATGCAATATTTCATTGTTCAAAGAGCAAAATTTTCGCCGCAGCACCCTCCCCCTATGTCCCAAATTCAACATGCCTTCAAGAAATCCTGGGGAAATCCCTGGCGGTGTAATTCGGCTAACGATGTATTCCGAAAAATTGAAATCTAATAGTTGACATTACACTGTTAATCCGTTTTTCACAAAAAATCACAGGTTCATAGAGAGTACTGTTGTCTCCTATTCTCGTGGGGCTAAACTTAGAATATATATAAAGCACATACATTGCTTTTAAGAATTCTTCTTTCTGGCTTTTGAAACTTCGAATAAAGTATAACATCCATAAAAATAATATTAAAAAGATATTAATTATTATCTCTAGCCGTAGTAGGTCGTTTCTGCGTTTGAATACACCTCCCTGCATGATCTGAATCAGTCAAATGTTTCTCGTATTCTCGGGCCTTCTGATTGGTTGTCAACGTTTGTTGCTATGGAGGGGTAAACTCTTCAGTTCAGACACAGAATTATACACTGACGGAATCGAAACCTCGCGCTATATTGTAAATCTCGTGCGGCGCATACGAGACTCGCGAAACTTGATAAGAGACTGTCTATCGGTAGTCAATATGATAAATGTGTATTTTCGAAGCATTGTTCACGGGCTTATATTCCCGTGAATTGATAGGAATGTCCACCAAATCATTTAAATCCTATAAAATGTCAACAAAAACACTCGAGTCGGTAAATTTCACGCCAGATTTGGCGGACAATGAGACAAAAAGTGAGGATGTTGTCACGTGACACATTATCTCGCAAAATTCAACCGCCGCGAGAGCTCAGATGCTCGCCTATTCAACTTAGCTTAGTTGCTATTCCGTTTTGTATAATTCCGTGGTTCAGATACATGTTTTTAGAGTCACTTTAAATCTATCATAATTATGGACAATTTCTGCGTCTGTGGCATCAATTTTTGTTTGTTTATTTAGATTTAACTATGCACTAGTATTAAATAAATGACAATATCCAACAGGTTTTACATGTGAAATTTCGAAAAAAGATAATCGAAACCCAATTGATGTTTTATGGGTCCTTACAACATTTTTCAACATAAATTTATTAGAGGAAAAAAGTTGATATATTTTTGGATATCAGGAGTGTCCATGGAATCGGTTTTTGTAAGACCCGAGATTATGAGAAAACCTGAGAATAAGAGAATTGGCGATACCATCTACAGATGTGCATAAACAAATATTTTTCCATTCCACCATTTTACAATGGGAGATATTCCAAGAGGAGATAATGGTTTTGCATAATTGCAGCGAGGGTATTAGATACATGTAGCCCCTAGAAGACGGTTCTCGTTTTGAAACTGGATTTTTCCATTTGAAGTTTCAGGGTTGAATGAGTTAACACAACCCATTGTCTCTGACATACCATGTAATCTAATTCACTGATTCTGCTCATGTAGATAGTTTGGGGTCAAGTGGGACGCAATGCGTTTGTCCATTACTTTTTCGAATACTTTGGAGAGAAATCGTAGATTAGATACTGGCATGTAGTTCTTAAGCTCATCTGTCTGTATGAAGAGAGGGTTTCTTTAAAACAGGTCTTGCATGCAACTTCTTGAATTGTTTAGGGAACATAGGTATTGTTCGACAATATTGGCCTGACGTTGAACTTTATGCATGAATAAATTATAAGGAGATGACGCAGTATAAATCAATAATCGATAGCGAATCGTACAGTTTCGGGTTGTTCCGACTGATTACGTGAATCTTGTTACAGTTGTGATCTTCAGTGGATTAACACTCCACATTGAGCAAGTTCAAAAAGTTGTTGTTAATAAACTATTATTCCCGAGTATCCTAGTATCTACTAAAACGTTTCATCTTGCGCTTTCGAGTGGGTTTTAATTCAGGTAAGGTCATTGATGCCTCATCTGTGACTCTTTCCAATATATACCTAGTTTACACCCCTCAGATGTAACTCATCTGCAATAGGTGTGTCGTTAGAGCAAGGGATTGTAACATCGAGGGTCCGGGTTCGAATCCTGATAGAGGGGAAAATATTTTTATTTTATAAAATGTTATTTTATAGACCAAACAGACGCTATGACATAATTGTTTTTAAAATAACAAAAGAATCGTGTTCCAATCGAAATAGATGTTGTATGAATATTTAAAAGAAGCAGTATAAGTTATAAAAAAAAAGTGAAAAAATCTTTTGAGTATTGCATGGGATTCGAACCAGTGACTGTACGGAAAAATAATGTATACTGGTAGTCGTCTTCCTTACCACTTGCGCTAAATACCTTTCGATATTTATGGAACTGGGCAATGCTATATTTTCTCGGTACCGGTGTGGTTACAATGTGTGTTCTCGTATAAATGATAACGAAGTGTTCCGAAGCTATATTTAGAAATGCAACAAAGTGTGAAATTATGCTAATAGAGGTCACCAACATCAGGTCAATATTGTCAATCAATATATTCCAGCGAAGAGTTCACGATTTTTGTTAACACTGGTAGGAGCTCGCCAAGACATGACTTAAAGAGCCATGTAGGTATTTGTTCAAGTTCAAAGGACTTACATGGGGATGTCTTGATGATCTTCCCAACTTCCTCTGCTGTAGCAGGCTGGGCTCCAGATAAGGCGAGTATTTCAAAAACTAAAATCTTTATTTCTGCATTAAACCCTATGGTGTCACTACTCATTAGAATCGTCTCTTCGAGACGATTCTAATGAGTAGTAACACCATAGGATTTAGTGCTGAAATAAGTAAGAAAATGTTGGATTTGTTCAGTTTACTCCCTCTTATTTGGAGCCCTGGTAGCAGGATCAAAGCTTTCCAAAGAGCTCATTGATGTTTCAGTGAGTTCTGAGAATCACTGGTCCAGGGACCCGTCTTACGAAACGTCGTACGATGAGGTCATAAGTCAAAACTTAAAACTTCACCTAATTTCTGATTTTTCCATCTCATCCCGTCTTGTGACATCTCTTTGGAATTGCCTTTTCAAGACGATTCCAAAGAGATATCACAAGACAGGATAAGATAGAGAAAAAATAATAATTGAGAATTTTAGAATCTGACTTACGACAACATTTAGTTTAAACATATTTATTTCCAGAAGTACATATGATTGCATTTATACATGCTAACGTAAATAAAAAATACTTAGGAAAAGGATTGAAACAAAAGAATAAACTTATTGAGTTTCTCTCCTTATTGAGTTTCTCTCCTTAGACAATATTTGTTGTACAACTTTTAGTAAGACGGGCCCCTGTTGACCACCATGCTCTACAAATTAGTGTCAAACCTTGATCATGATTTAATTTTATATAACAAGATTGACATGTTATCCTAAAGCCTGTAAAGTATTTCTTGTTTTAAAGACCATTAAAACAGATTTAAGATAAAGCAGAATGGTGCATTTTGCTTTGATTTCAGCTTGCTTTAAGCTACTGTCTTCTAGGATTTATAAAGAAACTACTTCTTGTGGTACATAATTAATTTGTGACTGTATAAAACGGAACTATTATTTTCAGCGGACGAATGCATTAGAGGCGAAATACATTGTAAGGTGTATTTGTGGTGTAATAGGTTAATGATCATCTGACACGTTCAATCATTCACGCTACATGCAGATTGAATACCATAATTACCCTCAGTATTGGGACAGGCAGGCCTTAGCAAACAGTGTAAACCCTGATCAGACGGCTCCCTAAGGAGCCGTCTGATCAGTGTCTACACTGTTTGCCATTAAGCTTACACCTCTTGAACAATTTATTGTGTGATAAAAACAATTACTTGAATTTTTAGGATAATTACAGCAGTTGTATAAGGTGGTCCATTGTTTAGGATTTTTACTATTTTCTATATATTAATTTTTCAGCAAGTTTGTCATCTTTTCGTGCCTGCTGTTGTTTTCATTGCTGTTTTCTCTGCGACTGGACAGCACTATAGAGTGGAGCTACTGGGTCATATTCCTGCCTATCTGGATCTGGAAGCTGCTAGTTATAGCAGGCGCTGTGGTGGGGAGCTATGTGTGGTTCAAACACCCACAATATAGGTATGAAAAAACACCCACAGGATAGGTATGAAAAAACACCCACAATATAGGTATGAAAAAACACCCACAATATAGGTATGAAAAAACACCCACAATATAGGTATGTAGTTATATATTATACAAGGCTCCGGATAAGAGGGTGTATATTGAACAGATACAAACATATTCTCACACAGTTTAGTAGCAAATCCTAGGGTGAAACTACTCATTAGTGTTGTCTCAAAGAGACGATTCTAATGGGTAGTGACGCCATGGGGTTAAATGCAGAAATAAAGATTTTAATTTTAGCTCACCCAGTGCTCCAGATAAAAGGGAGTAAACTGAACAAATCCAACATTTTCTCACTCATTTCAGCACCAAATCCTATAGTGTTACTACTTATTAGAATTGTCTCGAAGAGACGATTCTGATGAGTAGTGACACGATAGGGTCTAAGGCAGAAATAAAGATTAAAGTTTTTGAAAGACTCCCCTTATCTGGAGCTCTGTCACCTGAGTGGCTGCTGAGTGAAGTTGAAAGTCGGAGTGAGTGAAACAGATTTCATGTTTCAGATAAAACACATGCGTTTGTTTGTCGTAGGTTTGAATCAATTTTAAGCTCGTCTGTTTCCAAGAAACTACGAGCTATTTCATCACTCCGGCATCTGTGTTGTTGTAGTCATTGTCCGAAATCTTAATGTTTGCCATAACTTTGAAACTAACATGTAATACAGACTTTATATTTGGTATGTGTACTCACCTCAAACAGATCTTGAGCTCAGTAAAATTTGGGTCAACATAAGTCCAACAAAGGTCAAGATCATTTAGAGGTCATTAAGAGGTAAAATAGTGTTAATTTAACATTTCCCATAACCCTGAAACAACATGTAATACAGACTTTTATTTTGGCATATCTGCTCAACACAAGAAGCTCTTGAGCTCAGTACAACTTTGGTCATGGCAGACAAAGGTGAAGGTCATTTAGAGGTCAAAAGGTTGAATTTAACATATACCATAACTTTGGAACTGAATGTGATAGAGACTTTATTTTAGGCATGTGTACTCAACGAAGTACCTCTTCAGCTCAGTACAAGTTGGGTGATGTCAGACAAAGTTAAGGTTATCTATTAGGATGACAAAATAGATGAGCCATGGCACCCGCATGTGATGCTCTCGTTGATGGGATAGCCTGAGATTGATTGACACTTGGCTTTATGTCCTTTGTTTAGTTTATGTACAGTTAACCAATTTTCTAGTTTTGGAGACAAGTGATCACTTAAAGCAGGCTGAAAGCAAAGCAGAATGCGCCTAAGACACACTCTGCTGTGTTTTCAGTCTGCTTTAACTTTTTCCTCCCTGAAACATTAGATGGACAATTCAAGTTTCCATTTTAGTCTAGTCCATTTCTGACTTTTAAGGATTGTTTTTGTCAATGTTTGGCCTTATGACAAACAGTGAAGATCCCAATCTGAGGGCTCCTTTCGGAGCCCTCTGGTCTGGGTTTTCACTGTTTGCACAGGACAAGTGCACTTTTCACATGTACACTGTTTGAAAATATGGCCTATATGCGGGACTAGGGTTCAAAGGGTTAAGGTACAATCTGTTAGGCTATAGAAAATATATGTTATGTTATACATTCATGACTGTATGAAATTAAACATAAAAAGGCGTAAAAAGGCATAGTTATTGGATAACAGGTTACGATACTTTCTTGAAGATATAGGAAATATTTCTGATGGTACATGTTTATGATTGTGTTAAAATGAAACTATTTCCTTGAGAGGAGGAATAAATCTAAGGCTTTTTTATGGGAGAAAAGTTACCATCTGGTAGGATATTTAACCTTTTACCCTATAGCCTGTTTCTAGTTTTGAAGTTAGGTGACCACTTAAAACAGCATTCTGCTTTACTTTCAGCCTGTTTTAAGATACCATATGCTAGGATATAGAAAATAATGAATGTATAAAATGGAACCTTTCCTTCAGAGGAGGAATAAATGTAAGGCGTTAAAAGGCGTAACTATGGGTTAATGTAGAGTGTTTGGTATTGACTTACAGATTTGAGGGAGACAGTTTTGTCCAGTACAAGGCCATGATCATGACGACAAGTTTGCACCTTATGTTACTAGTGTTTGACATCTTGGCATGTAACAACTTGGAGACGGGCAACCATCGCTGGATATTTGTGTTTGTGCCGCTGATGTTTATGTCTATCGTAGCCATTGGCTTTTGTGTATGGGCCATTAAGAATGAAAGATCTTTTGAGGTAAGCATACTATTGGTACTCGTTTAATGGTACTGTGATTATGGCCCAGCTAGATTTAGTAAAGTGCATATTGTTTTTGGTCTCTTTGTCTGTTTGTTAAATAGTTGACAACTTAAAGCTGGCTGAAAGTAAAGCATTCTGCTTTACTTTCAACCTGCTTTAAGTAGCCATTACGGCATTAGAAACAGGCTATGGGGTAATGGGTTAATGCAGGACAGAAGTAATGTAGAAAACTCAGATACTCCATATAATATACAGTGGAACTTCGATATCTCGAACTCGGTTAGGTCGAACTTACCCGTATATCAAAGTTAAAACATTGCTAAGCCACGTTTTAACTTTGAAATACGGGTATATTCAACTTAACCGAGGTTGAAATAATGCCATTCATGTGGCGACAAATCGGATATATATCGAATTTCGACTGTACCTTTTTTTTTCTACATTTACCCATAACCCTTTACCCTTTTTATTTCTAGTATTGAAGATAGGTAACCACTTAAAGCAGGTTGAATATACAGCAGAATGCACCTTGAGGCACATTCTGCTTTACTTTTAGCCTGCTTTAAGCTACTATCTGATAGAATGAATAAAATATTTCTTATACTGAATATTTATCACTGTATAAAATGAAACCATTTCTTCAATGGAGGAATAAATTAAATAAATTATAGCCTGTATAGCATCTTCATAGTTTTAAAGAAAGGTGGCCACTTAAAGCAGGTTGACTGTAGGGCAGAATGCGCCTTAAGGCTCATTCTGCTTTACTTTCAGCCTGCTTTAAGCTACTATCTGCTAGGATATAGAAACTATTTCTTATTGTGCATATGCACCACTGTATAAAATAGAACTATTTTCGTCAATGGATGAATAAATTAGAGGTGTAGAAGGGCTTATTTATGGTGTAATGGGTTAATGGTGCAGTATAAGCTGACTATTGACAGGTGTTTATGTATTTCTATATCTGTGTGTGTATTTCTATTCCAGCTGGAACTGTTCTGTTCAGCCAATATTCTACAGTTTATATTTCTGGCCTTGAGACTAGATAAGGTGATCACATGGAGTTGGGTGGTAAGTAAACACAGTCAAACACAGTCTAACACAGTCAATCACAGTCAAATAAGTCAAACACAGCCAAACCTTGACAACTCAAACCTACTCAACCCTGTACTTCATAGTCTGAGTTGAGTTCTGAAGACATGTGACCACTTAAAGCAGGTTGAAAGTAAAGCAGAATGCGCCTTAAGGCGCATTCTTCTTTACTTTCAGCCTGCTTTGAGTAACCATCTGCTAGATAAAAACATTTCTTATGGTGCATATTCAAAACTGTTAAAAAAGAACTATTTTCTTCAATGGAGAAATAAATTAAATGTGTAAAAAGCATGTCTATGAAGTAATGGGTTGAATCAAACTTTCCCATATTTCAACAGTTGAAATTCTATCACACAAACTTGCTAGATTTAAACGTCACCCTAGTTTTAATGTTAAAACGTGGCTCAGTTGCTAGATTTGAACGTCACCCTAGTTTTAATGTTAAAACGTGGCTCAGTTGCTAGATTTGAACGTCACCCTAGTTTTAATGTTAAAACGTGGCTCAGTTGCTAGATTTGAACGTCACCCTAGTTTTAATGTTAAAATGTGGCTCAGCAACAATTTAAAGCAGTTGTAGCAGCAATTATAATTCAGTCTCTCTATTTATTGACTTGCTTGATTAGTCTATTACTCCATACAGGGCTCCAGATAAGAAGGAGTAAACTGAACAAATCCAACATATAGGCTATAGTGTTACTACTCATTAGAATCGTCTCAACGAAACGATTCTTATGAGTTGTGACACCATAGGGTTTAATGCAGAAATAAAGACAATAGTTTTTGAAAGACTCCCCTTATCTGGAGCTCTGTCCATAAATACACTGAACGTCAATTTCATTGATAATTATCCTCCTCTGTAGAACATAGTTCATTTCATACTGTCACGTGAATGAATATTTACCAAAGTAAAGCTCTAGATAAGGGAAGTATAAATTGAAAACTAAAACATTCATTTCTAGATTAAACCCTATGGTGTCAGTACTCATTTGAATTGTCTCTTAGAGACGATTCTAATGAATAGTAACATCATAGGATTTGATGCTGAAATGAGTGAGAAAATGTTGAAATTGTTCAGTTTACTCTCTCTTACCTGGAGCACTGCATAAGAAATAGTTTCAATATCCAAGCAGATGGTAACTTAAAGCAGACTGAAAGAAAAGCAGAATTTGTCCTCAGGCACATTATGCTTTACATTCAACCTGCTTTAAGTGGTAACCTGTTTTCAAATCTAGAAATAGGCTTTATGGTAATGGATTAAAAAAGTCTTTGATATTTAAGATTGTGTTTATTCCTATTCCTATATGGATTGTAATGTGTCTTATTATATCTATTATTTCAGATTGTGTTTATTCCTATTCCTATATGGATTGTAATGTGTCTTATTATATCTATTATTTCAGATTGTGTTTATTCCTATTCCTATATGGATTGTAATGTGTCTTATTATATCTATTATTTCAGATTGTGTTTATTCCTATTCCTATATGGATTGTAATGTGTCTTATTATATCTATTATTTCAGATTGTGTTTATTCCTATTCCTATATGGATTGTAATGTGTCTTATTATATCTATTGTTTCAGATTGTGTTTATTCCTATTCCTATATGGATTGTAATGTGTCTTATTATATCTATTATTTCAGATTGTGTTTATTCCTATTCCTATATGGATTGTAATGTGTCTTATTATATCTATTATTTCAGATTGTGTTTATTCCTATTCCTATATGGATTGTAATGTGTCTTATTATATCTATTATTTCAGATTGTGTTTATTCCTATTCCTATATGGATTGTAATGTGTCTTATTATATCTATTATTTCAGATTGTGTTTATTCCTATTCCTATATGGATTGTAATGTGTCTTATTATATCTATTATTTCAGATTGTGTTTATTCCTATTCCTATATGGATTGTAATGTGTCTTATTATATCTATTATTTCAGATTGTGTTTATTCCTATTCCTATATGGATTGTAATGTGTCTTATTATATCTATTATTTCAGATTGTGTTTATTCCTATTCCTATATGGATTGTAATGTGTCTTATTATATCTATTATTTCAGATTGTGTTTATTCCTATTCCTATATGGATTGTAATGTGTCTTATTATATCTATTATTTCAGATTGTGTTTATTCCTATTCCTATATGGATTGTAATGTGTCTTATTATATCTATTATTTCAGATTGTGTTTATTCCTATTCCTATATGGATTGTAATGTGTCTTATTATATCTATTTTTTCAGATTGTGTTTATTCCTATTCCTATATGGATTGTAATGTGTCTTATTATATGGATTGTAATGTGTCTTATTATATCTATTATTTCAGATTGTGTTTATTCCTATTCCTATATGGATTGTAATGTGTCTTATTATATCTATTATTTCAGATTGTGTTTATTCAGGGCCTCCGCTGGCATTCGCATTTGTCGCCAAATGCGAAGAAAATTTCAAAGTGGCGATAAAATTTTAGTTCTGGCGAAATTGATTGCGACAAGAAATTTATAACGGTTTTTTTTTCATCAGTGACTTGTATGTCTGGCTCTTAATACCTGGGGCGCTAATGCGTGTAGAGATAATTGG
This sequence comes from Gari tellinella, assembly GCA_922989275.2. Taxonomy (NCBI): domain Eukaryota; kingdom Metazoa; phylum Mollusca; class Bivalvia; order Cardiida; family Psammobiidae; genus Gari; species Gari tellinella. Next base: position 60,602,623 of record OV277870.1, read on the forward strand.
TGAAGTACTCAGCCAGCACCTTGGTGTTACGTAATACAAGTGTCAAAACTCAAACACGCAAGTAGGACAATAATCAAGTAAAGAATATAGATTCGGCTTATCTTTGTTCCGCCTATCTCCCATTCTGCTTACGTAATTGGCTAGCCTCAACGTGATTGACAGATCAAACGTGTTTAATGTCCAATGAAGGAGCTCTCGCGAGTGTTATTGATACTGGGTGCATAAAACTTTACACGGCGGTCTAAAAAGATTTTCGGAAATTAGCTACGTAACGTTGAAAGAATATTAGCCTAAATCGAAGAATCATTTATTTCTTTCCCCTAAAATAGACATACAGGTGAGTAATTACCATGTTAAAGACTGAGAAAAAAACGCCCATGATTCGAGGCGTGTAACAGCGCGAAATGCGTGTCGGGTAAAAATGTCTTTGATACGGAGCCTGTTAGAATCGGTAATATTCACCGAAAATACTGCACAAACGAACCTTTAACATGGATCCAAATCCGAATACAACTTCTATGAATTGAATTTACCACATATCCTTATTAATAATTGTGTCCTTAGATACAAACAGTCTCACAAACTTCCGGAATGAAACCCAAATGCATATCGCCTCAAAATGGCGAGACGCTAATATTCGGACTTCTAAGACGCGTGTCTTTCTTTGTTTTATTGGTTACCAAAAGGGCATTTACCAGCATCTTTTTTTAAACAGCCAATTAAATTAGCCGTTCTATTTCGCTACGAATCACTACTGGATGGAATGGATTGTGTGCTTGACAGTTGTGAAATGAACATAACAGCGATACGGAATACGATTTTCCCGGGAGTTTCGGCAAATAAGTTATCAGAAAGTGAAAAATAGCAACATATAAGCGCTGGAATCGAAGAATCAGATAAATTACTCGCGGAAAGTAGCGATCCTAGACTTTCCCATATTGTATATTGAACATAAGCTGATAATTTATTTTTACAAATAATAAGAAATAGCACATTGTTACAATTATCTAAGTAGTCATCGTCTTATTTCTCAAATGATGCAGTCTGAATTAAATCTTCCCTGCTAAGCTTATTTTCTGGTGTTTTATGACAAATTGTTGTATAAAGCAGGTTTCTAGTATATCTGAAAACTCCATAAGGCTTCCACCTGTCAGGGTGTACGAAAACTTTTCTATGCTTTTTGACAGGGCATGGGTAAAGGCATGAAAAGTAAATCTATGAGGAATGAGAGTTTGTCACTTATCAAAAGAAAGAAAATAAAGGCATACAAACCTATATTAGGCGACCATTGAATAAGGTATATTGTTGATCTTGAAGAATCGGTGACCGCTTTATGCAGGTAAATGTAATGCAGAAAGCTCATTTACATTATTCTGCCACCTCTTATATAATTATGAAAATAACTGATGTCCCTGTGCGTAACGAGCCTGGCCCTTTCATAAAATTTGTAAAACGCATATAAATTATAGGGTATATTTTGGGCCCCAACTTTGGATAAAAACTTGGCTCCAACTTTGGCTCCAAAAAAATAAATTTGGCTCCAACTTTTTTCATTTGGCGAAAGTGATGGCGAAAAGAAAAAATATCCCAGGGGAGGCCCTGTTATTCCTATTCCTACAGTGGAGAATCTGTTATACTTTCCCAATAAACGCGTTTACACTAAAACTATTATTTGCAGTGCAAACAGTTTGGAGCCAGATCAGACGCCGGGTAACCCGGCGTCTGATCAGGCTCCAAACTGTTTGCCACCAAGATAAACATGAAATATCAGAATTGTTTTAAAGTTGTTCTTTTCTAGGTTTTAGTGCTTTGCGTTTGCGTACGTTTGCGTTTAAACGGGAACGAATAACAGATTCTCCACTGTATATGGATTGTAATGTGTCTTATTATATCTATTATTTCAGATTGTGTTTATTCCTATTCCTATATGGATTGTAATGTGTCTTATTATATCTATTATTTCAGATTGTGTTTATTCCTATTCCTATATGGATTGTAATGTGTCTTATTATATCTATTATTTCAGATTGTGTTTATTCCTATTCCTATATGGATTGTAATGTGTCTTATTATATCTATTATTTCAGATTGTGTTTATTCCTATATGGATTGTTATGTGTCTGTCCATGATTGGTGTGATATACGCTATTATTCTTGCCATAATATTGTCACGATCTCCTGACATTCTGCGGGAACAGCGTCGGGGAAATCTGACCACAGCCATAGGCTACTCTTTACTAGTCCTACCGATGCTCGTATTTGAGGTGAGTTCATAAGTTTCTACACGTTTCCAGTACAACACAAATACCCCACAATTTGGAAACGGGTTACAGTGGAAAATACGTTATTCTTGCCCATTTAAACTCAAACACAAATCACTTAAACGTAAGAAATGATAACTTATTGACAATTCTCACTATCTATTTTAATCTGATTGACAAACAGTTTGGAGCCTGATCAGACGCCGGGTTACCCGGCGTCTCATCTGGCTCCAAACTGTTTGCACTGGAAATAATAGTTTTAGCGTAAACGCGTTTATTGGGAAAGAATAACACATTCTCCACTGTACAACTTGACTCATTACTCAATAGTCTGTTTCTAGTATTGAAAATGGGTGACCACTTGAAGCAGGTTGAAAGTGAAGCAAAATGTATCTTAAACCTTTAGTCCATAGTCTGTTTCTAGTATTGTTGAAGATAGATCTATGACAACTTGAAGCAGGTTGAAAGTAAAGTCATCATGTGAGATTGAAAGAATTTCCCTTGTTTTGAATTTGTTTCCCTGTAAATCCATAAGGTATCATGTTTACTTTAGATCAAGATGTAGCTATTTGTCTTTTCTCGTTTTGTAGGTACATTTATGTACATGTAATTTTATGTCAAGCGCTTTTGAATGCACAACCCTTGTGTAAAAAGAGCGCTATATAAATATTGTATATAATAATATAGAAATTATGTCTCATGCTGCATATTCATGACTTTATAGGTCTCCCTCTACTCCACTTAACACACTCAACCCTAGTGACGAGTATACTAGTCATTTACAAACAGTGTACCTTTAAGGATTACACTTGTCCCATGCAAACAGTGTAGATCCTGATCAGAGGGCTCCTTAAAGAGCCCTTTGATCAGGGTCTACACTGTTTGTCATTATGAAATATACTGTTAAAATCAACCCTAAATAGTCAAAAATGGACTAGACTTATATTGAAATTGGACTTGTTCATTTAAAGTTTCAGGCGTAGTGAAATTATCATATGAATTATCTCCCTTTGGTGGTAATGTTCAAATTCCAAGACCATATGAAGTGTCATTCATTGTGAGAGGCAGTTTATAGGCTATTTATTTCCTTCACAGAAGACAACAGTTTCAATTTGTACAGTCATGATTATGCACCATAAGAATTGTTTTCTACAATATCCTTGCTTAAAACCCATTACCCCATAGCCTGATTTTAGTTTTGAAAATTGGTGACCACTGAAAGCAGGTTGAAAGTAAAGCAGAATGAGCCTTAGGGTGCATTCTGCTTTACTTTCAGCCTACTTGAAGCTATCATTTGCTAGAATATAGAAAATATTTCTTATCATACATATATTCATAACTGTATAAATTGTAACTTTTTTCTTCTGTGGAGAAATAAATTAAAGGCCTAAAAAGGTGTATTTATGTGGTAAAAGGTTAATGGGTGAGAGAGTTCAGCATTTTGTCTCTGCTTACAGATCCTACTGGCTAACAGACTAGATGGCGACAACCATTTTAAATACACAGCCATCACAGTTCCATTGTTTATATCTCTGCTTACCCTAGTGGGCTTGTCCTTTGGTGCCAAGGGAGGTAATCACTGTAAGTAAATAACGCATTTAGAAAGAGTTATATAACATGATTTGGTGTAGCATGTTTATCCTTTTCATATTTTTCTTAATTTTATTTTCTACAAACCAAGTACATGTACTATCCCTGTAATCACTCCTGAAAAGAGGACTAATTTATGATATTTAACTACAATTTGCATCGCTGCAAAGGTGCTACATTTCTTAGTGCTGTATTACCTCTCATTAAGTTGTTACATCTTAACACAGACTGTGCATATTTTATAGTGAATTTAAACATGCCCAAGTTCCACATTACACAGTGGAGAAAACGTTATTCTTTCCCAATAAACTCGCTTACGCTAAAATTATTATTTAAATTGCATACAGTTTGGAGCCAGATCAGACGCCGGGTAGCCCGACGTCTGATCTGGTTCCAAATTGTTTGCCACTCATGTACTAATAAATCATAAGGAATGACAAAATAATGTCATTTTGTACCTTTAAGTGCACTACGTTTACGTTTCGTTTGCGTTTAAACGGGAAAGAATAACGTTTTCTCCACTGTATAGGGGTTTGTGGGAGGTGTGCTTACTGCAGGGCTCCAGATAAGAGGGAGTAAACTGAACAAATCTAACATTTTCTCACTTATTTGAGAACCAAATCCTATGGTGTTACTACTCCTTAGGATCGTCTCTTCGAGACGATTCTAATGAGTAGTGACACCATAGGGCTCAATGCAAAAATAAAGATTTTAGTTTTTGAAATACTCCCCTTATCTGGGGCCCTGTGCTATAATTACCTATCATAATTACAGGGTGGTTTGGTATCAGGAAGGATTTCTGTCAGTTCCTGCTTGGAGTTTGTCCGTGTTTACAGGAGTACGGGAATATATCGTACACAGTGCAGAGCAACTCTGATATCTCCACGGACAGTTTACCTGTGAAAAAAATACCAAGTAAAAGAACAGTACTAGATGATCAGCCTAAAGTCGTCATGCCAATAATATCCATAGAGACCCCAGACTGAGAGCATTCTGTAACTGAAGGCTTAGTTAGTGATATTACTTACAAAATATCAGAGCTCCAGATAAGGGGATTGCAGTCCAACTTCGATATCTCGAACTCGGTTAGGTCGAACATACCAGTATTTCAAAGTTAAAATGTGGCTTAGCCACGTTTTAACTTTGAAATACAGGTATGTCTCACTTAACCTCGCATGAAATAATGCAATTCATGGTGTACACATCGGATAGTTCGCATTAAGTGAGTATGAGATATCGAAGTTTGACTGTATTTAAAAAACTGAAATCTTTATGTCTGCATCAAACCCTATGCTGAGACTACTAATTAGAATTGTCTCGAAGAGATGCTTCTAATGAGTAGTCACACCTTAGGGTTTGGTGCAGACATTAAGGAGAAATGGTTTGAAAACTTGAGTGGCAGACCAAATCTATCTTGGAAGCACCTTGTAAAACGTGACCTCGAAGCTCTCGGGTCGGAAAACACCAACCCACAAAATTGAGAGGGAGCTTGGAGGGGGAGACTTCGTTCCAGACTAGACAGCCAGGCCTCACTATAACAAGAAGGATTAATCAATGGCCTGGTTAAGCTGAACATGATGATGATGATGATGATGATACTCCCTCATATCTGGAGCCCTGAAATAACTCACAGAATGAGGCTAGGTGTAACTGACAAGTGACATATCTGTCTCTTAACCCATGACCCCATAAATACGCTTTTTTACGACTTTCATGTATTCTTCCACTGAAGAAAATACTTCTACTTTATATGGTCATGAATATGTACTGAAAGAAATATTTACTTTATCCTTGCAGATGGAAGCTTAAAGTAGGTTGAAAGTAAAGCAGAATGCGCCCTAAGGCGCATTCTGCTTTACTTTCAACCTGTTTTAAGTAGTAACTTGTTTTAAAAACTAGAAACAGGCTAGGGGGTAATTGGTTAACTAGTATCACACAGACATTCAGGGTAGAACATTTATTATTGTCATACACAATGCTTGAATCAGGTCATACAGTGGAGAGGACATTGTTCTTTACCAGTAAATACATTTGTGCTAAAACTATTTTGACCATTGCAAATAGTTTGGAGCCAGATCAAGTGCTGGCATACACGGCTTCAAACTGTTTGCCATTCAGATATAGATTAACTGCTGTCATTTTGAAATGCTGTCATTTTGTACATTTTTAGCTCACCTGAGCTAGCTCAGAGTGAGCTTTTGCAATCCTTGAATGTCCGGCGTCCATCGTGCGTCGTGCGTCGTCAACAATTTTAGTGTTTACACTCTAAAGGCCACAATATTTATCCAAACTTTCTCAAACTTGCTCAGATGGTATATTGCCATAAGAGTTCGAATGAATTCGATTATGGTTGAAATCGGACAAATAGGTCATGAGTTATCTACCTTTGAACTGCTGAAAATGCCATATTTAACAGTGTTTACACTCTAGAGGCCACAGTATTTATCCAATCTTTCTAAAACTTGCCCAGATGGTATATGACCATCAGATTTCGGATGAGTTCGATTTTGGTTGAAATCGGACAAATAGATCCAGAGATATTTACCTTTGAATTGCTGAAAATGCCATATTTAACTGTGTTTACACTCTCGAGGCCACAATTTTTATACAATCTATCTCAAACCTGCTCAGATTGTAAATGACTATAAGAGTTCAAATGAGTTTGATTATGGTTGAAAACTTATAGGTCGAGAGTTATAAACCTTTGAATTGCTGAAAATGCCATATTTAATGATGTTTACACTCTAGAGGTCACACATTTTATCCAATCTTTCTCAAACTTACTCAGATTGTATATTACCATAAGACTTCGGATGAGTTCAATTATGGTTGTAATCGGATCAATAGGTCAAAATTTATTACCTTTGAATTGCTGAAAATGATATATTTAACAGTGTTTACGCGCTAGAGACCACAATATTTATCCAAGCTCTCTCAAACTTGCCCAGATTGTATATGACCATAAGAGTTTGAAAAAGGGTGATTATGGTTGGAATCGGACAAATAGATCAAGAGATATCTACCTTTGAATTTTGCTGAAAATGCCATATTTAACAGTGTTTACACTCTAGAGGCCACAATATTTATCCAAGCTCTCTCAAACTTGCCCAGATTGTATATGACCATAAGAGTTCGAAAAAGGGTGATTATGGTTGGAATTGGACAAATTGATTAAGAGATATCTACCTTTGAATTGCTGAAAATGCCATATTTTACAGCGTTTACACTCTTGCAACAACAGTTTTCAATGGATTTTGATTATACTTGTACACAAAGGATGTAGCTATATGTTCTGGAAGGAGTGCAATTATTGTTGAAATGTAATCATTGTGGCAATAGTTACCTGCCCTTGATATACTTTGAAATGCTAGAAAAAGTCTTCATTTCATTATTGTTTAGGCTCTAGTTATCTGCCTTTGATGTACTCTACTATACTACAGTAGGTCGACAAACTTGAATGGATTTAGAATAAAACGGTTGAAATTCAAAGGTAAAGCTATCAGACTTCATTACAAATGGTGAGCGATATCAGGGCCTTCAGGCCCTCTTGTATTGCATTGTGCTTGAGTTTAGTTTCTTTTAAAAAAAAAAAGAACAAACAAAAAAATTAATCATTTTTGACTTGCTTTAAGGTGGTTCGACAGCGGGCGGCCCGCATCTCGAGTTCCGGAAATGCTGATGACTTTCACCTGATCTTTGCGGCACGTGCTTATAGTAGAACATTTAGATAAAGAAAAGTCTGATCTGCTTCAGTGTCTTCTCTGTTAGCGCAGTTGGTACGGTGATTAGGTTCTAGGTTCGATTCCCACTCGCTTCAAAACTTTTTTTTAACAAATTGTCCGATTTTAGTGACTAGTCAATTCACAACGCAGTGATCAAAGGACAGGCTATGTTTAGTCTAGTAATAATGAATAATATCAGATGCAAGTATAGTCAAGTGACATCTAAATTTGTGAGGATTTATAGCCTATATAACAGATGGCAGCTTAACACAGGACAAAAGTAATGCTAAAAGATAGATCCTATAGGAGCTTTTATGCATTACTTTTGTTATGCATTAAGCAGTCACTTGTCTTTAAAGATCTACAGGCTACCGTATTCAATGGGCTCTTATTACAGGTTTGACTAATGGTATTATTTAGAGCTGACAGCATTTTAAAGTTGAAATCAAGGGAGGTTACTCGTTTTGTGTTAACATTTTGTCAGAATTTCAGGAAATCATGTTTAAAATGTAAATTCTACTGTAGATTTTCATTAAATTTTGTGACTAGTAGAATTAAGTTATATCCATCTAATAAGAGTAAAATTAGTGTATGTTAAACAGCTAGATTTTTTGTAATTTGAGATTTTCAGAATTTGACTTTTTTTAAATATTGATATTTCCAGAAAATATGTCATGCAATACTTTTGTTTGCCCAATATCTTATAGTCTATATACAGTTTACTTGAATTTACAGAAATTATTGAGTTATATCATTCTATAAAGAAAATATTCCTGTTTATTAAAAAAGGAGCTTTTCTCGACAAAAGGTCCTGTCAGAAAAAAACGGCACTGTAACTTTTTTTTATTTTAACGATTTTACACTCTCCATATGGTATATTTCAATTTAATCAAGGTTTCAAAGAATTCTGACACAGAATAAGCTGACCCGCGAACCACCTTAACCCTTAGCCTGCTACGCACAACTATAGCTCCATATGCAAACAGCTTGGATCCAGATGAGACGCCGAGTAACTCGGCGTCTCATCCGGATCCAAGCTGTTTGACACTCGGACAACATTTTCAGCAATTTTGAGCAACTTTGGAGCACTTTGAAACTTGAAGCAGACGAGAAATATAGCAGACGACAATTTATTTGGCGGGCTAAGGGTTAAGCTACCAACTGTTTAGCATATATAGAAACTTTTACTTATCATTATGCAGCACATTCAATCATGACTGTATAAATGGGGGAACTATTTTCTTCAGGGGATGAATAATGGATTAAAGGCATATTTATGGAGTAATGGGTTAAACTAAACTGACCAGGGTGAGATAGGATGACAGCAGATCACCTGTGTCTACTGGAGTTGTGACATTACAGTGGAGAAAACGTTATTATTTCCCAATAAAGGCGTTTACACTAAAACTATTATTTCCAATGCAAACAGTTTGGAGCCAGATCAGACGCCGGATATACCGGCGTCTGATCAGGCTCCAAACTGTTTGCCACCACGATAAACATGACTTATCAGTAGTGTCCACAAGTTGTCATTTTCTACATTTTAGTGTTTTGCGTTTCGTTTGCCTTTAAACGGGAAAGAATAACGTTAAGGAGCCCTCTGATCAGGGTCTACACTGTTTTTCATTTTGACATATATTGTAAAAATCAACCCTAAAACGTCAAAAATGGACTATAAATTGAAAACTAGAACTGTCCATTTGAGGTTTCAGGGAGGAAAGGGTTAAAGCAGGCTGAAATTAAAGCAAATGCTGTTTAAATCATTCATCGCTAGAAACAAGTATTATCATCTTTGAACATTGGTGTACATGTATAGAATACACCTGTGCTATGTAAATAGTGTAGACCCAGATCAGAGGGTTTGTAAGGTAGCATTTGATCTGGGTTTACACTGTTTGTCATTTTATAAAATATAACTGTTAATAGTAAAGAATGGCTTTATTAGAAACTGGAATTGTTATAATTGATTTAAAAGTTTCAGGGGTGAATGACTTAAGGAGCACTGTGCTTTACTCCCCATAGCCTGTTTCTAGTTTTGAATTTAGATGACTACTTAAAGCAGGTTGAAAGTAAAGCAGAATGCGCCTTAATGCGCAATCTGCTTTACTTTCAGTCTACTTTAAGCTTCCATCTGCTAGAATATAGAAAATACTTTTTATTATACTTATCAATGACTGTATAAATTGGAACTTATTTGTTCAATGGATGAATAAATTAAATGTAAGAGGCTTATTTATGGGATAATGGGTTAAGCAACCATATGTCCACATTACTTTAAACAGGAAAACAAGATATAATGGGAAAGGGTTAAGGTAGAATAGCTTTTGGCGGATGGATGTTGGGGATTTATTAGACCGGGAGGGTTTAAAGGGGGGGGGGGTGTACAGTATTTACATATAATACCGTATTTACAAAATAACATTGTCATCATTACTTAAATTATTTTGATTATTTGACAGTTTGAATAAAATGTATTAAATACATGTACTGGATTGTTCATGATTATTTTAACCTTCCCTGTTTATTTGTTTGCTTGGTCTATCTGATTTACCTTCTGTAAGTTGAAAGCCAATTTGTATTAAGTGTCATAAACAGTTTGTTTCCTGATGAGATGCCGAGTAACTCAACTTCTCATTTGGATCCAAACTGGCGATACTCATGATACATGTACCTCCAGAGATAAAATACAGAAACTATTGAGTTGAGGCTACGCTTGAGAACGGTTTTTTAGACTCAACTAAAATGCTTTATAAGCATGGACCCTGATCTCTTTGAAAGCTGCTAGTCTTGGGTCTGTTGTATCACTCTGGGCAGGGAGTTAACTAGCATTGCTATTTGTCTTCAAACATTACAAAGTGGTTGTGTAAACTATTGTAGGTGACTTCAGACCACTACTTATATATATAAAAAAAAAATGTGCCAATGTGCTGGGTCCAAGGTTATAAAGATTTTCAGTTGAGTCTGAAGTCGTTCTCAAGCATTTGATTGGTCAGATTTTAGCCTAGGCTCAAATCTGACCAATCAAATGCTTGTGAACAATATCAGACTCAGCTCAAATGCTTTATAACCTTGGACCCTGTGCTGTTCTAATAAAGATTGTGACGTAAAGGAAACTGCATTATGGCTAAAAAAAAAAAGCTCACAAACTTTCCGCATCTGTCAATAATTGATCAAAATTTTCAAGGCGGTAATTGACGTACGTTGACAGGTCTATAGAAAACGTTGACAATCGATATGGGAAGGTAGTTTTTACAAGATTAACAAACTGATACACTGGTTTACCAATGATTAATACTATATACAGTAGATCTAAAACTTCTCTGATCTGGTGTCTGATCTAGGTCAAAACTGCCAAGGAAAAGGTTAACGTTGTTCTAGTTACAGTGGAGAATCTGTTATCCTTTCCCGTTTAAACGCAAACGTACGCAAACTTAAAGCACTAAAACGTAGAAAAGTACAACATTTGGACAATGCTGATAACTCATGTTTATCTTGGTGGCAAACAGTTTGGAGCCTGACCAGACGCCGGGTTACCCGGCGTCTGATCTGGCTCCAAACTGTTTGCACTGCAAATAATAGTTTTTAGCGTAAACGCGTTTATTGGGAAAGAATAACACATTCTCCACTGTATCTAGGTTCAATTTATATACAGTAGAACCCCTCCAAACCGGAACCTGTAAATACCGGAATTCTCTCTAAACCGGAGAAAAAAATTTGGTCCCGCAAATCCAAATTTAAAACTCTTGCAGACATCAATATTGAAGCAGACGACAATGTAGCGGTGAAGGGTTACGATTAATTTGGCGACGAAATGGTTAAATTTGATTGAACCGTTGCACAATTAATTACAGGTAACTATTAATTGCACTGACAATATTAGTAAAACCACAATTGTTACATCAGTTTGTATTCCCCTGGGATTTTTAAACAGTTTGGACCCTCATCAGACGGCGCGTAACGCGTATACGAATAGGACAATAAGACGCGTAACGCGGCGTCTGATCAGGATCCAAACTGTTTGACCCTCGTGCTAAGGTGCTAACACTTTTAAAAAACCGTTAAAAAATGTGCATACGACAATTTTAAAGCAGGCGGTATTTTAACAGACGAAGCGCAAACAATATAAACTTACAGTGGAGAAGACGTTTTCTATTTAAACACCAACCTAACGCAAACGAATTGCAAAAAAAAAACCAAAACCCGATGAAATTGTCATTTTCTTTTTACATTTCTGACAGTTTATTCTTGTCTGAGCAGTGGCAAACAACATGGAGTCTGATCCGACGTCGGGTTACCCTGGTGTCTGATCTGGCTTCAAACGGTAAATGTTTTTGCGCAAATTTTCACTATACAAACGATATACCGTATCGCTTTCAACTGAACATTTACTATGCTGAGAGCACCTAGATTGGTTACAAACAATCTGGATTAAAACCACATGTATAAATTGATGCATGATCAGGATCTAGCCAGTCTGAAATCGTTTTATCTTCACTGATTTATAAAAATAACAGTGAGTGTGAAAGACAAAATAATACAGACAACATTAAACCATATCAATGCTGGGAACGAATACAAAATGTATCATGTATATTTCGCAAACAGTGTAGACCCTGATCAGATGATGCAAAATTGCGCTGAGAGGGCTACTCTTTTGAGCGCTGCGGTCGTGTCTTGGTAACTATTACAAACGGTTTGGATCCAGATGAGACGCCGAGTTACTCGGCGTCTCATCTGGATCCAAACTGTTTGTCACTTATAATGTGTTTTTGAAAAGCAATGCAGATAAATCTACTTTATGAATTGCGGCAGAAATAAAAGCGGCTGATGACAATTGCACTGCAGGCAGAAGGTTAGGCGGCCGCGTGTATCGGAGAACATGCCCTTTTCAGAGTTATCGATTAGCAAGGTTTAACTCATTCACCCCTGGAACATTTAATGATAAATACCAGTTAATAGTTAGATCTAGTCCATTTTTCACTATTTACATTGTTTTCTGCCATGTATTGCAAAATGACAAACAGTGCAGACGTTGAACACGCTCATATAGGAGCCCACTGATCTGGGTCTACATTGTTCTCATGAGACAAGTGCGCTCTTTATCGGTACACTTTTGGTAAAAACGACGAGTATACTCGTCACTAGGGTTGTGAACACTACATGGAATTTCCAACAGCTGGTATTTCCCAATCTATATATAGATATGAAATATACATAGACGGGACTGGCTACGATATGGACGTATCGGATCCCATTGGAAATCATACAGCGTGCTTTAATGACGAGATCTATTTAAAGAAAATATTTTCTGCTGTTATTTCTCAAATTTAAATGTTAGGTATTTTGACTTACAAAATATTGAAATGAGTGTAAAACAGTTTGGATCCTGAACAGATGTCGCGTTACGCGGCGTCTGATCAGGATCCTAACTATTTGCAAATAAAGTTCTTCTGTACTCGGAGTAAGGCAGTGAAGGGGTCTGCTATTGTATCGTGCTGAAACCGTCTTTTGATCGTCTCGGGCCTCTCGGCATGTGATCTGAATCCTAACTGTTTGATGATCGGTCTTCCTTTACATGAATTAAAACAATGCATGCACATAAAACGTCATGTACAATGGAGAAAACGTTATTCTTTCCCGTTTAAACGCAAACGCATTGCAGTAAAACGTAGAAAGTGACAACTTTTTGACAATTCTGAATGTTGATTTATCCTTGCTTCTTGTCATTTCGCCACTTTCTTGTCAATTCGCCACCTAAGCAAAACTTGGATTCCGTCACGAGCAGGCGACCGAGGATGTCCGAAAACTACAGAGGATATCCGAATACTAGGACAGTTTCACTAAGGAAGATTTCAAGCGCCGAAAATGCGAAAGAAACAGGTAAAATAACAATAATTCATAAAACGTTTCAAATCAAAGGACATGTTGGTAATTTCAACATTATATGCCCGTTGTTACTTTTTATTGTAAAGTTGTAAAAGATATTATTTACTTTTAAAAAATTAAATATTTCAAAATCATTAAACAATGTTCAAATTTCATGAAACAAACTATAACATACTGCCAGAGCCTACATTGACCTAATTATCGAACGACCAATCAGAGGTGGCGAATTGACAAGAAAGCATCCCGGTGATCCAGAGCAATGACCTCGTTCAAAAACGGTACAGTAATTTACATTTGTGTTTATTTCACAAGTTTTATTTGTATATATTCGTGTTATTGAAAGTTCAGTCCAGAATTAGATCCGTGAAAAAGTAAGAAATGTTACATCAGAAAGCGCATGCGCGAAAAATATAGCTAAGGGTGGCGAAAACACGGGTAAACAGGCTAAAGCTGGATGGGAAAAAAATTGGAGCATGATCAGACGCCGTGATTCTGAGAATCCGAATTGTTTGACATGAGTTTTCATCAAATAAAACCTAGCCCTTCTGTTATTGGGGTCAATTGAAGGAAATGGAGCAATGTACATTATAAAACTTCCGTTAGTATCTATAATGGAATAGTGAATACCATACCTTTACAAACGATTGTTTAGTTCTTCCAGTTATGAAACGTGTTGAATTGTCGTCGGCTAACATCCCCGGATGCTTGAAAATGTTTAATACAACCGGGGGTCACCGGGAGTCACCGGGACAGAAACCAGAACCGGCTTCATCCGGGGAATGCCGGAGCAACGCCGGGGTATGCCGGGGCAACGCCGGATCTTAACCGGCACATCCGGGGCAGCTCCGGGTCTCTACCGTGAACAACCGGGGATGTTTGCGAGGATATTTGAATTTGTTTTTTAAAAAAATGCAGATTTCTAAATTGTGTTTTTTGGCGTTTGCGTTTCGCCTGTGTTTAAATAGGAAATAATATCGTCCTCTCTATTGTATAGGGTAAATCTAATATATAAAAACGAAAGTTTTTCTTTATAGATAAATGGCTTCAGGCTAAAGTCTTTATGTCCACTACAAACAGTATGTAACCAGATCAGACGCCGGGCAAACTGTTTGAACAATCTACAACATTATCATGTTCTTTTTTATTGCATTTCGTTTGTATTTCATCTCATATACCCCGAGAGACAAAAGAGAATTTATACTGTAGTCGGCTGAGTCGGTCATTCGGACTGAAAGTAGACTTTAACTTGGTATATTACTCTTTTTTTTTTTACTAATTCACGTCCGTCCCGGTTTATGTCCTTTCCGGCGAACACCGGGTAACCCCGGCACGCCACCGGTGAACAACCGGGGTTGATCGGGACGACACCGGTGGTCACCGGGATACCACCGGCGACGATCGGGGTTATACCGTGTTATACCGGGATTAACCGGGAACAGACCGGCCCTTCGCCGTAACTACGCCGGGCCAAACCGGGAACTCACCGGGATAGATCGGGGAGATCCGGCTTCTTTACCGGGAGTCCACCGGGGTAACGCCTTGAATGTGAGATTGCAATTTATTTTTTCATAAAAATCGCCCCGGCTCATCCCGGTTCCCCCCGGTACACCGGCTATTCTCACCGGGACGCACCGGGACCAGCACCGGGACAGTGAGATCGGGGCTTTACCCTGTTACCTATTTACGATTATGAACTATTTTGTTCTAAAATAACTCGGCCAAGTCAGACAAATCGGATACTAGTAATAGAAAATGCCAAACATAGGACAAAACTTAGTGTACTCTATACTAATGCATCGTTTGTAAATGACGAGTATACTCGACTCTGGTGTTGGATGTGTTGATACCGGAAGTCTCAGAAAATCTTACAAAAGCCTCAGTCCCGTTTTTGTTTTATATTTGTGTGTATAGGAGGGGGTCTTTCGTGTTCGCAGTGTCACCCGTGCTCGGAGTCGATAGATTCAGTCCCCGCTATACACGGAGTACCTAAGGAAGCGAGCGAGCGAGTCTCGCGGTAGCCTTGTACCTGTACATGTATTTACGACAGCCAAGCCGGCGTCTATTTTATTCAATTCAACCGACTTGTTTTAGACCTATGCAAATAATTAAGATCCCATTAGCTAGTGGCGGCTGATCTGTTTACCCTTTTTATGCTACATTATATTTTTCTGAACTTATTTTCTGCAAACCAAGTACTATCTCTGTAATCACTCCTGAAAAGACGACTTATTTATGAGATTTAACTACAATTTGCACCGCTACAAAGTTGCTACATTTCTTAGTGCAGGAATGATCGAAGCCTTATTACCTCACATTAAGCTATTACAGCTTAACATAGAGTGTGCATTATAACGTACCCAAGTTCCTCATTATACAATGGAGAAAAAATTATTATTTCCCAATAAACGCGCTTACGCTAAAATTGTTATTTAAAATTGCAAACAGTTTGGAGCCAAATCAGACGCCCGGTATCCCGGCGTCTGATCTGGCTCCAAACTGTTTGCCACTCATGTTATAATAAATCATAAGGAATGTCAAAATAATTTCATTTTGTACCTTTTAAGTTCACTGCGATTGCGTTTCGTTTGCGTTTAAACGGGAAAGAATAACGTTTTCTCCACTGTATAGGGGTTTGAAGGAGGTGTGCTATAGGGCTCCAGATAAGAGCTAGGGAGTAAACTGAACAAATCTAACATTTTCTCATTTATTTGAGAACCAAATCCTATGGTGTTACTACTCATTAGAATCGTCTCTTCGAGACGATTCTAATGAGTAGTGACACCATAGGTTTCAATGTAAAAATAAATATTTTAGTTTTTGAAATTCTCCCCTTATCTGGGGCCCTGTGCTATAATTACCTATCCTAATTACAGGGTGGTTTGGTATCAGGAAGGATTTCTGTCAGTTCCTGCTCGGAGTTTGTCCGTGTCTACAGGAGTATGGAAATATATCGTACACAGTGCAGAGCAACTCTGATATCTCCACGGACAGTTTACCTGTGAAAAAAATACCATGTAAAAGAACAGTACTAGATGATCAGCCTAAAGTCGTCATGCCAATAATATCCATAGAGACCCCAGACTGAGAACATACTGTAACTGAAGGCTTAGTTAGTGATATTACTTACAAAATATCAGGGTTCCAGATAAGGGGAGTACAGTCCAACTTCGATATCTCGAACTTGCTAAATTCGAACTATCCCATATGTCGAAAAATGAACTACATTATTTCATGCGCGGTTAAGTCAAACATACTCGTATTTCAAAGTTAAAATGTGGCTTAGCCATACGGGTATGTTCGACTTAACCGAGTTCGAGATATCGAAGTTGGACCATATTTCAAAAACTTAAATCTTTATGTCTACATCAAACTCTATGGTGAGACTACTCATTAGAATCGTCTCTAAGAGATGATTCAAATGGGTAGTCAGACCATAGGGTTTGGTGCAAACATTAAAGAGAAATGGTTTGAAAACTTGAATGGGATCAAGGCAGACCAAAATGATCTTGGGAGGACCTTGTTAAACGTGACACGAAGTTCTTGGGTTGGAAAACACCAACCCACAAAATTGCGAGGGAGCTTGGAGGGGGAGACTTTGTTCCAGACTAGACAGCCAGGTCTCACTATTATAAGAAGGATTAATCAGTGGCCTGGTTAAACTGAACATGATGATGATGACGATGATACTCCCTCATATCTGGAGCCCTGAAATAACTCATATAATCAGGCTAGGTGTAACTGACAAGTGACATATCTGTCTCTTAGCCCATTACCCAATAAATACGTGTTTTTACGACTTTCATTTATTCTTCCACTGAAGAAAATACTTCTACTTTATATGGTCATGAATATGTACTAAAAGAAATATTTGCTTTATCCTTGCAGATGGAAGCTTAAAGTAGGTTGAAAGTAAAGCAGAATGCGCCCTAAGGCGCATTCTGCTTTACTTTCAACCTGTTTTAAGTAGTAACTTGTTTTAAAAACTAGAAACAGGCTAGGGGGTAATTGGTTAACTAGTATCACACATACATTCAGGGTAGAACATTTATTATTGTCATACACAATGCTTGAATCAGGTCATACAGTGGAGAGGACATTGTTCTTTACCAGTACAATACATTTGTGCTAAAATTATTTTGACCATTGCAAATAGTTTGGAGCCAGATCAAGTGCTGGCATACCCGGCTTCAAACTGTTTGCCATTCAGATATAGATAAACTGCTGTCATTTTAAAATGCTGTTATTTTGTACATTTTATTGAATTGTGCTTGAGTTTAGTTTCTTTTAAACAAAAAAAGAACACACAAAAAAAAAATCATTTTTGACTTGCTTTAAGCTACCAACTGTTTAGCATATATAGAAACTTTTACTTATCATTATGCAGCACATTCAATCATGACTGTAAGAAATGGGGGAACTATTTTCTTCAGGGGTGGAATAATGAATTAAAGGCATATTTATGGAGTAATGGGTTAAACTAAACTGACCAGGGTGAGATAGGATGACAGCAGATCACCTGTGTCTACTGGAGTTGTGACATTACAGTGGAGAAAACGTTATTCTTTCCCAATAAACGCGTTTACACTAAAACTATTATTTCCTATGCAAACAGTTTGGAGCCAGATCAGACGCCGGATATCCCGGCGTCTGATCAGGCTCCAAACTGTTTGCCACCACGATAAACATGAAGTATCAGTAGTGTCCATAAGTTGTCATTTTCTACATGTTAGTGTTTTGCGTTTCGTTTGCCTTTAAACGGGAAAGAATAATGTTAAGGAGCCCTCTGATCAGGGTCTACACTGTTTGTCATTTTGACATATATTGTAAAAATCAACCCTAAAACGTCAAAAATGGACTATAAATTGAAAACTAGAACTGTCCATTTGAGGTTTCAGGGAGGAAAGAGTTAAAGCAGGCTGAAATTAAAGCAAATGCTGTTTAAATCATTCAACGCTAGCAACAAGTATTATCATCTTTGAACATTGGTGAACATGTATAGAATACACTTGTGCTATGTTAATAGTGTAGACCCAGATCAGAGGGTTTGTAAAGTAGCATTTGATCTGGGTTTACACTGTTTGTCATTTTATAAAATATAACCGTTAATAGTAAAGAATGGCTTTATTAGAAACTGGAATTGTTATAATTGATTTAAAAGTTTCAGGGGTGAATTAGTTAAGGAGCATTGTGCTTTACTGTCAGTCGGCATTAACCAATTACCCCATAGCCTGTTTCTAGTTTTGAATTTAGATGACTACTTAAAGCAGGTTGAAAGTAAAGCAGAATGCGCCTTAATGCATTAACCCATTATCCCATAGCCTGTTTCTAGTTTTGAATTTAGATGACTACTTAAAGCAGGTTGAAAGTAAAGCAGAATGCGCCTTAATGCATTAACCCATTATCCCATAGCCTGTTTCTAGTTTTGAATTTAGATGACTACTTAAAGCAGGTTGAAAGTAAAGCAGAATGCGCCTTAATGCATTAACCCATTATCCCATAGCCTGTTTCTAGTTTTGAATTTAGATGACTACTTAAAGCAGGTTGAAAGTAAAGCAGAATGCGCCTTAATGCATTAACCAATTACCCCATAGCCTGTTTCTAGTTTTGAATTTAGATGACTACTTAAAGCAGGTTGAAAGTAAAGCAGAATGCGCCTTAATGCATTAACCAATTACCCCATAGCCTGTTTCTAGTTTTGAATTAAGATGACTACTTAAAGCAGGTTGAAAGTAAAACAGAATGCGCCTTAATGCATTAACCAATTACCCCATAGCCTGTTTCTAGTTTTGAATTAAGATGACTACTTAAAGCAGGTTGAAAGTAAAGCAGGATGCGCCTTAATGCATTAACCAATTACCCCATAGCCTGTTTCTAGTTTTGAATTAAGATGACTACTTAAAGCAGTTTGAAAGTAAAGCAGAATGCGCCTTAATGCATTAACCAATTACCCCATAGCCTGTTTCTAGTTTTGAATTAAGATGACTACTTAAAGCAGGTTGAAAGTAAAGCAGAATGCACCTTAATGCATTAACCCATTATCCCATAGCCTGTTTCTAGTTTTGAATTTAGATGACTACTTAAAGCAGTTTGAAAGTAAAGCAGAATGCACCTTAATGCATTAACCCATTATCCCATAGCCTGTTTCTAGTTTTGAATTTAGATGACTACTTAAAGCAGTTTGAAAGTAAAGCAGAATGCGCCTTAATGCATTAACCCATTACCCCATTACCCCATAGCCTGTTTCTAGTTTTGAATTTAGATGACTACTTAAAGCAGGTTGAAAGTAAAGCAGAATGCGCCTTAAGGCGCAATCTGCTTGACTTTCAGCCTACTTTAAGCTTCCATCTGCTAGAATATAGAAAATATTTCTTATGATACTTATCAATGACTGTATAAATTGGAACCTTTTTTGTACAGTGGATGAATAAATTAGAGGCGTATTTATGGGGTAATGGGTTAAGCAACCATCTGTCCCCATTACATTAAACAGGAAAACAAGATATGATCATAATGGGAAAGGGTTAAGGTGGAATAGTTTTTGGCGGATGGAAGAGGGGCATTTATTAGACCGGGAGGGTTTAAAGGGGAGTAGATCTATACAGTACTTACATATATACCGTATTTACAAAATTACATTGCAATCATTACTTAAATTATTTTGATTATTTGACAGTTGGAATAAAATGTATTAAATACATGTACTGGATTGTTCATGATTATTTTATCTTTCCCTGTTTATTTGTTTGCATGGTCTATCTGATTTACCTTCTGCAAGTTGAAAGCCAATTTGTGTTAAGTGTCATAAACAGTTTGTATCCTAATGAGACGCTGAGTAACTCAACTTCTCATCTGGATCCCAACTGGTGATACTCATGATACATGTACCTCCAGAGATAAAATACAGAAACTATTGATGTCCCTGGATCCAAGATTATAAAGCCTTTGAGTTGAGTCTGAAGTTGTTCTCAAGCATCTAATTTGTCAGATAATGATTTGAGGCTACACTTGAGAACAATTGTAGACTCAACTCAAACACTTTATAAGCATGAACCCTGATCTCTTTGAAACCTGCTAGTCTTGAGTCTGTGGTATCACTCTGGGCAGGGAGCTAACTAGCATTGCTATTTGTCTTCAAAAATATTACATAGTGGTTGTGTAAAATATTGTAAGGTGACTTTAGACCACGACTAATGTATAAATTATGTTTTTTGTGCCGATGTGCTGGGTCCAAGGTTATAAAGCTTTTCAGTTGAGTCTAAAGTCGTCCTCAAGGATTTGATTGGTCAGATTTGAGCCTAGGCTCAAATCTGACCAATCAAATGCTTGAGAACACACTCAGACTCAGCTCAAGCGCTTTATAATCTTGGACCCTGTGCTGTTCTAATAAAGATTGCGACATTAAAGGAAACTGTAACATGGCTAAAAATAGCTCACAAACTTTCCTCATCTGTCAATAATTGTTCAAAACGAAAGTAGATTTTTCAAGGCGGTAAGTGACGTACATTGACAGGTCTATAGAAAATGTCGACAATCGATATGGGAAGGGAATGTGGTTTTTACAAGGTTAACAAACTGATATACTGGTTTACCAATGACTAATACTATACATGTATACAGTAGATCTAAAACTTCTCTAATCTGGGGAGGGGTTCATAAAACTTCGTACGACAAAAACGGTCGACTCGTAAGTCCAAACCTTAAAATACATTTAATTTCTGATAACTCTTTCTAATCCTGTCTGTTGGCATCTCTTTGGAATCGTCTTTTCAAGACAATTCCAAAGAAATGTCACAAGACATGATTAGAAGGAGAAATAAATAATTATTGAGACTTTTATAATCTGACTTACGACAACATTTGTCGTACGAAGTTTTATGAAACGGGCCCCTGATCTAGGTCCAAACTGTTAAACCTGCCAAGGAAAAGGTTAACGTTGTTCTAGTTATCGAGGCTCGATTTATATACAGTAGAACCCCTCCAAACCGGAACCTGTAAATACCGGAATTCTCTCTAAACCGGAGAAAAAAATTAGGTCTCGCAAATCCAAATTTAAAGCTAATATTGAAGCAGACGACAATGTAGCGGTGAAGGGTTACGATTTATTTGGCGACGAAATGGTTATATTTGATTGAACAGTTGCATATAAGGTAACTATTAATTTGCACTGACAATATTCAATTAAATCTTCTTTATTGCATTAAACATACATCGTACATATTAGTAAAACCACAATTGTTACATCAGTTTGTATTTCCCCCCACATTGTTGTGTTACCGAGTCAGCGATTGGTTCATACCGTCTAAAAATAAACATTACTCACCATTCTTAACCAATCACGTCAAACCACATGCAAGTTAAATGACAATAATTGTGAACCCTTAGTTCGTACTATTTCAACATGTAGCGCTATTGAAAAATACCATCCATCTTTTAGAAAATATATTATCAGAGGGCTTAGATCTATAATATAGAAAAAAGATACACATAGATCGTCCACTGCGTTCTATCTAGATCCAACATGTCTGTACATCCGTACGTAGTGAGTGAAAAGTTTATTTTTAGTCTGCTTATCACATTTTACTAGGATTTTCAAACAGTTTGGACCCTGATCAGACGCCGCGTAACGCGGCGTCTGATCAGGATCCAAACTGTTTGCCCCTCGTGCTAAGGTGCTAGCACTTTTAAAAACCCGTTAAAAATTTGCAGACGACAATTTTAAAGCAGGCGGTATTTTAACAGACGAAGCGTAAACAAAACAGTAGGCTATAAAGACGTTTTCAGTTTAAACCCCAACCTAACGCAAACGAATTGCAAAAACGAAAACAACCGATGAAAGTTTCATTTTTTTTTTTACATTTCTGACAATTTATTCTAATCTGAGTGGCAAACAACATGGATCCTGATCCGACGCCAGGTTACCCGGTGTCTGATCTGGCTCCAAACGGTTTGCAGTTGAAGTATATGTTTTAGCGCAAACGCATTTATAGGGAAAGAAAAATTATTTTTCACTGTACAAACGATATTATACCGTATCGCTTTCAATTGAACATTTGACTATAATGAGAGCACCTATATACAGTGGAGAAACTGTTATTCTTTCCCACTTAATGCGTTTTAAACGCGTTTTATCTATTAACTTACAAACGCGTTTGTAAGTGCGTTTAAACGCACTTATAAGTTAATAGTCATAATATGGTTTTACATTGCATTTTGGGTGTTTAAACAACGTTAAGAAAGATATTTTCTCATTTTTGCACTTTAAAAGTGCTTTATATATACACAAGTTGTGCGAATTGTGTTTTTTAAAGAGTTTTATCTCATTCGATCGTTAAATTAGACGATCTGTGTTTCGTTTAAAAATATGGTGGTGCTTTTTGTTCCAACCGAAATATTTGTTAATTGCTTGGATTCAGATCAGTTGTTAAATTACTGGGCATCTGATTCGCATCAATGTTTGGATCCAGATCAGATGCCGAGTTACTATGATCAAATTTTGCACATTCTGATTTTTTACAAATATGTTGTTACACTCACACATTTGTACTAAATTCTATACATGGAATTGAAACAGTGTAGACCCTGTTAGGTCCATTCTTTTTGGAGTTTATATAATGATAGGTTATAACAAAACTAATCTAAAATTATCATAAAATCATCTAAACGCATACCTGATAAGTTCAGACGTTATTCCAGTGTCGAGTCAACATATTCAAAAGAATCATTAAGTCACATAACATTTAGATGAGCTGTAAATATGAAGGATTTTATCTATCTGTAAAGTATAACTGTACATGGTCAAAAACAGCAATATAATAATTGCCCATCGTGTAACCACGGAATTCTTGTATAATATAATTCTGCGGTGTAACTACCCGACATCTCGTTGCGTCATCAACCGGATATGGGGTAATAAAACTTCGGCTTATCAAAGTACAGTGGAGAAACTGTTATTCTTTCCCACTTAATGCGTTTTAAACGCGTTTGAAAGGCGTTTGAAACGCGTTTTATCTATTAACTTACAAACGCGTTTGTAAGTGCGTTTAAACGCACTTATAAGTTAATAGTCATAATATGGTTTTACATTGCATTTTTGGGCGTTTAAACAACGTTAAGAAAGATATTTTATCATTTTTGCACTTTAAAAGTGCTTTATATATACACAAGTTGTGCGAATTGTGTTTTTTAAAGAGTTTTATCTCATTCGATCGTTAAATTAGACGATCTGTGTTTCGTTTAAAAATATGGTGGTGCGTTTTGTTCCAACCGAAATATTTGTTAATTGCTTGGATTCAGATCAGTTGTTAAATTACTGGGCATCTGATTCGCATCAATGTTTGGATCCAGATCAGATGCCGAGTTATTATGATCAAATTTTGCACATTCTGATTTTTTACAAATATGTTGTTACACTCACACATTTGTACTAAATTCTATACATGGAATTGAAACAGTGTAGACCCTGTTAGGTCCATTCTTTTTGGAGTTTATGTAATGATAGGTTATAACAAAACTAATCTAAAAGTATCATAAAATCATCTAAACGCATACCTGATAAGAAAATTAAGTTCAGACGTTATTCCAGTGTCGAGTCAACATATTCAAAAGAATCATTAAGTCACATAACATTTAGATGAGCTGTAAATATGAAGGATTTTATCTATCTGTAAAGTATAACTGTACATGGTCAAAAACAGCAATATAATAATTGCCCATCGTGTAAACACGGAATTCTTGTATAATATAAATCTGTGGTGTAACTACCCGACATCTCGTTGCGTCATCAACCGGATATGGGGTAATAAAACTTCGGCTTATCAAAGTAAACATAATCCTAATTAGGGGTGCGAGTCTGTTGGGGGCAATTTTACAATTTATAGTCCGCCACCAAAATTGTCATTTTTATGGTCAGGTTACTTTCACAAGAAATGGCCACACAAGTGTAAATCTATCATATAAAGTAGATCTAATTTGACTTTATCAAAGCTGTCAGTTTGGATCCTGATGTATTGCCGATTTAACATTTTACTTATTTTACCCCTAACTCCCCCAAAGTAATTGAAATAGATTCAAACCGTTTGAATAGAAATCAATATGATTTTAATTAATCTAATAAAATTTAACAGTTAAGATCTCGTTGGAACGCCGAGTCACTCAGCATTATGACGGAGAACAAAACTGTCTGGGTTTTTAATCAAAATATTAATTCGTTCTATAACGTACATCAGTTTAGATCTTGATTAGATCATGGAGAAATCACAGACTGCTCCGTGATTAGATGGCGAACTTATCGGCGTCTCATCTACATGTACATAGAAAAATGTTTTCAAAGGTCACATAAAAATTGAGCGATATTGAGAAAATGCATTTGCGTAGATGAAGAACAGTATTTATTTGATCTTGACAAACTGCATACGTGACGCAATTTTCAGACGGGAAGATTTTCAAACAGTATCATTGATTGGAGCCAGATCAGACGCCGACTCACTAATCATTTGATATGAACCAATGCTTGGATCAATATCATACGCCGAGTTACTCAGGTCCTGGTGTACATAAATGAGTCCACCCAGTTCAGACGCCGAGTTACTAAGCATGACTAAAATGTCAATTATTGGTGACTGCATCAGCATGACCATATATGGGAGATAGTAAAGCCGGACGTGTACACAGCAGGCATTGCCCGCCCAAGGCCTCTGGCAATCTATACACTCTGTCATACTGTATACACTCACAGTTTTATCTAGGCATACATGTACATGTAGGCATAAGAAGGGTACTATAAACCTAGTATAATTATTTAAATACCTTTCGGATTTATTTTAATTCGTATAATTGATCGGTCTCGATAAAAACAAAGGTATGCCGAATGAAACGCAAAAATCCGCTTATAAACGCGTTTATAAACGCAAAACTCACTTATAAACGCAAAACGCGTTTATCGTTTATCGTTTCGTTTGCGTTTCGTTTGCGTTTCGTTTCCGCATGCGTAAGCATAAACGGGAAAGAATAACAGATTCTCCACTGTATATTACCTCTCCAAACACTCTTTGGGGATGGAGGCGGGGGGAGGGGGGCACACTCTTCATCCCTACATTGACCACTCATTTTGGGGGCACCACCGAATCTTTTGACACCTTTTTTTGCTGTGCGCTAAAATTTGCGTATAATTATAAACAACGTCTGAAAAGCGTTTTCTGACGTTTATTTAGTATAAATATATAAATTTGCTTGGTTATTATAATTGGCAAAATTATTGGGCCTGGGTAGAAGATAAGTGCGGCAGACGACAATTTCATTGCAGACAGAAGGTTAGGCTCGTAAGAGAACATTCTTTTTTCAGAGTTATCGATTCGCCAGGTTTAACTCATTCACCCCTGGAACCTTTAATAATAAATACCAGTTTACAGTTAGGTATAAACCATTTCTTACTTACATGTATTTACGTTGTTTTCTGCCATATATTTCAAAATGACAAACAGTGCAGACGTTGATCTGGGTCTACATTGTTTTGATAAGACTAGTGCACTCTTTATCGGTAGCCTACAGTTTTTGTAAATGACGAGTATACTCGTCACTAGAGTTGTTAAAAGTACGTGGAATTTCCAACGGCTGGTATTTCCCAATCTATATATAGATATGAAGTATACATGGATAGGACTGGCTATATGTACAGTGGAGAAAACGTTATTCTTTCCAAATAAACGCGTTTACGCTAAAACTATTATTTGCAGTGCAAACAGTTTGGTGCCAGATCAGACGCCGGGTAACCCGGCGTCTGATCAGGCTCCAAACTGTTTGCCACCAAGATAAATAGGAATTATCAGAATTGTCAAAAAGTTGTACGTTTTAGTGTTTTGGGTTTGCGTACGTTTGCGTTTAAACGGGAAAGAATAACAGATTCTCCACTGTATAATGGGCGTATCGGATCCCATCGGAAATCAGACACACAGTACGTGTGCTTAATCCCTTCACGGATCAATTAAAACAAAATATTGTCTCCTTTGATTTCTCAAATTTAAATTTTAGGTATTTTGACTTACGAAATATTGAAATGAGTGTAAAACAGTTTGGATCCCGAACGGATGACGCGTTACGCGGCGTCTGATCAGGATTCTTACTATTTGCAAATGTATTCGGGGTAAGGCAGTGAAGCTAGGGGTCTACTATTGTACCATGCTGAAACCTCGGCATGTGATCTGAATCCTGACTGTTTGATGATCGGTCTTCCTTTACATGAATTAAAACAATGCATGCACATAAAACGTCATGTATATTCTAAGAATAGATACTACAGTGGAGAATCTGTTATTCTTTCCTGATTAAACGAAACGCAAACGCAAAGTACTAAAACGCAGAAAAGTACAACTTTTGGACAATTCTGATAATTCATGTTTATATTGGTGGCAAACCGTCGTCTAATCTGGCTCCAAACTGTGTGTAATAGAAAACATAGTTTTAGCGTTAACGTGTTTATTTGGAAAGAATAACGTTTTCTCCACTTTTCTGTAGATACAGTGGAGAATCTGTTATTCTTTCCCAATAAACGCGTTTACGCTAAAACTATTATTTGCAGTGCAAACTGTTTGCCACCAAGATAAACAATAATTATCAGAATTTTCCAAAAGTTGTTCTTTTCTACGTTTTAGTGCTTTGCGTTTGCGTACGTTTGCGTTTAAACGGGAAAGAATAACAGATTCTCCGCTGTACATACTCCATAAATGCATATCGTTCACTAAAGTAGAAACTAGCAAATAGTGTAGACCCTGGTGAGACTCTGCAGATTGCGGGGTGTCATCAGGGTCTACACTGTTTGTTATTTCATATAAAATACTGATAATCTGCTTGTATGTCTGAATAGAAATCTTCCAGCAAGCATATAGGGTGATTTTATTGTAATATCCAGGTAAAATTGGGTTAATCCGGATCACACACTGAGTTACTTGGAGTCTGATCTGGTTCGAAACTGTTCGTAAATATTAGCCAAGTTGCGATTAGTACGATAATAGTTGACACCTTTATTCATTCTTTATATGTTTATGCCTTTAGATTCTCTAATCATTAATTTTCATAATGAAAAAGGCTTTAAAATATATCCTTTGAACCACGAGTTTTAAATTTAAAAAAAACCCCATCGACATGCGTGTCAAACAGTTTGGATCCTGATCAGGAAGGCCGAATTACGCGAATAATGGTCTGGAACAACACTGTTCATATACCAGGGGTAAGACCATGAAGGGTGTTATTGGTAAAACTCTTTTGTCTATAATTATCTGATATAGGTACGACTATGGAATTCCATGAGTCAAGTGACTGATACATATATAAGTGGAAATTCCCGCGCCGCGATTTCAAATGTTTAAATTTAACTTTTTGAAATTTTGAAAAGAATGTCAAAATATATATTAGAACCAGTAACACAAAAACCTGTGAAAGATCTACCAAACATACCGTTTGAACATAGCAGTCAGCTATATACTGTATTTATAAAGAAGGAGCAATTTGTTTACTTGAAAACAGTTTGGATCGCAGCGTCTTATCAAGATACAAACAGTTTGGTACTCATTTCAACATTTCTTAAGTCAAACTATTTAAAGTTTGAATTTTGAAAATTAAAACAGACGACACATACAACTGTTTAAAGCAGATGACGTCATTGCAGTGCATGAATTAAGCGGGAAACCAAAGTTGGAACACTAACAGGGTCACACTAATTGATCAAGATACGACGTGGGTGGTTCAAAGAGGGGAAGGCACTGTGACGTATAGTTCTATATAAGGGACTGAAAAATGGCTACCTCAAATTTTCAAGTCAACAAGCGTTTCCATGGCAACGAGAACATCGAACATCACGGACGTTCGAGTTGTGGATACAAGAAAGCTAAGTTGATCACAGATGGAGGAGTGGTGTACGTTCTACTGAGGAACTGTGATTGCGGAAAGTCTGAGACCTGTTCGTCCACGCTGATGAAGATAGATGTTCATCCACAGGAGGGGAAACTGGTACACAGTAGTGCTGAGTGTAGGTGGAAGAAAACAAGGAAAGATGGAGGATGTATGCTGAGGAACAAGTGTGTGTGCCAGGGCCCCCGAACTGCAGGGTTCGTTGGTAACTTAATAGGTAAGACATCATACTTACCATTGAGCTGAATACATTTGATACATTCTAAAGGATGTTTCCATGGCAACCAAAATGCAAAACATCACAAAAAGGAAGTCACTATATGTACTCTGTTTATGATTGACATTTTCAAAGACTATTAACAGTTATTTATCTGTTTTTTCTTTCGCTAACATTTATTCTTTGCTGATTATAAATTTTAAAATGTGTTCAATCAGATCTTCATCTTATTTGTTACTGAATGCGATTGGGTTTAATCTTAGAGCAGAAGGAACACGTTTGCAGAAATTAATTCTGTTAAGGATAGAGTACAACATTGCTTACAATTTCAATCTGTCTTGAGCATTTAATATTACAGTGGAGAAAACGTTATTCTTTCTTTCCGTTTAAACGCAAACGAAACGCAAACGCAGTGCACTAAAATGTAGAAAATAGCAACTTCTCGATACTTTCACCTATTTATCTTAATATGAGTGGCAAACAATTTGGAGCCTGATCAGACGCCGGGTTACCCGGCGTCTGATCTGGCCCCAAACTGTTTGCAATGGAAATAATAAATTTAGCGTAAACGCATTTATTGGGAAAGAATAACGTTTTCACCAGTGTAATTACAATCAGACATCGACATTTTGACTCTCTGAAGTAAAACTTTACCGTATTTTTACGGTTTAATTTCATTGTTTTGATTTTTTTAAAGTCGCGCTTACCCGTAGGTCAAAGCTAGAACGTGGTTAAGCCACATTTTAACTTTGAAATACAGGTACGCATGTGTGTTCGTCTAGCCACATTTTGACTTTTTAAAACATAATATGTTCCTGATAGTGGTGTTTTTCACTGTACGATTATAATGTACATTGTAGGTACATTGTATGCCCATCACTGAGCTGACCGAGAAAATGAGTGAGTATTAAAATGTGAAGTTATAACGGCCCTCCAGTTCAACATCCACCTATTTTATTGTGGGGACACACCCAACAGACGTTAGTTATGATGGTTGTTAGAGGAGGTGCAAGTTCTGCTACAGATGGACTCCCTGCTTCTTTTACATTGTTGAATAGCACAGACACAAGGGAACTCGGTTTTTAAAGGCAGTATGTAAGCCAACATAGCGCATTTTTCAAACCTGAACATTCAGGAACATACATAATCTAAACAATCCGCTATGTATATGGAGGCAACATTGCTTACAAACCCATGAATTTGGTGGAAAGAAGTCGATTTTTAAATCGGTTTGTTGACATCCGATCAACTGCGGAGATTTTCCGAGTTCATTCGGCTTGCGCCCGGTAAAGATGTTTCTCTGTCGATAACCCTTATCTCTGTCAATAACCCTTATCTCTGTCAATAACCCTTATCTCTGTCAGACCGTAGACCTTCACTACAACCCGCTTACTTATAAAGTATGTGTTACCTTACTTTAAATTTACATTGCGATATATTCAGTATATATTTAACGGTAAAGACAATCATTACCTTGAGGTAAAATCAAGATTTCGATAGTCAAATAAGTTGATACTTTTTATTCATTATTACCCATCTAGTCTTTACTAATATAGGTGAAACCTTAACTACTTACTTGCCAATTGTTTAGATTAACCCTTATCATGCCAAAAAACGACACTGGCAGTTTTGATCAGGATCAAACGCCGCTCAACGCGCTGTCTGATGTGGACCCAAACTGTTTGACACACTTATTCATCTTTACGACATTCAAAACCCATGGTTTCTCTAACACAACTTTTGTATTGATTGAAATCTTGACCCATTACCCCAAAGCCTTCTTTTAATACTAAAGACAGGTGATCACTTGGACCGGATTGGAAGTGAAGTAGAATGCACTTAAGGTGCATTATGCTTTACTTTCATCCTGCTAAAATCTACCACCTGAAAATACAGAACATATTTATAAGGGTGAATATTTATTCTGTAAAAAATTGAATTATTTTCTCCAATGGAGGATTAAAATGAAGACGTAAAAAAGCGTTTGTATGGTGAAGTGGATTAATAAGTTTTGTAGCTATTTTCCAAACAAGTTATAGAAAATGGATTATTTGGGTCTTTCATATGCAGCAATTTGTGTTTTTTGTATTTTTTTGCTTTTTTGTATCATGTTCTCATATGTATTTGTTGTAGTTTTCCCAATTGTTCTCCCCTGTTATGTGACCAGTCCCGTCCGTTTACTCAGTTGTTTTAGCATTGACGACACCTTTTCAGTTTTACAGTTACTATTGTTGTCCAACCCTGCCGTTATGGCATACATTCCTTTTTTGTACCCTAATGGGTAATGACGTATATTTATGGAGGGCGGCGATAGGACTGTTTAACTGTCGTGGATATCGGATACATATTAAGTACTCTGTTCAAATATTACCTTTAGCATTTTTGACATCTATAGTTCACACTGTCGTGAGATATATTTTAGAATACACCAGATGTGTTCTGATATATTTAACCCTTTT
Organism: Gari tellinella; assembly: GCA_922989275.2. Lineage (NCBI taxonomy): Eukaryota > Metazoa > Mollusca > Bivalvia > Cardiida > Psammobiidae > Gari > Gari tellinella. The sequence goes on from OV277870.1 coordinate 60,633,659, forward strand.
CTTCAATAGTTCTGATGTATTTACAACTTCTGCTATCATATTTTGTTATTCCATTCTGAATTTAAAAACCGCCCTAAGGCGTGACACCATTTCTTATAATTCAAATGCCTTGCATTCCTTGTACGCATCAAATTGTATCCTGCTATCTGGAGACATTGAAACAAATCCTGGACCTGCTTTACCAGTTGACAACGCTTTTTCAGTTTTACACCAAAATATTCGTAGCATACGTAACAAACTTGATTACATTAAGGATACTTTTGCAGACTTTGACATCTTATGTTTTACAGAAACTCACCTAACGGCAGATATAACAGATAGCTCAATTTTAATAGACGACCATGACATTATATATCGTAAAGACAATACCAACCACTCTGGGGGATTATTAGCATATATAAACTCAATTCTACGGCCAAGAAGATGTTATGAGCTGGATGCATTTCTTGATGAGTCTTTATCTTTTGAAGTTCACGATTGTAATACCAAGTTCCTCATATGTATAGTATATCGTCCTCCCCACTACTTAATTGACTTCTGGGAAAAACTAAATATTTATATTGACAAAGCTCAGGAAATGTGTAATAATATTATTCTAGTTGGTGATATAAACGAAAACCAATTAAATTCAAACAATAACAAATTTCGTAATATTTTAACTATAAACAACATGAATAACATAATCAAAGAACCTACACGAGTAACACCATTAACAAGCACCCTACTTGACCCAATTGCTATTTCAAACTCAATTACATCCTTTACGAGTGGAACACTAAAGACACCAAACAATATTAGTGATCACTTTGCTACTTTTGCTTTTATTAAAAATAATATGCCTATAATAAATGACTATAAAAGAAAAGTTTGGAATTATAAAAGAGCAAATTTTGACGTTCTGAACGATACGATAAATAATACTGACTGGTCATTTCTTAATAACAGCTCTATTGATGTCTCAGTAGACTTATTTACAACACGTTTTTTAAGTATTGTAGAAGACTGTATACCTTCAACACTTGCGACAATTAGACCTAACGACAAACCTTGGTACAATACTGACATACGTAGAACTTCACGACAAAGAGACAGACAAAAACAAATTGCTTTGAGAAGTAAAAGCCAAAACGACTGGACAAAATACAAACAGTTTAGGAACAAAGTAAATAATATGAAAAAACATGCAAAGGAATTATTTTTTAATAATTTGGAACATTCTATTTCAGATATTAACGTAAATAATCCTAGACAGTATTGGAAAATTGTGAAAATGCTCGTCAAAGAAAATTCGAGTTGCAATACTATGATTCCTCCTCTTTTTGATAACAATAAACAAGACTTTTCGTACACAGATTTTGAGAAAGCTGATACTCTAAATAACTATTTTGCGTCAATATCTACAATTGATGACTCTAACTCTGCTTTACCCGACTTTAACTACAAGACTAATGCTAGACTGGACAGCATCGACATTACAGAACAAGACATTCAGGACGTACTAATACATTTAAATATACATAAAGCTACTGGACCCGATGGTATAAGTCACAGAATGTTAAAAGAAACAGTAAATAGTATTTCTAAACCTTTGGCAATATTATTTAATAGATCCATTAGAGAGTGTTATTTTCCTAAGTGCTGGAAACATGCTAATGTAATGGCCCTTTATAAGAAAGGTGAGAAGGATTCTCCATGTAATTATCGACCTATTTCCTTAATTAGTTGTATTGGAAAAGTTATGGAACGTGTTGTGTTCAAGTATTTATACAATCATTTAAATTTAAACAATCTTATTTATAAATATCAATCTGGCTTTCTACCAGGCCATTCGACTGTATATCAACTAGTTGATATATATAATCAAATATGTAAGGCTTTCGACGATAAAGAATCAACATGTATGGTTTTTTGTGACGTTAGTAAAGCCTTTGATAGAGTATGGCATAAGGGTCTTCTTTTTAAACTCAAACAATATGGAATATGTGACCATCTCTACAACTGGTTATCAGATTATCTCTCAAACAGACAACAACGAGTCTTTATTGGGTCATCTTTCTCTGAATATAAAACACTTAATGCCGGAGTTCCGCAAGGATCTGTTCTTGGCCCTCTTCTGTTTTTAATTTTTGTTAATGATATTGCAGACAATTTATTAAGTACTACACGTTTATTTGCTGACGATAGTTCCTTAGCACACTCATCTGATAATATAGCTGTAATTGAAGCCACTATAAATGCAGATCTACAGAAAGTATCCGAATGGTCAAAACAATGGTTAGTCCAGTTAAACCCAAATAAAACAGAGGTCATGTTCTTTTCATTTTTACACTCTGGTAGACCAAACATTTTTTTTCAAGATTCATTATTATATTTTACTGAAAATCATAAACATTTAGGTCTAACCCTTAGCTCAAACGGTACATGGCACGAACACATTAACCAAATCACTTTAAAAGCGAGCAAAATACTTGGGTCAATGAGGGCATTAAAGTTTAAGATCAGTAGAAAAACACTTCATCAGATTTATTTGTCATATTTAAGACCATTGTTAGAATATGCATCCATAGTATGGGATGGGTGCACAATTTATGAAAAAGACAGTTTAGAAAAACTACAATACGAAGCAGCTAGGGTTGTTACTGGCTTAACACGTTCAGTGTCAATCAACAAACTAATTAGAGAAATTGGGTGGGTCTCATTAGAAAATAGAAGACATATGCAAAAATTAGTATTAATATTTAAAGGAGTAAATAATATGTTACCAGCTTACGTAAATGACATTTTTCCGCCTTCTGTTGGTGAAACTACTCAGTATAGATTAAGGAACTCGCATGATTTATTAACCATACCCAGAAGAACAGAAATATTCTCAAACTCAACAATTCCTTCATCTATAGACCTGTGGAATAAAACCCCATTAAACATACGTGAATCTGTATCTTTATCAATTTTCAAGTCTAGACTTAAAGAACTTTATAAGGCCCCTAAAGTACCATCGTTTTTTGTAGAGGGAGACAGACGTTTATCAGTATACCACTGTAGAATACGTAACAACTGTAGTGATCTTAATTTCGATCTATACAATAATCATTTACGTGAAAGCCCTACTTGTAGATGCGGCTCTGATATAGAAGATGCTGAACATTTTATTTTTGAATGTCAAATGTATGCTGATGAACGTCTTCTCTTTCTACAAAAAACACAACACCTCCGTATACTGAATACTAATACTGTGCTATTTGGCAACATTGACTTTACACACGAAGATAATTCGCTGCTCTTTATTGAGTTTCAGAAATTTATTAAACGAACTAAACGTTTTGGAACCTAATACTTTACCTTTTCCTATATCCATTAACTATGTAGATAACAATTGGTTGGATCTGGGCTGGGTGGTCACATGTAGGGAAGGACACACGGATTTTCTTTTCTTCTTTATACTTGAATAAGTTTCTTTTTTTTCCTTTTTTTTTGTAAACTAAGAAAGAAATATTTTCTTCTGCATTACATTACATCATAACGTACTTACGATTGACATCAAGGGAAGGGCCTTCTCTAATGTTGGTATAACTTGTGGCCCAACCCGTTTGCAATATATTGTAATCTTTTGATAATTTGTATACATATATGCTGTAAAACTGTGTACATGTTAGTCGATAAATGTATATGATATCTGATATATGCAATAAAATATGATTAAATAAAGATGTTTTCATAGTGTTTTCTTCTGACTTGGGAGAGTTATTTTTAGTTTGGAACATTCTAAAACTTTAAAAGGGATGAGTATTCCAAACATTCAGCAAGAGACATTGGTCGTATTCGAATCAGGACAACTATCGCGTTAGTTGGAATAGTTGTCAACAAGTTCTATTCGAATCACCACTTGATGTTTTCCGTTGACAAAATGTTGTCAAACCCTAAAATCGAGCATTGATTTAGTCACGTGACCGTGTGATTAGTGTCACTAGATAAAACAAACAACAAGACCCTCTCAATTAATCGAATGGATCCAGATCACATGGCAAGTTCTATTCGAATCACGACTTGATGTTTTCCGTTGACAAAATGTTGTCAAACCCTAAAATCGAGCGTTGATTTAGTCACGTGACCACGTTTATACCACGTGCATTGGCGTAGCTTCCTATTAGGCAAGTAGGCACGTGCCTACACTTTTTTTTCAGAAGTCCAAAAAATAAAAAAGGCTAAAAATGCAGAAAAAGAAATAAAATTGAAATCTAAGGGGGGTTAGGGGTGAACCTCAATAACGCGGGAAAGACATCAGAACGCATCTAGAGACTATCTAGGAATAAAAATTTCCCGGGGGCGCATACCCCCGGACCCCCCTAGTAAGAAAGAGTACACTTATTAATTGGTCTAGTCACCCCCGTTGGCATGCATGTTCATTACCGACGTCACCGATGTTTCACCTCTTGATATTATGCCCGAGTCTTCTGAGGTCATAACTAGGTCACCAAAACCCATTCTGACGTCGGTAATGCTTGCCCTGTATGACCAGATTACCCTGACGTCACCGCTGGTAGTCCTGAGTAATTTTTCACCGATGTTTCAGCCTTGATATTATGCCCGAGTCTTGTGAGCTCACAACTAGGTCACCAAAACCCATTCTGACGTCGGTAATGCTTGCCCTGTATGACGAGAATACCCTGACGTCACCGCTCCTGAGTAATTTTTCACCCCGTTGGCATGCATGTTCATTTGTACATGCAACTGCCTTATGCAAAACACACGCCACTGCTTACACCCTGTCCTCATATTTGCGACGATTTTAAAAGTAAAAAAATGCAATAAAATAGGAATAGGATGGTTTTAGAGTCCAACTTATAAATTAATGGAAGACAACCTGTCAACAATTACATTATATTAACATGGAACAGACAATATTAATGTTATTCTCAGCCGACTTTTTACATAGATTTATAGCAGAATTTCACCTGTCTTGGACGCACAAAACGTCCTCAGAACAAACCAAATGCCATCTAGGAACCACCCCATACCCTCATGATCAACTTGTCCCGAAAAGAAAATTACGTCCAAATAATTTCATGTAGCGAATCTGTTAATGAAAATATTACGGTATAAGACCCTATGATATAGGCTACTAATTGACGTTGGGTTGTTGTTGGGTTTTTTCAAGAAAATAATGCAGACATATTCTTTTGCAAAAAATTACAATTGTTTGTTATTTTAAGCTTTTCATTTCATTACTTCTTCATATAAATGTCTCCCCAGACCCTCCTTAAATGCGTTTCCAGTGTTGTAGATCTCAAACAATTTCCGTGGGAACATGCCCCCGACCCCCTAGAAAAGGTAGCGAGTAACGAGTCTGTTAAATAAAAATTACGGTAGGTATCAGACCCTATTATATACTGATTGACGTGGGTGGGTGGGGGTTGTTTTATTTTGTTTGCTTTTTTCTCAAGAAAATATATGCAGACATATTCCTTTGCAATAAAATAAAATTGTCCGGTTTTTAAGCTTTTCATCTCATTAATTTTTCGTATAAATGTCTCCCCAGAACCTCGTTAAATGCGTCTCCAGTGTTGTAGAACTCAAAAAATTTCCGGGGGAGCATGCCCCCGGACCCCCCTAGAAAAGGTATGCCTACACTTTCATTTTGGCCAAGCTACGCCCCTGACGTGATTAGTGTCTCTAGATAAAACAAACATAAAAACCCTCTCAATTAATCGATTGGATCCAGATCACATGGCATTATGTGCGTATATAAAAATTGGGAGCATTACGACTGTTTTAACGGGTGTTTGATTCATTTCCATTCGTCCGGAAGTACAAAGTTTTCGTTGACTACAATTTCTATTCGAGTCGGGCCAATATCGTTGACATCAATAAATCTTCGCGCGTTTGCTCCGCCCACTTTTCGTTGACCACAAACTCGATGATTCGAATACGACCATTATTAACTATTCTGTTCTAAAGTAACACAGACAAGTCAGAAAAATCGGATCGATCACGTGACTCTTATTCGACCATGCGGAAATTCTCGGAAGCCGACACGAAGATTTACAAAGAGCTTATTTTTCATCGGCTCATTTATGTATGGTTCTTAAAGAAAGGGGGGCATGTTTCAGGCACCTGACAACGGATTTCGCTTAGTTTTAATACATAGAAAACGTTCTTATATAAGAAATTGCGTGATTTAAACATACATTTGGGTGACCTTTCACCCTAGTAAGCTTTTACCCTAAGTACATGTATTTGGTGCAGCGGGTGGCTCAAACCAGTTACCCAGGTGTTGCTAATCAAGTGCGCTAACACGTTCACTCTCAATGACACCTAAATGCGCGTTTGCAAACAGTTTGGATCCTGATCAGACGCCGCGTAACGCGGCGTCTGATCAGAATCCAAACTGTTTGAAACTCGTATCGATATGTTTTAAGTCGTACTACAATGAAGTTTACTTTGAAACGATCTGGCAAAAAGTAAAATTGAAACAGAGGACAATGAAATGGTGAAGGGGTAAAAATCTCACGATTAATTTGGCAGCGAAAGGGATAATGCTAGACCATGAATGCGGGGCTACCCTGAGTTGAGCAAAGCAATCTGTGATAGTTATACAGGACTAAAATGTGACAGATCATGTTCTACTTTGGTCACGTGTCTGACCGTGATATAACATTAGTTCTTAATCTACAGAAGAATTGTGAGAGACCGTTTCTATTACTTTTTAGCCAGGAATTACATTACTTCCGTTAGCAGCTAGAGAAGTGAATAAATCATTCACTCATTCCCTATTTCACTACCAATGACGCCAAAAGGCGACTTTGCAAATAGTTAAGATCCTGATCAGACTTAACTTTTTGACACTTATATCGCCATTTCTGCAGTCAGAACAGCACTGAAGCTGGCATTAAAATATTGCAGACGAAACTACCAATGCAGACTACATGAATTCATTCACACATTCACTGAATCACTTTTCTACAAGTGCGTCGACTCCCCATAACATTGCTGTCTGCTGTTATTTCTCGACATTAGATTTAATGCAGTATGATTGTAGAATATTCAATATATGTGTCGAACTGTGTGGATCCTGATCAGACGCAGAGTTACTTGGCGTCTCATCAGGATCTAAAGTCTCTGAAATTCGTAGAAAATACGGGACTAGGCAGTGAATGATTCTAGATCTACATGTACTCGTATTTTAGTGAGGGGAGGTAGAAAATAAACCGAATCGGTGCTGTTTGAATGACAGTTTGGCCGAAAGTAGGGCGTTTCTGCATTACGTTTACAAAACATTAACCCTTAGCCCGCCAAATAAATTGTCGTCTGCTATATTTCTCGTCTGCTTCAAGTTTCAAAGTGCTTCAAAGTTGCTCAAAATTGCTGAAAATGTTGTCCGAGTGTCAAACAGCTTGGATCCCGATGAGACGCCGAGTTACTCGGCGTCTCATCCGGATCCAAGCTGTTTGCATATGGAGCTATAGTCGTGAGTGGCAGGCTAAGGGTTAACCCGGCCTTTCATGATCAAATTACTAGTAATAGTATTCGGGATATGTTTACCCCTTCACCGTTTTATTATCGTTTGTTTTAGTATCGTTGTCTGCAGGACACGTTTCAAAGTTAGATTTAAGGTTGTATGACTTAATGCAATGTCATATCGATAAGAGTGTTAAACGGTTTGGGTCCTGACCAGACGTCATGTTACGCGGCGTCTCTGGACCCAAACTGTTTGCAAACGCGCCTTAAGGCGTCACTGAGAGTATAAGGGTAAAGCATATTTCATAAATGTTCACTTTAAATGTAACCATACACGTGCATGCATTTTGTTCAATATGTAAGGTATCGGTATAAGAACATTAAAATTATATTATACAACCTATAGTTCATGTTCTGCATTCTTCTAATACCTAAAATCTTGTTAACAATTGTCTGATAATATCTTTTTGGTAGACCATAGCTACTTTTGAGAGAGAGCGAGAGAGCGAAATATATATAAACAGAGATACAGAGAGAGAGAGAGAGAGAGAGAGATAGAGAGGGGGGCAGAGTCAGATAATGCGAGAAAGAGGGAGAGAAAGAGAGTGGCAGGCAGACAGACAGACAGACAAACATCTGGGGAGACGGAAACAAACAGACATAGAGCGAGACAGACACACACACAGACAAAGAAACAAAGATCGAAAGACAAAGACAGAGAGACATATTGTAGCGTGGTCTGAAGTTTTAATCCGTTTAGCGTTGTGTTACCCAGGTTCATGGATCTGCTTTACAACAAGGCAAACGTTTCTAACTTTTATTTCATAAAATGTTCCCAGGCACGGTCTCTATATACCAGTATTTCTAACTTCATCCTACATCTCTCAAAACCCTTCTCTAACGTATCCCTACAGCTTATCAGTTCTAGCCTTTACATTCCTTATAATTCGCCTTTATACTCTCTAGTTCTCGCCTTTTTTCCACCCTCGCACAGCACATCCGCTCTTTATATACAGTCTATACAAGCTGGCATGAATAATCGTGTGACTTAAAGTAAGAGCTACGTAAGCACATTCCAGCCACCATGGCACGTCCTAGCAACTTAACTAGCATTAGTCTTACGGTCCCTGACTCCTAATATGGCAATCTACCCCGACTCATAGCCAAATATATAATTAACGTAGGCGATTGACGTAATATCCGTTGTTATGTAATTTGCATAACTGAAGCGTGGGGTAACAGGAAGTTGCCTTTTCGGGATAAGGGCGGTTACTAATGTCTTACTAATCAGTGACGTAGTTTGACCTTTCGTAATCCCCCACACATTCCAGAAGGCGTGATGTAGATTGAGTAATAATACATTTTAAGAACGTTATGCTAAAAATAACTTATGAACACATAAAATGATTTATCAGCGATTTTCTGTCGGCTGCTAGATAGTAACTATGTTACAATATAGACAGGCAGACAAACAGAGACAGGGAGGCATAGAGAGATATATAGAGAGAGACACACTAAGAGAGAAACGGAAAAAAAGACACACAGTGATACAGACAGAGAGTGGAGAGAGAGAGAGAGGGGAAAGACAGAGATAGAGAAAGAAAGAGAGAGAGAGAGAGAGAGAGAGTAAATAACCAACTAACAAATAGACAAATAGACTGATCTAAGTTTAAACAACTGCTATATTTACTGTATACTATAAGAAAGTCCGATGAAACACCATCCGGTGGATTTCACATTATACACTGGACAGGAATACGTGTTATATAGTTTTAGTTAAAACATATTTTATTTCATTTATATACATGAAAGGGGATTGGACCACAAGTTCTACCAACTTAGAGACGGCCCATCCCCTACAGTTTAACAAATACAAATTCTATAAGAGGACGGGCGTTAGTGAGCCAGAGAGAGAGAAAAAAGAGAGAAAGAGAGAGAGAAGGAGGGAGAGAGAGTGCGTGTACAGGTGCCTCCATTATCATTATGAGGATAAATATATGCGAGTACAATCAAAGTACTGAAGTAATGAAGGCTTGTGTTGGCTGTGCACACTTTCCTCATGCTTTACAGATACTTTCACGCCTAGTGAGAACAATTGGGGGTGTATTTAAGTAATATCGCGACGTCCAGGTAACTGAAACTGGAGGAAGACCTTAAAGTGCTCTATGCACTGTTTCGTGCACAAATCGACAACTGGATAGAACCACTAACCTTCTGCAAGCCAGCTGGAAGGCTTCCCCAAAGGAAATTTCCAAATGCCTTATATCTTGCGAGTTACTTCATGCGACTTAAAGATCAGTTTCACTGATTTCAAAACATTTAGACTTCTTCTTGTTGTATTATGACTAGTTTACACACCTCACCTATATACATGTAGCTGTACTACGTCATACTAGTCAGTAGAATACACATTGAGTAAGCATGCTCTGTGCACTCTGTTTGTAGCTTCCAACCTTGTTAACTTCTAGATCATTAAACTAGTAGACTTAGACATACATGTCTCTTATTAATAGACCAAATATCACAACACTTCTATTCCACGAAATATTAAGTAAATAAGGGTCTAATTTGAGAGTTATAAATAGTTCTGCTCAGCCGGTGGTCAGGTTCCCGGATGTTGATTATTTCATAATCTGAGATATAGGAGACAGGGAACCAGACTACTCAGCCAGAAGCTCTTTTAGAAGACTAGGGAAACCCCAGAACAGTCGGTGATTTGTAGGGGGCGCTAGAGTGGAACATAATTTCAATCTTATAATTCCATGTAGCCTTGTTGTGAGATCCCCACAAGCCAAAAATTACACGATTTGATCAGCCACCAGTGCATTTCCTCCAAATAATTGACTGTAAGAACTGTTCAACCTTAAGAAACTACCAGATTTCGAGATATGTCGACATTTGGCGACGTGTTATATGTAACGTGCATGCGGGCTTCGTACAAATAACATATATATATAGTTTTCTCAAACGAATTATAACTTAAAGCGTTATCAATTTAAGCGAGGCCTTGCAAGCTAACATTTGCAAACAGTCTGAATTCAGAACAGAGACCACGTACAGACAGGTTCAAGATCAAACCCATACCCAACTTTCTGTCCATTTTGACTGGCTTAATCAAGTAGGTTGTCCCCCTTGAAAAACGCCGATAAAGTCGATACCGATAAATTTCTGGCCTGACTGCCGTATATGGAATATATAGGGGAATAATTTTCAAAGTCATATTTTAAGGTGTTGCATATATTTGTCAATATTTTAGCAGTTATAGCAATAAACTTTATTTTCTTCTTTTTCACATGGTGTAAATTTTAATTTTCTATTTTATTGACTTTTTGTTTCCATTTTGATTTGAAAATGGTAAATGTCGGACACATTAAACATATACATGTACATGTAGTAAAACAAAATGAAAGTATGTAGTTTGCTGATTTTGAACGCAAATAAAGCATCCTTTTTAATATCTGCGAATATTTTAGCAGTTATGAGGTGAAAGAATATTTTCTGAACAAATAAAATATATCTTTTGCTTTGAATTTGAATTAAGTCTTTTTGCTTCCAAATTGATTTGAATATTGAGAAATGTCGTAATGCTGAAATCGGACTTAGTCATTTCCCCCCTCCCCCACCCCATAATCGGCTATTTCCGTAATTTACCGGAAAACAGAATCGTTGTCGCTCTGGGCAGTGATCTCACTGTTCAGATTCCCGCTGTGTGTTGATTGGGGCTGATGTCACTGCCGAAGGGGATATAGGACCCGAGAAACTTATGTCTATTATACATGTTTTCTGAGTACCGTATATTTTGATTGAATGAATTCAAACTTTACTTTATCGAACTTTTATTTATTATAATTGTACAAGGTCCACTTTACTATGGACAGCATTAACAATTTACAAATATTAAATAAATATGAATATAAATAGGGAGGTCATAAGTTGGGATTGGGAAAACGTTTTGAAATTATGTAGTTTATCTATAAAAAAAAGTTTTACACTTGAATATATAGATGTTTACCGAAATTCGTTCCATAGACAGTCATATATGTATATCGCCTGACAGATTAGATCATGATCAGGCCTATTTTTTTTTTCAGCTCAGATCATCGATAGAGAGAGGGGAGGAACAAAGAGATTCATACATACATGAAGAGAGAGCGTGCGAGAGAGAGAAAGAGAGTCAGTTATATCACAGAATTATGGACTGATTTTTTTGTATACATACATGGAGAGAGAGAGAGAGAGCGTGCGAGAGAGAGAATGAGAGAAAGAGAGATATTATATTTGCCAAAAGTTCGGATACAGATTCGTTTCCAAATCGACTCTTCTTTCCTGTTAACCATTGCTTTGCTGAATAACGGATTTATACAACTGTGTGCCACAATATATTAACCCATTGTCACTAAAATACAGTGTACTTGTGAAGTGTACACTTGTCCTATGCTAGCAGAATTCTTCTGATCAGGGTCTGCATTGTTTGTATTTTGGCAATATTGTTAACATCAACCGTAAAAAGTCAAGAATTGACTAGACCAATCTGACTAAACTGGAAATCAAAATTGTCCATTAACATTGAATTATGGTTGAATGAGTTTACAGGGACAAAGTGTCACAACTTAACCCTTATCGTGCTGAATTGCCGTCTGCTTCAAATATATCGTCAGCGAAAAATATAATAATTAAGTTTGATATTTTTTAATCTTGAGAAAATATAACTATTAGAGGGCCAAACAGCTTGGATTCAGACAGGCGCCATTTTCAGCGGCATCTGATCTTAATCCAAGCTGTTTACAAATATTCCCCAAGACCCGCTTAGCAGGATAAGGGTTAAGGGTTAAGGAGAGCGGTCGCGCTTATCTGCAGTCATAGTATTGTGTAATTGTAACTTGCCGGCGGGCTTATTACCATCTGGGAGCCATGGGGATGGGTTGGTAAATCAACGTAAAATATTTGATTTCGGGGAAAAATTCAGTTGTTAAACTCTAATTTTGTGAAAATGACATCCTGCCGTGAAATGCTCATTTTGGGAAAAAGCCATTGTTTTCAATTAGGAACGGGTCCCATCTATAAAACACACACACACACACACACACACACAATAAACAATAACAAAAAAATCCCAAAACGCTAAAGTCTGATCTTATTACATACTGTTTGCAATAAAACAGAAATAAAAAAAAATCTGCTTTTTTAATACAAATTTGTCTTATACAAAACAAATCAAAATATCAAAACATATACATAACATTTCAATCATATTATTCTTATAATTGTAAAGTTTTCGAAATTCATATATAACTTTTCCACGGTTTACAAAACCTGAAAACTGATAAAAATGTTGTTTTGCAGACGATATATCTAAAGCAGACGACTATTCAGAATGACAGGTGGTAATTAAAATACAACTTCAACCGTATCAATATGAGAATAATTATGGTCATAACCAAAATCCTTCTTAGAAACAACAACAAATATTTGGAATCAAGAATTTAATTTTGAGGTCAACTTTCGGTATTGAAAAAAACACAGCTAAAAAACAACGGTTTTATTTCGTTTTTATTTATTTATCATTTATTTATTTTTAAACAGACACGTATTGGATAAAACTGTAGAGTGTTCTAATAAAATAACTAATAAATAAATTTCTCATCAACTCTTTGTAACCTTGTTTCAAATTTGTAATTCAGGCATTGATGTCACTGATAACCCTGCGATGAGGTTTTCTCTAGGGACAGGTAAATACACCCCTAATGTGGCTGTCATAGGGGATATGGAGTGGGACCCAGTCGGTTTGAAACGTTTGAGAAGTATGCCAACATTTTGGGTTAGATGTGTTAACATGGAATCTGACATAACGAACACACATGTATTTTTATTCTTTAACAGTCGGGCTCAGTCACAGGTAATGGTACCGACCGATTTTTTTTGATTTTTTTTTTTTTGCATAAAACTAGATCTGGATATAGTAATGAGCGGAGAGAAAAAAAAAGATTTTTTTTTTGGGTGTAGATCTTTATATATATACACCAAAAAAAAAAATCAAAAAAAAAATCAATTTTTTGTCTCCGCTCTTTAGCTATATATATATATATATAAATAAAATTCAAAAAAAATAATAAAATCGGTCGGTACCATTACCTGTGGGCTCAGTGTGTAAAAATTGTTTTTTTTTATTAAATATACTCGACATCTGCATTTAATATACGACATCACTGGCCATACTTAAGATTCATACAGTTTCGTATAGACATGATATGGAAACCCTGCATTTTGTAAACATTTAGCTATTAACACTCCAAATTACTGAGTTTTTCTCCATGTCCAATATCAATACATACTCCAGATGCTTTAACCATGGTATCAAAATCATCAATAAATAGAGGATAATCAATTTCTTTGGATTGATATGAAAAATATATCACGAGAATGGATTGTTATCTGGTTGAAAAACGAGTCCGCAGGACGATTGTTTTTAACCAGATAACAACCCATTCGAGTGATATATTTTTCATATCTATTCAAAGGAATTGATTATTCTATTTATTATATATTTTTAATGACGTTTTTACAGAAAAAACATTACCGCGACGTCACTAAACTAATTATGACGTGACGTCACAAAAAGTGATATCATCACTACATGTAGTGATGATATCAACAATGACGATATCAAATTTATCTGACTGAGAAATCTCTATAAATCATCGATATGTATACATGTATAATAAAACAATTAAAAAGGTTCGGTGAAATACTTCACCCCTGTCTTAATCCAGCTGACACACCGAACCAGTCAATATCTATGTTATCTATGCATTTAAGTAAAGTCATGTGGTAAAGGACTATGGTAGACCGGATTTTGGAGAGTTTAATGTTGGCGATGAAGAAACGGACACGATGGTTTCACATTTTGTTAGAAACATCGTCGCCTAAATGCTCACCAGGAGACGGTTTGTGTTAGGCTTACTCTATATGACCTGTGCAATACAGTAAAAACCTCTCTATAAGACCACTAAAACGAATGCTTATTGACTGCATACAAGACAGGTGACAGCTTTAAGAAAGGTGCCAGTAAAACATAAAGCTCCCACAGGAGCTTTCTGTTTTACTGGCACCTTGCTTTAAGCAGTCACCTGTCACAAACACCTAATAATTAACATAATGTAGTGGTGGAAATAGAGAAGCTTTACTTTAAGTTGTACATGACGGTGCAGAAAATGTCATTTGATCCTCATTTCACATGGTATATCGGATACAGGGGAGAAAAGACGCGTTTACATTAAAATATTATTTCCAATGCCAACAGAGCAAGAACAGACACCAAACTGTTTGCCACCACGATTAAAACAAACAGTAATGTCCAAGAGTTGTAACTTATTTAAGAAATAATATATTCATACCAGTCTTTCATCATGCAATCGAACACTGGTAGGAGTTGAGTTGCGTAGTAATTTAATCACGAAGCCTTTAGGCCGAGTGCTTTAATTACAAGCATTTCAACGACTACCCGTGTTCGATTGTTAGATAAAACACTGGTATTAATTTATTATTTCGATTCTAACACATAATTTAACCTTCATTTGCACCGAAGCAACGGCGCTTCATTTTTTGGCGTACGCATTTTCGAAGCCATATGACGTCACGTTAGAACCTTACAGTGCGTGAGTGTTTTATTGAAAATTCAAACACTGATACGTTCCTTCTTTGTTTATATAGGGGCATGCGCGAAGCGTGTTAGGATACATGCTATTGCAATCCGTTTGCCTGTCGTGTGCGTTTAAACACAAACGAAACGCAAACGCATTGCAATAAAAGTTTCTAACATTTTATTTGGAATGTCAAACCGTTTTCGAGTCTGAACATACCCTGGGTAAACATGGCTTCTGACCAGGCTCCAAATTATTGGTCACTCAGGTTAAAAGAATCATGAACGGTTTCAAAAAATGTCATTTTCTAAAATATAGTGCATTGTATTTGCGTTTCGTTTCATTTAAACAGAAAAGAAAAAACGTTTTCATTACTGACCGCTAGGCCAAACCTAGAGGTGATACTGCACATAATTATATCAAGTGTGGTGGTATATATAACTGTATCAGAGTTCTGTACAATTTGTTAACTCATTCACCCCTGAAACTTTTAACGGACAGTTCCAATTTCAATAAATTCTAGTCCATCTTTAGGGTTGATTTTAACAATATATTTCAAAATGACAAACAGTGTAGACCCTCATCAGAGGGCTTCTTAAGGAGTCCTCTGATCAATGTCTATACTGTTTGCATGGGGCAAGTGTAATCTTCACATGTACACTGTTTGTAAACAGGGGCGTAGCTAGACCAATTAGGAAGTGTACGCACTCCTATACTAGGGGGGTCCGGGGGCATGCTCCCCCGGAAATTTTTTATTCCTAGATGGTCTCAGGTGCGTTCTGAGGGCGTTTCCCGCATTCAAAACAGGTGATAAAATAACATAAATCTGTGCAAAAATTTGAATAAAAAAACCCCAAAACGACATTGACGACAAAATCATCAGGAACGTATATATAGATCTAATGTACGTTCCTGAAATCATGGATGTTAATTTTAAACCGACAATCAGTAACATTTAGATCTGCAACAGAACCATTTGCATTTACGATCCGTTTTGATAACATGATAAAGCAGGCCCGTAGGAAGCAAACTATGATTTGAGGGGGCACACGTCGACGTCAGGGGCTATTTCAATTGGCGAACGCACTCTTACTGCGAATGAGGAAGGCTCCTCCGGAAAAAAATAAATTTCTATATGGGCTTTGGTGAGTTCTAAGGGCATTTCGAGCAATCAAAACGGGTTAAACAGAAAAATACCAACATCATTTTTTAATCTATATGTAAAATTCGACTCCCAATAACATAAGTTTACCCCCCTCTGATTGGTTTAAACACTCTTACTCTAGAGGGGTCCGGGGGCATGCTCCCCCGGGAAATTTTTAATCCTAGATGATCTCTGGTGCGTTCTGACGGCGTTTCCCGCATTCAAAGACTATGTAAAAATTTGACTCAGAATAACAAATTATTGATTCTAGGATAATGTTTTTTTTCTGACAGCTTGTCTTCCAGCCTTTGATCTCTACCCCCTACCCCCTACGATTTTTATTGCATTTTTGGACTTTTAAATTTTTCTATTTTTGAGGACAATGTGTACGCAGTTGCGTTTTTTGCGTACAGGTAGCTACGCGCCTGGTAAATGACGAGAATACTCTTCGCTATGGTTGAATGTGTTAGCAGGAAAAACGACTGGTTACTTCTTGATAAATGGGACTTTTAAATACATTTATAAAGGTTCAGTTTTTTTTAACTTCTTGCTTCTTACAATCGACATTTACTTGTCATTGAGCTTCTTATTTAAACTATCGTCTGAGTCCTCCTTGGGAAATTATTTAAACCCCCAATTATTGAAATTGAAAAAAGGCAGAATAATAATTCTGAAAATTGATGCAGACGACACATTGTGAAAATGACAATTACGTAGCGTTGCTATGACGTCATCAAATTTAAACATTTGTGGTTTGCTTTTATTTCTCAAGTATAAAGTTTAAGTAGTTTAACTTACGAACTATTGAAATTAATGTCCAACAGTTCGGATCCAGAAGAGATGCCGCGGATCCAAACTGTTTGCAAGTAACTATTTTACTTGGGAGAAGGCAGTGAAGAGGTAAACATCTGAGGCCCGTTTTACTAAATTACTTACGCAAAATCTTTGCGTAAGTCAAATCGTTTAACTCTTATTTTTCGATCTTAAACGTTTGCAAACAGCAAATAGCCAGATCAGAGGACGCGTTAAAAGCGCGTCCTCTGATCTGGCTATTAGCTGTTTGTAGCAAGTGATAATAAAAAAATAAAAAAATATAAATTAAAATTTAAAATTTTGACTTACGCAAATAACTTGCGTAAGTTGTTTAGTAAAACGGGCCTCAGGGGCCTGTCTTATGAGACGTCATACGACACATATAGTCATAAGTCCAGATTATAAAATGCTCAATTATTATTCATTCTTGTGACATCTCTTTGGAATCGTCTTTTCAAGACGATTCCAAAGAGATGTCACAAAACAGGATTAGATGGAAAATTCGATAATTAGATGTATTTTAAAGTTTTGACTTACAACCGTTTTCGTCGTAAGACGTTTCGTAAGATGGGCCCCAGGAGCCAATTGCTTTACCTTCAGATCGATACGTAATGTATACTTACGACATGTACATGTACAGTGGAGAATGTGTTATTCTTTTCCAATAAACGCGTTTACGCTAAAACTATTATTTGCAGTGCAAACAGTTTGGAGCCAGATCAGACGCCGGGTAACCCGGCGTCTGATCAGGCTCCAAACTGTTTGCCACCAAGATAAACATGAAATATCAGAATTGTTAAAAAGTTGTTCTTTTCTACGTTTGAGTGCTTTGCGTTTGCGTACGTTTGCGTTTAATCGGGAAAGAATAACAGATTCTCCACTGTATGACGTCACCAATGACGTAAGAATAACAGATTCTCCACTGTACTTGATACAATCAGTTATTCTTTTAACCCTTTCACTCTCAATCACGCTTCAAGGCGCGTTTGCAAACAGTTTGGATCCTGATCAGACGCCGCGTCACGCGGCGTCTGATCAGGATTCAAACTGTTTGACACACGTATCGAATTTATTTTAAGTCATACTGACTTATTTTTTTAACTTAGAAACGAGATTTTTTAACAAAAACAACAAAATGGAAGCAGACTACAAAAAAACGGTGAAGGGGTAAAAACTCCCGAATCATTTGATCATGAAAGGGTTAAGTGCCCAAAGGCCTTCCTAGGGTTCTGGGGCTTACAGTACTGAACCTTATTAAATTAAATTGATAATCGCAAGCGAATTGCCATCGAATTGCCATCGAATCGCCATAGAATCGGGCGCTTAAAAAAAAAAAAAATCCTACTTTTGAATATTTTTAAAGCCGCATTGTGCTTTTGAGAAACCTGCATAAAACGGTTGTTTGGGGTCCCATTTGAACTACGTGGGACGTGATTCTTTCACAAAACCGGCTTTATCTAAGCAATTCGCTTTTTAAATTTTATTTATAATAATTTTGTGCTAGCACCAATTAAAAAGCCTCCCTTGTGAATGGAAAGAAGGACAACTCTGTAAATACAGGGCTCCAGATAACGGAAGTATTTCGAAAACTTAAATCTTTATTTCTGCTTTTAATAAATACGAAAGACTCAAGCAGGAAACGTAACACAAACAATACACCCACCTCTCAAGCAGAACACACACACACAGTCATACCACAACAAACACACACATCCACACACACGCAATACAATTCCTACATCTACACACTAAATAGAAAACAACACGCAAGACAAACATAAAGCAAAGTGAATATAGGAGCCCGCCTTGGTATGGTCAGTAGCAATCAATAATTAACTATAAATTAATTAATTATTAACAACCACTGGGGGGTTAAACCTGGGTTTAGGGGCGCCCAACCTCACACTTATCTCCTATATGCACCTATAAAGACGAACAGTGTACATAAAATATAAACCCTGTTCCACAACCTCACAATCAAAAAGACCGCCAGCACAGTAAGTAAATACATGTAAAACATTTAACAAAAATTCTTTGACAAGATAATTAGTAACATGGGAAAGAATTAAACATTCAAGCCCGTGTTAAAAATAACCCACTATGGCAACGGTCAAATTGTACTCAAGCGACTAGTCTGTAGTTACGAGCAACTGTAAGACATGGAAGGGTCCAGGGTACGACAGAGAGGGAGGGAAAAAACAAAGCACGAAAATCCGACATAACTCTCCCGGTTAAGGACGGCTTTAGAGATACATCATCATGTAGTGCTAAGCCCTGTCTGTCGTCGCACAACCAAAGAGGAAAGCATAGTTATCAATTGTAGACTGATCGATAACCAAACGTGAAGTGCGCAGCAATATAGTTGGATCATAATCTTTTTTGAGGAAAAATCTAATACGTTTCACAAATAGGTTTTGAAAATGTATATGTCCAAGAATCTTACGAAGTCTGTAAATCACATCACCATAAAACTCCGGATGTGAAATACCTTGCCGCAGAAAAGACTTTAAGTTACATTTATACGTGTTAATGAGAGGAAGATTTCTATAAAAGAATTTAGAAAATGTTTTACGAAGTTTATGAAATCTGTACCCCTGTTTAAGAAGCTTTTCAGTAATAGTTTTATTACGAATGTGGAAGTCCTCAACAGAGGTACAGGCCCTAGCAAAGCGAATAAGTTGTGAAATATAAACCCCGTAAGATGTGGAACGGGGAACATCGCCATCTAGATGAGGATAATTTACAATACTAAAATCAAAATCATCTCGTTTATCGTAAATCTTAGAAGAAACAATTCCGTTATTTATAAAAAGATCCAAATCTAAAAATGGTGCCGACAAATTTGACTCGTTTGTTTTATTAAGGCGTAGTTCTTTTGGGTAAATAAAAGGAAACAACGTATCAAAAAATGGGTTGTCTATATTAAAAATATCATCTAGATAGCGCGATGTATTGTTAAAGGCTTCGATCATATCTGCCTGTGTATCAGGTTTTAGACTAAGCATAAAGTCCCTCTCATAACAGTACAAAAATAGGTCTGCGACAAACCCAATGGTGTCATACTCATTAAAAGTGTCTCGAATAGACGGTTTAATCAGTAGTAACACCATAGCATTCGGTGCTGAAATGAGTGAGAAAATGTTAGATTGGTTCAGATTACTCTCGCTTACATGTTTAGCTGGAACATCTGGATAACCCTTATTCTGCTGCACAGACGTCTGCTTCGACAGTGTCGTCTGCAAAATGTGTTCAGTTTAGATTTATGCATTGTTTTAATTAAACAAACCTTAAGACGAGTGTCAAATAGTTTGGATCCAGATGAGACGCCACGTTACGCGGCGTCTTTTTAGATTCATATAGTTTGTAAACTCCGTAAAGTAGGCACAGGGTTAAACACTATGAGATTCAATAACAACGTGTACATATCTTTCACTGTGGGTAAACGGTCAAATAAACTATAGAGAATGTATACCTTGAGCTTGCTGAAAATGACTGTTTCAGCCTTGTCCGCTCTCTAACTCAAACATTTCTTTTTAGATCTTCACCAAACTTGCTACAAATGTTTATTAGTATAGAATCTAGGTCAGGTTCAATAACTAGCAAAATCGCATAAGGCATGTCTGAGTTATTGCTGAAAAATGCTGAAACAGTCATTTTTTAATACATAAAGGGCAAAAACTCATATGCCACATGCGATTTTTGTAATAATCAAACTAAACCTAAATTTTATATACTTAAACATTGTCAGTACGTTTAATGAATATCCGATAAAAACTGTATGTGTTAGAGTGCAAAAAGTGACTGAAACCGTCATTTTTCATTAATAAACAGGCAATAACTTAGATATACCTTGTGCGCTTTTAGTAGTAATCATACTAAACCTTGATATTATATCAATAAATATTTTCAGCAAATTTGGTGAAGATCCAATAAAACGTATTTGTGTTAGAGAGCAAACCTTGCTGAAAACAGTCATTTTTTAATACATAAAGGGCATAAAACTTAGGTATGCCACATGCGATTTTAGTAATAATCAAACTAGACCTGACTTTTATATGAATAAATATTTTCAGCATGTTTGGTGAATATCCGATAAAAACTGTTTGTTTTAGAGTGCAAAAATGACTGAAACAGTCATTTTTTATAAATTAACAGGCAATAACTCAAAAACACCTTATGCGATTTTAGTAGTAATCAAACTAAACCTTGATTTTATATCAATGAACATTTTTAGCAAGTTTGTGGAAGATCGGATAAAAGATATTCGAGTTAGAGAGCGGACAAAAAAAGTGTGATAGTCTAACTGACTGATGGATCGACCGTCGAAGGTAATTGCGGTTGCACACGGTGATGTTGACTCCGACTGTATCACGTGATACTAAGCCGTGTGGTAAGGTTTATGGCAGACGCTCTATTTTCGGTTTGTTATGATTTTAAATCGCCCTTTTTGGTGATTTAGGTCCGTCTTCATCATTTCATAGATCAGTTTGGCCCATTAGAATGTTCAAACATTATTATTAACCGTTATTGTATTTCAGACATTATGAAAAGGTCTGAAAACACAATGGGACTTTAAGCGAATTTTCCGAAGCGGTTGTGACACAAATGGAATCGAACAAATAAATGAATGCATATTTGCGAACATTTGGGCGATACACCATTCAAAAAAACTTACCCGAGGGTAAAGTTAGTATTTTGAATCGCAAGCGAATTGCCATCGAATTGCAACCGAATTGCCATCGAATTGCAAGCGAATCGCAAAAATGTTAAATTAATAAGGTTCAGTACTGTAATCATCATAGGGACTGGTGCTTTTGTTTATTTGGCGGAAATTACCCCTTCTTCCAAGAACTAAAAGGAACACATGTTGGTGATTTTGGTCCCATGGGCTGCTTAACAACGAATGAGATTTGCCAAAAATCATCTTGGTTTAAACAATATTTTATTCAAATAATGAAATGGATTGGACAACAGGCATTGCCTATGTAAGTCCTCTCCAGTGGCACAAGGTAATTACATAACATAACAAAATACATGATTATTCAATAGCTGAAAAAGAAAGATTTACTTTAGATACATGAATACGGTTGTTATTATCAACACAGCACTAAATATTGTTTGAATGTAAATAACCTTTGAGTAATTCAATGTTAACCAAGTAAACGGAAGAAAGAAAAAACAAATAAACGAAAATAAGCTTCATCAATGATCAATCAATCAATCAAATCTCTTGGTGCTTCTGATATAGCAGGTCACTATATCATTAAGTTCACAGGTAGACTCAGTGCTCAGACCGTTTCCGCCATACAATAAGATATTAAGAGTTATCTCGCCTAGGTTTGGAATATTATCAAGTGCTCTGAACATGTTATGTCTCTGTAACTGGAATGATGGTCAGACAAAAAAAGAAATGGTTATTGTCTTCGCAATTATCGGTACAATTTTGGCAGGAAGGTGACTGTGTTAGAAAATGGTCGAACAAATGTTTATTCAACGAACTGGCGTTGTTACGTAATTGACAAATAATTATATTTTCTCGACGTGAGCCTAGGATAAAAGAAATTGGAGGCTTTGGCGTATTTTTAAGTGAACGCAGTTTGTTTTTGAATTGATCAACGGACGTCGCCGATTTAACTGTACTTGGAAGAGCATTCCACTCTCTAATCGTACTTGGTAGAAAGCTATTCTGGAAAGAAGTTGTTCTGCCTCTTGGGATTTGAAGTGTTTGCCCATGAGAACGGAGATTATATGTTGTCTCAAGAGGTAAGAAAGGAGAAATAAGTTCTGTTAAATATTGTGGGCATGAACCATTTAGTATTTTGAACATGTTTATAAGTTTGTGGTTTTGTCTTCTCTCAAAGAGAGAAACAATTCCAAGTTCATTATAAAGACAAGATCGCGATGAATTTCGGCGCAGGCCAGTAATGATACGTGCTGCTTCGACTTGGACACTTTCTAATAGACCTGACTCTTGCTGCGTGCAGTTTGTCCAAACAAAATTAGCATATTCAAGAATAGGACGTATAAATGAGAGATAGATAGTAATTAAAGAAGAACGATTTACAGAGTGTTTAAGCATTCGCAGTATATTTAGTCTTTTAGAGGCTTTATTATAAATAGTTTCAATGTGTTCTGACCAGGAAGCATTAGATTGAAATGTAACGCCAAGGTGTGTATGTGAATTAACTTCCTGTACTATTTCTCCAGCAAAGTAAACTGGTGGGTGATAAGTGTGTTTTCTTGTAAAGACAAGTGACTTTGTTTTCTGTGGATTAAATGAAACAGCCCATGTTTTGCTCCAATTGTTAATTGTGTCAAGGTCATTTGATAAAGATGTAGCACATTCTGCCTCTTCTTCTTTATCTACGATAATAAAAAGAGAAGTATCGTCTGCAAAAAGACTTACATTGTTTATTAAATTATCAGTGATGTCATTAATGTAGAGTAAAAAGAGGAAGGGACCGAGTACAGAGCCCTGTGGCACTCCAGCCTCAACAGCTGAGAAACCAGAAGAGAAACCCTCAGTCACTACTTTTTGTTCCCTATCCCTGAGATAACTTTCAACCCACCCAAGTATATTACCCTGTATTCCGTATTCCCTAAGTTTAAGTAGTAGACCTTTGTGCCAGACTTTATCAAAAGCCTTCGCCACATCACAGAAGATAAAACGTACGTCTTTACCTTTATCAAGGTTTGATATTATTGAGTTATAAATGTCAATTAGTTGATTAACAGTACAGTCGTTGGGTTGGAACCCTGACTGGCGATTACATAATAGATTATTATCTTTGACATAGTTGGAAAGATGTTTAAATAAAATCCGTTCCATTATCTTACACACAACACTGGTAAGAGAAATGGGACGATAGTTATTTGGTAAGTTTGATTCTCCTTTCCCTTTATAGATCGGGGTTACATGTGAGCGTTTCCATTGATATGGGACTTCGTGATGGGTGAGGGACAGGTTAAATAGTTTAGTTAAGGGTGCTGAAATTGAAGAGATCACGTTTTTTAAGATTTTTGGGCTAATATTGTCCGGACCCGAGGGTTTTGATGTATTTAGGAGTTTTAATTGGTCTATCACTTCCGTTTCAAGTACCGTTATATTTTGAAGCTTAGATTGTGTGCGGGCATTACATTCAGGTAACGGTGGCTCACTATTTAATTTTGAAAGCCTCGGCTTTTTGGGTAGGGTGAAACATTATTTGACCATTTGCAATTAATGGTGGGTTGCAGGTATTATTATTATTAAGTTTAGCTATAGATTTTTTTATACGCCACCATTTACCAGGAGGGATATTCTTATCAGTCAACTGAGAGCATAGCTTGTTTTTGTAATTATCTTTAAATTGTCGAGCAAGAGTGATGACGTCATTTCACAATTTGCGGAATTTTTCCCAGTGGTTCGGATTGTTAGAGAGTTTTGCTTTTTGGTGGGCACGATTTCTTTGACGCATTTTATGACGGATTGTATTATTTATAAACGGTTTATCATTTGGTCTTATAACAACAACTTTAGTTGGGATATGGTGCTTTACACACTTTTCAATTATATTTGTAAAATTAGAATAAACTGTATTTATACTGTTACTATTAAAAACTTCATTATCCCAATCTTGTGAAGATAGTTCTAGATTTAATTGATCGAAATTTGCTAAACTATAATTTCTTATTGTGCGTTTGAACGATTGTTTTTTGTGCGCTGAAAAGTTTAATTCGGCAGTCACTACACAATGTGTACTACAAATAGGAGGGTCAACAGTAGTGTTACGAATATGTGTACTATTATTTGTTATGCATAAGTCAATACAAGTTCCTGTATCTGTTGTAAAATTAGTAGGTACATTTATAATATTTTCCAAGTTGAGTCTTTGTAAAATATGTTTAAAATTATTAGATGAATTAGATAAAATATTGATGTTGAAGTCCCCTAGCAAAAATGTAGGCATGTTGTTATCTAGGCCAATCGATAGACTGTCATATAGGTTATCCAATACTGCACTGTTTGAGTTGGGTGGTCTGTAGAAAACACCTACTAGGAATTTTCGATGAGTATTGTTAATTTCGACCCAAAGTAATTCTAAATCGTTAACGGTAATGTCGTTTTGAATTCGATAATGTAATGTGTCCTTTATATAGATAGATACACCACCACCAAAACGATTTCTATCCTTGCGTACTGGTCCTTGAAAACCCGGAAGTGATAGATCCGCATCTGAAATCGTATCATTTAAAATCATCTTCTTGAAATAGTTCCGGTGCAAGTATTAAGGGACGGAGCCTATGGAGGTTTCTGTAGGAGATTTTTGTGCTTTTTCAAACTCGTTGATCGAGTATAATTTAAATCTTTGCGTATACATGATCGTTTCTCTCGGCGCCATATGACCATTTAATGTTTCATGGTGCTGTAAAAGCCCAAATCCGATCAAAACAAAATAGTGTAAGTGATCGAAACAGCGCGCTTTTACTGTAACTGATAATACATATAACATGACTTCTACTAAAGTATCGACGTACAATGTATATAGTAGCCAATGCTCTAACAACACAGTTTGGTCTATATGCTGTCCTCGCTTTCCCGATAACATACGGTAAAACCTCTCTATTACGACATCTAAAAAGAAGGCTAATTGACTGCATAAGAGACAGGTGACAGCTTAAAGCAAGGTTAACGCAAAACAGAAAGCTCCTTAAGGAGCTTTCTATTTTAAGTTAACCTTGCTTTCAGCAGTCACCTGCCTTAAACAACAGATAATCTGTGCAATTTAGTGGTCGTAATAGAGAAGTTTTACTGTATCTCTAATACGTCTATGAGAATGGCATTGAGCGTACCGCACCGACACGACAGTTCTAGTTCGGATGACGACTATACTCGCTATGGACAGTCACCTCCAGAACTGCATTTACACGAAGACTGCAGATACGAGAAGAGCCGACTGCGGATCAATGATAGACAAGTCTTTGCGTGGCTCAGAGTGTGTATATGTGGTCAATACAGATCATATACAGGTCCAAGGCGCGTGACTTTGTCGCCTCAAGATGGGAAGGATATCCATTTTTCCGACGAGTGTCGCTGGAGGCGGAAGAGGAGGGATGAGGGAAAGATGGAGTTGAGAAGAAAGTGTGTGTGCCGCAGTACTAGTACTTAAGCTTCTAACATAGGGAATATCTCGTGTAAGTATTTCACGATCACCTTTCTATTACGACAATAGGGCTGCCATAAGTTGATTTTGAAAAATCCTAAGATTTTCAAATGTTCTATTTTTCAAGAGCGATTACTTAAAGCAGATTGAAAGTAAAGCAGAATGCGCCTCTATTACGACCACCTCTCTAATACGACCACATCTCTATTTCGACCATCTCTTCGGAGTAAAAGCCCTACAGGGCTTATGTTAATTTGTTAAACCTATCCGACGTAAAATAAAATTTGTCTATGTCTATTGTCTATGTCTATGTCTATCTCTCTATTACGACCACATGTACATCTCTTTTACGACCACCACATTATTTTGATAATTAAAACGTTTACGACAAAGGACTACTTAAAGCAAGGTGACAGTAAAACAGAAAGCTCATTTAGGCGCTTTCTGTTTTACTGTCACATTGCTTTAGGCTGTACTCCGTCTTTTATACAACCAATTAGTCATCTTTCTTTTGGTCGCTATAGCAGGAAGACAGGGCTGCCATTTCTCCGGATTTTTCCTAAATCTTCGGATTTTGCTGGTAGTTGGTAGTTTAAAGCAGGCTGGAAGTAAAGACGTGACACGCGATGTTCGTACAAATTTTAAAATGACGCTTACTGTATCAGTATAAAAATCAATAAAAAAGTCAATTTAAGCTCGATATATTTGATCTATACATCAAATTAATCAGCAGAATGCACAGGTACTTGACACATACATCTAGATCTATTAACCCCCCTATTAAAAAAAATAATATTTTTTACTATACTTCTATTATAGATACAAGATAAACAGCGCAATTCGACACCTAGTCTTTACTATCGACTTAAACTGATGCTAAAATACACTCGATCGCCGAAATTCTCTTGTGATACCCTCGGGAAAGGATTAATTTATCAATATCAACTTTTTATTTTATAAAATTCCGTCAAATAACGCCACAGTACGTGAATTATAACGAAAATGTGCATCAAAAAGTTTTATGTCGTTTTGACGGTCCTCTCTCCATGGCAACGGGCCTACATGTACATGTATGTAGGGATGATCTGTTACGTGTTCACAGTTAACGACCAATGCCACTTGAACTCTCACCAAATATTATAAATCATCTTTAAATGAAATATATTCAGTTTTATATAATTTATTTAGAATGCAAAATTAAAAGAAGCTTTTACCTGTGTAATTTTGGCCAATGAAATCGCTCCGTTCATTCGATCCATTCCGGTATTCAAAATGGCATTGAAAATGAAATGAGTCTTTCACTTGTCAATTTCGTGCCAAATTACATGTATATTTCATATAGCTGATAGTGAAGAAGGTCATGTTCCGACATAAACGCATTTGCTCTAATGAAATTAGGTCAAAGTTCCTGCCGTAAAGGCCGTTAAATGTGCAAATCGACTAGATTACCCCTTATTTTGGGCAATAAAAACCGGACCGTGAGAACGACATAAAACTTTTTGATGCACATTTTCGTTATAATTCACGTCCTGTGGCGTTATTTGACGGAATTTGATAAAATAAAAAGTAGATATTGATAAATTAATCCTTTCCCGAGTACCTGTGGCAGAATGTAAACAATAACATCTCACCATTTATCTAATTCTAATTATTTTTGAAGTTTTTGAAAAATGTAATTTCTACCAAAAATTGGCGTGTCACACGTACAAAAATACATTCCCCTTAAGTTTTACAGGCGTATATCTCATATGTTTTTCATCTAAATGCCTTCAAAATCTGGCGGAACAATGTTTATGTCAACATTTATCAATGTTTTGGTTTTGGTTTAATTCAAAGTGCATTTCCGCTTCCGGTCGAAAAAACAAGTTGAGTACAGAAACTGTCACACTTAGAGGAAACTCCACGGTGCAGATACAAAAACACAGATTATTATAAAAAAAAATTATCGAAGTACGAACACGTTCTCTACCATATAAAAGTTCGTTTGATGCTGATTGTAATTGCACATGAAGATATTGTTGAAACGTTGAATAGTGTACTTGATTGATATTTTATTAAGGTTGAAAAAATGTCACACATGGCATTTTTCAGTGATTTTTTTACGTGTAGATCTATCTGTTTTAATGTCATTTTAAAGTAAATGTACACAAAAATAAAGTGCAAGAAATATTCTTATCAAACGGTTCATTTTCTAAGCATTTAAATGATATAATTTTCTTTGCCGTGCGTTAAACAGTCTTAGTTTTATAAGTGTTTTAACAAACTAGAATTTTTGTCACACTTAGACGTCGCGCACGATATTCGTGCAAACGTCAACATCGACGTCCAAATCTGACGTTTATATCGGGTTTTTGAGTAGCCTTTCAATTGTACATTGCGATATATGATCAGAGATACAATTTCAAATATAGCTATAGCATATCTCTTTACTATGACATTGATTAGATACAAATAATGAGGCATACGGTAAACATTTTGTCTCTTTAAACCAAAAAACAATCGCACAATTTATAGCGACCCTTCACATTGTCTAGCTACAAATCATGTACTGCTGAATGTTTCTCTTAATGTTATGCTTCTCCTTTTTTTGTGTAAAGTACATGTACATCTGACACAACCCTGTTTTACAGATAGAGCTAGCGCTGTTAGAACTATCAGAGCTAAACGTCTGGTAATTATTTTGTTTTGTCTCTATCGAAGGAGTTTCCCTTACTGTTCCCATAACTATTTTCTGAAGACTAAAATTATTTGGAAATTTTGCACTTTATGTTCTTAATGTTCTCAAATAGTGCCAAAACGGCTTATTTAGTGCGCAACTCTCTGTAAATTTAGTTTGGCATCGCTTTACACGGTTCCCCTATGTAAACACGTATGTCGTGATGTCATGATCATACGTCATAAATACGGATGACGAACACTCATGACGCGTCGACTATAAAGAATGCATTTGTAAACACAGCAGATTCTGACCACCCATTGCATCTCGCAGGCGGAATTTAATCATTTGAAGTCTTCTGAAAAAAGACCATCGCTTAATTATTTACCGATTATTCTGAAAGCAGACTTTTCAGTTCAAATGTTCGTTTGCTTCAAAATGGTCAAAATTATTTAGTTATTAATCAAACGTTTTAAACCGAGTGAGAAAGGAAGTTGAGCTAGATCAAACGCAGGGTGACTGCCAATCTAGTGTGACAAAAGTTGGCTATTTCCATATTCTATCACAGAGGTGAGCAGATTATAAAATGTTAATTTGATCTTCATTGACTGTACTTATATAGCCATACTGATTCTTTTCAGTCCAAAATAAGTATGCCACTGTTTGCAATTCTAATGGGGCCCTACCGCATTACAGAGTTATCCCAATTTTCATCACGAGTTAACTCCCCTGATAAGGAAAAGGTTGTTTCCGGTTTAGTTAACGCATCATTGAGACGGTGTCGATAACGGTCATAAACGATTCGGAAAAGAATAGATCGAATGCGGTTTATTAGTTTGATACCTATATCTATATGCAGTCAAGCTCCCGTTTATCCCTATGTATTTTAATGTATTAATTTTGTTTAATGTCAAATGCGACGGTTATTTATTTCATCGTTTTTAACAAACCGAAAGTAGCACTGATCATACTTTTTCTATATAAAAAAAGCCGACTTTTAACATACTTAACAGACACGGGTTTTCACCTCGGTAAAAGAACGTTTTAAACATGGATTAATATTTGAAACAATTGTCAATTTTTGTAACGTATTCTATACTGTTTATACCGCTGGAATGTGATACCGTGCATCTTACCTGGATCCAAATTGTTTGGCAAAAGTCGACATGAACTCTGTTGAGTCGCGCTTAGTGTTATTCCTTTCTTTACTTCATAGGAATGTTTTTTCACACCTTTGAAAACATAATAGACCCTGTTCAAAGAGCTCTTTTAGTTATAGGAGCCATCAGGTCAAGCTCTTATCTGTTAGCTTGTAAACAGTATTGGTCTTAATCTGCAAAAACATCAGTGTGACACAAATCTTTGTTGCTCATAAGACAAAGTGGCACATTACTTCTTATCTTCCTTCTTTACACCAGTAGTTGTGCATAGCTTAAAAGTTACTACGTAAGTAGATCCTTAACAGATGGTTACTATATAGGAACAGTCTCTATAATCAATGACTGTCCTCTGGTTCTTAAATGACATTATAGGTCTATAAATGCTGCCTATTACAGGTGAAAAAGGGGATATTTGTTAAGACATTACCGGTATTAAACATAAACTTTGTGTTATTCAGTTATTAATAATGACATGAATATTCATTAGGCAAAGGGTTAAACTGATCTTTTAAAATATGTGGAATGGTAAACAGTTTCTTCAAAAATGTATACTTTGTTTGTTCATTATATACCAGCAGAGTTTAGTTGACAGAAATTTCATAGAAATAGTTCAGCCTGTCATGCTCATAGCGCACATGGATTTCACCTCTCAAGGCTTCTGCCCAGGGGCCATAAAGCGCAAAGCATCATCACAACTAACAACAGGAAGTAACCAATTAGCTAGAAATCGAATTGTATACTGACCCCCCATTGGGGTGCAGCTGCTGTCCCATAATAGTCATATATACACAATGCCCCATAGCCATAAAACGGAAGCTTACGTCTTGGGTACACAGGCTGGAAGCAAATCACACCGAATTTTTTTTTTTTTTTTTATATAGGATCCACATTGTTATTCATGTGGGGAATAAATTTTAATCTCCTATACCATGCACTCCTTCATGTGCAAAAGCTTAACCCATTACCCCCATCATTATGCCTTTTACTCCTTTAATGAATTCCACCTTCATAAGCAAATAAATCCTCTTCATGCACTAAGCAGTCATAATTATGAAACATAGGTGATATTTTATGTCGTAGTGGGTGGTACCTTAAAGCAGGATTAAAGTAAAGCAGGATGCACCTTAAGGCGCATTATGTTTTACTTTCAACCTGCTTTAAGTGGTGACCTATATTCAATACTTAACACGGGCTGTGGGGTAATGGGTTTAGGTAATGGGTAAACCCATTACCCGATCGCCTGTTCCTACCTGGAAAGACAGGTGTCCATTAAAGGTTGATTGAAAAGTACATGCTACCATCTGCTAGGATATTCAATGTTTTTAATGTTGCACATTTATGCTAATAAAAACTTTGAATTAGAACTCTTTCCTTCAATGGAGGCATAAACCAAAGGCGTATTTAAAGGGTTAATAGGAAATACATGCCGTTTTAACAACATAAATACTTTAGAACCCCTCTCCTATCATTAAATGTGTACTCTATTGAAAACTCAATGTTGAAAGTAAAGCATGTATTCCATCGTTTTAGTAGATTAAAACTTTATTTCTGTTGATCTTTTACCAGTTCACTAGTTATAATTATAGGCTTAAAACACTATCATTTATAAAAAGTTTGGAACCAGATAAGATGCAGCATATATACTAACAGGCTGATCAGGGGTAGAACTGTTTCACACTCATATATGTTTTAAGTCAAAATTAATATCATGTTCTAAACTTTTCTCAAGAAAGTAGGCAGTATTTTTTTTTTTAAATATTAACCCTTATCATGCTATTAGCATAGTTGGTCATTCCTACGGTATTTTTCCTTATTTAATCAGCTAAAGTAATAAATCAAATGATAGGTATTCATAGCGGGTAGGGTTTATGGTTGATTAACAGCAACCAGAATGTTGCTATGACACATCCATGTAACGGGGTTTAACCCTTTACCCAATAGATGGTATTAGTTTTGAAGATAGGTGACCCCTTAAGGCAGGTTAAGGTACATTCTGCTTTAAGCTATCGTCTGCTGGGAGGTATAACATATTTATTGAGGTGCAGATTGATGACTTATTTTAATAAACATATGAATAAATGATATGCATAGAACGGTATATCTATGGAAGTTTTTGTAAGTTTTATTGTAGGCAAAGTAAATGCCTGTCTTAATTCTATTTTTGAATTTTTTTATGAGAGATTGCGCTTTCAATAATGTATAGCCAGGTTCTACTGTATATAATATAAGCTCTACACTAACAAGCAGACGATCTCCTCAAATTCGTGTTTGAGGATAAAGGATTTTCGATACTATGTGTACTTCACTATTGAACCGGAAACAACCGCTCATTCAGGGGGCGCTACTCTAATCACACTTTCCATGCGGGGTAACTCTGTATATCGGTAGGGTCCCATTGATCTCTCGCCACATATCGCGAAAATGCAAAAATCCAAATGCTGCGAAAATTCAAGTGCCAATTTCTTCACAATAATAAATATTTTCGCATTTCGATAATTAGTGTCCATATAAAATAATTGTTTAAAATGCGGAACGTTCTGTAAGGCCTCTTTTCTTAATTTATATTATTACGTCAACGTCATGTTACACAGATTTGTACGAACATCGCGCGTCACGTGAAAGCAGAATGCGCCTTAATGCGCATTTTGCTTTACTTCCAGCCTGCTTTAAGTAGTCACATGCAAACAAAGCCAGAAACAGGCTATGTGGTAAAGGTACGATTCGTAAAATCGCACTTGCAAAATGCAAATTTGGAAATATTAGGATTGTTCATGCCAGCTTATGGCAGCCCTGGTAGGAGGCGTTATAATCTAGATTTTGTCTCCCATTGGATGTCGTTGAAGAGAGGAAGCGCTGTACTAAATATAACGATAATCAGATTCGCATATATTAATTTTAGAACAACATGCCATAACTTGGGAAGATCTACGAATGTACCACAACAAAATAGATTATGTAAACTATGCTCTAAACATGTTGTTGAAGACAAATACCATTTTTCACTGTGCCTTGACTTTTACTTTAATTTGAGATATCACTACCTTCCAGAAAAAGTATTATACAAATATTAATATACATACGGTTAAGATTTTGAAATGATAAATTTATACCAGTGTTTTATCGTGGCAATAAAACACGGGTAGGAGTTGAGATGCGTAGTAATTTAATTACCAGCCACTAGCAGTCTTAGAGTTGAAAGAAAACTTACATTAGGTCTATAGGTTTTGTTTAGAAATAAGGATAATTGAAATACCCATCTCGCATTATCTGGATCTATATATTTCATAACATGTATTTAATGCACACTGAAAATGTATAACATTAAGTGTTTATATTTTTTCAGAATGACCCTGCTGCAATGTTGCTCGGATATTGATGGACAACTCGTCTTTGGCCAATATTTTCCTTGGAATGGACTATTCTTTATATCTGATGGAAGGTCTTAACCTAAAAACACAGACAGAATAATTTTACATATACTTTTTTGTTGCTATGGTAACCAATACAACGACTTCTTACTGAAGATATGTTCACTAAGGGGTGAAATCGGTTCTATTTCAGATTTTAGCCACAAAAAATCACAGTTGGATGCTGGTGATGGATAATGAAAGCAAATAAAAATAATTTCTTGAAAATAAAGATCATGTTGCCATAGCAACCAAATAATATACTTATCTAAAATCACGTTTTTATCACTTATTGTGCATATCATTATTCGTATATGTATTTTGAAATGCAAAAATATGAGATCGCATTAGTCAAATCGAAAACCTCATCACGAACGAAAAATAAAAATGATGTTACCATAGCAAAAACAAACTTTACTCTAGAAATAACTGTCTCTATATAATTCTTTTAATATGTCTTGTTGTGATTTGATTTTACAGTTATACTAATACGACAGGAATGTATGAAATATAGGATATTACATGAGTGTTCATAATTTATTGGATTTATTAAACGAGTCTTTTAGAAAACGATAAAAACGAGGCTTTGCCGAGTTTTTATCGTTTTCTAAAACGACGAGTTTGATAAATCGAATAAATTATGAACACGAATTTTATATTCTTTTTATAACATAACCTAGAGAATATGTTTCCATGTTTTTTCGGCACTTATTTAAGGCAGTCTTTGAAGTCAAGTGAATGCTAAGCGCTAAATAAGTATAAAGAAAAAAGTGTGTTCAAATTAACTCCGTTCACTAGCATAATGGTTATGTTATTATATGAATTAATAAACAATTTAATGTAGATTGATTAATTAAACAAAAAATCTATATAAATTGATTCTACATGAAGGAATGACGACGTTGGATATTGAACGCATTTTAACCCCATCACTGCCTTACCCGAACACAACAGCTTTTTGCAAACAGTTTGGATCCTGATCAGACGCGGCGTATTCATTTCAATATTTCTTCAGTCAAAATAGCAAAAATTAAAATCTAAGAAATAAAAGCAGACGACAATTGTTTAAAATTGGTGACGTCTCTTCCCTCCATCAACGCGTACGATGTCAGCGAGTTCAGAGTCATAGAAGTTTGACCGTGGGTCAAAGAATCAATTTCATTTACTTGATTAACCAATTTATGCGGATTCTTCCATGCTTATATTAATATTAAATGAGTCCATATTTGATATAAGCGTACCTGGTCTAAATATTATTTTTCGTTTTATTTTACCTGGTACATGTATATAGAAATTGCTATCAGCAAACAGTGTAGAGATTCTGGCCAGGCGCCGCTTAATGCGGCGTCTGATCAGAGTCTACACTGTTTGCCTATTTCTGTGTATGTCCCATTTATAGGACACTAGAGGCACAAATGGGTCAATTGTTAATGACATTTTCAGACCTTCTTTCAGTGACAACACCTAGTTAGGCAGTTCCCTTGTAAAAAATGCCTTTTGTCCTTACCTGTAGTACTGTGAAATATCGAAGCGTCTACTCATCAAAAGAAGTTAAGGAATTTTCAGAAAATCATCGCAAAAAAGTACACCGAAACTAACCATTATCATTTTTTTTTATTTATTTGAACAAATCCATTTCTTCGCTTGAAAGAAATATTTCCTTTAGTTTGATATCACTTATATACTCGCTGTAGCACTGTTTCACGTAACCTAAGGGTCAAGGTCATTTTTCACATAATAAGTGTTTACATTTGTGTTATTAAAACACACGAATAAGCTTTAAAGATCAGTGAAAAGTACATAAAAAATAAGGTCAAATGTCAAAGTTGCTCACTGGACATGTCTCCCATTTAACATGGATAGGATATTCTAAGACAGAGGGCCCCCAGAGTACCGACAAAAAGAACCCTCCAGGCTCATGCGACGGCTCTGCAGGAGAAATGGAGGCTGTGCCCTTAGCATGATTTCGCCATAACTTCTTCAATTGTTCATCTACAATTTTCATTTTTGGTATGCATGTTCATCGTGATATGTCCTATCCAGGCATATAAAAACATTGAACCAAATGATATTGACCTTGACCTTACACCTAATCTTACTGTAAATTTTCACTGATCTTCAAAACAACAGACGAGCGATGAAACTTGCATGCATGCTCTTGTTTGAATATTCTCATATTCCATGCGCGACAATTGATGCTATTGGGAGAATAGACATACATGTACGTTAATGTTATTACACATTCAAAAGAACTGAATTTCACTTTATAAAAACTCACGACTCATTCATGTATTTTGCATAACAAGATGGATTACTCTGTAGACACTAATTTTGTGAAAAATGACTTTGACCCTTAGGTTACTTGAAACAGTGCTACAGCAAGGATATAAGTGATATCAAACTACACGAAACATTTTTTTCAAGCAATGAAATGTATCTAATCATATAAATAAAACAAATTGATAATGGTTAGTTTTTGTACGATGATTTTCTGAAAATTCCTTAACTTTTTTTGTTGAGTATATATTATAGATTGGTTAGAAATAACCAATGAAAAGCCTCTTGAGTATTGTACTAAGGGTCGATTCTCCTTAGCAACTTTCGTGGTAGAGGTTGGAAATAAAAACAGTGTTGATATAGTTTCTGGTAATTTTAATAATCGTCCTGGTCATCCAGAGTATGTTATAACACATGTGGTCATCCACATAAGAATATAAAATAATAACTGTTCAATAATTTTAGTTGGTGAGGTAATCCTCAGAATAATGTCCGAAACTGCATTTAACATGACGCCGGGAAATCCCTGAGCGAACGTCGGGGACAGTAGCCACCCGTGTTAAACTAATCACATCTTGCCTGCCTAAAATCTAAACTCTCTGTAAAACTTCATTTTACCAAAAAATACGGGTATAAGAATTAATTAGTAACGCCCCTTTGTGAGCCATGTGACACGCAGTGACCCAATGAGACTGCAGAGAGCACGTGACCAAGAAGCGACAAGTTAATTACTTTAAGATAGGTGATAAATGTCTTAAAATCTTATCCAAACAATCGTTTCACCTGCCAAACTGTTTTGACAGTAATTACGAAAGGTGAATGGCATAGACTGATAAGATGGTCTGGTGAAAAACGGTAATCTAGAAATTTGGATTTATCGGTACAACAGTATGAATATTTCAGTAGCGTGTTCAATTGCCACTGTTTGCGGCGTAGGTTAGCAGTTTGTGCCCCGTGTACAGCGTGCAGTGTACACTTAACGAACCTTCTAAGTGTGCACTTTTCTTTTCGCTATATATATTTTATTTATAAGAATTTCTACACAATTCTTTGCATGTTGGCTATTGACGGACATTGAAATGTCATATCATTATCAAATTAAAAGAATTGTGTTTGACGACCCAGTCAACCATGAAACGACAACATACTCAATTTGCATGAGAAAATCTTGAACTGGTGGGAAATTGTTTCGATACTTTTCTCGTGCATTTGCTATCAAGCCGCACATTTAGAAAACATGTTGTTGTACGAATATCTTGATCGAGCGACGTTGAATAGCCGTTCAACTATGCGTAACGTCGATATGACGTCGACGTCATGCTGTTATATATAAACGATGCTGGACAAAGGCGTTACTGAATTAACACCGTTTGTTTGTCTAAATTGACAATAAAACACTGTTTTAATGACTTTTTGATACACTCACCGTCGGACGTGGCCGAGGAGTAACGAGCTCGACTACGATACCAGGGGTCGTGAGATCGAACCCTCGCCCGACCAATTCCTTCGGATAAGACTTTATAAACACTGAAGCCCAATGTATTCAACAGTTCTTTACACAGGGTATCTGAAATAACCAGCGAATAAGAGTAGGGAATCGCACCTGAGTTTTCTGTTTACGTTCCCTCTCTCTCGTTGAGAAACCAACTTTTTTTACTCACTCATATTTTTATTCAAATTTATACATTTTTTTTTTGTATTAAATAAAGTAAACATACAATCAGCAATATGTCTTCTTGATTTCTGCAAAGTGTCTAGTCATTAGCGCCGGAGATATGATACCATATATAAGTGCACACTTTTAGAAGATTCGTTAAGTGTACAGTAGAGAAAAGCTATTCTTTGCCAACAAACACGTTAACGCTAAAACTATTATTTTCATTGCAAACAGTTTGTAGCCAGATCAGACGCCGGGTAATCCGGCGTCTGATCAGGCTCCAAACCGTTTGCACTTAGACTGAACCGTGTAGTCAGAATTGTCAAAAAGTTGTCATTTTCTTTATTTCATTGCAGTGTGTTTGCTTGTGAACGGAAGAATGACGTTTTCTCCACTGTATTCCAGAGCGGGTATACAACTCGCAATTGATGGCCATCGACGGCCATCGATTTCTTTACTGAACTCACACTGAGATTAGTACAGCATGTGCTGCATTAATTTACAGTTACTTTCAAGCCTATCGAGAACAATGAGGCAGGAGGGGAAGGTCCATCAAAGGACTGAGGAAATATATTAAAAGCCATTTCCAGACCTACTTTCGGTGATAATCCCTACTGTGACAGTTTCCTTGTTAAAATCATGATTTTTATCCATACCTGTATTACCTTGAACCAGTCAGGCGTTTCATGTGAGGTCTGGACCATATATCTGCTAGTTTGGTAAGTAAAACCCATTGAAAAACCCCTTGAGATCTGGTATATGTCAGGGCCTCTATACAAAACTTCAGATGACTGAGCCGTTACTTGAACAATTTTCTCATGCAGTACAGGTACTTTACGCCTAATGAGAACAATGGGGGGATCAATGAATAGACTGGGGTAATGTATTTAAGTGTCTAGGCGTTACTACATCCGTCGAAGTTATTTCTACTCAACTCAACTCAACTCAATTTTATTTCGGCTTTGGTTCACAATTAACATGAACAGCTAAAGCATCAAGTAATATACATACATAATAAAGAATATCAAAATAGGTTGTGTCAGTGAGGTCTTATAAGGATCAAAAGTAATTATCATTTAAGTATAGGAAACGGCTACTATATTAAATACTTGCACATTTGTATTTAAAGGGCATTTTACTCATCCGTTTGGATCCTGACCAGTCATCCTGTGTCTGAATGACTGTTCTGGATCCAAACCGTCATTCTGTTGTTTATATTTTCGAAAAGGAAAAAGACAGCTTATATCTTTATTGTAGATAGGGCGCATGTGAGAAACAAACTGCTTATAGCACGGATAGGGACTCTGAGTTAATATAATTATTGATGAAAACTGATTAGATGCAGATAAAACGCCGATTTATTTAGAGTCTTATCTGGATTAAAATATTACATTTTAGACATACCGGGTATACCGTATGAGAAGATATCATATCGAGTTCTAAGCCATACTCAATGGAGTAGAAATGCTTTTTTACGAATCATATCGCCACTCTTGTGTAAGACGTAGTCTGATAAATGGCCGTATACAAAATATTTATGTACATCATTTGATTTACATCTATACTCGTACATGTACAAACAAAGATACATTCGTTACTGCAAATTAATACTACATTCAATTATTCTGCATATGAATATTTTCAGGGCTGCAATTTCTCCGGATTTTTCGTAAATCTTCGGATTTTTTTCTTTTTTCTTTTCTAGTAAATGGTAGCTTAAAGCAGGCTGAAAGTAAAGCTGAATGCGCCTTCAGGTGCATTCTGCTTTCCTTCCAGTCTGATTTAAGTAGTCTCGTGTCAACAAAACTAGAAACAGACGATTGGGTAAAGGTACGATTCGGAAAATCAAATTGAAAAATGCAAATTTGGAAATCTTAGGAATTTTTCATGTCAACTTATGGCAGCCCTGTCTTTTGCAACCCCCTTTGTTGCTCTTGACAATGAGCGAAAGCGAAATTATTGCCAAGACCAACATAGAGTTGCATCAAACACATAGTGTTCTATATATATATATGACTTATTCAAATCAAGTTTGGCCACTGTAAACCAGAGAGAAGGCAGGAATCTTTACGACTCCTAACGTCTCTTTCGTTTACAGTATAGTCAAATTAGTAAGTATACACAACTCAAGTTTTATAACATACAGGTAATATAGTGGGTTTACATAGGTACTTGTTAGTTCATATACAAATAATACAAAATCGGTTTAGTGCACAATAACTTCGTCTTTAAATAGTTGTAAATACTATGATGTGAGCCACTCTGTAAGAGAATGACATTTACTTTCAGTGCAATTCAATACAATTGATTATCAAACAGTTTGGACCTCGATCAAACATAAAACAGTTTGTGTTCGACCCAGACCCACTCTGCCTGTTTGTGATCGGTTGCACGGAGAACATCATGTGGGACTAGCCGTGCGAACATTGTAAATATACTGTAGCGTCGCTATCATCATTTAATGAAATGGTGGTAAGCGTGCACATAAGCCCGTGTTTATTCAAGTGTGAGAAAAAACACGGACGGTAACGGCAAGAACATGGATATAAAGGAATTTATATGTAGGAGATCGATGTCCAGGTAAGTAATTTACAGTATGGATTTCCACAGTTATCGCGAGTGAAAGACGATAGGCGAGAGTAACAAAGAGTGAAAGAGGGGGGAATAGCTAGAGGAATACTAGATAGAGAGATAGAGACAGAGAGAGAGACAGGGAGAGAGAGAAAGGGGGAGAGATAGACAGACAGACAGACAGATAGATAGATAGATTGATAGCCGCTATTTATTTACAGTTGAAATAATGTTTTTAATCAATAGAGCCAGTCGTCGGAGTTTTGGTCTGCTCTCGGACGTTAATAATTCTGAGAATTTCAGCATATTTGGCCTTTTATAATAATACTTAGGAATGTATTGACTTCTGTATACATTGAATTCAGGGCAAGTTAAAAGATAATGAAATTCGTCTCCAATATCATTACAATTTACATTTTCTTTCATTCTTAGGGACTCCTTGTCATCTCCCCGTTTCAATAGGAAGTCTGTGGTTTCTAGTAATCATTGCCATGACGTTTCTACATAGGTAGGGAGATAAAAGTGATATGTATTTGCTTTGTTTAAATTCTGATTTTAGTATTTTATAAATGTTTGTTGAGGATGAGCTTTCTATATCTGCTTGCCATTTTTGTACAAAGATATCTTTAAACTTTTGGTGGGAAGATTTTATTAACCATTTTCTATTTGTAAAACTTTGATCATACCAAATTCCTGAAAAGCCAGATGAACACAGAATGTCCTTTACATAATTAAGCCATGATGAAGTAATTCCGTTCGTTATGTGATTAGCATATATAAAATTGTATACCGTTGTTGATAATTTTGGGGTAGTGTTAACATTTATATCTTCAATAAGGCTGGACCAGTAGGCAACCATTCTCTTTTTAATATCAACATTTAATGGATATACACCTGTCTCTCCATAAACCATGTACGAAGGTGTTGATTTCTTAAGTTTAAAAATATATTTTAAGAATCTTAACTGAACTCTTTCTATAGTATCATTGTTCCCACCACCCCATATTTCGCACCCAAACAAGAGAATTGGCTTTATAACTTTTTCAAAAAGATCCAACTGTAGATCATAAGGGAGAGATAACGATTTTATTTTCCGTAACAGGGCAAACATTGCTTTATTTGCTTGCTCTACAATACATGTACCTAACTTTGCTTTATTAAAAGAACCACTTCTAGTAAAATTTATTCCTAGATACTTATAGTCTGTGACAACATCTAACAGAACATTTCCTAATTTAAATTTGTGTTTATTTGAATGTCTTCCTTTGCTAAAAATAACTATTTTTGTTTTTGATGTATTTACAGATAATTTCCATAACTTAAAATAGTGTTCAAAATGGGTCAACGCATTTTGTAGGTCTGCTTCAGTATCACTGAAAATGACTGTATCGTCTGCATAAAGTAATATAAAAAGTTTAAGATATATATTTATAGTATTGTTATTAACTTGTTTGTTTATTCCTGTAACATGATCTTTTAAACAGTCGTCTAGATCGTTTAAAAAGAATGAGAACAACAGCGGCGATAAATTTTCACCCTGTCTTACACCGTTTATGCAATTGAAAAAGGGAGAGCATCCTGCATTCGTTGATACTTGCGACTTTATATTGTTATACATGTTGTGTATAACATTAAAACATTTTCCAGTAATTCCTTCTTTTTGTATTTTTTTCCACAGACCTGCCCTCCAAACTGAGTCAAACGCCTGTTTGAAATCTATGAAGCAGCAATAAAGCTTCTGTTTACTTGTGTGTGCAATATCAATAAGATTTTTAAAAATAAAAATGTTATCAATAACTGAGTGGTCTTTTCTGAAACCCGCTTGTACGGGTTTGATCAAGTTATTAGTTTCTGAATATATATTGAGTCTATTATTAAGTATACATGTAAAAAGTTTGCCGAAACAGCTCAAGAGGGAAACAGGACGGTAATTCGCAGGTGACGTTGGTTCTCCTTTATTTTTAAAAATTGGCTTGATAATACCGATTGTCCAGTTTTCAGGGATCACTCCTTCGTCAAAAATTACATTAAATAACTTAAGGTATATTGGCATCATAATATTCATAGAATGTTTTAATTGCTCATTTATAATGTTATCTATACCTGGTGATTTGCTATTTTTCAAATTTGTGATGGCTTTTTCGATTTCAATTTCAGTGATTGGTATGTTTAATTCTTCATTACTTAAGTTATAATCTAATGTGGTGTCTATTTCGTTATCATTTTCTGTAGGTAATTCGTTAATCGATTTGAAGTGCTCGTATAGATCATTTAAACTAGTAAGTGTTTCTTGTTTATTCGATTTTGTACTAAGTATTTTCCAATATTGCTTTGGATCTATTTTCTTCATTTGTTTTAATTTAATTATTTTTTCGTTTCTATATGTTTGTGTTGCAGTTGTCATTGTCATTTTGTATTGTTTACTTACGTTTTTCAGAAGCTGTTTGTAGTAATGTGTTTTATATTTATTATATGCTTTTCTTGTTTTGTGATAGAGGTTTCTCATATTTTGACAATTTCTGTCGAACCAAGGTTTTTTAAACGTTTTATTAGATGCTAGTTTT
This sequence comes from Gari tellinella, assembly GCA_922989275.2. Classification (NCBI taxonomy): domain Eukaryota; kingdom Metazoa; phylum Mollusca; class Bivalvia; order Cardiida; family Psammobiidae; genus Gari; species Gari tellinella. Next base: position 60,676,146 of record OV277870.1, read on the forward strand.
CTTTTCGTTACTGTTCCAAATGTTTTCGATGACGTGTTTTCGAATAATTGTTCAATGTCTGTTACAATTTCGTCTAGTTCAACTCTATTAATATCGTTACTGTCTATCACGCTGTCTAATTTACTCTCTATTTCTATTACCTTTGTAATGTCTATGTTTTCATTATACATCATACTTTTGTTTCTGTCCCAGAGTTTAACCTTTGTGGACACCTCGGCATCCAACGGGCCGGCTTCTACTTGTTTTTGTAATGAGGTCAATGCAACTGCGACTGGGCAATGCACATCTGAATAAAGATTACAAAACTCTAATATCTCAATACTTAATATTGACTTAAAAAGGGGGGATGAACATAGAAAATAATCTACCGTGCTAGCATTTTTACACGTTAGCTTTGTGTTTGAGAAATCTGGTTCTATTCTGCCATTCATAATAAATAAATTGTTGTTCTTACAAAAGTCGATAAGTTGATACCCGTAGGCATTTGAACAACTGCCCTTTGAATTTCTTTCTAAAGGAATATTAAATGTTTCAAAATTTTCAAAAGTTTCAGCATCTTCATCTTCTAAATCTTGTACGTCAAATATGTCAAAGATAAAATTATCAATTTGGACATAATCCTTTAGGCTTTTACATCTGGAATTAAAATCTCCAAATAGCAAAATATTTTTATCATTTGGACAAAAACTGAATATCTCATTTTGGATTTCCTGAAAGGGTTCATCAGAAGCATACTTAGAGCCAGATGGTGGAATATATAAAACACCGCATTTAATGTCGTCTTCTCCACCAATGATTGCTTTTGAGACGGTGAAGAATTTAATCAAGTTTGAATTTGATTTCTGCTCAACTGTAACGTGTGTTGAAATATCGTCTTTAATAAGTAAAGCGATTCCACCTATTTTATATCGTGACAATTTTTGTCTATGAAATAAATGTACCTTAAAACCTGGGATATTCACATCATCTGACTCGTCAGTCTTAGTCTCCTGTAACCCAACAAGTTTATATCTTTATTTAAGTCTCATCTGTGTACATACATAGCATATAAGAACACATAGTATACATACAGTAATATGGCGTACACAGCCATTCTTTCTAAGAATTATAAGAGACTATCACATTTCAAGTATCATATAAAGTATTCATTTCATTTATGATTATTACATACTATATACAAACTTAAGACCACGTGGGTGCTGCTAATCGTTGTACTAAAAACTGCAATACGACAAAATTTGAAAAAATATGAAAATCAAAAAGTACACTAATGCGTATTATTAAGAAATGATTTAAAGAAGCCGTTATCATCTTTGATCAGATCAAAGATGAACTGATTAGCAACACACACATGTGATACATAAAACGTTAATCTATGGAGAAATAAGAAAAATAATCATTACTTACATAAAAGTTGAGTTCTTCTTTTTAAAATATTAAAACAGGTTTTGGCACATAAACGTATCAGACTGGGATGGGTAAACAAAACCTTAAGTTGATCAAATTTACTAAAATTCATAAAGTCAATACAGACATCAGAAGCTTTAAGAAGTAAAATTGTTCTTAAATCATTATACATAGGGCAATTTAAAATTACATGCGCCTCATCCTCAACAACAGTTTTACAAAAAGGGCATTTTCGATCTTCCTCAGCCATGTTCTCATATCTTCCTGTCTCAATGCGTATAGGGGCAACTCCGCATCTAAACTTACAAAAGGCTGACCGATGACTTGGCGGTAATATCATAAGACAATATTTTTCGACGACATAATCTTGTTTGAAGACTCTATAAGTTCTGAGTTTATTCCTCCCTCTCCCAGAAATGGCATTTGGCCTATTAATTGTTGTAGTCCATGTAGTTTTGAAATCTGACATAGTGCGTTGTTTAACATTTGTTACCAAAGTTTTCTTACAATTTTTGAGATCAATATTACTATAAGTAGACAAATCCAGATCAGAAAGCTTTGATTTCAAGTAATAAAACCAATTTTTACACGACGCAGATGCCTTCTGATTTGCCCACAGAGCAATGCGTTTATTTAGCCGGTCACAGTGCAAACGAGAAAGTCTGCACCAGTAATTAGCTAAACAACCCCATTGCTTTACAATTGGAGGTTCCCATGCCATTTCACCATATACAGCGGCATTTGGCGTATATTTACCCACGCCTAAGAAATACCGCATAGCTCTATTCTGAACAGCGTTGATACAGTTATATTCTTTATTTCCCCAAATTGGAGCACTATAATTTATGACAGGCCAAACAATTGAGTCGTACAGTTTCGAAAAAACGTTAAAAGGTACTCCGCCTATTAATTTACAGCGAGAAATCAAAAGACCTAATGCTCGATTTGCGCTTTGTGCGACTGATTTAGCTGTTATATTGAAATCAAGATGCTCATTCAAAATAACTCCTAAATACTTGTACCTATCAACGGTATTCAAAATAGAGCCTCCGCATTTAAAAACATAAGCAGATCTGCTAATAGTATTCGGACGAAAATGTACAATATTGCTTTTAGTTTCATTCACAGTCATACTATTCAAACCACACCAAACATTAAGGCTATCTAAAAGAGACTGGAGATCATTACTACTTTCCGCTAAGAGTACAATGTCGTCAGCATAACATAAGATGCATATCATTTCGTTTCCCACTTGTATCCCTATATCTAAAGACTTCAAATAAGTAGTTAAGTCGTTAATGTATAAATTAAAAAGAATTGGAGAAAGAATACAACCTTGTCTTAATCCACACTTGATATCAAACCACTCTGTACTGTATGGACCAAGTCTAACACTAGCTGTGACTGAGGTATATAAAGATTTTATAGCTCTAAGCATATTACCCCCTATTCCAGAGTCTAACAGTTTTTGCCAAAGTTTTTCTCTGTTGATCATATCATAAGCTTTACGAAAATCGATAAAAGCACAAAAAGTAGATTTCTTCTGCTTTTTCCGAGTTTCGATAATATTACTTAAGGATAAGATTTGATCTGTTGTACTTCTTTCTTTTCGAAACCCATTTTGTTCTTCAACAATTTTGCCGTTTTCCTCAGCCCACTCATTCAATCTTGCATTTAGAATACTAGCATATATTTTATAAATAGCAGAAGCTAAAGAAATACCACGATAAGAAAGAGGGTCTCGAGGATCAGCACTGGAAGACTTAGGAATAGGATTAATAATTGTTTTTCCCCATATATCAGGTATTTTTCCAGTTCTAAAACAAACATTAAAAAGTGAATGGAGAAATGACATGGTTACATCGTTTAATAAAACTTCAGTTGGGATGCCATCAAGCCCGGTCGCTTTACCCTTATTTGCATTTTCTAAAGCTCTCTTAACTTCAAAAATACTAATATTTTCATTAAAAGCTGGCCAATCAGAATCTTCTGAGTCGTTTGAATGCGAATCACTATTAGAAAAAGTAGTGTTGGCATTAAACAAATTACTAAAATCTATTTTCCACTTTGACAAGACATCTGTTAAATTTGACGAAAAATCACCATTATCAAGTTTTACCTCAAGCGGAATTTTTTGTTTCTTACTATAACCGACGCCAATTTTACCAAATGATTTCCAAAAACTAGCTTGATCGACATCACATTCTTTCAATAGATTATCTTGCAAATTATACCAGTGATGACGCTTAGCTTTTTGAACTTCACGATCAAAATATTTTCGTTTGTTTAAAAAATCTTGTTTCCATGCTTTCCTCTGCGCGGCTAAGCGACATTTAACCCAATGTCGCTCAGCCGTGCAGACGTCAGCCCATATATTTGTCAAATTATCATTCCACCAACACTTACCAGGCTTAAACCTTTTATTTCCTTGTAGCTTAATTGTCTTATGAGGAATACATTTATACATGTTTTCCGTTAAAATATTGCAGAAATCAGCATAGCACTTATCTATATCATTCTGTGTTCTAAAACCTTGTTCAAGACAGTTGATAGTTACATTCACATGATTAAGTATCATATGATCAGACAAAAAATCAGCCGGAATAGAAGTTAAATCAAACTTGTCAAATTGTTTGGCACTAGATACATTCGTGTCATCCGTTGTGTCTGCATCACTCAGTCGTACATGGCTGCTCATATCGATCGACCATTTAAGAAATGAGTGATCCGGAATATTTTTTGCAGATAGGAGATCTCGTTTGCCAGTCTGATTGATGAGTTCTGCAGTTCTTATAACGGAAAACTCATTAAAACAAGACAAATCTGCATGGTTTACAATGCAATAGTCAACAACAGATAATCCCTTTGTCGAAATTGAGGTAAAATCGTTATTCAGACAATTACGACCATTTCACATACACATATTTGCATTAGTTAAGAAATCTACAAATATATCACCATACAAATTTGATTTAAAATCTATAACAAATCTTTCAGGGACAATATCAATACCAGAAATAAAATCTTCTGCATCACCACATCGGCTGTTAAAATCACCACAAACATAACAATGTCATATTCAGTAAGAAAAGAAATAAATTCCGGTGTTTTTAATTTAGAGCTTAAACCACATACATTCAAACTAAGAAATTTTATATCTCTACACTCCAACTGCCTATGCGCAGTCGAGCTTCCATTGTCAGCATGTACATTATCATGCCTATTGTCCAGCCGATTGTGGCCGTCTCCTGGTAACCGCTAATCGTTATTGCTATCGCGGCACGTGCTGTCCGTGGGATTGGTCGTATCGTTTGACCGTTGACTTTCTGTTTGATTGTCTACAGTCGTGCCATTCTGTGTCTGCGTAATTTCTGTATCGCTTAAATCGATAAGCTCCATGTCACTTTCGTCCGATGATGCTGCGTCTCTCTGCTTCTTAACTGTTAAGTTCGAGTCCAGCGGAGATTTTGCTTTTGTTTTACCCGCAATTACTGGTCTTGGTGGTGTTTCAATTTTTGCGTTAACCCCATCAAATCTGTTCTCATGTAAAAAACTGGAACTAGGTCTCTGAGTGAAAGAGCCTCTGTTATGTGTCCTTGCCCAGCGTGTATTTTGCGTCCCGTTCTGTGGATATTTGTGGTAAGTGTTTTCCGTCTGCATGCTCTGTGTTTGTCCTGTTTTATTTTCGTTTGTCGAGCTCCTTTGGTCGTGAAAGTATTGTCTGTCGTTTATAAAAAGTTTGTCTTTTACTAGTCTCACTTTATTTTGGGGATTTTGTCTAGCTTCGTTGGCCACAGGGTAAAGTTGCTTCCTTTTGCTTTCAATTTCTTGTGGATACTGATCATTTATGAAGTATTTTGTGCCCATCAGCTTTCTAGGCGCAGCGCCTTTCACCTCTTCTTTGTCTCTATAATATGTAAGTTTGGCAACTATCGGCCTCGGATACCTATGGTTCATGTTGAATCTCCCGAGCCGATGGACCGTGTCAAATTTGATTTCGTGTTTGATGTTTAAGTGTGTTTCAATAAACTGTTTGATAATTGATTCACTATCTTCCGTTTTGTCATTTTCAGGGATGCCAGAGAAAATTAAATTTTCACGCATGCTTCTCCATTGTAGGTCGATGATTTTATCATTGGTTTCTTTTTGGCTATTTTGGATTTCTGCCTGATTTCGTTCAACTTCATTTAATTTGTTGAATACCTGCTTTATTTTCCCATCAATTTTGTCATTGTTTGAAAGAAGATCATCACACATTGTACTGTAATGACCGATTGATTGATCGTACTCTTCAATGCAGCTTTTCCCCATGTAATTATGCACGGATGATTTTCAGATTTCAATAGTAACAATAGATTATGCCCGATTACCCGTACAATATCAGTCAACTATCAAACACCAACTCGTAAGGTGTTTTCAAGTGAATTAAGGCATGTGATTTACTACAAGGTTCAGGTAATATTTCCTCGAGAAAATAAATGTTAAAATACTCTAGAAACCGATCTTGTTTGCAATATTTATGGTTCATTTAGTCAGCGAGAGATCGTGCTTGATACAAGTAATTACCCTCTTCGCTGTCATACAAAGAGCACACTGACTAGTTTAAACAGTATTGAGCCGGATAAGACATCGCGATATGCGGCGTCTGATCAGGATCCAATATGGTTGAATCTTATTTCAGTATTTATTAGGTTACGTCGAAAATACCCGTAGTTCAAAGTTAAAACGTGGCCTAGCCACGTTTTAACTTTGAAATATGGGTATGTTCAACTTAACCGAGCATGAAATAATGCAGTTAATGTATCGAAATATCGGATAGTTCGTGTTAAACGAGTTCGAGATATCGAAGTTCGGCTGTACCTTGTTTAAATCACAGGTACTTGACACATACTTTATTACATTGTATCTATTAACCCCCCTTTTTTTTTTTTTACTATACTTCTATTATACATACAAGGTAAACAGCGCAATTCGACACCTAGTCTTTACTATCGACTTAAACTGATGCTAAAATAGACTCGATCGTCGATATTATCTTGTGGTACCCTCGGGAAAGGATTAATTTATCAATATCTACTTTTTATTTCATTAAAATCCGTCAAATAACTCCACAGTACGTGAATTATAACGAAAATGTGCATCAAAAAGTTTTATGTCGTTTTCGCCGTCCAGTTTTTATTGCCCAAAATCAGGGGTAATCTAGTCGGTTTGCACATTTAACGGCCTTTACGGCTGGAACTTTCACCTAATTTCATTAGAGCAAATGCGTTTGTGTCGGAACATGACCCTCTTCACTATCAGCTATATGAAATATACATGTAATTTGGCACGAAATTGACAAGTGAAAGACTCATTTCATTGTGAATGCCATTTTGAATACCGGAATGAATCGAATGAACGGAGCGATCTCATTGGTCAAAATTAAACAGGTAATGTTTCTTTTAATTTTGCATTCTATGTAAATTATATAAAACTGAATATATTTCATTTAAAGATGATTTATAACATTTGGTGAAAGTTCCAGTGGCATAGGCCGTTTATTGTGGACAAATAACAGATCACCCCTACATGTACATTCGTTGCTATGGACGGCGAAAACGACATAAAACTTTTTGATGCACAATTTCGTTATAATTCACGTACTGTGGCCTTATTTGACGGATTTTAATGAAATAAAAAGTAGATATTGATAAATTAATCCTTTCCCGAGGGTACCACAAGAGAATATCGGCGATCGAGTCTATTTTAGCATCAGTTTAAGTCGATAGTAAAGACTAGGGCCCGGGTGCATGACACATAGTTAGTGTCTAGCTGTATGCTAACTCCATCGCTGAGAGTTAAATATTAATTTTTACTACTATACTCAGTATAGATAAACTAACGGCGATGTACTTACCTTACAGGTAGACACTAACTATGTGTCATGCACCCGGGCCTAGGTGTTGAATTGCGCTGTTTACCTTGTATGTATAATAGAAGTATAGTGGGTTTTTAAAAATGGGGGGGGGGGGGGGGTTAATAGATAATAAAGTATGTGTCAAGTACCTGTGGTTTAAATAGTTCCATGGTTACTGTACCAATAGCACATTTGGTCACGTGATATTTGCATTATATAAAGGACACTAAGTATTCCGCACCTATCATTCGTGAGTTTATTAGTCAAGGAGAAGCTTCAGTCATATTTTCCAGATATTGTAAGTATTCTATTAACTCAATGTTAACCCATTCACTGCCTTATCCCGAGTACAGTAGTTATTTGCAAACAATTTGGATCCTGATCAGACGACACTCGTTTCAATATTTCGTAAGTCAAAATACCTAAAAATGACTTTTAGAATTAGAAGCAGACAACTGTTTAAATTTGATGACGTCATGGCAGTGAAGGGGTTAACAGTTTAGTCGACATTCGATAATTCGAACTCACGTAAGTTTGGACATTCTCATATTTCAAAGTTAAAATGTGACTAAGCCACGTTTTAACTTTAAAATATGGGTAAATTCTACTTAAGCGTTTTTTCTACCCTCTTTATACGGAAGCCGAACCTTTACACAATGTCATTAAATGTAGAAAACGACAGGGGCCCCGTTTCATAAAACTGCGTACGACAAATGTTGTCGTCAGTCAGATTATAAAAGTCTTAATTTTGATTTATTTCTCTATCTAATCCTGTCTTGTGACACCTCTTTGGAATCGTCTTGAACAGGATTAGATAGAGAAATCATAAATTAAATATATTTTGAAAGTTTTGACTTACGATCGTTTTTGTCGTACGAAGTTTTTTGAAACGGGGCCAGCTATCTGCAAATGCTGACGTAACGTTTTCACCCGAGTGAACTCACACTTAGAAGCCGAGTTATTCAGCGACAGAATCTAGCTGAAGACTGTTTGTATTTGGTCATAAAGTGGTTCAAATAAAAGCGTAAATTGGACAAAACTTACCTATTTTAAACTTTAAGTGCTTAAGTAATTCCGGTTTTCTAATCGTCTTGATGTAGGAGATTTCAACATTTACTTGTGTCGTGCATTATCTAATTGCACCCCAGCGACGAATATAAGTCGAACTTTGATATCTCGAACTCGATTAACTCGAATTATCCGATAGTTCGACACATGAACTGCATTGTTTCATGCTCGGTGAGGACGAAAATACCCATATTTCAAAGTTAAAACGTGGCTAAGCCACGTTTTAACTTTGAAAAACGGGTATGTTCAATTTAACCGAGTTCGAGACATCAACGTTCGACTGTACTTGTCTTTTACAAACGGGGTAACTTTGAAGAGTACACTTGTCCTAAATAACCCCTGTGACCAGTTATATAGAGTTTGCCATATGCAGTAAATTATTTAAAAACATAACTAGTAAAATTTACTAGACGTCGTTGGAAATGTTAATTGTCCATTCGAAATAGCGGGGGTGAACGAGAAAATCTGTTGTCGGGTGTGGATGATTCATTCAATGTTGTCTTATATTGTTAAGCGTTATCATTGTTTGTTTCAAAACCAGAGTCTTTATTAATAATCTGCCGTAAATTATTCAATGAAGATTTATTCAAGTTATTAAATAAAGATATTTGAAGACGAGTGTCAAACAGTTGAGATCCAGATCAGACGCCGAGTCCAAACTGTTTGCATTTGGCGGGATAAGAGTTGATACCTAAACATTATTTACGTTTTATTTTCTTTTATTTGAACGCAATGCAGTAAAATGAAAAAACCTACAGTTTACGGATAACGTGAAAATTCACTGGCGCTTAGTGCTAACCTGTTTGAAGCCTGACGACCATACGACCAGTAAGTTGTTTTAGAACCACGTATTTGGTCTGAATGAATAACATCATACGATTGACACTCAAGTAGATAATCTCTGATGTAATCCGACTGGTATATCGAAGAGTAAGCGTTACAGTGTTTGAAACACGAATTACCACAGAATACATATCTTTGAACATTATAAGAAGCTTACTACCTAATCGCATGTTATTAAACCTTAATGCATTGCGGTAAATAAAATCAAACGCCTTCTTTAGGTCAAGGAATGCACACGGTAATCTTAAGTTTTGTGTTAATACATGCTCAACTCAATTAGATTTTATTATACTGCAAAGTAAGTTTCTTGCTTCTGATTGGATACCGAGCCGTAGACGTGAGCCACGTACCCTGTGAGCTGACAGGGTACATATAAACATCCCATTGGGAGGCCCTTATGTTTCTTTGCGTCACAAACAAGATGGCCGACTACTCGACTCGACCAAATATTAACGCCTATCAATGCCTTTTACGCCTTTGATTTTGAAGACAATACATTCATGAATCAGTATCATCAGAATTTTTTTTATATTCTAGCAGATGATAGCTAAAAGCATGTTGAAAGTAAAGCAGAATGCGCCTTAACCTGCTTTAAGTAATCAGCTCTAGTCCATACTAGAAACAAGCTATGGCTTAAAACCCCTCTAAACCGGAAACCCCTCCAAACCGGAACATTTTGTTGTCCCCTTACATGTCCGGTTTAGAGGGGCTTCACTGTACCTAAATACGCGTCAGACGATTGTTTCGGAACTCCTGAGGAAATATGATATAAGATAGTACCAAAAGGTTGTATTGTGCTTTCACCGCAAATAAAAGTGGCCTACAGCTTAGACTAAATGAAGATTTGTGTGAGAAGGGAAGCAGTTGCTTATTAAGTTCTTCTCCAAGCAGTAATGGTTGTATTGTGCTTTCACCGCAAATAAAAGTGGCCTACAGCTTAGACTAAATGAACAGTTGGGTGAGAAGGGAATCAGTTGCTTATTAAGTTCTTCTCCAAGCAGTATATATTCACGACTAACACTATATATTGAAAATAAACATTAATTGAATATGAATGGTAATGTTTGGTTTATTGAGTACAGTGTTCCCTCCCTACAACGGCCCTCCCAACAACGACTCCCTCCTTACAACGACCCTTGCCACAGTTCCCTAACAGGACTAACGCTTTTATTGCTGCCATATCGTCTGCTTAACATTGTCGTCTGCAGTTTTTCTCAAAGTGACATAATGACTATTTTGACAGAAAATAAATTAATGACGAGTGACAAACAGCTTGAATCCAGATCAGACGCCGCGTTACGCGTCTTCTGATCTCGATTCAAGCTGTTTGCAGATGTAAGCCAAATTCCCTCCCTGTAACGACTCCCTCTGAACAACGCACATAATCTTTGTCTCCCATTGGGTGTCGTTGTAGAGAGGGAGCGCTGTACTTTAATAGAAATAACTACTTTAACGCATTTGCAACGTCCATTGTAAACAATAAAGAGCAAGATTAGACGCCGAATGCCAGGTACAAATCTGACAGCCAGAAAAATATTCGCAAGAAATTAAAAATACAAAAGTCATTTTCTGAATGTCATCGAATTGGATTTTGTTAAAACTTGAAGGGAAAACACCGTTTTCGCACTGTAAATTGATTCCAATATTGAAGATTTATTTTAATACGAGTGCCAAGCAGCTTGGAGCACTAGGTATAATTTAAGGTTATAAAGCGTTTGAGCTTTCTGAGTTTGTTCTCAATCATTTGATTGGTCAAATTTGAGTCTAGGTTCCAATTCGACCGATCAAATGCTTCATTATGACTTCAGACTCAACTCAAAAGCTTTATAACCTTGGAGCCAGTGCTAGAAGTACCGACGCGCTTATTGGACTAATATAACGTATTAGCACATGGCTTGGAGCTCTCGGCCAATCAGATGCCTCAAAAACCTGTGAATATATCGTTTATTTCAACAAACCATGGAATAACTAACACACTGTTCACTTATTCCTCGCTTCCGTCATCTCAAGGCAAGTTGACGTCAAAATTCTAAAAACAGCTGAGGTCAGAGGTGAACTGCACACGCTTCATGACGTTATATTATGTACAGTGAGACCTAGACTTTAAAGACAATTACTAATGAATTGTGCTTACATATAGAGCTTCAATAAGCGTTATTTATGTTGGTGTAAAGCATGCTTAATGTCTCAAACTTATCATTTGAAATAACCTTTCAATTTTAGTAAAATATTACAAACAAAATGACTTTTTCGTCTAAAACAGACATCAGAAACGAATGGCTTTCTTGTTTTCCTCGAGCCCAAGCCAGTGCTAAATAGGTTAGACCATGGTTGCGCGCGAATAAACGACATAGTTCTCGGGGGCTACGCCCCCTCGAACTATATCGTTTATTCGCTTGCAACCATGGTCTAACCTATACTTGTCGGTTTACATAACGAATGGAATTTGTCATTTCAGAAAGATTCAGATACAGATCAGTATGGCGACTACTTTAAACTACATCCGACTTATTTGTTTACTGCTACATATGGCAGATAACGTGCATGGAAAGACACAAAGGTTTAACAACTCCACGCTACAGATGGGTTTGCACGGATGTGGCTTTACTCAGTTTTGTTCAGTGACCATTGATCCGCAACTAGAAAACAGTACAAACAATGAATGTTGTCCGTGCTCTTGTTTACCCACTTGTTGGTTATTAGGCGACTGCTGCCCAGATGTTGAAGAACGTGACTATGAATCACCATTCGGAAACATCGAGCTCAAATGCGAGGGGAACTTTATAGACGTGCAACAAATTGGCCAAAGTGGAGTTCGTGATTCCTACAAAATGATCACACAATGCCCACTAGATTATACTGATAACAGAACCAAACAACGTTGTGAAGAACCATTTGGTGGTGACTTTTCAATACATAACTTTTCTTTCTCCGATATTTTGACAGTATCAAGTCCAGATCAATTTGTATTTAGGAATGTGCACTGTGCAGCCTGCCATGGGATACATGATACGCACAGGTTAGTGAATTACAGAATAATCCATCGAAAACGGTCATTGACTCTTTATCTGCCAATGTCGCCAAAAGGCGACTTAGCAAACAGTTTGAAAATCTGAATAAGGAGAGATCCTTTGAAAGCACAGAAAACACAGCAAATACTGAAAATTGCAGACTCGGTTTAATTGAGTCTGTTCATGAGCAATACTGAAATATGCAACAGTGCTCACGCCCCCCTAGCCCCTAAAAGGTGAATCCTGACTTAGTGCCCGTTTCATAAAACATCTTACGACAAATGGTGTCGTAAGTCAGATTATAAAAGTCTCAATTATTTTTTATTTCCCCATCTAATCCTGTCTTGAGACATCTCTGTGGAATCGTCTTGAACAGAGAAATCAGAAATTAAATGTGTTTTAAAGTTTTGACTTACGACCGTTTTTGTCGTACGAAGTTTTATGAAACGGGCCCAGACGCCGAAAACGCAAACTGTTTGACACTCGTATCGATATGCTTTAAATAATACTAAATTAAATCTTACTTGCAATCAGCAAAATTGAAGCAAATGTCGATACAAATGTCAAATAGTTTGGATCCTTATAAGTCGCCGCGTTACGTCTGTTCAGGATCTAAACTGTGTGACACTCGTATCGATATGTTTTAAGTCATACTACGAATCTTATTTTGACACGATCTTGCAAACAACAAAATTGAAGCAGGCGACAATGAAACGGTGAATGTGTAAACATCTCACTATTAGTTTGGCAGCGAAAAAAATAATTGACCTAATGTGTTTGTGTTTAAGTCAGATGGTTGCTGAAAACAACATTAGTAAACGAATATACTTCTATTTTCAGCCCATTGTCAGTCTTTATTACTAACAGTTACTGTCCTGGGGCCCGTTTCATAAAACTTCTTACATGTACGACAAATATTGTCGTGATTCAAAACTTTAAAATACATTTAATTTGTGATTTCTCTATCTAATCATGTCGTGTGACATCTTTTTGGAATCATCTTTTCAAGACCCAAAAAGATGTCACAAGACAGGATTAGATGGAGAAATAAGTAATGATTTATACTTTCATAATCTGACTTACGACAACATTTGTCGTAAGAAGTTTTATGAAACGGGCACCAGGTCACCCAGCTTTGTATTTTACCGGTAATTGTTATCGATATTCTTTTTTATTTCAAACAATATCAGTTGTTTACCTAAACTAGACGATCAGATCGTTTTGTTTACGAACTCACATGTACATTTTCAGATTTATTCGATATTTGAAAGACAAGGTGATCGTATAAGTCGATGTATGTAAATCATATTTTGAAAGCGTGGTAATGTTTGATGTAAAAGAATATCAAAACAACGGCGCTTTGTCTTCATTTCTTGAGAAAATAAGTTAGACTGTTCTTGTATATGTATATATATTCATAACGAAATAAATTCAACAGTTACGTAATTAAGTATATTACGTCACTGAGCTAGATAGTGTGGTATATATACTATTTAAGTCAGTCCAATATGAGACTTTCCTCTTCGCTAACCTTTCGGTTGACAACAGTTGCATCTATCTAAAGGGATATGTGGTGTCAACCGTTTTTAGCTTAATTTCTAAGCATTATGCCTTAGCAAATTGAATCTATAATTAGCGGCCTGGATGGTATAGAATTATTTTCGGCTACTGTCCAGAACTACATGTAGGTCTATTTGTGAAAAGAATTCTGAAAATGTTATAAATCACCTCTCATGAATGATGTTTTTTCATATGTCTCTTCTATCTTGTACGAGGGCTGTCCCAAAAACACCTTGAACAAATACATGTATTTATTTCGGAGAACCTCAACAAAAGAACCTCAACAAACAATATAAATCAGCTTCTCGCTCACTGGTGTTTAAATGGCACACGCGATTTTCATTAGGATGGGTTGAAAAAAGTAAGTCACATTGTGGAAAACGCAAGGAGCGTCATCAATGGTGATCGGCGTCTTGTGGTAAGAGAGAGTGCGGAAGTTGTCGGAGTAAGCACATCGTCTGTTCATCGGATTTTACGGGAGAAATTAAACATTGTTGAAAGTATGTGCTAGATAGGTGCCTCGATTGCTAAGTGAAGAAGAAAAAGAAAGACGTGTCCAGATATCCAACCTATTTTTAAGGCGGTATGTGAGAGATAAAGACTTTCTCAGCAAAACCATCACAGTTGAGATATGGCTTCATTACAATGACCATGAAAGCAAACAACAGTCATGTGTGTGGAAAACCACCGAGTCCCCGCCAGCGCAAAAGGCCAAAGTAGTAAAGAACATGGGAAAACACATGTTCATCGTCTTAATAGACAGATATGGCGTTCTTCTCTTCCACGCAGCCCCACTCGGTCAGACGGTCAACTCGACATATTACTCTAAGGTAAACTGTTATAATTAACTTAATTAAATAACATGGTGAGAAACATTTGCAGCCAGACCAGGACTCGACCCCAAACCTTCCAGGACAAGTGCTTACCCGCCTGAGATATCCGGACCGCTTATACCAATCTCTAACCATTTAACTATAAATACTAGCCCGGCTACCCCAACCCCCTCCTACCCCATCAGAATTCTTACTTCAAGAACACCTAATGTTTATATACTTTGCGAGCCTACATATCTTACGGTATATTTACGTTGGGGGTAAATGTAACATCGTGAGCGAAATATACAGCCAGACCGGGACTCGAACCCTCGGCCCCTCGCATACAGGGCGAGTGCTCTCCCGTTTCAGCTATCAGGGCCGCTTACACAAATCACAATTTACCATAAACTCAATCCGGCTACATTTAGTAATCTGTTAACCGCATAACTTCGAACGCAGACACATATTCAAACATGTTTTACCCCTATGAGACGCAGTGTAATTTTACGTTTCACCAGGATCGTAACTGTTTGCTACTCTTAAGTAATGGCCACAGTTTGTGTTTGTGTAATTTTCAGGTAACCAGACGAGATCTATTGAATGCAGTACGAAAGAAGCGACCGGAGCTCATTGACAGCTTAGAAAACATCATATTTTACAAGGATATCGCTCCGTGCCACTCGTCCAAGCATACACTGTTGGAAATGTATGAGTTGGGTTTTCAAAGACTTGGACATGCGCCATACAGCCCTGACCTAGCCTCATTAGATTATACCGTATTTCCCTACCTGAAATCTCAATTACGATGACACAAGTTTGAGGAACTGAAACAAGAAACAATGAGAGTGTTGCGCGGACTTAAGACCAGCTGGTTTGCAAGCGTACATGGTTGTGCGTCACAGTAAATGTATCGATCACGACGGCGAATATTTTGAAAAGAGTGACGTTGACGTCGATAATGTCGTGATATACGTGAGTGTGCGCCGGGGTTGAACGGATTGAGTGTTTCAAATTACTTCGTGCTTATCAGTTTTTAAGAAAGTGCATTCACACTTCACACAGAGTTACATAAACCCTATTTTGATATATCATGACGAGCGTTTGTGTCTGCTGTTTAAAAGAAAAAATCCTCGTATACAGCTTAACGCATTACGTTGTGCTTTTTTATTTGATAAATAGAACAGGTGTTTTAACCGGTAAAGAGGAAAGGTGGCTAATAAAACTAATGGAAGACGTAAAGAGTAGGTTTTGGGAAATCAGGTCGACGCTTATGGATCCAATTTGAAATAACGCTGTTTGATCTCGCTAGCGATTCATGGTTAACTTTCTGTAGTTTATTTCGCTTGAACGTCGAAAATAGTCAGTTCATTTCTGTAATTTCTAATATTAAATTAACATTTTGTTAGTACACATGTATATTTAATCCATATTAGAAGTTGCTAACACGAATAATGTGTTCCCTAAAAGGAACAGTCATGACCGAATTACTGAAGCCGTGTAGATTCGAAAGCAAACAAATAAGTTCCATTGGTTACATTCTAACGTCAGCAACTTGACAGTTTGGCGCGAAAATGCCGATTTGACATCATAGTTTGGCGCGAAAATGCCGATTTGACGTCAGTTGGAAGTGACGTCATTTTTAATGTAGGATAAATATATCGATTTTTGTCATAAAGACATGCAGACATGTGCTGTAAGGTATATCAATTTCACTGCAATTTATCTCATTAATAAAGAAGAATTTTAGTCGGGTTTCATGATTTCCGCTAATAGAAAGGCATAGATCGGTTATGAACAAATGTTTTAAAATTCCGCCAAATGTTTGCTGTCCAAGTTCCAAAGATTAATTCGCGAATGAAAAATGCATATGCCCCGGCTTCTCTTCGAAACTTATCCACACGTCCCGCCCTCTCGAGAAATAGCGTTTTCACGAATTGAACGCATGTTTGTTATGTTTCAGAACAAAAAAAGGGTTCATATCATAATGAAAAAGTTATAGTTCAAGACCTAGATCTAGTGTATCATTCCGCTCGGTTAGATTTTAGTCATCAAACATAAACAAACATTTCTCTCTCTCTCTTTCAAACGCATTGTTAAATCAATCATTTCTTCGACTCTCTGGCGATCGCTCTCTAACTCCATCTCTCTATTATCTAAAATCAAACATATCTCTATATCTCTCTCATTTTTTTCTCTCTCCCGTGTCCGTTTATAAAATTCCCCTCTAACGTCATAAAATTAGTTGATTCCATACCATAAAAGAAAATATTCATTTGAACATTAAACAAAACCCAAAACCACCGAAACCGTGCATGAGTGTAATTCGTATGCCTTATACAAAGAAAAAAACACATTTTACTTCACATCGGTACACAGCGAACTTGCTGAGATTGAATGAAAATAGGCAAGTTAGAGTATTTGCAATGCTTGTTCATAACTACAACGTCACTAACGTGAGTAGAAGGTTAGGATACAAAATTAACACAATCATTCGGTAGCTCAAAAGTTTTCAACATACAAGTGGAGTGACAGATCGCCGTAGACAGTACACAGATACCTAGAACAGCCGTTCAACAAACGAATGTGTTACGTTGACGTTACGTAGACGTCGTTGTACAATAGCGTCTAGTTCGGCAAGACAGTACGGTATCAGTTGACAGACCGTATTGTGTTGACTCCGGCAAGCTCGGACACCCATTCGGGCTAGGGGACCTTTTATTGGACAGGCCTTGACAGCACGTCATTGGGCTGCTCGTTTGCAGAGAGCATGGCATCATTTCCGTTATGGGTGTCTTTTCTCTGATATAGGTCTGATAATATTCGTAGTCACCATGATGTTCGCCCCACGGGTTTTATAGAAAATATCGTTTGGACCTTGCAAATGCCCTAATTCAGGGATAGAACAACGTTTCATTCCCGACGTCGTTATTAGACGTCACGTAAGGTCTACAAGATGTCTCATTGCCGCTTGCATCATGAACAAAGATGGACACATACGATACTGACAAAATTCATCATAAGATTACAACTAAACCGACATAAAATTCCCAACTGAACATAGTCAGAACCTCAGAGATACTTTGCAACTCTGAACTTAACACTTCGTCTTTTCTCGTTTTAAAACATCCATTTTAAAGGCATCTCAAACTCTGAAATAACTACCATATTGTTCGTGAACTGAGTTTGGTACCAAAAACATAGACTTTCAGGAAAATAGTCAATGAATAATTACAGAAAACAAAGTGCACAGTTTCTTTTGGAAATGAGTATATTTAGTAAAGCAACTGTTAAATTTACTGGACTGTGGTTGATAGACACACGTTATTTGTTTAGCGGATTCATTTTAACATAATCGAGCAGCATGCTAATCTTAAAGCTGTCACACATGCAGTAAAATTGAATTTATACCATGACGGATTACGTACATTACGTCACATTATGACAAAAGGCGGCAAAACACGGCAAATCGCAAGTTTACTATAGGAACTATATAATTTAGGATATCTCGCAACTCACAGTCTCGATAAAATGTGAGTTCGTAAAAACCGATCTGATAGTGTCATGTAAGATGAAAAGCTGATATTGTTTGAAATAAAGAAAATATCGATATATTCTAGTGACAGAGCTGAGTGAAAATGACAGAGGTATCCTTTTTTTTCAAAGAGTATCTCCTTTTATTCTGTATATAGAGAACATTATGCACGATTTGTTTACAGTGTTCTAGTAATAGTATTATATGAATACAAACATCTTTAATCCTTTCATGATCAAATTTATCGAGAGCTTTTTACCATTTCACCGTTATACTGTCGTCTGCTACAATATTGTTGTCTGCAATATCGTTTCAAGTTATATTTAAGGCAGTATAACTGACATAATTTCAAAACAAATGGCAAAACAGTTTTGATCCTGATCAGAACAATTTTGATCTTGATCTTAGACGCTGTCTTATCATGATCTGTACTCTTGCCTTTCCGTATGAAATAATCGGGATACAAGGTTATATAAAGTTTGAGTTTAGTCTGAGACATTTCTTAAGCATTTGATTGGTCAGGTGTGATCTCAGACTCTACTCAAACTCTTTATAGCCCTGGGACAGAGGTATCCTTATCAGTGATCACTAACGAGTGCTATTTCTGAAATATTAAAGCCGACACTCCAATAAGGCGGATGCAACGCAGTCTGAAAGGTAGGTGGTTTGTTTGATACTGATATAACTGTGTAACTACCATATAGAGCGCTGTAATATTTGTTATAGAAAAATAAATATTGACATAATTTCTCAGATTCCAAGATATTTTACATTTACAACAGACGTTCTAGGTGAGCGATTTTGGGCCGTATACGGCTCTTGTTACGTTTACACCAGATGTCATAGAATAGAAACCAAGAAAGGTTATTCTGTATACTCCTTTCTCCACCTTTTAGAAAACGCCTAACAGAATTGATTACAGAAATCTCAGTGACCTCTGGATCGCTATTTAGACAAAGAACCTCAGAACGCCATTCGCGATATGAGACCTCAGTCTTCCCTGATGGGCCATCACCAGAGAAAGTGGACAACTTATGAAATTGACCATGACCATGGGATTTATAACCCATACTGATATCGGGTAAACTAAATGGAGCTGTACTAGGTTTAGGTGTACTTACCTTTACATCACTTTTCTTCATTATAACGTAATCATGAGATAACATATCAATTATGTCCTCTTTAGAGGGAATTCCCCCCTCACCAAAAAGAGTTGGATTTAACGGACTCCCCGGCCGTTGCTCCAACCTTTTCTGCTATAGATATGCTTGCAGAAAATGTTAATTATTTAAAAACTGGTAGCAGTGGTACATAAACAAATATGTGCACACACAGAAAACTGTTAACTATGAAGTGTTCAACTTCACCACTAAACTAAGGAATATTTAGCTAAATCCAATTCACTGCCAAAGATGCACGATTGCCACTTGACTGCTGTAAAAATTTAGTCTCAAAGAGATTAGGGGTTATCCCTACCATCAAGCTCCACCGACTGCCACTTACAGCCAAGCACAACAACCAAGCAATGCTAACAATGACGGTTAATAGCTATCAACAAATTCCTCAGCCAGTAATGAGCCAACAAAGGTGTAGGATGGACACCGTCCGTGTACAAACTGTAGTTGACTGTTTGACGCCGACCCCTTTTAGTGGAGTGACACCTTAACACATCAACCTAAATCTTGATGAAATGACAGAATTTATGTTGTTCGCACGTTGAATATACTCGTTGATCAAGGCAATTATGTACTGCAACAGTTTGTCCTGGCTAACGAAATCACTTGGAGACCTGTGACCCTTCGAACAATTCCACTTTACAATAGAATATGGAAGAATCCCCCAAAACACTATTTGTGACCCCGAATTGGCAATTAAATTTGCAAAACGGTCAATAAAATGAAAAACTTTATATACAGAAGATTCGTCTTGAGAACTCAAGTCAATGAATCTACCACGTTTTGTAGTAAGGTGACATGTCCCCAAAAATGGTATTTCAAAAAGCACATGTTTCAGTCCACAACACAAGGTACAATGTAAACACACACCGTGTGAAACTCCTATACCGTGATAATTAATTTCAGTTAAAAACTCTCGCTCACACACCGTGAAATTGTGAAGAAATAAAGAAATGTGCTACTGCAATATAAGTATGGGAAAGGAAAATAATTTATAGATTCTGCTTGATAAATCCCTCTATTCAATTTGGAGAATTAAACGAAAATAAAACTAATATCGCGCGAAGAAATTCCGGTTCGAGAGTATTGGGAGAGAGAAAACGAGGTTTGAGAAACAGTATATAGAGCGGAATAGACGATAAATGGATGAAACGATGCGAAGTGATGACTGATGATAAAATGATACAATTACAACATTGTAACAAATAAATACGAAAAAGACTCAAGCAGGAAACGTAACACAAACAATACACCCACCTCTCAAGCAGAACACACACACACACAGTCATACCATAACACACACACACACACGCACGCAATACCATTTCTTCATCCACACACTAAATAGAAAACACACGCAAGACAAACATAAAGCAAAGTGAACATAGGATCCCGCCTTGGTACGGTCAGTAGCAATCAATAATTAATTATAAATTAACCATTAACAACCACAGGGGGTTAAACCTGGGTTTAGGGGCGCCCAACCTCACTCTTATCTCCCATATTCACCTATAAAGACGAACAGTGTACATAAAATATAAACCCTGTTCCACAAACTTACAATCAAAAAGACCGCCAACACAGTAAGTAAATACATGTAAAACATCTAACAAAAATTCTATGACAAGATTATTAGTAACACGGAGAAGAATTAAACATTCAAGCCCGTGTCAAAAATAACCCACTATGGCAACGGTCACTTGTACTCAAGCGACTAGTCTGTAGTAACGAGTAACTGTAAGACATGGATGGGTTCAGGGTACGACAGAGAGGGAGAGAAAAAACAAAGCACGAAAGTCCGACATAACTCTCCCGGTTAAGGACGGCTTTAGAGATACATCATCATGTAGTGTTAAGCCCTGTCTGTCGTCGCACAATCAAAGAGGAAAGCATGGTTATCAATTGTAGATTGATCGATAACCAAACGTGAAGTGCGTAGCAATATAGTTGGATCATAATCTTTTTTTAGGAACAATCTAATACGTTTCACAAACAGGTTTTGAAAATGCATATGTCCAAGAATCTTACGAAGCCTGTAAATCACATCAACATAAAACTCCGGATGTGAAATACCTTGCCGTAGAAAAGACTTTAAGTTACATTAATACTTGTTAATGAGAGGAAGATTTCTATAAAAGAATTTAGAAATGGCAGTGTTGCTGACAGGCATCTCGATGATTTGTTATGTCTAGGGACTCGTTAACTCACATCAAGTCAGAAACTCTCTCAACACTATTTTGCCAACGAGTCTACATGCCTAGTCCTGTACTACTAAGCTCAATTCATTTCTGATTTGAATAGTGAAACGTCTTACAGGGCTGCCATAAGTTGACATGAAAAATCCTAAGATTTCCAAATTTGCATTTTTTAAGTGCGAATTTACGAATCGTACCTTTACCCCATAGCCTGTTTCTTGTTTTGTTGACATGCGACTTCTTTAAGCAGGCTGTAAGTAAAGCAGAATGCGCCTTAAGGCGCATTCTGCTTTACTTTCAGCCTGCTTTAAGCTACCATGTAGTGGGGAAAAATCCGACAATTTAGGAAAAATCCGGAGAAATGGCAGCCCTTGTCCTAGTATCGGCCTGCAAATTGCCAGTAGCGAAAAATCCATATAAGGATTGAAGTTTATGTAAGATGTAATATTAAAATAGATTTATTTCATTATGACGAAATTGTCGTTTTCTGGCTTCAAAGTGTCTGAATCGTACAATTTATTTTTGAAATTAGAAACGACAGTGTCTGAACCGTACAGTACTGTTTTATACTAGATGATCTAAACCAGACATGAGGTCAATTACTTAGCAAAGTAATTAATTAAATTACCAATTAGTTGGATAAAATGCAATTAAATTACCAATTAAATTACTCTGTTTTTCAAAAGTAATGATTAAATTAAATTACTTTGCCTGCTAATTAAATTAAATTAACAATTACTTTTCACCGTTACACTACATGCTCCAAGTTTATAAGTTCATTGCAAACAATATAGACTCGGATCTGATGATTTTGAAGGTGCCCTCTGATAAGAGTCTGCTCTATTTACTATTTAGCACAATCCTATGCATTGGAAAATGTTTTACTCCCAATCACAACCATGTAGAATCGTGAAGCCAGTGTGCAAACATATCAGACTTTGAGTTATTTCGAAGATGATCAGGATCGAAGCTGTTATGTCGAGCTAAGGTTTGTTATGAAATTGTCAAAATTTTAGTGTTTAGTTTTCAAAGCAGATGACACATCATGGCAGCGTCACACATTAGGGGTGTTAACTAAATATTTCCAATTTTTTTTATTTATGTTTAAACCAAACCCAATGGTGAGACTATGCATTAGAATCATCTCAACGAAACAATTCCAATGGAAATTCTTATTCGCCATAGGGTTTTGAGCAGGCACAAAGATTTTAGTCTTCAAAATACTCCCCTTATCTGGATCCCAGACACTATCAGCAGATGACAACATTAACACTTAATGAGTCACTTGGACTGCCCAGTGCCCAATGTGTGAAAATAGCTTTATGTATATAATACAAATACCACCTTTCTTAAACAGGTTACGTAAGACTTGGTGAATGACCTTGAACCCAATGCACCTTTAGTGAATATTGACAGCAAATTTGTCATCTGTAGTGATTAAAGAAAACACTTGCATTTCTGTCCACTTATATCAACATCTAAGTCGTTGTGTGGTTAGAAACCTTACAGGCAGTTAAAATATTTACCATCTCTCGATTCGATTTCTGATATTTCGGATTTTGCTTTATTACAGACCATTCCTATCATAAAACTGAAACGCTGTCCGCTACCAAGTAATTTACCGGTAAGAGATATTACTACAGTGAAGATTGCATATAATGTTCCTTGTTTGTATGTTTCCTTTATTTGAACGTTCGATTTTTCTGGTCCCGGCCAATTACCTTCTTTCTCTATGTTGAAAAAAGTTTGTTATAACGTTTCCTTCTTTTAACGTTTGGATTGCTTTTAACGTTGAAGTTTGATGGTCCCAATGTGCAAATTGCAGTCATTATAACGTTTCGCCGGTGCGATCGTCTTGCCTACAACTCAACTCAACTCAAAATCTTTATTTCGGCTAATCTTTACAGATCATAGCCCTAAACTGGGCGGTTATGTTAATGAGAAGAACATAAACACATGAGATACAGAAATATATAGTCAGATAAATTTTTTTATTTTATTTTTGTTTCAAATCGTCAATGTGATATATTTCGTTTTTGTTTGTACATATTCTCTAGCCTGTCAGCTTTGCCCGGAGAGATCACGGGCAGCCAGTGCACACACGCGGCTGACCCACATCTCCCGGCCAACCCTGTCAGTTAGTTACACTTGGAGCAATTATGATATTGCTGTTTGATCACAGTTATATTTGTGAGTTAGTGATTCTTTTGGATAGTTAACTCGATATTGGAATAACGTTTGATTTTATCAGGTAGGCGGTTAGATGATTATTATGTTAATCTTTATTATATTCTTGTGTTATGAACTATGATTATATAAACTATGTAAATCCCTAGCGGACAATTCCCAAAGAATGGACCGAATGGGGTCTACACAGTTTCTATTGCATGTAAAGAATTAATACCAATTTGTAAGTAGATTAACAACATATATACATAAGAAATCTTAAACTTCTCAGTAATCAACATATATACATAAGAAATATTAGACTGCCAAGTAATCAAATAGTTTAGATCCCGATCGGTCTTTGCAACAAGCAGCAGACCGGTTGGAATTTTCACGATTTGCTAAGGATATATGTATGGAATTTCGCATAAATGTATGTGTATATAGATATTTTACTAACATAGTAAGAACACTTAATTGCTCGTGCTCAGTAATAAATAGTGTAGATCCTGAACAGTTCATCTAATAGGCTGCATACTCATTGGAATAACGACAGTTAATAACTTATGTACACATCAATAGAACCAGCATGTTCCGTTATCAAACAGTGAATATCCTGGTCCGCTCGTGCAACAAGAAGCACACTGATCAGAATGTTCACAATTTGAACAAGGCATGTGCGGATCCACAATCTTTGAGTGTGGATATCCAAATTAATTTCTCAAATACCATTAAAATAGATATAGTTTAACTAAATCTGCATGCGTACAAAATTTTGTTTTGTGGTTAACTGTAGATACAATACGAGATTAGTGTCATAAAATACCTAGTTATATCTCTTATATCTGATATAGATCTACATGTAAATTAACACAAGAAATATTGTTTAGCTTGTATCTTAATTGTACACATATCACTGTATAATACCAATTAATCATACATACGAGTATATATTAATGTTACTAAGAATACGTGATATAGATCAACACGTAAATTTACACAAGAAACTATTTCGTGTGTATCTTAATTGTACACATATTAGTTGTATAATATCAGCTACACATACATGCATATTGATTATTGTACTACCTGTAAGTATAAACAGTAGTTTATATAAATGAACTACTTACATATCAATTCAAATGTACCCCTTATATATTAATTTGTGTTTCGCTCAATATTGGCTAAATATACGAAATTGGCTAGGTTTTTTATAACCCCACTCTGCTGATTTTTCAATAAAGAAACAAATTTATTTTTGGTTGGCCAACTCTGATAATATTTTGGCAAGTATCGACCCCTTAAGTTTCTATATTTTGGACACACTAACAAAAAATGATATTCATTTTCAACTATGTTCAAGTTACACTGGTTACACAATCTAGCATTTCTTTCTATATTTCTATATCTACCTTCTTCTACTTCCAAATTATGGGATGAACATCTAAACCTAGTATAAGCAGTTCTGTGTTTGTCATTTAAAACAACGTTAAGATATTTTTCAGTCATAAAATCAGTTTTGAATGTTCTATATGTATCAAGCTTTGTAGAGTCATTCAATTCAGAAAACCATTTTTGTAAAAACTGGTCTCTGATTCTATCACAAATAACATGTACCTGAATGTTGGTTGCTGACTGATTGTTCCATATATATGCAAAACCTAAGTCTGAAAGTAATGTTATTACTTGATATATCCATGAAGCCCTATTTGTTACATTTCCATCATTATTAAATTGACTACTGTATATTTTGTATAAAAACGAATCTTTAGAACTAACAATTTTTGCCCAATATTTGATAATTTTTATTTTTCTTAGGATACTAAACGGAAACCTGGCCACTTCTCCATAAACAGCGTTATTTGTTGTTTGTACTTTTACTCCCAACAATTGTTTTAAAAACTTTAGATGTACTCTTTCAACATCTGGGGCGCTATGGAATCCCCATAATTCTGAACCGTAGTTGAGTATCGGTGCTACCATAGTATCAAATAATTTAAGTTTCTCAGATATCGACATTGGCATAACATCAAACAATGAGTTTAAGGAATATAATGCTTTCATTGCTTGCTGGGAAAGAGTTTTTTGAGTTTGGAAAAAATTACCGTTTGACGCCAGTGTTACTCCCAAATAATTAAATTTTTCTACATTTTTTAACGTTTGGCCATTGAGATATATATCGATACGTTCTTTTCTAGTACCCGTTTTAAAAGTCATAACAACCGTCTTTTGCGTATTAATTTCTATGCCCCAATTATCACAATAGTGATGTAACTGATCTATTAGTTTCTGCAATCCAGTCACTGAATATGAAAATAATACGGTATCATCGGCAAAAAGAAGTAGAAAAATCTGAAGTTCATCTAATGTTACACTATCTATTGAGTTATCACTAAGGGCAGACGCCATATCGTTTATAAAAATTAAAAATAACAGTGGCGATAACGGTTCATCTTGTTTAACACCCATATGACTGTCGAAAAAACTACGGTCAGTCGTGAGAACCGAAAAAGCGTTGGCTTGTTCGCACTGTTGGCAAACTTGATAACTATATCAATAGAGCATACAATAATTACGTGTACCGTTGTGCATCTACAGGTGTGCTTACCCCTTTTTACGCCGAATTGTCGTCTGCATGAAATCTATGTCACATCTTCAAGCGAAAAAGAGGGGAAAAATCGGCAGCGATAAATCTATTTGTTAGCGCATACGCCGTGTAGTCTCTTCAATGTCCAAGATACCAAACACGTAAATACACTAGTGTGTACGATTTGATGAACACGTGGGCTGTCGTATGCTCATTTCACTTATCTTGTTATTAATATTAAGGAATTATTATTCCGTGTTAATATTACTGACCTCTAATGTTTAAATCATGTAGATTCAATTTACTAATCTGCTGCTTCAGCGGTTGA
Source organism: Gari tellinella (assembly GCA_922989275.2). Lineage (NCBI taxonomy): Eukaryota > Metazoa > Mollusca > Bivalvia > Cardiida > Psammobiidae > Gari > Gari tellinella. The sequence continues at coordinate 60,702,729 of OV277870.1, forward strand.
GAATTATCAAATTCTTATTTATTCTGTTAAACATCCAATCAAACAAGTCGAAAAATCAGACTCGGTTTTGGAAATGACACGACAATCGGATTACTTCATCTTGTTTTGTCTACACGTATGAAAGTGACATGATATCATGGGGCCAGTTACTTACGCATATCTATAATTCGACACGGACAAAAATATCCGTTTACACGAGAACTGAAAGAAAATATGCATAGTTAAAACACGTACAAGCGCACATTATGCATCCAGGACTTATTCGTTACAGACTGCAAGCTTAGCATCTGTGTTTGCTTGTATGATTAGATTTAAGAAAACTAATCCAATATATATATTTGTTTAACACAGATGACAGCGCTCTATATGATTTTTACACAGTAAGATCAGTATGAAAACACACCACCTACAGCTCAGGCTCCGTTGCGTGTGCCATCATGGAGTTTCGTAACATTTTACAACCGTACAGTTTGCACCACAGTGATAATATCAGCAACCTGAGGTAGACATTGTCCATGCTACGAGATAAATGTAAAAATAGGCTAGTTTTTTTTCACTTCGTAGGGTGGAGCTAAATTTGGCAAAGATGAACTAATTTGCATTTGATTATACGGGTGATACGAGAGGTGTTTTATAATTAAAGCAACTGAATAAAAATTTCAATTATATTAATGTAAAATGCATGTGTTATATATATCATTCGAAACAACATCCTCTCATACCTAATGGTATAAAACATGGTAAGATAACATGACTAGACAGCACGGACTTAAATGGCTCTAAGCCAAGGGCACTTGACCGTTTTGTGTTTTGTTGAGTTAATTTTGATACTCTATAATTACTACAACGGTTTTATTTTTTGGAATAACTTTATGAAATGTTCGGTCACATGAAATCAGACAATTATGCACATACAACGCAGTTTAAAAGTATGTTTTTCCATGAAATGACATGAATATAACAAATATTTCCCTCGTACTGAAAATATAAAAATGTACTCTACTGTTATGTTCAAGATTATTTGTTGAAAGCTAAATCACATTTTTTATATCAGAACCAGGCTATAATCGAAGCAATTTAAGTAGATGTTCATGTTTCAACATCACAATATAGATAATCGGATCAAGATAGTTTTCGTGGCGTTCGAAAATTCTTGACAACTTTTTTCATTAGCAAGTTTTAAAACAGTTGACCTGTTTAATTTTATTGAAATCTTATTTACATTAAAATTTAGACATAAATTGATTTCAAAAGTAAATTTAGAAAGTTTTATTTTAAAATAGTTGTAAAGTCAATTAATAAAGTCTGACAAGTGCTATGTTTTTGTGCCCTTGAGAAAGGGGTCATTTAGATTAGTATTGTGATTCAAGTAATGTGATTTAATCGTGCATTATACCATCGTAAAGGTGAGAAATTGTCCTCTCCAACGATATATCATACATGTATATTACACTTCTTGTATCGAATTAATTGATGACATAAACACCCTCGTTTGTATAGTACCGTATTGAATAGTTATTTTCCGATACATTCAACGTGGAGAAACACGTGGGCGTACAACCTTATCTTCGTGAAAAATGACTGTACAGTGCTCACTCTCTTCTCTCTACAACAACACCCAAATGAGAGACAAAGATTTTGTATGTTGTCCGGAGGTAGTTTTTATAAGGAAGGCAAATTAAGACATGGCTTTTAATTGTAGCCTGCGTATGTAATTCTCTCCATACGACCGCTAGTTTGAGACCAATCGCCCGTTACCACTGTTGAGAAGTTGATAAGACGTTATTACCTCTTGTTTAAACGAAACACAACATACATGCAATTACACGACATATTTAGTGAAATCTTAGTATTTAAAAAGGGGCGGAGCGAGCGAAGCGAGCGAGCCTCTTCTTAGCCACTAAAGTTTCACTTAATATGTTTTAACTAATTTAGAATATAACCTATACTTTAATTGGCCCAGGATAAATCGACCCCATGTTTCTAGTAAACAAACCTCGCTTATTCTGTTGGTGCTTTACAACTAGTTGCTAGAAGGCGGAGTTATCTTTACCGAGTGCAGACACAACCCAACGTCGAAATACAACACAATTCTTAATGATTGAGCCCCGTACTTAATGGGGTGCTAAAGGCAGTTTGTTTGATTAAAAAGTAGGTTATATTCAAAGTATCATTTTAACATAAAGAATGTTATTTATAAAAACGAATATCTTCTCCAACGTTTGTACTAGTTTTATATACAAATGTATAGTGTTTCTGCAAACGTCGAAAATGCTATACTATTTGTCTTATGTTTCAATTTCACATGAATCATAATATAAACATTCGATTTTTACAGTCGGTTAAATCAATTTCATTACCGTAGTCCGACTTCAATTGACATTTGCAAACCATCTGCTTTCAGATCAGACGTGTTGTAATTGATTGAGTCCAAATTGCTTAACCCTTTTGCTTCCACGTTTTATCGTCTGCTTTAACCCTCTGACCGCCACAATATCGTCTGCATTGGTAGTGTCGTCTGAAATATTTTTAGAGTTAGCTTTATGGCTGTTTTGACTGAAGAAATGTCAATACGAATATAAAACAGTTTGGATCATGATAAGACGCCGCGTTACGTGGCGTCATACCAGGATCGAAACTGTTTGGCGTTTGTCGCCATTGGCAGTGACAGAGTTATTATACTGTAACTTTAGTCAAACTAAATAAAGTTTTCTGCCCGTTACAAAGAATTCCACAGCGTGCATAAGGTTAATGATATTAATCATGCTTTTATATAAACTTTCTGTATCATTTTTGCCAGGTGGGATATGATATTTGCAGCATACCATTATTCTATTCCGGGCTACATCGAGATCAAAGATGCGATTGCAAAGTGTCGCATTTATACAGTTCCAAGTGAAGAACTTGGTGCTGAACGATCAATATGCTCCAAAAGGAAAATTGTTTCTACGTGCAAGCTTGATAACATTGATGAAGATGTAGAAAAAGCCTGCAGGTTTTCAGGTATGCATTTGCTGTTAAACAGTGGAACGAGTTATTGTTATCGAAATACACGCGTATATGTATCTATTATAGCATCTTTTGATCAGCCTTACAGCTATTTATCAGTCAGATTTAAGCGAGTCATTGCGAATTGTTTTGCTTTTTTAGATGCTCTCACGTTGAATATCGTTTAAACGGGAAAAATATCGTCATTCTTCGCGACAAATAAATATTATAATTTCAATTTATTAAGTTTTTCATGCAATAATGCACTGTAAGTCAATGTACGTACATGTAAGCGCAGTTTGAATATGCTGAAACAAATCTGCAAATTGTTATCAGTTTTGTTAAATAGGACGTCTGATTGGCTCAAACTGTTTGTCACCCAGAATCGTAACTCGTCAACAGGTGCAGTAGGAACAGTAATATTGTTACTTTCTATTGTATTGCTTTCGTTTTGTTTAAAGATATATAGATATATTTTATCCAGGAAATAGGGAAAAAATATCTCGCAACTTTACCACATATACAAGCAAAAAATATCTTGTTATTTATCATGGCCAATGGTAGTCAAAAATTATTCATCATAGTCAATGGTAGTCATAAGCAATTAGGACTACATATGTACATGTCATAACGTTTCAATTGTTTAATGATAGCACTGCATTTTTCTCAAAGTGATGTGTAACAACCACCCAGTTTCAGGGTTTGTTGCGTGACGTATGTATTACAGTGGAGAATCTGTTATTCTTTCCCGTTTAAACGCAAATGTACGCAAACGCAAAACACTTAAACGTAGAAAAGAACAACTTTAGGACAATTCTGATAATTCTTGTTTATCTTGGTGGTAAACAGTTTGGAGCCTGATCAGACGCCGGGTTACCCGGCGTCTGATCTGGCTCCAAACTGTATGCACTGCAAATAATAGTTTTAGCGTAAACGCGTTTATTGGGAAAGAATAACACATTCTTCACCGTATTTTGCTTTTATTGCATTATTATGTGCTATTGCTCTATGTCATAGTAGGTTCAAAAGCTCATGTAGCTTATGTTGTTTATGTTATCTGTCTTGCCGACGCAAAATAAAATTTGTCTTGTCTTGTCTTATCATCAGTTATGACTTTTGTATATGCCTCACCTTGTTGATCTCTTTTATTACAGGTTTCCGTTTACTATACCAAGCCGACGGCTTTTCAACATTTTACTCAAATGTATTTTGCTTGCTCTGTAACGTACGACCTATAAAGGGTCTTCTTAAGTGTGAGAAAATTGGAAAATCCAAAACTCCGTTTAAAAGATATACATCATTTTTCAACATCGATATGACCCGGGCAACGACGAAAAAGACTCAAAGATTGTATAAATGTCCTAGCGATCAAGTATATGATGATATTATGGTAAGATAATTTTGCCGCTTCGTGCTTTATGTCGTGTTCAAAGTACAAGAGTATATTCTTTGACTTCTAAAAGTTAAATAAAGTATACATATAGTATACAAGTTAACCCTCTCACTCTTAATTACGCCTTTAAGTGTGCTTGATAACAGTTCGGCTCCTTTTCTGACACCATGTAATGCGTAACACGTAAACTGTTTGCAGTTGTTTTGAAATAACGTAAGTTATACTATCTTAAATCTAACTTTGAAACGATATTGAAGACAACATTATTAAAGCGGACGACAATAAGTCGGTAAAGGGGTAAAAGCTTCACGATAAATATGATTATGAAAGACTAAAAGACTAAAAACGATAATAACCGTTGTCATCAGTTCAAATTTTGTAATTGACAATGTTTTTCAATATTCGTAGCGTTATGATTTGACTGGTAGTTTTAATACATTTCCTGACCTACTTTCGATGATTACAACTAGTCAGACAGTTATCAGGCACACATCATGTTTTTGTATATACCTGTACGACTGTGAACCATTGAAGCATCTAATGTGAGGTCCGACTGTTATATTTGATAATTTGGTTAGAAAGAACCATTGAAAACATATTGAGTATGAGTATGTCTCGCCTCAATGGGCAAACTGAGATTGGTATTGCATGTGCTGCATGCTTATACAGTTACTATCACGCCTATCGAGAACATTTCGGATCGGGGAAGGGTTCATCAAAGGACTGAAGAAATATCTTTAATTATTATATGCCTTCGTGTGATATCGAGCGTTTCCGCGTGTATCCACCTTGTATCAGCCACTTTGTATTTTACTCTGACCTCGCTTTCGATTTGACGTGACGTCATTTACGTACATGTACGAGTGCCGCGTTTTTCTTTGTGACATACAAAAAATCTTGTTCTGCTTCAAATAACTAATACATTTTGGATATAAAATGATTTAAACAACTATTTAGTTGTTTCTGGTTTGTATTCAAGGCATATAATAAACACATCACCAGTTGGCAGTGCGCAACAGAGTGTTGCATTTAGCTCTCGACGTTTTTGGCGGAAACAACCGATCAGACTCGCGCCAAGGCGCTCGTCAGATCGGCTTTTTTCGCCAAAAACGTCTCGAGCTAAATACATCACTCTGTATCGCACTGTCAACTGGTAATGTGTATTTATCAAATGAATGAAAATGGCGTCATAGGAAAAACACATCTCATCATTTGTACTGTTTGAAGACTATGTATTTTAATCGTTTGAGACAGAATGCTGTCGCATTACTTATGGCCTGCATTTAGTAAAATTACGTAGAAATTAAACTTTGCAAAATAAAAGCAGACGATCATTTTTTGTAAAGAGATGACGTTATGTCAGTAAAGATTGCGGTATTACAGTTTATTATATGCCTTCGAATGATATCGAGCGTTTCCGCGTGTATCTGCAAAGTAAAATACAAGAGTCTGTATCAGCCACCTTGTATCAGCCACTTTGTATTTTATTCTGACGTCGCTTTCGATTTAACGTGACGTCATTTACGTACATGTACGAGTGCCGCGTTATTCTTTGTGGCATACAAAACTTCTCGTTCTGCTTCAAATAACTAATACATTTTGGATATAAAATGATTTAAACAACTATTAAGTTGTTTCTGGTTTGTATTCAAGGCATATAATAAACACATTACCAGTTGGCAGTGCGCAACAGAGTGTTGCATTTAGCTCTCGACGTTTTTGGCGGAAACAACCGATCAGACACGCGCCAAGGCGCTCGTCAGATCGGCTATTTCCGCCAAAAACGTCTCGAGCTAGAATACATCACTCTGTATCGCACAGTCAACTGGTAATGTGTATGTATCGGAAAACATGTAACAGATATAGACACAATCTATGGTTAGTTAATACTTTCGGTCAAACAGTTTCGATCCTGATCAGACGCCGCGTGACGCGGCGTCCGATCTAGATCCAAACTGTTTGCAAAGTCCACTTTATACGACCCCGGTAGTGAAAGGTTAATGATCGAATCAGACTGTTGATACGCATAACAAACGAATGAATTCACCGAAAAATAGACTGAAACGGTAAAACAGTCAACATTTTGTTTCAGGATGTCTGCAGAGACTTGATTTGCCCGTTTAGCAAAAGACCCGAATATGGAGAGTGCGTTGAAAGTGGCGTTACGTGGTTCGACGCTGAAGTTATATATCCATTGTCCGTTAGCATCACGGGTGTCAACATGGAAACAATTCGCAGTCAACATATAACCATAATTGAAAACAGTCTCATGAGCTCGATTGGGCTGTCGAAAATATGTTATAACTGTGCTAGAGATAGGTTTTATACCGGTTCAGACATACATTATGTTATTCTCCACATGTCAATTTATTTGACTCGCAGATGCAATTATGATTATATCGAGGCATCAATGATACCTATAAAATCAAAGACTATACACTTAGAGGTGCCCCTAAACGAGACGTTGCCAATGAATGTCACGATTTCAATGTTTCCAGTTATGAACAAATCGGTCAATTTGAAACCTTCATCTGGTGCCTGTGAGCATGCGAAAAAGTTTAAAATGACCAGATTGTTTGATTGTCCATATATTGTTCTGAATGAGACTGAATACTGTACTTGGTTGGAAGGAAATTTCTACTTTTCAAATAAGTCATGTGTACTGTCTCTCAACAGTTTTTATTCACAAACAATGGAATTTGTCTACTCACACGAAGAAGCCAACATTCGAATTTGCTTGAGTTCATACCTTGCGGGATTTTTCAAATCGATTGGTAGTAGGTTATTTCAACCGTATCTCAATATTTGCCTTATATGTGCGAGTATATTTGTTATTTTTCAACATTAACCCCTTACCCATACATTGTTTGCATCGTCTTACTTAGTGTTTAACCCTTTCCTCCCTGAAACCTCAAATGGACAATTCTAAGTTTCAATTTAGTGTAGTCCATTTTAAATTTTTTAGGGTTGATTTTTACAATATATGTTAAATGACAAACAGTGTAGACCCTGCTCATAGGGCTCCTCAAGGAGCCCTCTGATCAGGGTCTACACTGTTTGCATATGACAAATGTACTCCTTACAGGTACACTGTACAAATGACGCATATATGCGTGACTAGGGTTCAAAGAGTTAAGACAGGTGGTGGGGTAAAGCTAGCTAAACGGTAAGCATAAACAATTTCTTTATTATCATTTTGCTCTACTTCCAGACGGATTAAACAGTACGAAGGAAATGTCTCTTTAACTTCACTCTCCACAATGTTTTAATATAAGTTGTCTTAACACGGCTGATGTATTTTCTATAGAACGAGGCCCAGTTTAAATTTGAATACCACACACTTTGGAGTGGGTGGAGGTACCCTGTTCATACAATAACTGATAAAATCATGCAGTTAACTAGTTAAACGCACAATATTGGCGGACAACCGCTTTATAACCGCAAAATGATTATGGCTGCAAGACTGTGGAGAACACGTTTTGCAAACAATTTGGATCCAGATCATACAGACGGTAAATTATTTGGCGTCCGATCAGGATCCACATTGTTTTCTCAATATACCCCTTTATGCTAAAACAATATTAATTTGGAAACAGTTTTGATCACTTTAATACGCCAGGTTGATGAACAATCGCCTCAGACTATTTTTATTTGGAATCCCCTTCCATGGCTAGTCCATTCTACCCATTCAAAAAACATCATATCTAAAAACGTTTTGAAGATTTTTTCTACACTCCCGCTTTAAACAAGTTTAACATCTAAATACATGGCATAGACTATTTATCACTTAAATATGACAACTACTTTACAAACTATCAGCAAAACGATTTTAAATTTGCATATACTTATTTCAATCGAGCGTTCTTCGAGGGTTTATCGTAGGGTGGACACAGGAACTTCCATTGTAACCGGACTACTAGTATTTTCACGTCGTTGTATATCAGTTTCACATTATTGTACATCATACTAGATATATCACGGTAAATTTGTTCTTTGTTTATAGAGATGAATTCATGTGTCATGTTAGAATATTTTATAACAGATAACTGCATCAAAAGCGGCTCTATAGGTTAGAATATGAGTATCACTGTTTACTACAAGGAAAGGAAAAAAGAAATGGACACATGAGTGAACTGAATATTATTATTTTACAGACAAAAGTATCAAATGCGGCTCTAGCTTAGAACATGCAGAATGCTTTTGAATTTTCGAAATTAAAAAATTACGCCTTGACAAATTAACGGTACCGCCACTTGATGTAATATTGGCATGCGGGTTACAAAACCCCTTCTGCTCGTTCCCATTATTCTTGGTATAGGTCGTTTGCAGTTAAAAAAAACACGATAAATTTCAAATATTTTTCTAACAAGACAACGTAGACAAATGAAAGTTTGCATAGACTTATGATTATACTATACCAACTCTGACAAAAAAGAATTATTGTTTTCACTCCGTATTAAACATGTTTTATTCATAACTTCTATGTGAAGTTTACACTTCTAAAGGACTGTTTTCCGTATGTTGATTTCAAGTTATTCAACAGCATTTTTTCACGACTCCGTAACGCCTCACCGTTAAGCTGTCGCATACCATAGTAGTTCACAACTGACTGAACGAGGCTCTCACTGGGGTACGTTAAAAGTATTAAACAACCGTACTGTCATTTGCAAACATGTTAGATCCTGATCGGACGCCGGAGTCAATAGGGGTCTAATCAGGATCCAAAATATTTGCCACTAATGCAGACATTTTATTAAACTAAAGGCCAAACAATCTAAGTATGATAAGTATCAGAAGACATGTTCATACCAGAAGATATACGTGAAGGTTTTAAGATGCAGACAATCTCTACACCAACTTACAATTGTCACGTTTTCAACAGAATGTTTCCAGAGCAGTTCGAAAAATGTTATTTGGTCGTTTAAAGGAAACGTAATACAATACATCTCGAACACTGATACAGATTATGTAGGAATGGATTATGATAAAAGCTTCAGTTTGAAAAGCAATGCACTTCTTTTTTATTTCCTGGCGAAGTGTTCATGAAGTTAGCAAGGTAAAAATGTAATCGGGCCTCACAATTAATTTTGCCCAACTACAAAATCCAATATCAGCACGGGATTCACCTTTCAGACAGGAGCAACAATCACGAGATTATACCTAGTGATGATCTCCCATGTAAACACACGTGATCAAGGTAATAGCCAATAACAACCCACGTAAATGACCATTTTTCAGCGACACAAACTTTATATAAAACAAAGAAGAAAAGATTTTAGTCAGTCTATCAAAAATTCTGTTTTTTCTTGTCGGAGTTGGTATAGACATATCATAAGTGTATGCAAAATTTAATTTAAATATGTCCACTAATTTTAAAATCATCTCCGATTTATCGTGTTTTTTTTAATTGCAAACGACCTATATTTACCCTTTCAACCCTAAATTTCTCTTGTGGCAATTTATAATCCTTTTGGACTCTTCTAGTACAAGTATTTTGAATCAGTCTACTGTTATATTTTTGGTATGACAACAAGAACTAGTGAAAACATCAAACAGTGCAGACCCTGATCAGAGGGCTCCTATAGGAGCCCTCTGATCAGGGTCTACACTGTTTGCATATGTTATCCGTAATCTCTATAGAGGGCTATGGGGTTGGAAGGGTTATGTCTAGGCATGGTAGCATCTGGCGTACAAGTAACCTGTTGGTCGTCATTTTGCAAACTTTCAGTTGTTTGTGGGGATCAGGATACAGTACACTAGACACATTTTTACGCATACCGTCTGAACAGCGGTTGTATTGTCACACAGCTCATTTTAACATATGACCTGTCCTATCCATTACATCTTGCTCCTCGATGCGATGCCCGAATTATACAAACTCGTTGCGCATGTTCTTTAACCCCTATGGCTTGTAAAGTTCCCTTTCAAACTTCTCTTTTGACAAATATATTTCATGACGTTTGCAAGTTTGTTGATTCAGACGGGTTGTTAATTGTACTTTTATGTAGTTCCTGGAATTGGCCGTCTGTAAAAGTCTCCAGAGTTTCCAGGAACGTCCAGATATTGCTAAAAGAAAGTTGTCCACCACAAAGGACCTGAACAAAAATCATCATTAAAAATCGTCAGAAGTAGCAGAGGTATAGTCTAGCAGCAAACAAAATCAAACGACGGATTCGAAACATTTGATCGTCGTTTTGAATTCCTTGAAGCGGTTAATCAACGTCGTGTGCCAATTTCAGAGCTTGACCTTGATTTGATACCCCATTCACTATTATGACGTCGAATGCTTAACCCTTTTCCCCCTGAAACTTTAAATGGACAGTTCTAGTTGACAATATACTTGTAGTCTAGTCCGTTTTAGACTTTTTAGGGTTGAATTTTTACAATATATTTCAAAATTACAAACAGTGTAGACCCTGATCAGAGGGCACCTTAAGGAACCCTCTGATCAGTGTATACACTGTTTGCATAGGACATATGTACTCCTCACAGGTACGCTGTTTGCAAATGACGCATATATGCGTGACTAGGATTCAAAGAGTTAAACACTTTTTTGTCAATATAGATTTGAGCGATGTTGACTTATTGAGAATTATTGAAACGACTGTCAAACCGTATGGATCCTGATCAGACGCCACGTCATGCGGGTCTGGTCAAGATCTAAACTGTTCTCAAACATTGTATTTAGGATAGGACAGTGAAGGGATTAACAAATGATGCAGACTGGAATAAAAAAAAAGATTAGCCAAATTTCTCGGACATAGCCAAGTAAAAGGGTATCCCCCTTTCAATGGTATCGCTACTTGATAAAGTCATCCCTATGGACAAACCTGTTAATAAAGTAGGATTTTGAAAAATGATTGCGACAGAGCAGAACCAGACGGACAAGGGACAATCATAGAAATGTACAATGCTCCCTCTCACTCTCTACAACGACATCCAGTGGGAGACACAGATTGTGTGTGTTGTTCGGAGGGAGTCGTTAAGGAGAGGAAAACTCAAGAGTGGGCTTACATTTGAAAACAGCTTGAATCCAGATTAGACGCCGTGTAACGCGGCGTCTGATCTGGATACAAGCTGTTTGTCACTCATAATTATATGTATTCTGTGAAAAATGTCCACTTATATGTAATTTTAAGCAAAACAGCAGACGACAATTTTAAGCAGACGACATTGCAGCAGTAAAAGTGTTAGACATAATTGTCTGGTTTAGGGAACTGATACAAGGGTCGTTGTAAGATAGGATTCGTTGTTGGGAGGGCCGCTGTAGAGAGCGAACGCTGTATACAATAAATGACATCAACAAAACCTTGGTGCGAAACTGTAAATTTATACCGGGCACCGTTTAAGTATCAGACATTGAGTAATATAATATAGAAGCACGAAATAAGCTACTTGGCATGGAGGGGTTATAAAATACATATAAAATCCCAAATAGCACAGAACTTGAACAGGGTGTTCTTAAATCAACCCTCCGATCTTGGTAAACACGGATTTGTCGGACACATGTAAACTTCAACATCTTTATAAAAGACGCGTTTACGCGTTTACGCGTCACAAATCATTAATTAGTTAATAATGTACACCTAAGCCTAATTCTTGTTTCAGAACGAGTGATCATTTTAAGCCGGTTGAAAGTAAAACAAACTGCGCCTTTTTACGATTTACTAGCCTTCTTATAAGCTACCATGTGCTAGTATATAGATTTTATTTCTGATGAAAAGGTGTGTTTATGGAGAAATCGATTACATTTACAGTGGAGAATGTGTTATTCTTTCCCGATAAAGGCGTTTACGCTAAAACGTTTATTTCCTCTGCAAACAGTTTGGAGCCAGATCAGACGCCGGGTAACCCGGCGTCTGATCGGGCTCCAAACTGTTTGCCGTCAAGGTTAAATTCAACTTTTGGAATTGTCAAAAAGTTATCATTTTCTTCATTTTCCTGCGATGCGTTTGCGTTCCGTTTGCGTTTAAACGGGAAAGAATAACGTTTTCTCCATTGTAATATCTGAGGTTGTGCCACTTAGAAACCATACATGGTACCGATAGCGTCTGGACACCATCCAAGGTAGAGAATGTATTTCAACTCACTGTAAGTCGGGAACACGTTATCAATGAATCTGAACATAAAACGCAGTGAAATGAATTGCGTACTTCCGGTATTCATGCGGTTATGAAACTTAGTCGGTTTTACTAGCAAAGATAGCGAAGCTTGCATGGTTCACGTTTTATTATTTGCTAGTAAAAGCGACTGAATTTCATAACCGCATGAATACCTGATGTACGCAATTTATCTTTTATATTTATATTTCATTGTCAACCGAGATCTATAACAATCTGTAAGCCTGTAACCATTTTGCCCATTGTTACATGTATGCGTTGCCAATCGTAGTACGCTCACTATATATGGTATGAAAATTATTCTCAAACATATATTATAGATATAGGATAAATGCAGATTTGTAACCGGAAAAGTTTCTCGTTGTGTTTAAAAACCCTTTTGAAATCACATAAATTTACCAAATATTGATAATATATTTTCATCATGTAGACTAAAATAAGGCGTCGTTCTACTAGTCTTGACATTAACATTCATTGAAAAATGCAACTCTATTTTAACAAAGTGTTTATATAAGGACGATGCAGGGCGAATGTAAATACCACAATATAACCTGCCTTTTCCGTCATCATTCAGTGCCAACTGATGATATCTGATAAAGCAGTGTGCCCGTTAAAGCAGGCTTTAGATATACATGCGAACAATCATATTTCATACTAGTTTAAGTAAAACATACCCGTATTTCGAAGTAAAAACGTGGCTTTGTCACGTTGTAACTTTGAAACACGGGTATATTTCACTAAAGCGAGCCCCAGAATTAGAAATTTATCAACGAAATACGAAATACAGTCGAGCTTCGATATCTTGAACACGGTAATGTCGAACAAACCCGTATTTCAAAGTTAAAACGTAGCTAAGCTACGTTTTAACTTTGAAATACGGGTATGTACGACTTACACGAGAATGAAATAATGTACTTGATGTATCGAAAAATCGGATAGTCGAGGTAAGCGAGTTAGAGATATCCAAGTTCGACTGTAGCTCGACTTAAAGGTGTTCGATATAGCAAAATTTGATTTATGCCATTCGAAATGTGGGTCTGTAAATCATTGCCAAATAAACCGGTTTCTGGCTTAACTACATCTAGGTGATGTATTAATCTGGTTAAACTGTACAGCCTATTGCATTTTGAAACCTTTAACTGTTCATTTGAATATATATATCGATAGCGAATATTATGGAAATGTAATCAGACGCTTGGTTTGTCGGTGTTTGTACTGATCCTAGCATGTATGCAAGGAGAATTATTGTTTCCGTATAAACCAAAACAAGGAGTGAGCACTTAAAATCCCTACACACAAATTTGCTTCTATTAATATATCTTTAAATCTTAAGCGGAGAGAATTTAAGACAAACAATAACAATGTGGTTAATGCTTTTTTCCATAGTGGTTTGTTCTAACCCCATTTGTTTTATAGTACTAACAATCAAATAAGCCACACTAAAGATAACCATTTTTCGCGTACACGTTGGTGTATAACGTTTGTATTTATGAACGATGCACAGTTCAAGACACAAACGCACACAAAATATCTCGAGTACCTCGGTTTTCTTTTCTACTACCTGTTTGTGTGTTAATGATGTTACTATTTCAGCAAGATGATGCTTTCAATGATATACAGTGAAGCATATAACAAAATTGGATATAACAAAATAGTTGTTATATGAAAACTAATTGTATTTAATAGTGGCTACTTTTGTGTTTTGAGTAAATAACTGCGCCCCCTGAAGGTCACTGGTAATTGGAAATGGGATAAGAGTTATAAAGATTTAAATTGTCATATAGAATATTAGTTAAACAATATTTTATTTAGAGAAAATGATCGGACAACAGGCAAAGCATATGTGAGTTCTCTCCAAATACAATCAGTGTATGAACAATGTTATACATTTACATATATGAGTCGAAATTATACATCGATTAAGGTATAGAACGATTTTATTGAATTGGCAGGGCAGAGTTTCGATGCGGACCTTTGCATTTCAACTTTGGGGGCGGCAGCATGCTCTTTTATTATCGGAATTTACCGTTGTCATCTGCCGATTGTTTCTCAACACTACATATTAGTGGACATTTTGACAGAAGGAATATAATGAAGAATAACTAAGAGCTTGAATCCAGATCAGACGCCGCTCTTTGCAAATGTAAACCAAGTCTTAATTTTCTCTCCCGTTTACAACTCCCTCCGAACAACATACACAATCTTTGTCTCTCATTCGGTGTTTTTGTAGAGAGGGAGCACTGTAAATACCGTTTTCACGTGGATATTTATTATGCTTTTCCATGTTGAAAGTATTGGACAGTAAAGATATAATACGAAGCATACTATGACCCCATAGATAAAAAATAAATAAGTTTATATTTGGCAAAGGTTAGCTACGCACTGCCAGGTGAAAAAAATCGGCCTATACATGTACATGAAGAATACGATATAGAATTTTCAAAATAATATGGAAAGTAATTCTTTATGCTTTCTGATTATGGCAATAATTATGTGCACGAACGGTTTTCAGATTTCAATCGTAACAATACGTTATACCCGATTGTCCGCGCAGTATCAGAGAGATATATATATATATCAAACAACTGCTTATACATGAACTCTTAAGGTGTTTTCAAGTTAATTAAGGCATGTGATTTTCTAAAAGGTTCAGGTGATATTTTCTCGAGAAAGCAAATGTTAAACGCTTTAAGAACGCATTTTGTTTGCAATAGTTATGATCCATTTTGGGAACAAGGGTTCGTGCTTGATATAATTAGACATTTTAGTTACCCTCTTCACTGCATTACCAAACGTAAAGTGGCTAGTTTAAACAGTATTGAGCCGGAAAAGCACCGCATTTCGCGGCGCCTAAACAGGATCTAATATGTTTGAATCTTATTTCAGAACAGAACAGAACAGAACAGAACATTCTTTTATTTCTCACAGTTTACAAATATTTTGTAAAAACATGTGAACAAATACATATCAATAGTTTCATGTAAAAGGTTGACATTTTTCAAAGACAGTGGTAATGTGGTTTGATATCTGGGGCGTTAGCTCCTAATTTGATACAGCAATAACAACAAGTAAAGTAAATGGGAGGAGGGGTGGGGGGGGGGGGAGTGAGCGAAAGGCGCAAAACCAAACCAATGGAAAAAAGAAAGAAAAAGAGTAACTTAGCTATTAGGAAAAGTCAAATTTGGGACAAAGATACAGTATTTAAATAGGATCTTCATATTAGTAATCACCTTGATTACAAAGGATTTTTATTTTCCGTTTTTATTTGGGGGACAGCATAAAAATTAACATATACAACCATTGCGGCGAATGTATTTGTTGTTTGCAAACAGTTTAACTATGAGGAGTACACTTGTCTATGCAAATAATGTAGCCCCTTATCGGGAGGCTACTGACAGCCCTCCGATCAGGGTCTACAATGCTCGCTATTTTGCACTGTATTGTTACAATAAGTCCACACTATGTAGAAGTGGACTAAACTTAGATGGGATTTGTGACAGTTCATTTAAAGTATCAGGGGTGAATGGGCTAAGGTCGAAAGATTCAGGTCAAACTGTGTCGGTAACATCAACTCGTAGGAGTGGCAGTCAATTGAAATGGACAAAGGAAGGGTCGGACTCTTTGAATGGATTGGCAAGTGTGTCTCTCCGTGGGATTGAGAAAAACGTGCAATGGGGATATTGAAACAAACAAATGCGTAGGTTCCGACCAATCAAAAGGCTGGACGGCTTGTCATATTGGGATCGTTGCAGTTTTTTACACGCAAACGTGTTAAGATTCGAAAAGGTGAGCACGGAATTTGTAACTAACAGGTAAGAAGAATTTACTATAGTTTGTAAATGCCGTAGTAGGTCTGAGCAGTCAATGGAATACTTTCCAATGATTATTGGAGTAGTAGTGTCAGCAAAAATATCCCATTGAATGTTACCAGGACATGCGTGTCACTGCCCTAATAAATACATATATGTATTACCCGTATGTAACCGACTCCATCGAAACTAAACATGGAGTCGGTTTGCAGGTAAAAATAAACCAAATTAGTCAAAACGTAAGAACCATCAAGTAAGAGTATACCTCACTTATACGAAAATCCTCAGATAAATTTGATCTGTAACAGTGAGTATTAATGTATATTGTAAAAGTACAGTAACACATGGTATCTGCGTTGCGAACAGGAGGCACTGACCGCCATTCTGTGAATGCCAGTCACGGTCTACTGGATGCAACACTGCATGTCCAGATTAGGAACACTATTAGGTTTGCAAGATCATTAAAGCGTATAATGAATTACAGTGCATATCAATATGTGAAACACTTGTATAATAAAAAAAATTTCCCAGTATGTGGGACAAAGGCAAGCAGTGTAGACCCAGTTCAGTTGGCTTCCTTGAACTTCATCTGATCTGGGTTTGCACCGTTTCTCGATATGTAAGTTAATAAACGGATATCATACTTGCAACACACGCATATATGATTTACCAATAAACAGTAGGTACAGTGGAGATAACGTTAATTCTTTCCCAATAAACGCGTTTACGCTAAACCTATTGTTTCCTATGTAAGCAAGAGCAGACGCCGGGTAACCCGGCGTCTGACCAGGCTCCAAACTGTTTGACACTCGGGTTAAAATGAATAGTTACAATTATCAAAAAATTGTCATTTTCTCCATTTTAGTGTGTTGCGTTTGCGTTTCGTTTGCGTTTAAACGGGAAAGGATAACGTTTTCCCCACTGTAAGTATGGATAAAAAACATAATCCCACTTGTGGCAAGTGCAAATAAAACGTATTTTAAAGTCAATGAATTTGGTCGACTTCCAGACAAACAAACAAACAAAAACTATAAAGCGAAATCTCACGAAGTCACACGAGCAGTACTGTGATCTGTAGACCCCGACTGTCATTCATATCGACAGTCACGGTCCACTAATTACAACACTGTATATATATCAAAAGAGAAAAAAATGGTTGTGTAACATTGGTAATATGCACATCAATATATTCAATGGGTAATACATGTATAATGGGTAGAATGGTTTACTCCCGTAAGCCTGGTGTAGGAGGACTGTGCAGACCCAGGTCAGATGTTGCAAATAGGCATCAAACGGTCCGGGCATGCACACCTTACCTTACCGATTGACAAACGTAAATTTAACATTTAAAGTTATCTTTGACTTATACATGTTTCCCATTGAGGCAAAGTAAAAAAAATAAAAATAGTGAACAAAAGCAACAGAAACTGGACTGAAACTGATTTTATCCCAGTGTGCCCATACTAGTTAACTTATAAAATCCAAGCAATGATTTAATCGTCATTTGCTAGACAAACGTGCGAGGAGTATACTTGTCCTGTACAAACAGTGAAGACCCATATCGTAGGGCTTCTAGGAAGGAGCTTCCAACCTGGGTCCTTACTGTTTGTCATTTCAATTTATTGTTAATATCGGCTCCAAAACAGTAGAACTAGATTATACTTCATTCGGGATTTGGAAATTGCTAATGGGGTATTTTAAAGGTGAGATAATATTTACGATGTTTCACCACTTGGACCCCGGTGACGAGTACACTCGTCAAACTGTTAACCTTTGACGAGTGCACTTGTTCTAGACAATCAGTGTAGACCTGGGTCAGAGCGTTTTGCAATAGAACTCTAGAAATGGGTAAACATTGTTATTTGTTTAGTTCCTTATGGTTAACCAAGTGCTGAATAAAAGTACATAGTCTGTATAAAGTAGCATGTTCTTGACATGACATTAATTCTTTAAATTTCAGGATATTAGGCCTCAAATAGTAAAAGTTTGGGACATACTTTTGGCGGATGTCATGGAAGAATGGACAGATTAAGAGATAGTGCATTTCGTCACCGATGTCACCAAGGGGACACAGATGACATTTGCGCGTTTCATAAGAGGTGCGTGAAGTATTCCAACGGCCTGTCTCTACTGGGAATCGGTGGTTACCGGTGCGAAATCTTAAAAAGCTCAGTCTAAGAGCGTTTGGCATTGAGATCAAATACGTTTCTAATGCAATATTATCTTTAAATATACTGTAACATCACCCTTTAGATGAGACATTTAGTGAGTTCGACCATTGTTGTAGAAAGTGGTCCTTCAAAACATTTTTAATTAGAATATCGATGTTCCTAATATTAATTGCGTTTTGATAAGTCCATAAATAGGAATAACCACACTCATCGAGGATTGTTTTTATACAGCTAGTCCATTTAAATATTTTAGTAGACTGAATTGCGTTTTGGTAACAGATATATGATATTTTAGAGTGGCTAGATAGTAATAATTTATTCCAAAACTTTATCATTTTGGCTTTAATTCCAATTTCCAATGGGTATCTTCCAAATTCGGCATACAACATATAACGCGGAGTACTGTTCCTACATTTGGCAATTTTCCGCAGAAAATTGCAGTGAACCTTTTCAATGATATCCAAATTGCCAAATCCCCAAATCTCGCACCCATACGTAAGTATAGGTAGTACTGTATTGTCGAATAGTTTGAGCTGTAGGTCAACTGGGATGTTTAGATTATAACGCGAACATGGCTTTATTAGCTTGTGAGGCTATATTTTTCTTGCATTGGTGAAAACTGCCCGACGATGAAAAAAGAACGCCGAGATATTTGTACTCTTTGGTTATTTCAATTTGCGCGTTGCCGATTCGGAATTTATAGTTTTGCGGTTTACTAGTTCCAAATATGATAATCTTAGTTTTAGATAAATTTATATTAAGCTTCCATTTTTTACAATAACCATTAAAATTGTCGAGACTTTCTTGAAGCTCGTTTTCATTATCACTGAAGATGATCGTGTCATCGGCATAAAGTAAGATGAAGAGTCTTGTGAAGTAAACTAGGCTATCGATCTCAGTATGCAGGTTAATTCCAGAATTTCCTGTAGATAAGTAGTCGTTAAGATCATTAAGATATAGTGAAAACAAAATTGGTGATAGGTTTTCTCCCTTGCGTACGCCACAGAAACTAGTAAAAAGATCCGAAGTTTGATTATTCGAAGCAACACATGTTTTAATGTTTTCGTACATTTTGGTAATTATGTTAAGAATCTTTCCTCTTATTCCATATTTGAATAATTTACTCCATAAGCCTGATCTCCAGACTGAATCAAAGGCTGAGGAGAAATCTACAAAACAACAGAATAACTTTTTTCTACTAGATCTTAATTTTTCTATAAGGAATTGTAATGTAAAAATATGGTCACATGTTGAGTAATTAGCTCTAAACCCTGCCTGGTTTTCATTTAGTAGATTGTTACTATCTAGAAATTGTGTTATTCTTGCATTCAATATAGCCGTGAAAACCTTACCTAAGCAACTTAGGATTGTAATTGGTCTATAATTACTAGGCTCAAGGAGACTGCCTTTATTTTTATAAATTGGCTTTATGGTACCTACTAACCATACTTCTGGCAGAGTTCCATTATCCAGTATCTTATTAAATAAAGTGTGGTAAATTGAAAGCATAGTATCCAGAGTACTTTTAATATATTCATTTGTGATGTTGTCCTGGGGTGAGGAAGCTTTATTATTTTTACATTTTAACACCATTGTTTGTATCTCTATTTTAGTTATGGGAGCATTAAGGATATCCAAGTCTTCGATCGATGGCGTGAAAGAATAGTCGTAAGTGTCATTGTATGCATCGTGCTGTGAATCATTAACACGTTTGTAGTGCTCGTAAAAAGCATTAATATCAGGACCCTGTGTGCGTTTAGTTTTATTGATGCTATTTAGGAGTCGCCAATAGTCTTTAGGCTTATGGGAGCTCATATGTCGTAGCTCTTTTTCGAAAAGATGCTTGTGTTTATTACGATACATGTTTATTGTCTGTCGATATGTTCTACTGGCTGTTTTTAACTTGCATTTATTCAACGGCGATTTATTTAGTTGGTATTCTTTTCGGGCTTTATTATACAATTTTCTTACCCTATTACAATGAGGACCAAACCATTGTTTATTAGAATGTCTCTTAGTGTGGAATGGCTTCTTTTTCGGGAATGTTAGGATTGCCGAAGATTCAAAGAGATCGGATATTTTCCCAGTAACTTGGTTGATGTGTGTTTTAAAATTTTCGGGTTCGTCTACTTCGAGCATATGCTTTATTTCATTCATTAATTCATTATCTAAATTATGTGTAAAATCTTCCTTTCTATTACTGTTCCATCTTGGTTTATTTCCTTGCTCTTGCTTTTTTAAGTTGGAATTCTTTTGAATATTGGTGTTTAATTTTATATTTATACAGAGTTCTAGCAGACTATGTCCATCAGAGAACAGTGAGTCAACTTCTACGACTTTGAAATCATGAATCATGGGTAACACTTTAACTGTGGAGAGGGAATAGTCAATGACTGATAAACCACGAAATGTGAAGGATCCAGGCCTGTCAGAGCCCAGACGCCCGTTGTGAATAAACAGGTTATTGTTTTTACATATATTCAGTAGTTTTTGTCCAAGTCTGTTTATTTTTGTACATGTCGACAGCCTGTCACGATATATATTAAAGTTTTTTAGCATGTTGATCTGGTTAAGAATATCAGTTTGGCTCTCTTCAAGGTCAAAATACTTTGATAAAAAGGAATCGAATTCTATATAGTCAGGTAGGGAGGCAGTATACCCATTTGCATCACCCATTATTAGGACCTTTTCAAACTCTATGCACTTATTTGAGATTTCATTTTCAAATTCATAGTAATCATCGTCGTTTAGAAAACGTGATTGTTCAGGCGGGACATACATACATCCTATTATAAATGGAGTCTGGTCATGCAATGAGAGTTTCAGCCAAAATACATACTCACTCTTACCTCTAAAAATCTCAACATTGTCTATAAGGGAATTATGAACAAAAAAACCTATTCCACCGGATTTTCGACGAACAGTTTTAGATCTGGGTTTGGAAAAGAAAGTGTAATCTGGGATTTCAATCAAGTCATACATATCCAGTTTAGTTTCTACAACACATAATATCGAATATTGCGAGATCATATTCAAAAACTCTGGTATGTTAAGTCTAGATTTAAGGCCACATACCAATTTTAAGTTCAGAATCACTATTTGACAGATTTGACACATTTAAGAAACAACTAAAGGGATCTGTTTTACTGGTATCGCACTCTACGTGTGCTGTCATATCGGCATTACTTTCACTAGATCCTGGATCCATTGTAAGGAAGGGGGAATTTTGTAGAGGGTCATATTCTGGAGTGTCAGTTATCAATACAGTTTTTATAGGGGCTGTCGATTGTATGCTGTCATCTCCTGTTAGGCTATAGGGTTGTACTGGTATATATGTGTATTTTTGGGTATTGTTTATGTTTATTTCTGATTTCAATATTTCAGGATGGTGTCTACAAACAGTTTTGCTGGAGGAACAGGGCTGGTGAACACACTC
This sequence comes from Gari tellinella, assembly GCA_922989275.2. Taxonomy (NCBI): domain Eukaryota; kingdom Metazoa; phylum Mollusca; class Bivalvia; order Cardiida; family Psammobiidae; genus Gari; species Gari tellinella. The sequence continues at coordinate 60,724,646 of OV277870.1, forward strand.
TTCACAGAAGTACGTCACATTCCCCGCGCAATCCTAGGAAGTGTCGTCAGCTTTGTTGGCTGTAGCAGCAGGCTGCTTATCAGGCGTAGAATCCTTACGAGCAGACAAGTTCTGTTGGAGTGGCGGATGGACTTCCAACAGATACCCTGGGAGCGTTTTCTGTACCTGTGTTTCTAGAAGCTCCTCTTCTGATGAGGAATCCGATTGAGACTGCATGTCATCTTCAGTGGTTTGTAGCTTATGAACCGGCGCGCACTGGGCCGTTGGACTAGCAGAGACCTTTTTAACAACTTTGTCGAATTTCTCCTCAACTCGTGCTCTAATATTAGAATTGCGGGACTCTCTGAGAGTAGCATGCCAATCTGGAAACAGATCGTGTGTAACCTTTCCGTTCACAACAATTGCAGCAGGAAACTTGAATTTAGCACTTCGGTGGCCGTGCTGATCCCTGGCGCGCCTGTACTCTGGCCAAAGTTCCTTACGGGCCTCCCTTATCTCAGGCGGGTAATCGCGAGATATCCCTATGGATGTGCCTCTCAAGATGGTAACATTTGACATGATGGCTTCAACATCTCGTTGGTCCCTAAACGATACTAGGATAGCTCTATGACGTTGAGATCCACCGTTCCGAGCAACATAACGTTTACCAAGGCGACGTGCTTCAACTATGCTAACGTTGTGAAGACTAAATTTGCTGGTCAGCAAGTCGGAAACAAGCTCGATACAGTCGTCACCGATTCTTTCTTCAAGACCACTAAATATAAGGTTGTTTCGCAGCAGCCTAGTTTCCATGTCCAATGACTTGTGCTCTAAGCACCTGAGACGGGCCTCACTAACCTCATTTACCGCATGCTGCATGTATGATAAACTGTTAAGAGTTTCAAGTTTCTGGCTGTTGGTATTCATAAAGGACATCATGTCAAATAATGTATTCATCTTGTTGTCCATATTTAGTGTTTCAAACTGTGTTTTTGAAGGTACCTTATATGAAGCAGGTGTCATGTCTGCCGGCAGGCCTGGTGACGTGGCGCCTGTAGAGTGTCGTTTTCGCTTTTTCTTCTGGTTTACTGTAGTGAAACCATCCTCCAAGGGTACATATTTACCATTGTAATTTGCCGCCATACTTTAAAGTTGAAATTAAGATCTTTGTTGTCTTTTAATCTTACGAGAACCTTTGAATTTATCGAATTTTATCAGAGCTGTAAACAAAGACGACCATTACCACGAACCGTAACTCTAAACATCAATATTTATAAGGGTCAATGTATCTTAACCCATTACCCCATAAGTACGACTTTTTACATCTTTCATTTATTCATCCATTGAATGAAATAGTTCTTATTAAATACAATTATGAATACTGTATAATAAGAAATATTTTCTATATGCTAACTAATGGTAGCTTAAAGCAGGCTGAAAGTGAAGCAGAATGTGCCTTAAGGCACATTCTGCTTTACTTTCAACCTTCTTTAAGTGGTGACCTATAACTGGGTTAAAAGTAGTTTTGACAAATACAAGCAGACGACAATTGTTTCAACCAAAATACGCAATTGCAGTAAAGGGGCTAATTTACGATGGATATTTAACCAAATACCGTGAATGATTATTAATGCCATATAACCTTAATGTTCCCGCATCTGCGTCTCTTACTACCAGTTCTACATATCATTTATCTTATCAACTGGTTTGTAGTTATGTGTCATTAACCTATCAAAGTTCATATACGAAATGAAAACTGACAGTACCAATATATAAACTTATCAATATAATTGTATGGGTCTATGTACACTCTGGTATGAAGAAAAAATCATCAAAATTCCAGGTTTTTGTCAAAAAAGAGACCTTAAAGACAAACCAATCGATACATTTTGCCTATATTTGCACACATTGTTTCTTATACTATTAACCTTCTTCAAGCAAAATTTCATAACACCTTTCATGGAAACTAAGCTCACCAGCGATCTCTTAATCTTAAAGGGACTCGCAACCGGATGGTGTACTTGTCAAAATAAAATAAAATACTCAAATAAAAGCAAATTTGTGGAATTATTTGGCTTCTATTAAAAAAATAAGATCAGTCCAAAAAAAAGTCTCAAGAATCGTCACCGAATCTTAGATTTTTAGATATTTCCCATCGTTTTTCTATACCGACTAGTAGACGGTATAGTTGTTGTTGTTGCTTCTCTACACGGGCTCAGACATAAACACGAGTCGAATTACGAAGTTGTATGCACTTTCGATCGCTACACATTGAAATACGTTAAATCGATCCGAGATAAACGGATAGTTCTGTGGTCCATTGGTCTAAGCGGTTTCCCCTATTTTGCCTTCTGTCCGCCAATGCCGGGCCCCGGGTTCGAATCCCACCAGAGACCAATATTTTTTTTTATTGAAATACATTTTTTTTAAACAGAATTTCTTATCCTAAACTAATTCTTTACCATTTATATAAGCGTTTGACACATATTTACAAATTACTATTTTTAATGCACCATCTGGTTGCGAGTCGCTTTAAGGGGTATGATTTGGTGTATAAATATATCCTCTGTTAGTATAAAGGAACATGTTTATATACCAATCAGTGTCCTTGAACATATACCTAAATAGTAAAGCGTCTGATTTACTCAGTACAGTGGATAATCTGTTATTCTTTCCCGTTTAAACGCAAACGTACGCAAACGCAAAGCACTAAAACGTAGAAAAGAACAACGTTTGAACAATTCTGATATTTCATGTTTTTCTTGGTGGGTTACCCGGCGTCTGATCTGGCTCCAAACTGTTTGTAAAGGAAAAAATAGTTTTAGCGTAAACGCGTTTATTGGGAAAGAATAACAGATTCTCCACTGTAACTGAATGGCCATGCACAGGGATGTGTACATGTAGACATTTTTGGGCACGTTTCAAAATCAACTATTGCTGTCAAACCGATGTCGTAAGAACGTAACTGGGGTAAAATAAGACGCTTTTAAATGTTACTCCAATGCTGTATGTTAAATGGATATGTTATGTTGACTTATTGCATTGGCTTCTACAATCCTCCACAGCGCAGTAGAATGACCCACCCGTGCAAAAGGACCCCGGTTCTTTAGACAGCGTAGAGAAATTACCCCAGACCATGAGGGGGACATTCTACTACGAGTCGATGTGGTCCTTTTCTACGGTCTGGGGTAATATTTCTACGTAGTAAAATGACCCGGGCCACTGTTCTACGTAGTGACATGACCCATGGGTCAATTTAGCACGGTTGTAACTGCGTTACACCGGCATTTTATTTTATGATATACTTTTTAATCATTTCACAAGTATGCCGATCACTGTGGATACAGATACTCGTCGTCTCGCCTGGATCCAAACTATTTGCAACAGTTACAGTGGAGAATCTGTTATTCTTTCCCAATAAACGCGTTTTTACGCTAAAACTATTATTTACAATACAAACAGTTTGGAGCCAGATAAGACGCCGGGTAACCCGGCGTCTGATCAGGCTCCAAACTGTTTGCCGCCAAGATAAACATGAATTATCAGAATTGTCCAAAAGTTGTACTTTTCTACGTTTTAGTGCTTTGCGTTTGCGTACGTTTGCGTTTACACGGGAAAGAATAACATATTCTCCACTGTATCACTAAATCAACCACAGCATGCAGAAAGTTTAGCTTGGTATTCTTAACCCCTTCATTTTCCTAACGTCATCAATTTTTAACAACACTCGTCAGCTTTTACTTCTCCAATGTTGATTTCAGGAATTTTGACTGAAGAAATATTGAAATGAATGAATGAGTGAGTGTCAAACAGTTTGATCCTGGTCAGGTGCCGTGTTACGAGGCGCCTGATCAGGGTCCAAACTGTTTGCAAGTAACTATTGTGCCCGGTGTAAGGCAGTGAAAGGGTTATGATAGGTTATGGGTCTTGCTCCAGTGAAGCTAGTAAACTTTACACCACAGCCATAATATAGATGATGAATTTACTCTTTGCATGATACAATGTAGCGGCCGATATACATGCCACAGTAACTATCTTTGCAAACAGTTTGGATCCAGATGAGACGCCGCGTTACGCGGCGTCTCATCTGGATCCAAAATGTTTGCCATTCTGACCATGAATTTAAAATAAATTTTGAAAAAGTCTAATTTTAGAACAGTAGCAGACGACAATTGTTGAAGACGAAACAATTACCCAGCATACAAAGGGTGAATATTCACAAGGCAATTGTTACTCCGTTGATACGCTCTTCTGCTTGAACATTTATTGCTGTTTAACGCTATATCAAAACGCTACAGTATATCATATAGTACTATAACATAGTCTGAGATAGTTTCAGCAAGTCTCAAAGAGTTCTTAAAATAGCTGATGTGTAATATTTATAATATCAGATACGCACCTTCTTACTATCATGTATATGACTAGTGGGGAAACCCTGTACGTAGTTGGACTACGCGTGTTTCTATTTTTAGCTGTTGAAACACGAGATGTTAGAATCTTTTTGTTTTAATCGTTATGCGAAATTGTTCGAAATCCCATGGTTTTATTCCTTACTTTACTAAGAAGTATTTATAGAGTATCGTATAATATACACTCGGACCTGAAGCTGGGAAAAGTGTATCAAACCTTGAATGGCCGAAAGGTTATCGGAGATAAATACAAAAAAGTTATCCTTTCAACAAACGCGTTAACGCTAAAATACCATTTCCAGTACAAACAGTTTGGAGCCAGATCAGACGCCGGGTAACCCGGCGTCTGATTTGACTCCAAACTGATGGTCACTCAGCTTAATATCAATAGTCAGAATTGTCAAAAAGGTGTTATTTTCTACATTTTAGTGTATTGCGTTTGCGTTTCGTTTGCGTTTTAACGGGAAAGGATAACGTTTTCTCCACTGTAGTTATCTATTTCATTCTTGAAAGTGTTCATTTTGTTAATAAACCCATTTAGAGAATATTTTTTTCATCAAAAACAATAACAAAGTAATAAGTGATGGCCTTTGTTGAAAGTTATCGTAAACAAAATTAAACTGTGTTTAGTGTTGACATTTGTGAAAAGAAAGACATTCAAACTGGGTCATGGTTAACATGTTTAATAATGGAAAATAAAGCTGGAAGTGTTGTATTTTAAAACCTAAGAATCGAATTTTAAAAAAAAACCGAGGGTTTGGAATATGAAAATGTTTGGCATTCAAAACGATTGTCTACTATTTAGGGTCATAATTAGATGTCGAGTTATTCGACGTCCGATCTAGAACCAAATTGTTTGTTAACCCATTACGTAATAGCAGGTTTCTTTAGTTTTGAAGACATATGACCATCAGGCGAATTCTGCACACGACGTCTGTTTAGGATCAAAACTGTTTACCACATGTTTTGAAATTACGTCAGTTATACTGCCTTAAATGTATCTTTGTAACCATATTGCAGACACCAATATTAAAGCAGACGACAATGAATCGGCAAATGGGGTAAAAATCTCACGATTTATTTGTCAACGAAGAGTTAACTTAAAGAAACGTGCCGTTTTTGCCCAACCATGAGTACATCAGCAAGCAGTTTTATATAAATCACTGAGTTCCACTAACTCCTTTAGTGGAGAGGACGTTATTAAAATCCATTGAAGGAAAAGGAATGCCAACGAAATGAGCTTTTAAAGCTGTAGAATAAGAATGATGTTCGGGAAGTCTGTCGATTCTTTTAATGTGTGTGACAAACAATTTGAGCATGATCGAACGCCAGTAAGCCGGCCTCCGAACTGGCTTCAAACTGTTTGAAATGGATATGATTGTATTAGCGTAAAATTTGCGTTAATTGGGAAATACTACATGTGACATCTTCTCAGATGTCTTAAGTCCATGTTAGATGTAATACAGTGTTCTCTCCCAACAGCGAATCCCTCCTTATAACGACCATTGCCGCAGTTCCGTAAACACCGTCTACTTTAAGCTGTCGTCTGCTGTTTTTTTCAAAGTAACATATTGGACATTTTGACAGAAAAAATAACTTAATGAACAGTTACAAACAGCTTGAATCCAGATCAGACGCCGCGTTACGCGGCGTCTCATCTAGATTCAAGCTGTTTGCAAATGTAAGCCAATTACCCCCCTTCAACGACTCCCTCCGAACAACGCACATATGTTTGTCTCCGCGCGTTTGTGAACAGTTCGGATCCTGATCAGTTTTGAAATTTCTTCAGTCATACTGCCTTATTATTTAACTTTGAAACGGCATTGCAGACAACTAAATTGAAGCACACGACAATGAAACGAAGAAGGGGTAAAATTCTCACGAACAATTTGAGAGTGAAAGGGTTGATGTTTTACATTTAAACAAGTATGAAAAACGCTAACACAATGCAACTAGATGTATAAAATAACGTTTTTAAAAAGTCGACGATATGTTTAATCTTACTAGTTTAATATCTAGTACTGTTTATCAGTTTTGATCCAGCTAAAAAAACAGAGTGACTCGGTTGGGATGGATGAGTTGGGTTTTACGTCACAGCGACACAAAATAGGTCATATAACGCCTGCTCATTATCAGAACTGATTGTAAATACTAATCATTTATGTCGTCTCTCTTTTACATCTTATTTGTACAGGTGAGAAAACGTTATTCTTTCCCAATAAACGCGTTTACGCTAAAACTATTATTTCCATTGCAAACAGTTTGGAGACAGATCAGACGCCAGGTGACCCGGTGTCTGATCGGGCTCCCAACTGTTTGCCACTCAGATTGAAATAGATAGTCAGAAATGTCGAAAAGTTATCATTTTCTCCATTTTACTGCGATGCGTTTGCGTTTCGTTTGAGTTTAAACGGGAGAGAATAACGTTTTCGCCACTGTAAAGAAGTATTATTATATTTATGTGTCTACTAAATCATACCATAATATATATGTACAATGTTATTTTTTTATTTGATGTAATCATTTAACTCATGTCATGCTAAGAGAGACTTTGCCGACATTTACAATCAGTTTCGATCCAGATCAGACGCCGCGTTACGCCGCGTCTGATCTGAATCAAAACTGTTTGCCGTTCATATACAACATTTTTCTTCATTAAAATGCATGACAACTATTTTTTTTTTATTTTTCGAAGACGATACATGTAATACATTTGAAGCAAGCGGCAATTTATCATGATAAGATTGAAGAGTTACGTACTTAGTTACTGCCGTACTCCAAGTAAAATGGTTATTTACAAACAGTTAGGAACTCGGCGTCTGATCAGGTTCCAAGCTGTCTGACGCTAAATGCAGTATGGCCATTGTCAAAACCTTAAATTTGAATTTAAGAAATAAAAGCAGACGACAATTGTTTATATAAGTGTGGTATATAAACGCTTTTCAGAACAACTAAAATCAATGGTCTAAATTAGTCTTCACCCTTTTACTCTTAATAACGTCAAAAGGGGGCTTTGCAAACAGTTTTGATCCCGATAAGACGCCGCGTAACGCGGAGTCTGATCAGGATCCAAACTGTTTGACACTTGTATCGAAACTTTGTTAGTCAATACTGCCTTCAAATTAACTTTGAACCGATATTGCAGACAACACAATTGGAGCAGACGACAATGAAACGGCGAATGGGTAAAAAACTGACAGAGAGAAAGCAACAGTTTTTTTCAATGAAAGAGAAAGTCAATATATTGTCATATCATCTGGGCGATAAAGGTGATAACTGACCGATAACATAAAGTGTTACTACTCATGCGCAGCATCCCGGTATCCCACGATTCGGGACATACCGGCTACGTCATAGTATTGTTTATAACGATTGTATAATGAAACTATCCCATGCGTTACAGAATTCCCGTTTTAAAAATCAATGCATATAAATATGATTTTTTCGGACTTTCCTGATTAATCACCAAACATTCACAAAATCCGACGATTGCATCATAGATTGTTGGTGTTTAATTTTGTTTATTTATAAATATATATTTTTATAAATGTTTTGTGAATAACTTGGAAAGTCCGAAAATGGTTGGTCGACAAGTATTTAAACATGTGCACAGAATCTTTAGTTATTGAATTTGAGAATTCTAACGAAGAGCGAACGAAGTAATATTAGTTATAAGAAATGGCGTCGGCATATACTAGGCGATATGATAGCTCCAGTTCGGATGATGATTATGCGCGGGGTCATTGCGCTGATCTCAAAGAATATCACTACAACAAGGATTGTAGATATAACAAATTTAAAATACGCATAGACAGACGAGACGTCTATGTTTGGCTAAGGAGTTGTTTCTGTGGTCACTATCACACGTACGATATAAAGAAAGGAGTAAAGAATGTGCAAGCAGAGGACGGGAAATCTGTCCACTTTAGTAACGAGTGTCGCTGGAGGAAGACGACCAGGGGAGAGAACTGTTGGGAGCTGCGACAGAAATGTACAGCCTCGTGTACGTCTCCGCTAGGACATTCGTACGTAGGGAACACAACACGTAAGTCTTGATCTATCCATTAACTCATTCCCCCTTGACACTTTTAATGGACGATTCCAATCTCAAACAACAGTCTAGTCCATGTTTGACTATCTACGGTTGATTTTAACTTCGCGCAATAGTGTTGTCTACAATATCATTTCAAAGTTAGATTTAAGGCAAAATAACTGACGTTATTTCAAAACATGTGGCAAACAGTTTTGATCCTGATCAGACGCCGCGTCTGAACAGGATCAAAACTGTTTGCAAATGCGCTTTATAGTTTAGTTTTAGTTTAACCATATTTTATTTCAAATTCCATGAAAACGGGTCGGGCCACAAAATCTACCAACATTAGTTACGGCCCTCTCCATACATGCGCTTTATGACGATGTTGAGAGTGAAAGTTTAACACACAATTTTGAAATATTCTGTTGACTAAGGAGATTACTTCAAGTGACAAGTGGTTTAGAACCTTATCAGACGCAGAGTTACTCTTAGTCTGATCTGGTTCCAAACTGGCTGCTATGGAAACACGTACAGTGGAGATGAGGTTATTATTTTCCATAGAGACGCACACGAAACGCAAACGCACTGCAGTAAAGCGTAGCAAAAGACAACTGTTTCGACAATTTTGAGAATTCATATTAGTCTGAGTGGCAACAGTTTGGAGCCTGATCAGCGCCGGGTTACCCGGCGTCTGATCTGGCTCCAAACTGTTTGCTTCGGCAGTTATAGTTTTAGCGCAAACACATTATATATGTATTTCTATTTTCATTTTTCAGACACCTACATGCATAGATAAATGATGCGGAAGCCTATACAATGTACCACAACAAAAACAGACACCATAAGGGCAGCTAGAATTGTGCGTTTTGGGGACGACAAATCTACCAACATTGGAGCAACTTCTTTATCACGGACTCACTTACCAGATCCATTGTTTACAGACAATCATAATTATTGATATCAAACTTATTTAATTATTTTGTGTGTGGTTATGCTTTATATTTATTATTGTGTGTGTGGACGCGTATATGCGAGTTTGTGTGTTGTTTGGTTACGCATTACATGTATGTTACTTATTGTGTGTGTGTGTGTGTGTGTGTGTGTGTGTGTGTGTGTGTGTATGTGTGTGTGTGTGTGTGTGTGTGTGTGTGTGTGTGTGTGTGTGTGTGTGTGTGTGTGTGTGTGTGTGTGTGTGTGTGTGATTATAATGTATGTTATATGTGGTTTTGATGTGTGTTATGTGCTTACAATTTATGTTAATGATTGTGTGTGTAAAATAGTTATTGTAAATAAAATAAAGTGTCTTACTTACATTTTATTTTGTTACTTAATTCAAGCCCTTTGAAACACAAACAGAATTATACAATTTATTGATAAGAAAAGGTAGGGAGAAAAACAGTACAGTGCAGAAAACGTTATTCTTTCCCAAAAAACGCGTTTACGCTAAAACTATGTTTTCCAATGCAAACAGTTTGGAGCCAGATCAGACGCCGGGTAACCCGGCGTCTGACCAGGCTCCAAACTGTTTGCCACTCAGATAAAAATGAATAGTTAGAATTATCAAAATAATGTCATTTTCTCGATTTTAGTGTGATGCGTTAGCGTTTCGTTTGCGTTTAAACGGGAAAGAATAACGTTTTCTCCACTGTACCTCTTTGCCCAATATAAATCCAAAACTGATTGACTATTTAAGTTAATGATAATTTCCGGAACATAACAACAGTCAAATGTTGTTAACAACAAAACTGTGCTTAATGTTCCGAACCAGGGGTCCCTTTCATAAAACTGCGTACGACAAAAACGGTCGTAAGTCAAGACTTTAAAATACATTTAGTTTCTGATTTCACTATCTAATCCTGTATTTGACTTCTCTTTTGAATCGTCTTGAAAATACGATTCCAAAGAGATTTCACAAGGCAGGATTAGATGCAGAAATAAATAATAATTGAGACTTTTATAATCTGACTTACGACAACATTTGTCGCACGATGTTTTATGAAACGGGTACCAGAACACAATGGCGCACCCATGGTCGAATGACAGTCTCTATGAAACGCAGTCACTAAGTAGAGAAGACGTTATTCTTTACCAATAAACGCGTTTAGCTCAAACTATTATTGCCATTGTAGCCCGGTGTCTGATCAGACTCCAAACTATTTGCCACTCAGATAAAAACATAGAGTTTGAACTGTAAAACAGTTGTCATTTTCTGCATTTTAGTGCATTGTGTTTGGTTTAAAGGATTCGTTCTCAATGGCGCTTTAAAGCGCGTTTGCAAACAGTTTGGATCCTGATCAGAGGTCGCGTTACGCGGCGTCTGGTCAGGATCCAAACTGTTTGACACTAGTTTTGAAATTTCTTCAGTCATACTGCCTTATTTTGTAACTTTGAAACGACATGGCAGACAACAAAATTGAAGCAGACGACAATTAAGCGATGAAGGGGTAAACATCTCCCGACTGATTTGATCATGAAAGGCTTAATTGGGAATGAATAATTTCTTCGCCACTGTATTGACTTATGTAATATCGTTATGAATGTCAAATAGTATGGATCCTGGCCAGAGAGTGAATGTGTTAAACAGTCGGACAACTGTTAACCCCTTCACCGCCATGACGTCATCAAATTTTAACAATTGTCGTCTGCTTTAATTTCTCAAACTCAAATTATAGGTATTTGGACTTAAGAAATGGAAATGAGTGTCAAACAGTTTGAATCCTGATCATACACCGCGTTACGCGGCGTCTGATCAGGATCCAAACTGTTTGCAAAAAACTGTTGTGCTCGGGGTAAGGCAGTGAAGGGGTTAATAATAGGTCCGATGTTTAACCCATTACGCCGTAGCTTGTTTATACAGTGGTCCCTCTCTACAACGGCCCAACGACTATTTCCGTTATTTCCTAAACAATGCAAGTATGTCCAATATTTTCACGGCTGTAATATACATGTAGTGTACTTAAAATTGTCGTCTGCTGTTTTTCTCAAATTTACTTCTCATAAATTTTGACAGAAAAAAACCCATAAATGACGAGTGGCAAACAGCTTGATCAAGATCAGACGCCGCGTTACGAGTTCCTCCATTGAATAAATTAGTTCGACTTTATACAGTCATGAATATGTATTGTAAGAAATATCTTCTGCTATAATATGGTATGTTAAAACAGGTCGAAAGTCAAGCAGAATGTGCATTTAGGCGCATTTCGCTTTACTTTCTACCTGCGTTAAGTAATCAACTATCTTCAAAACTGAAACTTAGATACGGAGCAAGTGGTAAAACACAAGAACAAAACAGCAGCATCAGCAGTTATAAATGTAGATCGATTAGGATATTTACTGTTCGATAAATGTTTGAAATCGAAAGTAATCTGCACGTAAGCTAAAAATAGACATAAAAGGTTATCAGCATGTAGATACTATATCTACATGTATTCTTCAAACACCACAGAGTCTAACGTACCCCCTTCATTGCCTTACCTCGAGTACAGTAGTTATTTGCAAACAGTTTAGATCAGGACCGCAAACAGTTTGACACTCGTTTCACTATTTCTTAAGTCAAAATACCTAAAAATTGCTTTTTAGAAATAGAAGCAGACGACAATTGTTTGAATTTCATGACGTCATGACAGTGAAGGGGTTAAGCAACAAATGTTTGAAGAATCTCTGATGTCTAGAAAGACTACTTACATGTAATGCAGAATGAAAGAAAAACCAAAAGCATGTATAGAAGATTTCTGCTTAACTGTTGTCCTGCTTTAAGCTTTATTAGTATTAAATACAAAATGTAATACTCATTCACCGAATTGTTTGTATAGTCGCATAACATAAGCTTGACTGTGTTTATTATCACGTTTCGTAATCTTCATTCATAAACTCTGAAATTCCGAAAATTCCTAACACATGTTGTTATTCCAAATCATGTAATTTCAGAAGTCAGGTGAGCTATTTTTAGATCAAGATATTCCCGATATCTAAATATAACTCGTAAGTAATTAAAAGGACGTCACAAATACATCGATAGATAATCAAATAACCCACTGACTAACTTTACTAATTTAAGTTTTCCATTTGGAAAAACAGGTATCCGAAAAAAGCTTTTCGGGAAATGACTAAAATCCTAAAATATCCGGGGAAATCCAATTTGTTAAAACTGAACAGTTCACAATCAATGGACAAAGGTGCGGTGCGGTTAATGATATCGGAAGCAAGGAAGTTTCACAAAAGTAACCGAACAGCAATGTCTGTCTCCAGTTCTGATGACGAAACATGTTGCCATGACAACACGAACATTGAACTTCATGGCAGTTCGAAGTGTAAATACCAAAAGAATAAGATTACTGTAGACGGGAGATCAGTGTCTATTTTATTGAGGAGTTGTGAGTGTGATACGTTTAAGACATTGTGTCCAACATCAGGACAGATAGATCTTAAACCGATGGAAGGAAAAGACATTCATTTTAGTGACGAATGTAAATGGAAGAAATCAAAGAAAGATGGCGGCTTCAAGTTGAGGAGGAAATGTGTGTGCAAGGGTCCGGCAAATGCAGGCTACATCGGCAACACATCACGTAAGTCACTTTAAATACGATTGTTTCCAGTTAACATGACTGTATTACTTATTTTTGTACTTTAACTTTGTTTCCATGACAACCAAATATTATACAGTCAAACATCGATATCTCGAACACGGTTATGTCGCACATGCATGTATCCGTATTTCAAAGTTAAAACGTGGCTAAGGTTTGAAACACGGGTATGTTCACCTAAACCAAGCTTGAAATAAGGCAAAATCCCGTTTCGAAATATCGGATGTTTCGAGTTAAGCGAGTTCGAGATATCGAAGTTCGACTGTATATTGGATAAAATAAAACTACAATATAGTGTCGATAACTCGAACTCGCTGAAGTAGAACATACAAGTGTTCCCGCCTTTCAAAATTTAAACATGAGTTATTTGCGTTTAACACTTTCCCCCATAGAAGCGCCTTTTAGCGAATATGATTTATTCCTCCGCTGAGGAAAATAGTTCCAATTTAACCCTTTGCCTGCTGATCGCAACTTTACTGATTTTTGCAAACAGTTTAGATCCAGATCCGACGCCGCGTTTGACACTCGTATTCAGGTTTCTTATTTCAAAAAATGTATAAATCTAAATTTAACAAATTTTGCAGACGACAATTCCAAAGCAGAAGACAATTCAGCAGGATAAGGGTTAATCAGTCATGAATATACATTATAGAGAATATTGTATATATTCAAGCACATGATGGCTTAAAGCAGACTAAAAGTAAAGCCTTAAGGCGCATTCTGTTTTACTTTCAACCTGCTTTAAATAGTCACCTATCTTCAATACTAGAAATAGGCTATCAGGTAACGCCCTCGCTGCCTTACCCCAAGTACAAGTTATTTGCAAACAATCAGGATCCTGATCAGATGCCGTGTGTCTGATCAGGATCTAAATCGTTTGAAACAACTCAATTTTATATTACATAAATCAAAGTACCTAAAATTAAAATTTGAACAATAAAAACAGACGACAATTGCTGAAAGCTGATAACGTCATGGCAGTGATAAGGTTAAATTAAAATTTGGCTGCGTTCAAACTTTGACATTCAGGTATATACGACGTTATCGAAATAGAAAAAACAGATAAATTAGTCGTAAGCGAAGTCAAGGTACCAAACAGTTTGGATCCAGATGTGACACCTCGTTACGCGTTTTTGCCCTGTGTTTGCGTTTAGTTTCGATATATTAATAACATCTTCACTATGTTATTGTTTGTTTTAAATTTCAGATACCTTTTCTCCTGAGTGAGATAACAGTTCTGCCTTGAGATACACAGACCCACACACGATGACTGAAATCCACACAAGATGACTGAAATCTACTCAAAATGAATGAACTCCACTGAAGTTGACTGAAAGCCACAAAAGATGACTGAAATCCAAACAAGATGACTGAAATCCACACACTATGACTGGAATCTATTGGTGCTCAAATACATGTATTTAAAACGTTAGAGGACATTATTATGACATTTGACAAACACCTTATATGCAAGAAATAGTTCTATATAACCTGTAGAATGCTTTGCCTACCTAATCTGCAAACATTGTTGTCAGCGGCAAATACCAGAAACATTTTCTCATGAGTGAGATAACAGCGACGGACGGAGATACAGTGAAGAAAACGTTATATTTCCCAAACACACGTTTACGCTAAAACTATTATTTCCAATGCAAACAGTTTGGAGCCTGCGTCTGATCAGGCTCCAAACTGTTTGCCACTCAGATTTACATAAATAGTCAGAATTGTCAAAATATTGTTATTTACTAGATTTTAGTGCAATGCGTTTGCGTTTCGTTTGCGTTTAAACGGGAAAGAATAATGTTTTCTCCATTGTAACTATACGGACAACAGAATGAAATCCCTTAGTTCTATGGTGTTGAAAAGGTTATTTCCCGTTTAAATGAAACGAAACACAAACGCAAAGATTTTACGATTATTTCAAATATGAGATGCGAACAGATTTGGAGCTTCAATGTTGAGTTTGCAATTGTCATACAGTAAAATCTTTCTTTTGCAACCAATACAACGACGTTTAATGGAGTGTAAAAAAGACAGATGACAGCTTAAAACAGCTGAAAGTAAAATAGAAAGCTCCTGTAGTATTTTCCTGTTTTACTACCACCTTGTTTTCAGTAGTCACCTGTCAGAAACACCTAATAATTAACACAATTAAATGGTCGTAATAGAGAGGTTTAACTGTAAGTGTTTTAACCCTTTCCCCCAATAGAAGCGCCTTTTAGCGCATTCAGTGTATTCCTCCGCTGAAGAAAATAGATCCAATTTATACAGTCATGAATATGACGTGTATCATAAGGACTATTTTCTTTATTATATCAGGTGGTAACTTAAAGCAGGCTGAAAGTAAAGTAGAATGCACCTTAAGGTGCATTCTGCTTTACTTTCAACCTGCTTTAAGTAGTCACCTATTTTCAAAACTAGAAACGGGCTATGGGGTAAAGGGTTAAGCCGCAAGGGTTGAAAAGAAAGCAGAATGCACTTTAAGGCCCATTCTGCTTTACTTTCCACCTTCTTTAATTTAGTCACCTATTTTCAAAACTAGAAACGGGCTATGGGGCAAAGGGTTAACACAAATTGGCAAGGAATAATGTTTCCCCCACTGAAAGGAGGCCTTTATGATATTATTTGACAAATATGTTTCAAGCAAGAAGTTATAACTTTATCAAACCTTTAGAATGCTTATCAGGTTTTTTCTTCAAAATGTGTTGTGAGCAGCAAATCTCATGGATTCGAAGTATTTACAATAGTTCCACATACACACATCTATAAAGCATGTTATAGCACGGCTCATATGTATGTTAATCAAAGTGGCAGCAGCTAGGCCCGTGAATAAAAGCCGTGTGTTATCAGTGTCCAAGCTGTGAACAATAATATAACTTTACGAACATGCGTAAACACTACCACTGCCAAATTGTTCATGATAATTTCACCCCTTTCACAGTTTCATTGTCGCCTGCTTCCATTTTGTTGTCTGCAGTATAGTTCCAAAGTCTATAATTCTAAGGCAGTATGACTGACCAAATTTCGATACGAATGACAAACAGTTTGGGTCCTGATCAGACGCCGCGTTACGCGGCGTCTGATCAGGATCCAAACTGTTTGCAAACGCACCTTTTGGCGTCATTGAGAGTGAAAGGGTTAATTGGAAAATAATAACACATTCTCAATTGTAACTATTCGTCTACTTATGTGCTTTTGAATATATAGCTGTTGTATAATATTGAAAACTATTACTATTATTTTTGTAACCCATAAGGTCAGTAGTCGTTCATTTAAAACGTTATGAACTACATGTATATTGTACATGTCCTATGCAAACAATGCAGACCTTTATCAGAAAGATCTTCAATGAGTCCTCTGATGAGGGTCTGCACAGTTGATCGTTTTGAAAAAAACAAGTGACCTTACTTAATTGGAAACTGGAATTGACAATTTGAGATTTCAGAGCAGAAAAAACATCATCAGTGCTAATATTAGATATGTGTAACACGTAAACAAGCACGCGAAACCACTATGCCATACATATTTTCAAAATAGTTTAATATAGAACTCGCCGATTTGGCAAGGCTTTTACAAAACATGTACCTTGGTAATTCCATACACAAATATATACGAGAAAATATGCTTTAAGTATTATTTGGAATACCACCGGTAAAAAATTTACATGTACGTTATATATATAGTTACACGTAGCTAAACAGTTTCATCGCGATAAGCAACCAAAGTCGTCAAAGCAAACTGGCTATATCCTGATATAGATCCAAACTGCTCGATTCTCGGATCGGCATTTCCTTATTCAAACTGCTTCTAATATTACTTTGAAATAATAGCGTAGGCAACAGGTTTAAACCTTTCGGCACCGAAGTCACATAAAGTCGTAACGCGGCATCTGATCAGGATCCAAACTGTTTGACACACGTATCGGTATTTCTTAAGTCATACTACATTGAAATATTGCATGCAACAACATTGAAGCAGACGACAACAAAGCGGTGAAGGAGTAAGCATCTTACGATTAATTTGGCGCCGAAAGGATGAAAAGGCAATGACATAATAGCGATGAATGGGCTAAGGCAAACAATACTAGTTGGCGGTGAACGTGTTACACAAAAACGGGAATGGTTTACGACGACAGAAAATAAACCTCTTCTCTCTCAATGACGTCATCAAGTGCATTTTGCAAACAGTTATGATCCTGATCAGACGCCACGTGACGCGGCGTCTGATCAAGATCAAAACTGTTTGCCACTTGTTTTGAAATTATGTCAATTATGATGCCATAAATCTAATTTTGAAACGATACTGCAGACAACAATATTGAAGCAGACGACAATACAGCGGTGATAGGGTATACACCTCACGATAAATGTGATCATGGAAGGGTTAACCATCTTCCTTGCGAGGATACTATCTGATTGAATAAGTCAACTAAATATTTGAGGCATTTAAACACATTCACTGCCATGACGTCATCACTTTAAACATCTTTTATCATCTGCTTATATCAAATAAATAGTTTGGGCATTTTAACGTTTTCGCTGCCATGACGCTAATAGTTTTAAACAATTGTTGACAGCCTTTTATTTCTCAAATTTAAATTGAAGGTATTTTGACTGAAGATGAGTGACAAAGACTTTAAACCATGACCAGATGCCGCGTTACGCGGTATCTGATCAAGATCCAAAATGTCTGTTGTACTCGGGGTAAGGCAGCAAAGGGGTCCATGGTTACCTGCCCTGCTTTGAATTTATGCCCACCGTGTTCAAGGGAAACCCCTAACACTGTTTGAAGCCTTGTTATTGTTGTATTGGTAGTTTCCAATAACTTCAAAGTATGCAATCAAAGTTTATTCCTAGCGAATACGAAAATAATTCTATATATAGCGTTCGGATAATGCAATTCCTGATACAGACAATTCGGCAAACACCGTGGAAACCCTGTTTCTATTCTAAAACCTGGAAACCAGTGGATGATATAATTCGTAAATATAGCATTTTATTTCAAAAGACTACACACATGTATATATGCAAAATAATACTCTTTTCCCATACAAACAGGGACGACCCTGATCAGAGGGCTTCTATAGGAACAGGAGGACTCCGACCAGGGGCCCGTTTTACTAAACAACTTACGCAAAAATTTTGCGTAAGTCAAAATTTTAAATTTTAATTTATATTTTTATTATCACTTGCTACAAACAGCAAATAGCCAGATCAGAGGACGCGCTTTAAGCGCGTCCTATGATCTGGCTATTTGCTGTTTGCAAACGTTTATGATCGAAAAATAAGAGTTAAACGATTTTGACTTACGCAAAAATTTTGCGTAAGTTGTTTAGTAAAACGGGCCCCAGGAGTCAAATTGTTTGCCAGTTTGCACTGCATTTTGAATGTGTACAAAAATGGTCTAGGAATAATGAAAAACTGATATCGTTCATTTGAAGTATCAGAGATGAATGAGTTAACACTATAAGTAACATCTATATACAACCAAAGTTGTTTTAAAGCATTTAGAGCTTTCTAAAGAAATTTGTCAGTCTATCATCCTTTATAAAATAAAGACTCGTTTCTTTCATGCAATTCGTTCCTCCACTAAAAAACGATAGTTTCACTGAATACAATTATAAAAATATACCTTAAAATGGTTTCTATATCCTAGCAGATGGTGGTTTAAAGCAGGCTAAAAGTACAGCAGAATACTTACGTTCAGCTTGATTTAAGCTACCATCTGTCTTCAATACTAAAACAAGATATGGCGAAAGAGTTCAAACAGATGCCAGCCGAGAACATAACAGACGTAAACTAGAACACATTTAAAGAAGTATCTAAAGTGTACCGCTTAAAGTTAAACTGCACTTTAAAAGAATTAACTGGTCAAGATGTGAACCATTTTCATCTGTAATATTCCTATCTTATTTCATGCTGGTTTCCGAATAAATTGATGAACATGATTTAAACGTGTTATGGTGCTATGTTTGCCCAATTCTATGGTCAAAAATAATTGTGTCTCTATCAAAATCGAGTGTTTTTATTATAAGAACGGAATCAATGGTTATAAAGCATTTGAGTTGAGGCTGTGATATTTCTCAAGCTTTTATTTGGTCAGACCGGAGCATGTGTTCACATATGACGAATCAACAGTTTGATAATGATATCAGATGCATCTTAAACGTTTTATTATCTTGTGGCTTTGTGCGTAATTCGAGTTACTAAAAAAAGTTTTATAGCTAGTTCATTTATCATATTTCAGATAATTGAATTAACCTGATATCGTTTAAATCATTATATCATGAAATTATTTATTCAGATTTCCTCAATATTATACCACGTTCCCATCAAATTTACAATATCATTACTATTAATATACAGCGTCGCTTGTTCATATATGACATTGTCCTATAATAAACTAATCCGGTTAAGCCCGACCTGACACCATTTTGCAAACAGTTGGTTTTCTTTCTCTACCAATACATAGTCCGCGTCTAATCAATACCAAAACGGTATGATACATGTACCATGTCTTGGGATGGGATCCTCACCAAATAATAAAAGTTTTTACATACGATTACAGAAGACTATCTAAGACTATATCGTATAATATCAGAACTAGTAAGGAACACTGGTTTATTCATTTACAAAGCAGATTTTTATTTCATAAACACTATAAGGCTGATAGACAGAAATTGGCACTATACAATGAAATAATTACCGTTATGATCTTAAGTATTTGGATAGGTATGTCTGAACAATTAGGGTAGACCCTGTTCAAACTGATCCCTTAGGAGCCGCCTGATCATGATCTACATTGTCTTTCAGTTTGCACCTTGTTGACAAATTACTGTGTAATAAAAACAATTAGTTCAATTTTTAGAATGACTCCAGCAGTTATACAGGGTGTCCCCAACTTTACAGTTTTAACTCTTTGCACCCTAGTCACGCATATATGTGTCATTTTCAAACAGCATACCCGTGAGGAGTACACTTGTAATATGCAAACAGTATAGACCATGATCAGAGGGCTCCTTAAGGAGCCCTCTGATCAGGGTCTATACTGTTTGTAATTTTGACATATATTGTAAAAAACATTCCTAAAAAGTCAAAAATGGACTAGACTTAATTGAAAACTAGAATTGTCCATTTGAGGTTTCAGGGAGGAAAGGGTTAACAGGTATAAAGTGAAGTGATCATCCAATATATACCCGAACCAATTATTAGGTTATGGTTATAGCAGAATGTGTTACATGCACTACAAAGGTACAATGAATATCCCGGTTTCCCAAGTTTTCGGGAACCCAATGTTGAAGACATTTAATGTTTCTTAAGAAATGTATAATGCAAATATCCTGTTTGATAGCATTGCTCAATGATGTCAACATTTTATAAATTTATAAAGATAGTTAAGAATCGGAATTCCAAATCTTAGACGCAATCGTCGGGTTTTTAATGAAAGTTTGGTAAACCAATATAATTCCGATAACGTTCTATCACAAAGTATAAAACCTATGAAACGAGCCTTGAGCTCTTATTTTGAGAATTAATACCTACCAAATAAATCTAACAAAGTACGAAATACTTAGTTGAACTAAATGGCAGAAACCACTGAACGACAAGATAGCTCCAGTTCGGATGAAGATCATGTACGGTCCCATTGCGATGTTGTAGAAAATCATTATAGCAATAAATGTAAATATAAACGTCATACAGTTAAAACTGAGCAGAAGGAACACCACGTTTATGTTTGGCTTCGACGGTGCGTTTGTGGTGAATACAACACGTACGAAATAAAAGATGTTAAAAACCTACAACCCGAGGATGGAAAGGATATTCATTTCAGTACAGAATGTCGATGGAGTGTCCCAGAAAAAGAAGACAGTTGGAAAATACGACGAAAATGCCCAAAGAAATGTACTTATTCACTAGAGCAATCGTACGTAGGCGAACCAACATGTAAGTATTAACTATAACGTACTTAACGTATATATATATATATATCTATATAAATATGAAGAACTAAATATATGACCTAAATGTCCTTTCAGTTACATAACTTTATTCAAACAAAACGAAATCAACCATTTAAATAAAAATACCAAAAGTAACCCTGATGACCATAACATATGTAAGTTATATCTTATGTCTGCATATATTCTATATTACATCGAATTAATTCCAATTACTTCTACATGTACATGTATGTGTGCATGTCTGTTTGACTGATATTCATTCAATGAACGTACCCTTTTCTGCCTGTATTTCTTCCTTTCTGTTTGTCTGAATTTTGTATACGGGTGTATATTTATGTCTGTATGTATTAATGTACGTTTGTTTTTTTTGTTTTCTCGGTCAACAATACATTTCAAACATTGACGAGGGTATTACTTCTCCTTTAACCGAAATGCATTGCAAGTTCAAAGCAATTATTATGTCTAGACAATAATAGTGTTTGAAAATAATACTTTATTATATCTTACCGTTTTAAAAGCGACAACTAATTTGGAAGTTGAACCTATGTACAGCCAGAAGATGCCAAGACTGAATGTGGATGATGGGCAGCAGAAAACAGAGACTGTTGTGAACTACAAGGGAAGTGCACAAGGACAATCGCACGTACGAAACGAGACATGTAAGTATTTATTTCTCTGCCGGCGATACCGTTATCTGTCTGTTTGAATTGCCATTTGCAAGTATGCTCGCCTGCTGTATGTTTAATTGTACGTTTATCTTACTGTCCTCAACTATTTTGGACGTCTACAATTAAAAATCGAGAGTAATTGACCGGAAGTAAATCTTCTGGAAATATTTATTCTGGTTTAACCCTTTCACTGCCAAATGTTTAGTGAGATTTTTACCCCTTCACCTTTTCATTGTCGTTTGCTTCAATTTTATTTATCTACAATATTGTTTCAAAGTTAATTTTAAGGCAGTATTACTGAAACATTTTCGATAAGAGTGTCAAACAGTTTGGATCCTGTTCAGACGCCGCGTCTAATCTGGATCAAACAGAGTTGCAAATGCGCTTTTTTGCGTCATTGAGAGTGAAAGGGTTAACCGAAACAAATTTAAGCAATTAAATCTAAAACATAGTCATGTTTACAATTCATTACATTCCAAGTACAAGATGATTTAGAACCGGCAACAATTCACATCCAGAGGGAAAAGGGTACATTTGCATCAATACGGAATGTCGATGGAAAAAAACAGAAAGTAACGACCAGCGATATGTACGACGAATTAGCTGGTAAATAGTTTTGTTTATTACATGACCAGGCTTATGTCACAAGAAATGGCCTGGTTAATGTTTTTCACTTGTGTCTACTAGTTAATATTAGCACACAAATATTGATGTTTTCGTCTGGATATTCGTCCGTCTGTCTGTGAAATAGTCTGTCTAGTCCGTTTGTCTGTTTGACTGATTAGTCTGGTCTGTTTGTCTGCATTCTTGTGTCCTCTATTATTTTAATCATCTACATGTACGACCTGATAGTGATTTAGTTTTGGTTGTGTTCGTTAACTCCCGTTACTGCCATATATGAGCTGATTGGAAGCCCCAGAAATAGGGGAGCGGCTACAGCAAAACTCGGACTTGACACCCTCTCTTATTATCGACAGAGTTCTTTGATTCTTTCGGATGCCCAATGTAAAGCACTAATGCATCAGTTTATAAAGTCTCATCAGAAGGACTTTGTCCAGCAGGGTTGAAGTCACTAGCCCTAATAACTTAATTGAGCACTTTACCAATGACCACGTTCGCCGTTCAGTAAGTCGGTTCATTTCCTAGAATTGTTATTTCCCTTTTAATCGAAAGAAATTGCAGATAAAAATTATTTAAATGTAAACCATATCATTTGTTTACGATTTATTTCATTCTAAGTACCAACTTCATTGTAATTCGGAACCTGAAACAACCCACAGCCAGAGGGACAAAAGTACACGCGCATTCATTCGGAATAGTGAACGAGAAACAAAAGAAAGAGGAGAGAGATAGATAGATAGATAGATAGATAGATATATAGATAGATAGATAGATGGATGGATAGATACATAGATAGATAGATAGAGAGAGATAAATCGTATATACGAACTGTTTATATTGATCGACATGTCTATCCGTTTGCCTGGCGCCTATCTGTTTCCCTGTCCGTCTGTCAGCCTGCATGTCTGTCTGCATGAGTGAGTGTGTCTGTCAGACTGTCTATCTGTTTGTCAGTCGGCCTATCATTGTTTCTGTTTCCGTCCGTCTGTTTGTATTTCTGGTTCTATATATGTCTGTCTATCCGTTTGTCTGTCTGTTAAGTACATAGATATCTTACAATAACCTAGTTCGGCTACAGGCCTATCATAAATTGTTATCGAGAAGCCATTTTGACGGGTGTATGATATTCTCCTTTCATTGGTCTGGTGCACGTCGTACGTGTATTGCGGTAGATTAATGACGTTACATGCTGTGTGCAGGTAATTCGGTCTACGTTGACGGTGCGTCATTGACTACAGAAGTTGCTAAAAACCGTTCTATAGTTGCAATGATTAACCGATAAGTTTAGTCAGTTAAATAGAAATTACCATCGTTTTGTGCTTAATATCGTTCGATTGTCGTTTTACGGGGCATATTTATCCCGGGTTCTGGAGCCAAACAATGTGGCGGACACTTTTACTTTAGTTATTTGGAGAGCAAATTAGGTTTCTGAATCATCCGCCACAGTGGATATTATATAAAACAAATTAATTCCATTTTAACATATTTGATTTTACATTTAATATCCATTATTTAGACTACTTTAGCAGTTTAGATCCATTCACAATATATCCAATAAGTCCGAAATCTTAAAGCAAATGGGAGAGCCAAACATATGTTGGCCCTTATAAAGGGTTCAATATAAGCACGTGTCAACCGCCCTAATATGGCTCCGCGGAACGACATAAGCAATGTTATGGCGTGCTCCGCCATTCCAGTTTCCACCGTGTTGTACTCTTTCTGCTCAGTCTTCTTCTCCGTCTTCTTGGCCATTATGAGTATTGTGTAAATAATAATGTAGAAACAAACTTAACAACTACAATTAATACAACTTTAACATATCGTTCACAACACAAGGTGTATGCAGTACGTATCCATTCTTCAATGAAAGTAAATCATATTTTGTCGTCGGAGGGAAAGTGTATGATACACCCACCAACATGGCGCCTTTCTGACCGTCGACCAATTGGAGTTTAGCACTAGGTGCCCGGTCTAGTCTATTTTAAGATATCTATGGTATAGTATGTCTGTCTGGCTGTGTACGTTTTGTCTCCTTCATTATTTTGTTACTATACATTTTAAAACTAACAATTATTTTACTACGGAACTTTTATTTCTAGTTAATCATAACAAATTGTAAGTGTAAAACAATTGAATATGAAAATTACATGTGTGTTAAATGTTAACAATCTGTTAAATTTCAAGTGAAACAAGATCGTAGACGCGAGGGGAGGGAAAGGAAGCCAATCTTTTCTAGACTGAATGCCGATGAAACAAAACAAACAAAACGAAATGCTGGGAACTACAACGATAGTGTGCGTACTTCACCGACAGCGACATCGTTTATAGGCAACATGACATGTAAGTATTTATCTGTCAACCGATAAAGCTACTTATCTAGATGTCTTTCTGTCTGTCTGTGGTTCTCTCTTTAAAAGTAAGCAAGTATTTGTTTGTCTGTATATCGGCATATATATCAGTTCTCATCTTACTCCGAGTAACAAATAGTTTAGAACCTTGGCCGAACTTGTATTTGCACAGAAAATTCTAGTGTAATAAAGTATCCAAATCAAGACACTAAAATAGGTTAAAATATAGTATTTATAACATAGAGCGTTCAATCGACATTGAGTTTTGAGGCACAGAGTTCGTTTTAAGTTTTGTAACAACGGAGCCTGAATAGATGCCACCATTCTAAATTATTATCGAGTTAGTGTTGGAGTTTAAACGAGTCTGTTGCTAAAGATGTTTCGTGTTAAACCTTGCATATAATATATCTTTTTTTAATTTCAGATACCAATCAACCAACACGCCCCGTATCACGAGAGGAATCTCTCGAACAATGTCCAATATGTAGAATCCCAATCAGCCAATGTCATTGGGCCATCAAACGAAACAAAATATCATAATCATGTTTGTTAGACACCCGGAGTTATTTGTGTCGGAAAAAAAACCGATTAACACGCTAGCATTACTAGTATCTACAAGCTCATTGACATTCTGATCTGTACGCCAAATATAAATCAGTATTTTAGATATATACTTGTATGATATATGTATGTTAATTTTGTATGTGTTTATATCATTCATAATTATTATAGTGTGTGTTAAAGAGTTGTTTATGAAAAGGTTCCATAATTACAGTTAAATCGATGTTATTTACAACATGTATTTTGAAATCGATATATACACTAGTACGGTACAGTAAATCTGTATCGGCGTTTAAGACAATAAACCAAAAAGGACGTGAAATATAGACTTTCTGCTTTACTAGTACCAGGGGCCCGTTTTACTAAACAACTTACGCAAATTATTTGCGTAAGTCAAAATTTTAAATTTTAATTTATATTTTTTATCATCACTTGCTACAAACAGCAAATAGCCAGATCAGAGGACGCGCTTTTAGCGCGTCCTCTGATCTGGCTATTTGCTGTTTGCAAACGTTTATGATAAAAAAATAAGAGTAAAACGATTTTGACTTACGCAAAATGTTTGCGTAAGTAGTTTAGTAAAACGGGCCCCAGGTATTGAACAAACATACATATCTGTAAAAATACCCATACATGTACATGTTCACGTAAAACCAATTGACCTTCAGGGCCGATGGGAACATCGTGACAAAAGTTGCTACCGTCATAAACAATTATTAATAAAGATGAGACGCAGAGTATCTCGGTTTTTGATCTCGGTATAAACTGTTCTACACCTTGCTGAAATTTTAAAGAGATAAATGCATATAAAACACCAATTGGAGTTTTTAACCCATATCCCATAGCCTTATTCTTGTTTTGAAAATAGATGACCACTTTAAGCAGGTTGAACATATAGCAGAATGCGTCTTACTTCACTCGCTTTCAACTACAATCTGATAGAATAAAAAAAATATTTCTAATAATACATAGTCATGACTGTATAAATTAGAATATTTTCCTCAGTGATGAAATAAACTAAAGGCGTAAAAAGGCGTATTTATGGGGTAAAAGACACTCAACTGCTGTCTAGCGTAAGCATAGCGTTCACCGTCTACAACGACACCAATTGGGAGACAGAAATTGTGTTCGTTGTTCGGAGGGATTCGTTTTGGGGAGCTAAGTTGACATACATTTGCAAACAGCTTGAATCCAGATCAGACGCCGCGCAAGCTGTTTGTCACTCGTCATTAAGGGGTTTTATTTCAAAATATTCATTATGTAACTTTGAGAAAAACAACTGACGACAACTTTAAGCAGATGGTATTGCAGTCATGAAAAGGTTGGACATAAATGTCTTGTTGAGGGAACTGCGGCAAGGGTCGTTGTAAGGAGGAAGTCGTTGTTTGGAGGGCCGTTGTAGGGAGGGAGCACTGTGTTACCAAAAACTATTAACGCTAGCGACGAGTGTTCTCGGCATTTAAAAATCAGTGTACAGTGGAGAATCTGTTATTCTTTCCCGTTTATGCTTACGCATGCGGAAACGAAACGCAAACGAAACGCAAACGAAACGATAAACGATAAACGCGTTTTGCGTTTATAAGTGAGTTTTGCGTTTATAAACGCGTTTATAAGCGGATTTTTGCGTTTCATTCGGCATACCTTTGTTTTTATCGAGACCGATCAATTATACGAATTAAAATAAATCCGAAAGGTATTTAAATAATTATAATAGGTTTATAGTACCCTTCTTATGCCTACATGTACATGTATGCCTAGATAAAACTGTGAGTGTATACAGTATGACAGGGTGTATAGATTGCCAGAGGCCTTGGGCGGACAATGCCTGCTGTGTACACGTCCGGCTGTACTATCTCCCATATATGGTCATGCTGATGCAGTCACCAATAATTGACATTTTAGTCATGCTTAGTAACTCGGCGTCTGAACTGGGTGGAATCATTTATGTAGACCAGGACCTGAGTAACTCGGCGTATGATATTGATCCAAGCATTGGTTCATATCAAATTGTTAGTAACTCGGCGTCTGATCTGGCTCCAATCAATGATACTGTTTGAAAATCTTCCCGTCTGAAAATTGCGTTACGTATGCAGTTTGTCAAGATCAAATAAATACTGTTATTCATCTACGCAAACGCATTTTCTCAATATCGCTCAATTTTTATGTGACCTTTGAAAACATTTTTCTATGTACATGTAGATGAGACGCCGATAAGTTCGCCATCTAATCACGGAGCAGTCTGTGATTTCTCCATGATCTAATCAAGGTCTAAACTGATGTACGTTATAGAACGAATTAATATTTTGATTAAAAAAAAGACAGTTTTGTTCTCCATCATAATGCTGAGTGACTTGGCGTTGCAACGAGATCTTAACTGTTAAATTGTATTAGATTAATTAAAATCATATTGATTTCTATTCAAACGGTTTGAATCTATTTCAATTACTTTGGGGGAGTTAGGGGTAAAATTAGTAAAATGTTAAATCGGCAACACATCAGGATCCAAACTGACACCTTTGATAAAGTCAAATTAGATCTACTTTATATGATAGATTTACACTAGTGTGGCCATTTCTTGTGAAAGTAACCTGACCATAAAAAATGACAATTTTGGTGGCGGACTATAAATTGTAAAATTGCCCCCAACAGACTCGCACCCCTAATTAGGATTATGTTTACTTTGATAAGCCGAAGTTTTATTACCCCATATCCGGTTGATGACGCAACGAGATGTCGGGTAGTTACACCACAGAATTATATTATACAAGAATTCCGTGGTTACACGATGGGCAATTATTATATTGCTGTTTTTTGACCATGTACAGTTATACTTTACAGATAGATAAAATCCTTCATATTTACAGCTCATCTAAATGTTATGTGACTTAATGATTCTTTTGAATATGTTGACTCGACACTGGAATAACGTCTGAACTTATCAGGTATGCGTTTAGATGATTTTATGATAATTTTAGATTAGTTTTGTTATAACCTATCATTATATAAACTCCAAAAAGAATGGACAGGGTCTACACTGTTTCAATTCCATGTATAGAATTTAGTACAAATGTGTGAGTGTAACAACATATTTGTAAAAAATCAGAATGTGCAAAATTTGATCATAGTAACTCGGCATCTGATCTGGATCCAAACATTGATGCGAATCAGATGCCAAGTAATTTAACAACTGATCTGAATCCAAGCAATTAACAAATATTTCGGTTGGAACAAAAAGCACCACCATATTTTTAAACGAAACACAGATCGTCTAATTTAACGATCGAATGAGATAAAACTCTTTAAAAAACACAATTCGCACAACTTGTGTATATATAAAGCACTTTTAAAGTGCAAAAATGAGAAAATATCTTTCTTAACGTTGTTTAAACACCCAAAATGCAATGTAAAACCATATTATGACTATTAACTTATAAGTGCGTTTAAACGCACTTACAAACGCGTTTGTAAGTTAATAGATAAAACGCGTTTCAAACGCGTTTCAAACGCGTTTAAAACGCATTAAGTGGGAAAGAATAACAGTTTCTCCACTGTACAACATGTACAGTGGAGAATCTGTTATTCTTTCCCGTTTAAACGCAAACGTACGCAAACGCAAAGCACTGAAACGTAGAAAAGAACAACTTTTGGACAATTCTGATATTTCATGTTTATCTTGGTGGCAAACAGTTTGAAGCCTGATCAGACGCCGGGTTACCCGGCGTCTGATCTGGCTCCAAACTGTTTGTAAAAGAAAAAATAGATTTCGCGTAAACGCGTTTATCGGGAAAGAATAACAGATTTTCCACTGTAGTACTAAAAAGATTATGCACTTTATGTCATTTTAAAAACAAATAATGCAAAATTACAGCGCTCCCTTTCTACAACGACACCCAATGGGAGACACAGATTGTGCGTGTTACTCGGGGGAGTCGTTATAGGGAAGGAAACCTTAAGGCTTGGCTTACATTTGCAAACAGCTTAAATCCAGATTAGACGCCGCGTAAAATGTCCGTCTGTATCTGACTTTGAGAAAAACAACAGACGTCAGTTTTAAGCAGACGATATTGCAACAAGGAAATCGTTAGACATCTAAAATGTCTTTGTTTTTTAGAAAAAGTGGCAGACAGGGTTGTAAGGAGGGAATTGTTGTCTGGAGGGTCATTATAGGGAGGGAGCACTGTATGATTCGTGTTTTACATATGTTAATTTTGTTTGTAGACTATATTGAAAATCGGTTTGTTTGTTTGATACTTAATATGTAATCCACATGAAATAAAGTCGTTATTATTATGATTGTTATTATCATTATTATTAATATAACCTTTTCGCAGTCATAGGCGGCTAAAGTTAACTTTGTTAACATTCTAGATCTTTTGTAAACAGCAGAGCATGGTATCTGATCAGGATCAAAACTGTTTGTCATTTGCATTAATATGTCATCAGTCAAAACATTGAAATATTGAAATAATCATTAAATTTCTTTAAGTTTTTAGGACACGATATTTTTGTTTGTGATATGGTTATAAATGAGACGGTTAATTTTACCGTGAGTTTTAACCCCTTCACCTCCATTTTTTCTTCTGCAATACTGTATTGTTTTTAATAAGGCAGTATGACTAACACGATTTTGATATGTGTGTCCAACAGTTTGGATCCGCGTTACGTTGCTTCTTATCAGGATCCAAACTGTTTTCAAAGGGCGCCTTTTGACATCATTGAGAGTGAAATGATTAACATGTTCAAAGTTACAGTGGAGAATCTGTTATTCTTTCCCGTAAAAACGCAAACGTACGCAAACGCAAAGCGCTAAAACGTAGAAAAGAACAATTTTTAGACAATTCTGATAATTCATGTTTATCTTGGTGGCAAACAGTTTGGAGCCTGATCAGACACCGGGTTACCCGGCGTCTGATCTGGCTCCAAACTGTTTGTATTGTAAATAATAGTTTTAGCCTAAACGCGTTTATTGGGAAAGAATAACACATTCTTCACTGTAAATAGCGACAAATCAATAACATGACACAAAGAAATATTTTATAGGTTTTGCGACAGACAACTTAATGGAGGTACTGTTTTGAAACTGGTATTCTTTCACTTTTAAACTGAGTAAAAATAAAGAATATGAAAAATAGCAGTTTCTTGATTATGCTGACGATTCGGGTTTAGTTGAGTTGCAAACAGGTTGAACCATGTCAGACAACAGGTTACCGGTCTGGACTCATGCATTTAAGCAAATAATTGGTTTTATATGACCGCTAAACCATTTTACTATTAATTACACCAAAGCGAGTGTTTGCAAACAGTTTGGTTCCTGATTAGACGCCGCGTAACGCGGCGTCTAATCAGAATCCAAACTGTTTGACACTCGTATCGACACGTTTTAAGCCATACTACATTGAATATTACTTTGAAACGATCTTGCAAACAAACCATTGACGCAGAAGTCAAATGAACGGTGAAGGGGTTAATATCTCACGACTAATTTGGCAGCGAAATAGTTAATGCAGGGTTGACTGTATCTGAAAAACCCGTTTACGTCACTCAATCAAAAGCTTCAATATCACTCTGATAAGTTGCCACCTGTCATAACTATAAAAAGCAAACTTGTTTTCCAGTGGGTTGCATATTACGGGATTTACAGGATGAATATTTAAAATCGAAAGTACGCTGCACATAAGCCTAAAATAGACCTACATGTTATCAGCATGTAGATATAACAGAGATTCTATAAAAACCATACGGTCTAACTTAAGCAGCAAATGTTTAAAGAATCACTGGTGCATAGTACTAATTAAAACAAGACAAAAGAAAATCAGAAATCTCCTATAGGAGCTTTCTTCCTTTCAAATGTCCTGTATTAAGCTTTTATCTGCATTGAATACTATTTCTCCGATTTGTCTATAAAATCGTATAGCATAAGCTTAACTGTTCTTATCACCATATTTCGTAATGTTTACATTCAGAAAAATACTAATACCTTTTTTGTATTTCCCAATCATATGATTCCACGAGTCAGGTGCGCTATTTAAAGATCGGGATTCCCAAGTATAGCTATTCCCGATATCTAAATATAACTCGTAAGTAATGAAAAGTATAACACGTATATCGATAGATACACATATAACTCATTGACTATCATTGCTAATTTAAGTTTTCTATTTTGAAAAAAAAAGGTATCCGAATTATTTCCCCAAAAAGGAATTAATTCTTAAAATATCTGTGGAAAACCAATACATGTATGTTAAAACTGAACATGTCACAATCAATGGACAGAGGTGCGGTGCGGTTGTGTTTTAACCTAATAACATCGGAAGCAAAAAAGTTCCACAAAAGTAACCGAACAACCATGTCTGTCTCCAGTTCTGATGACGACGCATGTTGTCATGACAACAGGAGCATTGAACTTCATGGCAGTTCAAAGTGTAAATACCAGAAACATAAGATTAATGTGGACGAGAGAACAGTGTATATTTTATTGCGGAGTTGTGAATGTGATAAGTTTAAGACATTAAATCCAACATCAGGGCAGATAGATCTTAAACCGATGGAAGGAAAAGACATTCATTTTAGTGACGAATGTAAATGGAAGAAATCAAAGAAAGATGACGGCGTAAAGTTGAGGAGGAAATGTGTGTGCAAGGGTCCTGAAAACGCAGGGTACATTGGAACCACAACATGTAAGAAACTTTAAGCACGTTTGTTTCTAGTTAACATGTATTAGTTCTTTTTGTACTA
Source organism: Gari tellinella (assembly GCA_922989275.2). NCBI lineage: Eukaryota > Metazoa > Mollusca > Bivalvia > Cardiida > Psammobiidae > Gari > Gari tellinella. The sequence continues at coordinate 60,756,543 of OV277870.1, forward strand.
TAACTTTGTTTCCATGGTAGCCAAATAGTATGTATTGGATCAAATAAAACTACAATCAAGTGTCGATAACTCGAACTCGCTGAATTAGAAAATACCGCTTTTCAAAATTAAAACATGATTTATTTGCGTTTAACCCCCTCACTGCATTACCCTGAGTACAATAATGTACTAGTTATTTGAAAACAGTTTGGATCCTGAAATTGAAATTTGAGAAATAAAAGCAGACGACAATTGCTTAAAGCTGATGACGTCATGGCAGTTATGGGTTTAAGCATAATTCGGCTGCTGTTAAATTTTAAAACTTAAACCAGCGTTCGAAATATCCAACGTCAAATGGAGAAAACGGATAAGTTTGTCTTAAACGAAGTCAAGATATCGAGGCTCGACTTGATATATAAGTTTTGTATACCAGTATTCGTCTGTGATGTGTTTTAAGGCATGCTACATTGAATCGTACTTTGAAACGATCTTGCAAACAACAAAATTGCAGCAGACGACAATTAAACGGTGAAGGGGTAGAAATCTTACTAACAATTTGGCAGTGAAAGGGTTAATAACATCTTTACAACTATAATATTGGTTTTAAATTTCAGATACTTTTTCTCCTGAGTGAGGTAACAGTTGTGCCTGGAAATACACTGATCCACACAAGATGACTGAAATCCACACTAAATGACTGAACTCAACACAAGATGACTGAAATCTCACAAGATCACTGAAATCCACACAAGATGACTGAGATCCACACTAAATGACTGAAATCAGCACAAGATGACTGAAATCCACACAAGATCACTGAAATCCACACAAGATCACTGAAATCCACACAAGATGACTGAAATCCATTTGTGCTCAAATATTTACAACGTTAGAAAACATTATTACGATATTTGACAAATACCTTATATGCACGAAATAGTTTTATATAACCTTTAGAATGCATTGCGTATCTATTCTGCAAACATTGTTGTCAGCCGCTTATACCAGATACATTTTCTCATAAGTGAGATAACAGCAATGAATGGAGATACACTGGCAACAGAATGAAATATCTTGGCGATACAATGATGAAGTTGTCTTTATTTCCCCGGTGAAACGAAACTAAACGCAAACACTACGCACTGCAATGTAGAAAATAAAAGTTTATTTACGTTTCTTTAAAATATGAGTGGCGCAATGTTTGAAACTTGATCAAACGCAGGGTTAACCCTTTCACTATCAATGACGCTTTAAAGCGCGTTTGCAAACAATTTGGGTCCTGATCAGACGCCGCGTGACGCGGCGTCTGCTCAGGACCCAAACAGTTTGACACTCTTATCGATATTTATTAAGTCATACAACCTTAAATCTAACTTTGAAACGTGTATTGCAAACAACAATAATGAAGCAGACGACAATAAAGCGGTGAAGGGGTAAACTACTTCCGAATAAATTGATCATGAAAGGGCTAAACGGCATCTGATCTTGATCCGAATTGTTTGCAGTTCACGCAATTTTTGTAAACACAAACGGTTTTATTGGGTAGGAATAAGGTATTTTCTTACTTATATCTTTATGACATTTGGAACATGACAATACTTTTTATGCAACAAATAGCTTTATGTAACCTGTATATTGGTGATCAGGTTTCTTCTCCAAAATGTGTTGTCCGTGTCAAAACTCAATGTATCTTATCTGAAATGCACTATATCTGGCTATTCTGACCTTTTCTTAAATGGTCTTAATAGCAAAAAGTTTGGATACAGTTGAAATTCCGAGTAACTTAGTGTCTAATCTGCATTCAAAAAATTAATAACAGTACTTCATACTGGATCATTGCTTAGTATGGAGACAACTGTCAATTTGCGTCGTACAGTTAAATAATTACTAAGGGTACCCGTAAATTGTCATGGTAATGCTGTTATTATCAAATACCAGTGCTTGTCTAGATTAGATGACATATCGAAAACAAAAATATTGTCATATACTGCTCGTTATTTGTAATAAATCATTAAAATGTATTACACGTTGGTCATTTTATCTATAAATTGGTAAAGTGAAGCAGACGCTATTACTTCTCAACTGAACATAACAAAACGAAACGCTATGCAATAGAAAATAACGTTTGTTTTTAACATATATTCTAATATAAGAGGCAGCATTTCGGACCCTGACCACACATGGCGTCTGATTCGTGTCCAAGCTGTGTGCAAAGAAAAAACTGTTCAGAGACACTTTCATTGGGAAGATACCGCCATCTGAATTGCAACTATTCGTATACTTATATATAGCTTTTCTATAATATTGAAAATGATTTCTATAACTTTTGGAGCCCATAAGGTCAGAAATTGTTCATTTTTTAAATTTTTAATTCCTATAGTATGCCTGTCCTACAGTGGAGAAACTGTTATTGTTTCCCAATAAACGCGTTACGCTAAAACTGTTATTTCCATTGCAAACAGTTTGGAGCCAGATCAGACGCCGGGTAACTTGGCGTCTGATCAGGCTCCAAACTGTTTGCCCCTCAGATTATAAAAGAATACTTAGAAATGTCAAAAATTGTTAATTTCCTACATTTTAGCGATTTGCGTCTGCGTTTCGTTTGCGTTTAAACGGGAAAGAATAACGTGTTCTCCACTGTATGCCTGTCCTATGCATGTCCTGATCTAGTGAACCTGTCTTAAAGGAGACATCTGAAAACGGTCTGCACTGTTTGTCATTTTGCAAAACAAGTGACTCAACTTAATTGGAAACTTGTATTGTCAATTTGAGATTTCAGAGCTGGACAACCTGTTATTTTTAGATACGCGTTACAAGTACAGTAGAACCTCTCTATTACGACCAAACTATTGTGCTAAATATCTTGTAGTTAAGGCAGGAGGCTGCTTTAAGCTGTCACCTGTCTTTATACAATCAATTAACCTTCGTTTTAGCGGTCGTAATAGAGAGGTTCTACTGTAAATATAAACTTTGTTATAGACGATAATGGAAGAAAGACCGGGAAAACACAATGATGTAGGTCTAAATGTTTCCTGAATAGTTCATTGTGTAACTCACCGATTGGGTGAACTTCTTATTAAGCATGCATCTTGGAAATTCAATACTACAGTATATATAAACAGATATGCTTTACATTTCATTTTGACTGAACAAAATTGAAATGATTGTCAAGAAGTTTAGACCTTAATCAGGATCCAAAATATTTGTAAATAACTATTGTACTCGGGGTAAGGCAGCAACGGGGTTCAGAGTTACCTTCCCAGCTTTGAATCTATGCCCATCGAGTTCAAGGGAAACCACTAAAACTGTTTGAAGCATTGTTATTGTTTTATTGGTAGTTTCCCATAACTTCAAAGTATGCAATCAAAGTTTATTCCTAGCGAACACTAATAGAGTTCTATATTTGGTATTGGAATAAGAAAGTTAAAGCTCGGAAAACACCATGAAAAACTAGTTTCTATTTTTAAAACTGGAAACCACCACTGGATGATATATAACCTAAATATAACAGTTCGTTTCGAAATTTATAAAAATAATTATATACGGGAAAGAATACACTCGCACAAACATGATGATCCCGATCAGAGGGCTCCTACATCAACCAGATACATCTTAACAGGGCATGCTTGTACCCTTGCAATATATTTCTTAAATAAACCTTAAATAATAAACATGTAAAAAATGATAGACTCAATTGGAAACTCAAATTTGCCATTTGAAGTATCAGAGACGAATTGGTTAACAATATAAGGGATGCACATATTTGTTACATTTATATACACTCACACTAGTGTTAAACCGTTCATAACAATAGTTGTCCAGTTATTCAGTTTATATGAATTCTTGCACATGCAATTTGTTCCTTTACTAAAGAAACCAGTTTCAATTTACACAGTTGTGGCACTGTACCCTTAGAAACAAATTCTATATCCAAACAGATTGTGGTTTACAGTAGGCTAAAAGTATAGCAGAGTGCTTAATTGGATAAAGCAATCACCCGTCTTCAATACTGTTATTGCGTGTTAACAAATTACTCCATTGCTTATTTCTAGTTTTGAAAATAGGTGGCCTCAAGGCGCATTCTGCTTTACTTTTAATCTGTTTTAAGCTACGATCTGCTAGTATAATAAAAATATTTCTTATGGTACATACTCATGATTGTGTAAATTTGAACTATTTTCTTCAGTGGAGGATTAAATAAAGTGCATAAAATGTGTTTTTATGGAGTAATGGGCTAAAACATATGGCAACGTAATACATACCAGAAGTAAACCTGAAAAAGAGTTAGAGTTAGGGTTTGGATTACCGCTTAAAATTTAAAATGCCCTTAAAAATTAATTGGAAAATCTGTGAAACATTTTCATGCATAAAGTTCTTATTTTGTTTTAAACTGTTCCAAATAAATTGATGAAAATATGATTTACATGTTTTATTGTGTATTTGTTTGCCCATCAATATAGTTGAAAATATGTTATTCTCTCCCAAATCAATAGTTTTACTCAAAGCACTGGGTCCATTCTTATATAGCCTTTGAGTTGAGTCGGAAATCGTTTTCCAGCTTTAGATTGGTAGGATTGTAGCATCTGCTTAAATCCGATCGATCAAAATCTTGAGAACGATCTCAGTTTTATCTTAAAAGCGTTATGACATTGGGTTCTGTTGTTTATTGCAAAAAACGCTGAGCTTAAATCCAGTTACTTGGTGTCTTTTCAAGGTCATTACAAGGCATACTTATTGTAAGATATTTGAACGGACTAGCTATTGTTTAAAACATTACGGTATGACATGATTTATCCAGGTTCCTTTTCGATAGAAAAATAGTATGACAGCCTCCCAACCACTTGGCAATATTACAAATAGGGCGTTACATATTCTTATTTGAACATCTTTTGTCTTAAACATATCATGCAAGATGCGACCGACTTGCATTTGCAAACAGTTTCTATCCTTATCAACTGCAAAGTTAGTCGGTGTACCAACAAGAACAAACCTGTACATGACACCAACCATCTTAAGCCGTCCACTGCCAAATTGTTTCGTGAGAATTTTACGCCTTCAACGTTTCATTGTCGTCTGCTTCAATGTTGCTGTCTGCAATATCGTTTCAAAGCTAAAACATAATGCAATTAGTTCAATCATTCGAACAAATATAGCAGTTATACAAGATATTCTATTTTCTAGGACTTTTACGGTAGCCTATATATTTACGAGTCTCCTGAAAGTTTATCGTGATAACAGAAGTTGTTACATGTGCCAACCGGTATCCCATGATTGCGAGACACCCTCGTGACGTCATGTACAGTGGAGAAAACGTTATTCTTTCCCGTTTAAACGCAAACGAAACGCAAACGCATTGCAAAAAAGGAGAACATTACAACTTTTTGACAATTCTGAATGCTGATTTTCATCTGGACGGCACACAGTTTGGAGCCTGATCAGACGCCGGGTTACCCGGCGTCTGATCTGGCTCCAAACTGTTTGTATTGGAAATAATAGATTAGCGTAAACGCGTTTATTGGGAAAGAATAACGTTTTCTCCACTGTAATGTTTCTAAGATTTGTATATTACGAAAGTCCTGTTTTGGTACGATTTTCCCATGGCCATCTGCATATTTATATAAAAATCAGAAAACCAAATCTTAGACGCAATAGTCGGACTTCATAAAAGTTTGGCAAAAACAACAACAACTGGAAAGTCCGATAAAGTTCGATCGCAAGGTACAAAAGCCTATGAACGCGTTTTGACATAACACTTCTGAAAAAAATCTTCAAACAGCGAATGAAATAAATTAGTTAAAAGAAATGTCAGCATATCCAAGGCGATACGACAGCTCCAGTTCTGATGACGATTCACATTCTCGTCAAAGCGTTCTCAGAGAATATCATTATGACAAAGACTGTAGATATCAAAAGTTTAGAGTACGTTTAGAGGGACAAGATGTTTATGTTTGGCTTCGGAGTTGTTTCTGTGACGAATACAACTCATACAAAATAAGGAAAGGGGTCAAAAATCTAAAACCAGAAGACGGGAAGAATGTTCACTTCAGTAATGAATGTCGGTGGAGAAAGAGGGAAAAAGACGACTTTTGGGAACTACGACAAAAGTGCACGAGATCGTGTAATTGTCCTCGATCAAATTCGTATGTAGGAAACACAGCACGTAAGTACTGTTGTATTTTTACTAGTTCAAAGAGCCGTCTGTCTGTTTGAACGTCTGTCTGACTATGTGTCTATCTGTCTGTTTGTCCAGCTATACATGTATGTATCTTCCATGTTGGTATATCAACGTTTCTGCAATTATTTCAATTACGTACAGTTCAAGGATCAACAGAAAAACTGGCTAGTATATTGAAATCAGTTTGACGGAAATAAACTGCAAAGCAACTAGATGTGTATATACAGTGGAGAATCTGTTATTCTTTCCCGTTTAAACGCAAACGTACGCAAACGCAAAGCACTAAAACGTAGAAAAGAACAACTTTTGGACAATTCTGATATTTCATGTTTATCTTGGTGGCAAACAGCTTGGAGCCTGATCAGACGCCGGGTTACCCGGCTTCTGATCTGGCTCCAAACTGTTTGCACTGCAAATAATAGTTTTAGCGTAAACGCGTTTATTGGGAAAGAATAACACATTCTCCACTGTATATGAGCCATGCCATGACCTGCCTTATTACATTACAACATTGCATAGACCAAGCACCATTTTTACCCCAAGCCATGTATCTGAGTTTGGATTACACCATCAAATACCGTATATAATATAGCTACATAGCGTGATTTAGATGCTTGCGGGTGTCAAACATTGTACAAGACATTGCCATGACGTCATCAATTTTCAACAATTGTCGTCTGCTTTTATTACTCAAATTTACAATTTTGGTACGAGACTTAAGAAATATTGAAATGAGTGTCAAACAGTTTGGATCCTGATCAGACGCCGCGTCATGCGGCGTCTTATTAGGATTCGAACTGTTTGCAAATAACAAATGTACAAAGTCTTGCGGTAAGGCAGTGAATTGATTATTTGTGTATAATATATCTACTTTCCTTTTACTTTCAGATCCCTTTTATTGATGTTGGTGTCTATACAACAAACCACGTATCACAAGGGCGTATATTGAGCAAGACGGATTCTGTAGCCAAACTATCAACCATCTTTGGAACAAATTCTTCATAACGAAAAAACAGTTTTTTCATTTGTAATAGATAATAATAATTATGTTTGTAGGACACATACCCCATTATCATTTTAGCATCACTATAATAGATCTAGTATCCACAATATATCATTTACATTCCGTTCTCATGCCAAATATAAAATATCATTTTGCGATATGTACCTTTGTTATTTTGTTAATTGGTTTGATGTGTGAAAAGGTCGTTGTCCATGTTGTTAATAAAATTGATCTTCATTATTCTTTAGTTAAGGAATTTGCTTCTTTCAATCCTCATAGATCCTCATAGCAGCAGAAGTTAAACTAGCGATTGATTGGACAAATCAGAGTACAGCGCTCCCTCTCTACAACGACACCCAATGGGAGACAAAAAAGCGTGTGCGTTGTTCGGAAGGAGTCGTTATAGGGAGGGAAATTGGCTTACAATTGCAAACAGCTTCACGCGGCGTCTGATCTGGATTCAATCTCTTTGTCACTTGTCATTATGATTTTTTTTCTGTCAAAATGTCCATTGTGTGACTGGGGAAAAAACTAGCATACGACAGTTTTAAGCAGACGATATTGCAGGCGTGAAAGTATTAGACATATAATTGTCTTGTTTGGGGAAAAGCGGCAAGGGTCGTAGTAAGGAGGGAATCGTTGTTTGGAGGGAGGGAGTACTGTATTAACTCTGTCACTGCCATTAACCTTTGCAGTGACAATATCATTGTTGCCGGATCTACTGATCTACATAAAAATAAAGTATTTTCTTTGCATTCAGCAAAGTATACAACAACTTAAATTTGTCGATGAAAGGGTTAATATTTCCAAACAAGGAAGATACTATCTAAATAAAACTAATTTGTGAAAGGCAGTAAATCATTACAAAAGTAAATCATTGGCGATTTGAAACCTTCATCGCCAACACTAGCAAATAGGTTTGAACCTCGCTTATGTGGTGTCTGATAAGATTACAAACTATATGAAAAGTCAATGTTAGTCACCAAAGACGAGGAAATGGTTAACCCGTTCACTCTCAATGACGCTTTAAAGCGCGTTTACAAACAGTTTGGGTCCTGATCAGACGCCGCGTAACGCGGCGTCTGATCAGGACCCAAACTGTTTGACACACTTATCGATATTTATTTAGTCATACAACCTTAAATCTAACTTTGAAACGTGTCTTGCAGACAACAATAAGGAAGCAGACGACAATAAAGCGGTGATGGGGTAAAATTATCCCGAATAATTTGAACATGAAAGGGTTAAGACGGAAAGCAATGTTATGCAGACATGGGTCAGTAATCCATTCTAGTACGACAAAAACAACGAAAGCTAATTGATTAAATAAAGGATAGGTGACAGTTTAAAGCAAGATGGCAATAAAACAGAAAGTTCCTAAAAGAGCTTTCTGCTTTACTGTCATCTTGCTTTAAGCCGTAAACACCTAGTCATTAACACACTATTGTGGTCGTTATAGAGAGGTGTTACTGTAAAAGAAATTCATGTTTTATGACCGCTTCCACATGTATGTTTGTACCCCAATTCAAGAGTAGTTATCTACTTTAATGTCACGCTTTTAAATTGTAATTTGTCTAAAACCCTTCGCCGCCAAATAAATCGTGCGTTATTATCCCTTTAACGCTGAATGGTCATATGTTTTAACATTGTTGTCTGCAATATCGTTTCAAAGGAATATATAGGTAGATTGACCGACGAAATTTCGAAAATAGTGTGAACTAGTTTGAATCCTGATAACACGCCAAACTGTTTGTAAAGTCGACTTTTGTTGACTACTGCGGTAAAAAGATTAAACTTTGAAACTTTCTTTCAGTAAAGCGTAACGCAGTGTTTGATCTTGATCCAAACTGTTTGTAAAGTTGACTTAAGTCAACAACGGCAGTAAAGAAAATAACCTATTGAAAGCATTTCTTTAAATGCCCGTTTCACTAAGTACTGTATTTATTGTTGATCACCTGTCCAAATCGAACGTACACTTTACGTAAGTCTTAAATAGACCTACATGCTACATGTATCAGCATGTATATAAAGATACAGTGCTACCTCCATTCAACAGCCCTCCGAACAACGATCCACTCCTTACAACGATGCTTGGCGCTTTTCCCAATCACTGCAATTACATTGGAGAATCTGTTATTCTTTCCCGTTTAAACGCAAACGTACGCAAACGCAAAGCACTAAAACGGAGAAAAGAACAACTTTTGGACAATTCTGATATTTCATGTTTATTTTGGTGGCAAACAGTTTGGAGCCTGGTCAGACGCCGGGTTACCCGGCGTCTGATCTGGCTCCAAACTGTTTGCACTGCAAATAATAGTTTTAGCGTAAACGCGTTTATTCGGAAAGAATAACACATTCTCCACTGTATGCACAACCTTTTCCTGTAATTTCGTCTGCTTAAAAAGTGTTGTTTGCTGTTTTTCTCAGTCACATAATGTGGACATTTTGACAATAAAATCATAATGACGAGTGACTGACAAACAGCTTGAATCGTTTGTAAATGTAATTCAATAACTCTCCCTATAACTACTCCCTCCGTACAACAAACACAATGTTTGTCTCCAATTGGTGTTGTTGTAGAGCAGGGGTACTGTAGTAGTCGTAGATTAAAACTCTTATTTAAAGAACCACTGATTTCTGTAAACACATGTTGCTACTTCATGCAGAACAAAAGTAAAGTAGCAAGCTCGTATAGGAAGTTTCGGCTTTACTTTTGTCCTCCAGTTAGCTTTAAAGGGACTCGCAACCGGATGGCGTACTTGTCAAAATAAAATAAAATACTCAAATAAAAGCAAATGTGTGGCATTATTTGGCATCTGACATTAACAAAATATGATCAATCAAAAAAAAGTCTCAAGAATCGTCACCGAATCTTAGTTATTTGAGATATTTTCCATCGTTTTTCTATAGCGTCAGCTGACGGTATAGTTGTTGTTGTTGCTTCTCTACACGGGCTCAGACATAAACCCGAGCCGAATAAAGTACCACCAATCGCTACCAGTCAAGTACGTTAATTCGCTACCATATATGTAGAGAGCGCTGGTAGCCGAGGCGGTAAAGACGCTTCATCATTTTTCATGTTTGTCTCCGCATGGAGTGTCACGGGTTCGAATCCCACCAGAGCTTCTTTTTTTGTTTTTGATATGCATTTTTTAACAGAATTTATTATCCTAAACTAAATCTTACCCATTTATATAAGCATTTGACATATATTTACAAATTACTATTTTTAATGCTAAATCCGGTTGCGAGCTTCTTTAAACTACATTGAAATGTACTCACTCACCACCTCGTAACTAAAGCTGAACACTTTCATGCTTAATGAATCCAAAAAGCGCGTTTGCAAACAGTTTGGATCCTGATCAGACGCCGCGTTACGCGGCGTCTAATCAGGATCCAAACTGTTTGACACCCGTATCGATATGTCCCAAGTCATACTACTAGTACATTATTTCTTACTTTGAAAGGATCTTGCAGACAACACCATTGAAGCAGACGACAATGGCACGGTGAAGGGGTAAAAGATCTCACGATAAATTTGGCAGCAAAATAATTAACTGTACATTTCATTACATTTCGTAATGTTTATTCTTGAACTCTGAAATTCCGTTTGGTATTACCAAGTCCCGTGATTCCACGAGTCAGGTGAGCTATATTAAGTCCGGAATTTCCCGGTCAAATGTATTACATGTTAACTAAATATAAGTTTTAGTCATTAAAAGTACGTCAGATATATCTATGTATACCGATAGTTGAATAAATAACTCACTTAATGTTATCTTTAATTTTGACTTTCACTTTGGGAAACTTACGTCGGAATTAGGTTTTACGGAAAATGATTAAGATCTAAAAATATCTGTGGAAAACCAATATGTTAAAACGGAATTTCACAACCAGTCGGCGAAGGCGCTTCTGGGATTGTACGTAATAATATAGATATCAAAGAAGTTCCACTTCTGACAACAATGTCTGTCTCTATTTCTGATGAAGAAGCATGTCACCATGACAACACGAACATTGAAGTTCATGAAAGTTCAAAGTGTACATACCAGAAACATAAGATTACTGTAGACGGGAGAGCAGTGTATGTTTTATTGCGGAGTTGTGAATGTGGTAAGTTTAAGACATTTAGACCAACATCAGGGCAGATAGATCTTAAACCCATGGAAGGAAAAGACATTCATTTCAGTGACGAATGTAAATGGAAGAAATCAAAGAAAGGTGACGGCGTAACGTTGAGGAGGAAATGTGTGTGCAAGGGTCCTGAACATGCAGGGTACATTGGAAACACAACATGTAAGAAACTTTAAATACGTTTGTTTCAAATTTTAAAGTGATGTAAACCTGTATTACTTCTGTCTGTATTATAACTGTTTCCATCGCAACCAAATATTATGATTTCGCTATAATGAAACTACGATCGAATGTCAATAACTTAAATACGCTTAGGTCGAACATACATGTGTTCCTGTATTATATAATTAAATCATGGTTTATCTTTGTGATGCCCTTTTCATATAGATACATGTATGTGCAGGTGTTAGACTCATCAAAATTGAACCATTGATACGCAGATTAGACAGCCTTAACCTCTCACTGTCATTACATCATACAGCGCTCCCTCTCTACAGCGGCCCTCCCGACAACGATTCCCTCATTACAACGACCATTGTCGCTGGTTCCCAAACAAGACAAATTATTTCTAACCATATCACTGCTGCAGTAACGTCTGCTTAAAATTGTCGTCTGCTGTTTATCTAAAAGTTACACAATCATCATTTTGACAAAAAGAAACTTAATGACGAGTGACAAACAGCTTGAATCCAGATCAGACGCCGCGTTACGCGGCGTCTGGTCTGGATTCAAGCTGTTTGCAAATTTAAGTAAATTTCCCTTCCAATAAAGACTCCATCCGAACAACGCACACAATGTTTGTCTCCCCATTGGTTGTCGTTGTAGAGATGGAACGCTGTAATTTTCAACAGTTGTCGTCTGCTTTTATTTCCCAAATTTAAAGTTTAGGTAATTTGACTAAAGGAATATTAAAATAAGTTTTTTCAATATTCCAGATAGGGAATTAAATTAATATTAATATATATACTGCTCTTGTCTAATATTACGACCTCTAAGGGCCTTTTTAAAAAAAATCACGTGGTTTTCTTTGAAAAAGGCCCTTAGAGGTCGAAATATTAGAAAAGAGCAGTATATATATTGATATTAAAATAAGTGGCAAACAAATAGATACTGTTTGCGAAACAACAATTGTACTCGGGATTAATCAGTGAGGGGTTTTACCCTTTCACACTTAATGACGCCAAAAAATGCTTTTGCATACAGTTTGGACCCTGATCAGACGCCGCGTAACATTATGTTTTAAGTCATACTAGATTGATTCTTACTTTGAAACGAAATTGCAAACAATTCAAATTAAAGCAGACGACAATGGAACGGTGAAGGGGTAAAAATCTCACGATTAATTTGACAGCGAAAGATTTTAGCGAAGTCGAATGATCGAGATTTGTCTGTATATTTCAGTTTGGATATTTTAATAGCTTCAACATAAACCATTACTGAGCTAATTTGAGCTACTCTGTTTGCTAATGACGAGTATACTCATCACTAGGAATGATTAAAATGGTAATACAGTGCTCCCTCTCTACAACGACATCCAATGGGAGACAACCCTTGTGTGCGTTATTCGGAGGGAGTCGTTAGAGGGAGAGAAATTGGTAAACATTTGCAAACAGCTTGAATCCAGATCAGACGCCGCGTAACGCGGTGTCTGATCTGGATTCAAGCTGTTTGTCACTCGTCATTTATTTATTTTCTGTCAAATGTACATTATGTCATTTTGAGAAAAACAGCAGACGACAATTTTAATCAGACGATATTGCAGCAATAAAAGGGTTAGTCATAACTGTCCTGTTTAGGGGAACTGCGACAAGGGTCGTTGTAAGGAGGGAGTCGTTGTTGGGAGGGCCGTTGTAGGGAGGGAGTGCTGTATTTACAAGTCGACTTCAATTGTAAACCTTTCTTACCTAGATCAGATGCATTCATATCGATTTTCCGTTGAAAAAACTAACCACAATCTTAATTTGACAAATAATAATGCTGATTGCAACTCTTAACCCTTTCAACCCTAAATTTCTCTTGTGGGTATTTATTATCCTTTTGGACTCTTCTAGTACAGATATTTTGAACCAGTCTACTGTTGCATTTTTATATAACAACAAAGATGATTGAAAATATCAAACAGTGCAGACCCTGATCAGAGGGCTTCAATAGGAGCCCTCTGATCAGGGTCTGCACTGTTTGCATATTCAATCAGTAATCTCTACAGAGGGCTTTAGGGTTGAAAGGGTTAATAGATCTAAATTATTTTTTGACGACGAAAAGGTTAGTTTTATCGTTGGAAAAATGTAACTCGTTCCCAAAGAAATCTGTTTTCATGCTTAAACTATAATTTCATTTCAAGCAATATTCCAGCTCCAAAGTGTTTGTCATTCTACTAAAAAGTAAATAATCGTCTGCATTTTGCGGCATTCGGATTGTTCTTAGTTTCGTTTAAATTAATAAAATGAGAACGTTCTCACTACTATAATGGCGTTTTTAAATTTCAGATACCTTTACTCCTGAGTGAGATAACGGCGGTGTGTGGATATTTACTGGCCGAAAAGATGAATGACTGAAATCCATTGATGCTAAATACACTGGCTACAAAGATGAATGACTGAAATCCATTGATGCTAAATACACTGGCTACAAAGATGAATGACTGAAATCCATTGATGCTAAATACACTGGCTACAAAGATGAATGACTGAAATCCATTGGTGCTAAATATACTGGCCACAAAGATGAATGACTGAAATCCATTGGTGCTAAATATACTGGCCACAAAAGATAAATGACTGAAATCCAAATGGTGCTAAAATGTGTACAGCGCAAGATGAGACATGAACTAGTGCTTATTTGGGAGCATTCTTTATTCTTTTCCGATTAACTGTCATGACATGATCAAATTTGTTGTCTGATGTTTATTCATCAACTTTAAATTCTATGTATTTCGGCTGAAGAAATATTGAAATGAATGTCAAACAGTTTGGATCCTGATCAGATGCCGCGTGACGAGGCATCTGATCAGAACCCAAAATGTTTGCAAATACAATGTAACTAGTGATCTCGGGGTAAGGTAGTGAATGCGTTATACAAAGAAACGACAGATAGATTGTACCAAAATGTAAAACATGACTGCTTCTTGAAATATTTATGGTTTATGGTTATCCTGGGGCCAAAAGTGTTGGCTATGGAAGTACTTGAAATGCGTTTGTTGAGATAGAATAACGGTGTCTTTTTGTATTTTGGACATTTGACAAAAAAGTTTTATGCAAGAAATAGTTCTATGTAACATGTAGTATGCTTGACTTGTTTCTTCTCAGAAATATGTTATCAGAGGAAAATCTCAATATATCTGAGTTTCGCCTTTGGAATGTGCAGTCAGAGGCAAATCTAAATATATCTGAATAGCGAAAAGTTTCAGTTGAAAACTCTTTGCAACAGTAACGCGAACACGTACTGTGCCATTTTAACCCTTTACCCCATAGCCTGTTTCTAGTTTTGAAAATAGGTGACTACGTAAAACAGGTTGAAAGTAAAGCAGACTCAACCTGCTTTAAGCTACCACCTGCTAGAATAAAGAAAATATTCCTTACGATACATATTCATGACTGTATAAATATGAACTATTTTCTTCAGCGGAGGAATAAACTGAATGTGCTAAAAGGCAATTATATGGGGGAAAGGGTTAAAATCAATGTTTTATGTGACACTGGAGAAGGTGTTATTAGTTTCTCTTTAAAAGACACAAATCTAAAACGCATGGCAATAGAATAAAACGGCTTTTTTACAAATTCTGACGATATAATCTTATTTGAGTGGCAACAGCTTGGCGCCTGGGGCCCGTCTTACAAAACGTCGTACATGTACAACAAAAATTGGTCGTAAGTCTGAAATGCATCATATTACTGATATATTCATCTAATTCTGTCTTTAAGCAACTCTTGGAATCAGATGTCACAAAACAGGATTAGATGGAGAAATAGATAAACAATAGCGAATTTTAGAATCTGACTTACGACAATATTGGTCTTACGACGTTTCGTAAGACGGGTCCCTGATACACAGATTACCCGACGCCTGGTCTGGTTCCAAGCTGTGTGCAATAGAAATAAATGTTTTAGCATGGATCTGTGTTAATTGGGAAATAATAACGTTTTCTCTAAAACACATATTCGAATACTACTGGGTAATGTATTTTAGAATATATAGCTATTCTTATAATGAGTTTTGTTATGTTTTGTAACCAACTATTAAATTTGTCAGTATATTCTTTATTAAATAGCTATTATTATTATATTGAAAAGAGCTTTGTTATGTTTTGTAATCAATTATGAAACTTGTCAGTAACTGTGAAATTAAGAACAATTTAACGCTAATTTTAGATATTCGTAACAGTTAAATCATAAAATATGTTCTAGAACATGACATGCAGTAAACCCGGAAAACCACTATGACATAAACATTGACTATATAGTTTTCTGAGGAAACCACTGATTTTATACCTTCCTGGGACTACACTTTGTTCTGTCCCACAAAAACATTTGTACGCCTACGAATTGCTCTCATTTATGCTTTAAAGCGCGTTTGCAAACAGTTTGGGTCCTGATCAGACCCAAACTGTTTGACACTCTTATCGATATTTTTTAAGTTATACAACCTTTAATCTTACTTTGAAACGTGTCTTGAAGACAACAATAATGAGGCAGACGTCAATAAAGCGGTGAAGGGGTAAAAATCTCCCGGATAATTTGATCATGAAAGTGTTAAACTTCAAATAGACAATTCCATTATCGGATTAAGTCTAGTCTATTTTGTTCACTATATTTAAGTCTATTTTGTTTACTGCAATAAACCCCCTCAATTATGACCACTAAAAACATGGTTAATTGATTGTAAGAAAGACAGATGGCAGCTTGAATCAGGGTTGTTAACTAAAGGAGCGTTCTGTTTTGTCTTAGCCTTGTTTTCAGCAGCCTACTGCATTAGACATCAAACTTAGCCCGCCAAATAAATTGTCGTCTGCTATATTTTTCGTCTGCTTCAAGTTTCAAAGTGCTTCAAAGTTGCTCAAAATTGCTGAAAATGTTGTCCAAGTGTCAAACAACTTGGATCCGGATGAGACGCCGAGTTACTCGGCGTCTCATCCGGATCCAAGCCGTTTGCATATGGAGCTATAGTCGTGAGTGGCAGGCTAAGAGTTAATGTTGTTCAGTGGTCGTAACAGAGAGGTTTTCAAGTTTTAGGGTTGTTGTTATCAATGTGTTTTCTAATATGGCGAACAATGCAGACCCTGATTAGAGGGGCTCATTTCGAAGCCCTATCATCTGGGATTGTACATTTATATAGGACAAGTGTTCTCTACACATATACACTGTTTGCTTAGGGTTCTTATACAGCGCTCTCTCCCAACAACGACTCCCTCCTTACAACGACTCTTGCCGCATCTCCCCAAAAAAGACAATAATTATCTAAAGCGTTCACTGCTGCAATATCGTCTGATTACAATTGTCGTCTGCTGTTTTTTTCAAAGTCACATAATGGACATTTTGTCAGAAAAAATAATGATGAGTGACAAACAGCGGCGTCTGATCTGGATCCAAGCTGTTTGCAAGTGTTAGCCAATTTCCCTCCCTATAACGACTCCCTCCGAACAACGCACATAATCGTTGTCTCCCAATGAGTTTCGTTGTAGAGAGGGAGCGCTGTATAAGTAACATACATGTAAGTTCAAAGTGGTTACGGTAAGGGGATTGTATTTGACAACTGAACTGATATACCTTCAAGGTTAACATATTTATTATGCAAACTTTATACACATACTCTGTTAACAGCATTCTGTTTTAAAGAACATGTTCCATCATTTAAATAAAATGTCTACGGCAATGATTGGCATAATAAATAAAAATAATTGTTACATAATATTTAGTTTGCAGCAAATTTTAAATTTTGTCGTAAGTCAGTTTCTAAAATTCTCAATTATTAATTATTTCTCCCTCTAATTATGTATTGTGACATTTCTTTGGAATCGTCTTTTGCAAGACGATTCCAAAGAGATGCCACAAGACAGGGATTCAAGGGAGAAATAAGAAATTAGATATATTTTTTAAAGGGTTTGACTTACATCCGTTTTTTTTCTACGACGTTTCGTGAGACGGGCCCCTGAATTGTAGACGGGTGTTTGTAAAGCAGTCAGACGTCGAATGCATCGGCGTCCAATTTCGATCCAAACTATTTGAAAATGCAATGGCTATGACTTCGTAAGTTAATGAATATTCAGTAGTTTATATCTACATCTGGGAATATCTAGCTACAGTGGAGAAAACGTTATTCTTTCCCAATAAACGCATTTACGCTAAATCTATTATCTCCTGTGCAAACAGTTTGGAGCCAGATCAGACGCCGGGTAAACCGGCGTCTGATTAGCCTACAAACTGTTTGCCGCTCAGCTTAATATCAATATTCAGAGATGTCAAAAAGTTGTTATTTTCTACAATTTAGTGTATTGCGTTTGCGTTTCATTTGCGTTTAAACGGGAAAGAATACCGTTTTCTCCACTGTATTTCACTGCAAATGAAACAATCGTCTTTATTTACAAACGCGTCGTCTTAAAATATTCAACAGTTTCAACATTTCTCAAAGACAAATTGCCAAGTTTTAAACTCATTAATACATAAACAAATGAACAATGTAAACAAGTGATACCATAACAGTGAAAACAACTTAAAGTAAAACAAATACATAAAATATTATGTACACTATGGATCATGAATGAACCATTTTACATGCTCTGGATGAACCAAACTGAACGTATTGATACAGTGTCAATGGCAAACAATGTTCTGAAATAATTTAACCCATTTGCCCTAGAAACATTTAGCCCTTTCACTCTCAATGGCGCTTAAAATCGCGTTTGCAAACATTTTGTATCATGCTCAGACGCCGCGTGACGCGGCGTCTGATCATGATCCAAGCTGTTAGACACTCGTTTTGGAATTTCTTTAGTCATACTCCCTTATTTTTTAACTTTGAAACGACATTACAGACGATAAAATTGAATCAGACGACAATGAAACGGTGAAGGGGCAAACATCTCACGAAAACTTTGGAAGTGAAAGGATTAATGAACACTGTCAATTTCCAATTGAGCGTAGTCAATTTGATTTTTTTTAGTGTTGATTTTTACAATATATTGCAAATTGAAAAACAGTGCAAATTCTGCTGAGAGAGTTCCTTTATAGGACATGTGTACTATTCACAGGTACACTGTTTGTTGACGAGTAAACTCGTTGATAGGGTTGATTGTGTTATTGTGTTTCAGTACTGATGTCCATCGAAGGTATGATTCATTGATTGTCCATTCATTGTGAATTGTCCAGTATGTTGTTGGCTACTTGATGGTGGCTGATTCCTCCCTGCATCAAAACGAGGATCTGAAAATAATGAAGGATATATGTGTTCATTTATTGTAAACAAGGGCGCGTTTAATAGATGCGTACTTAACCCCGTCACTGCCTTACCCTGAGTACACTAATTATTTGCAAACAGTTTGGATCCTGATCAAACGCCGCGTAACGTGGCGTCTGATCAGGATTCAAACTGTTTGACACTCGTTTCAATATTTCTAAAGAGAAAATACCTAAAAATGTTTTTTAGAAATAGAGGCAGACGACACTTGTTTAAATTTGATGACGTCATGGCAGTGAAGGGGTTAACTCATAATCATAACTAGTTTGGACTCAATTCAAATGGCGAGTAAACCGTGTCTGATCAGGACTCAAATTGTGCGAGATTCACATCAATGTTACGATAGTTTAACCCTTTCCCCAATAGAAGCGACTTTTAGCGTATTTAATTTATTCCTCCGCTGAAGAAAATAGTTCCAGTTTATACCCTCATGAACAATTACCATACCAAATATTTTTATATAGCCTAGTAGATGGTAGCTTAAAGCAGGTTGAAAGTAAAGCAGAATGTGCCTTAAGGCACATTCTGCTTTACTTTCAACCTGCTTTAAGTGATCACCTGTATTTGATGTTATAAACGGGTTATTGGGTAAAGGGTTAATATACATCTACATTATACCCCATTTTGAAATGTTTTATAATTACACAACATTTTGAACAGACAATATTTTACGGCATACTTTTACGAACTATTCGATAAACATTGAGAACAATGACGGAATAAGCCAATTTTTATTTGTTACTTTCTTTCAGACAAATCTATTTTCAACCTCCTATCTTTGTAACATTGTTAAACACTACTTCTAGATAAACATATCAAACATTGCTTAAAACAACATTCTGCATGTGCTTGGCGAATATGTTATAACTTTCTAAAACAGCCCTTGGGTCCGTCTTACGAAACGTCGTAAAGCAAATATTGTCGTAAGTCAGATTCTAAAATTTTCAATTATTATTTATTTCTCAATCTAATCATGTCTTTTGACATATTTTGGAATCGTCTTGAAAAGACAATTCCAAAGAGATGTCACAAGACAGGATTAGATCTCTAGTTGCAGAAATCAGAAACTAGATGTATTTTAAAGTTTTGATTGACGACTGATTTTGTCGTACGACCTTTCGTAAGATAGGCCCCAGATCCATTTGAGACACCGAAATATACGTGTTATATCTGAATCCGGACTTTTTGGCATCCATATGATGCTTTCTGAAAGAAGGTATAGACAATCATACTAAGAGAACTTTGCAGATGCAATAAAATGGCGTGTTAATGTTAAGACATAGTACATAGATTAAAAGATTAAAACTTACATGTGACGTTTCCAAAAAATGAATGTGAAAACTGAGCTGTACACTGTTTAGGACACTTCCGTCTCAGCTCCCAATGGTTTCCTTTGGCTGTCCTCCTCCATCGACATTCGTTATTGAAGTGGATGTCCTTTCCTTCTTCTGGGTGTAAGTTTCTAACACCTTGCCTTATATCATATGACGTCCATCTATCGCAAAAACAACTCCGAAGCCAAACATAGACCTGTCTCCCGCCCAATACTGTTTTAAATTTATTGTATTTACAGTCTTTGTTATAATGTTGTTCTGTCTTATCGATAAAGCAAAATATTCCGTCACCCTCGTCAGAACTGGAGCTATCATTCCTTGAAGGTGTTGCCATCGTTAGATACTTAAGTCCTCTGAACTTGGTGAAAATGATTACATTTGGTTCTCTTTGCAATGCTTTATACTCTCGAACAAGATATTTTTGGAATTACCAGTTTCATCAGCAATTTTAACAAAGTCCCGTTAAGTTGTGCAATTAAGGAAACCCCGCTCGGTCTAGTAATGCCTTTTTATATTAATAAACGTTTCCACACGTGTTATGGGAATTTCTAAACGAAACAGAATTGTCCATGCGTCAACCGTTATATATGGCATTGACAATTGTATTCGCTTCATCCATTATAATACAAAACGAAAATGAAACTTTAAACCAGGCACTCCTTAGATGAAAAACTGAATAATTCAATATATATAAGCATGAACGAATCCACTGGGCGCAAATTATTGAAACGAGTGTCAAACAGTTTGGATCCTGATCAGACGCCGCGTTACGCGGCGTTTGATCAGGATCAAAACTGTTTGCAAATAACTAGTGTGCTCGGGGTAAGGCAGTGAAGGGGTTAAACTAAAAGAAGTGTTACTACCAAACAGCTTAGGATCCAATCAGCTGCCGAGATACTTTGTGTTTGACCAGGATCCGAACTGTTTGACACATAGATTAAAGCACATCTAATAAACCTGTTTTATTATTGATAAATAAAAGTTCAGGCGTTTTATTGATTTCTCAACACATTGAACCCTAGCGACGAGTATACTCGTCATTAACTCATCTCATACCTGTTAAGAATTCACTTGTCCTAGGCAAACATTGTATACCCTGATCAGAGGGCTCCTTAGGGAGCCATGCGATCAGGTTCTTCACTGTTCGCATTTTGTAAACTTTTGTTAAAATTCACCCCAATTATTCAAGAATGGACTAGATTTAATAGTGAAATGGCATTATTCATTTAAAGTTTCAGGGCTGAATTAGTTAGTTTATTTATCACTGAAACTTCAAATAGACAATTGCTGCTTCTTCTTAAATAAAGCCGCGTGTCGATTTTTAGGGATGTTTTGTATGATGTTTTTCAAATGAATAAACAGTGTCGACTCTGATCAGAGGGTACATGTGCCTTGATCTAGCTCTACACGTTTTGATATGATAAGTGTACTCCCCCAGGTACATTATCTGTAAATGACGAATATACTCGTCGCTAGGGTTTAATATGGTAATACAGGGAAACAAGTACTGAAACAATTTTCCATTTGCCTTTATTTCGCTTTTAAGAATGAATTTGTCCGTCCTATACGATATTATTTATTCATTCCTAACCTATACTTAACCCTTTACCCCATAGAAGCGACTTTTAGCGCATTCAGTTTATTCTTGCCCTGAAGAAAATAGTTCCAAATTATACGGTCATGAATATATTTTATTAGAATTATTTTCAGTTTCCTTGCAGATTATAGCTTAAAGCAGGCTGAACGTAAAGCAGAATGTGCCTTAAGGCACATTCTGCTTTACCTTCAACCTGCTTTAAGTAGCCACCTATCTTCAAAACTAGAACTAGGCTATGGGGTAAAGGGTTAATGCAGCTTGTAGTCACACAATAATGAATATATTAAAGGTAACGCACAAATGGCTAATACTCTGGGGCCCGTTTCATAAAACTTCGTACGACAAATGTTGTCGTAAGACAAATTATAAAAGTCTCAATTATTATATATTTCTCCATCTAATCCTGTCTTGTGACATCACCTTTAAATCGTCTTTTCAAAACAATTCCAAAGAGATGTCACAAGACAGGATTAGATAGAGAAATTAGAAATTAAATGTATTTTAAAGTTTTGACTTACTACTGTTTTTGTCGTACGAAGTTTTATGAAACGGACCCCTGGTGATGACGATGACATGCAACCGCGTAAAACAGAGAGTAAAAACAAATTATAACAAAAGGAACATAATAAACTGTTCCTATCATCCACTCACTTCGAGCAACTATCTACGTCTATCATACCTGTTACAATATTTTCGAAACACAAAGTTCTGGAAGCGATCTTAATTGTGGTGGAAACGTCGGTGGATGGAATCTATGTCGACTCAACTCTGCCATGGGAATACGCGATCAGACCATGATCATCACTGTCGCTGGTACCATATATAAGACGCTATTCCTTCACGCAATATAGAAAAGAACACTATTTCGACTATTCTGACTATTCATTTTACTCTGAGTAGTAAACAGTTTGTAGTCTGATCAAGCTCCAAACTGTTTGCACTGGAAATAATGGTTTAAGTGTAAACGCTTATATTTGGAATGAATAACAGCTTCTCCCCTGGGCCCGTTTTACTAAACAACTTACGCAATTTTTTTGCGTAACACAAAATCGTTTAACTCTTATTTTTCGATGATAAACGTTTGCAAACAGCAAAAAGCCAGATCAGAGGACGCGCTATAAGCGCGTCCTCTGATCTGGCTATTTGCTGTTTGTGGCAAGTGATAATAAAAAATATAAATTAAAATTTAAAATTTTGACTTACGCAAAAGTTTTGCGTAAGTAGTTTAGTAATACGGGCCCCAGAACAACATATTCACACCTGAAACTTTTACTGGGCAATTCCACTGTCCAATTAAATGCAGTGCATTTATTACTATTTACGATTGTTTTCTGAAATACGTTTTAAAAAATAAAAAAAATGCAGACCCTGGACAGAGAGCTCTTGTCCTTTAGAAGACGTCTGACAGGAGTCTACCGTGTTTTCCAAGGATATATGTACACTTTAAAGGTAGACAGTTCGGTGCCGGCATAAAGGATAACGCATGGACAACCTTACTTCTTATATTTTCCCACCTAATCACTACACAAAACAACAATATCTGAACTTACAATTTTTCATCCACGTCTTGACGGTATGTAACTAACACAATTAAAAGTTTATGTATGAGATATTTATTTTATATGTGTTTTTCTCGATGGTGTAAAGATAACCCTTTGATCGAAAAACTTTTAATATGGGCTGCTGTTAGTGATTATAATATATACTTACAATACGAGAAACTGTAAATAATGCTTGGTAATTGTACGATGTTGGTATTCCATATACAATGTATATAGATTGCATCAATATCCAAATTTGTATCAAAACAAACTACTCGTATTTTGTGGATTTCCACGTCTAAAGTTAAAATAGTTCAACTGCATGTAGGTATTTCCCACCAGTCAGCATTAACCTTTGAGTTAACTATTGCGTGTTTATATAACACGCAATATTTATTTATAACTTGAGCTTTGATTTGAGAAATGATTGCCTGGACAAATTAACCTACATTGAAGTTAAACTTAGTTAAACAAAGCAGAGTACAAACTATAATAACATGCACCATTGTCACTGACCAGACACTATGTAACGAATCAAAAGCTGTTATGTTATTAATTGAGTCAATTTACCGCAATAGTTTTAATCGGGATGGGAATGCCTTTCACCTCTTATATTCCTTCACCTCTAAGTCATTTCACGGACATTTCAAATTTACCATTAAATCGGGTCCATTGTTTTTACCAAGTACGGTTGATGTTTACAATATATTGCAAAATGACAAACAGTGCAGACCCTAATCAGAGGGCTCCTGCACGAACCTTCTGATCAGGATCTACAATGCTTGCATATGACATGACTTTGTGTACTCTTCACCGGTATTATATTATATTTGTGAATGACGAGTATACTTGTTCATCTCAATGTTCCGTTAATCAAACATCCTAAGTTTAAAGTTTGTGAAATAGAGCACTAAGCAATTGTAACAAAATACTATCGTTATGGCAGTGAAAGGGTAAAGTCGAAAGTCAATATTCCAATGGAATGCAATCACTCCAGTACAATGTAAGTGTACAGTGGAGAATCTGTTATTCTTTCCCGTTTAAACGCAAACGTACGCAAACACAAAGCGCTAAAACGTAGAAAAGAACAATTTTTGGACAATTCTGATATTTCATGTTTATCTTGGTGGCAAACAGTTTGGAGCCTGATCAGACGCCGGGTTACCCGGCGTCTGATCTGGCTCCAAACTGTTTGCACTGCAAATAATAGTTTTAGCGTAAACGCGTTTATTGGGAAAGAATAACGTTTTCTCCACTGTACCTCAATTATACCGGTATTTCAAAGTTTGAGTATCATTAAGCTTTGCTTTACTACTAGTATTTCCGACTAAGAATTATGATGGTTCCACTGTATTATTCGTCAAGCTAAACTTGTTATAAATGTAAACGTTTCAAGGCGGAAACAATATGTGCGAACCATCGTTTTGTTACATGAGCATAATCTTTGAATTTTATTTGTGTGAGTTCCAAAGAAATAGACTCGTGCTGTATAAGTTCTCTATATAGAATTTGTAGAACTCAGGTTATTTTCAAGGGTGTGACCTGCATGTCAAAATGGGTCCTTTAAAGGATATGTAGACAATTATCTTACAAAAATATAAGGGAACATTTATCATCAAATTATAAAAGTGTTGCATGTACGTTCACAACAGTTAATAGGAAACAACAGTCAATGTTTAAGACATTGAATGTCAATATTTCGTAGGTTGTTCCCCTAACCGAAAAGTTTCCAACCAGAAATTATGTTAAAACTCACACATTTCTATATTTAGCGTTGAGGGAAATGTAAGCAATTCTGTTGGTGTTAAACCCAATAACTGGCTGCTGGAAAACACCTTGAAATATCGGTTTCTATTTTCAAAACTGGAAACCTGCTGATGATATAACCCTTAAATCAAGAATTAACGTGTCGGAAATTCCATAGACAATACAGTCAATAAAATAAAAATAGCAACAAGAAAGTACGGACACGTTTCAACTAAAAACTTGTACATGTATCTTAATATAAAACTAGAAATTGGTGAATGATACATATAGTTAAAGGTAGAAAATGTGTCTCGCCATATACAAAGAGTATAAATGAAAAGCGTACATTTGTTTTGTACAAACAGCGTAGATCCTGATCAGAGGGCTAATTAAGGAGCCTTCTGATTTTGATCTGCACTGTTTGTTATTTTGCAACATACTGTAATGAACAACCATTAAAAAGTAAAAATAAACTCGACTTAATTGAAGTTTAGAATATTCGATTTAGTTGCAGGAGGTAATAAGTTACTGCAAGATACGCACCATACGTATTGTATCCTAAAACATTACCAACTGTGTAGCTCTAGACCTGGAGCCCTGTTTCAACATACCACATCTCGGTATAGCTTAAAGATGGCTTAGATGATAGTACGATATTGCATTAAAAAATTCTGACGGCTTGATTTGGTCTGAACTGTTTTATAAAAAGAACCATTATTAATGACACCAAGTTCTTTTACAAATATTTAATTAAGGCAACGATAAAGAGGTGTGACATTCCCTCTAAATGTACTGGTTTTATCCTTAAAGCCGCATTGTGTTTTTGAGAAACCTGCATACAACGGTTGTTGGGGTCCCATTTGAACTACGTGGGACGTGATTCTTTCACAAAAACCGGCTTTATCTAAGAAATTCGCTTTTTGAATTTTATTTTTAATATTTTTGTGCAGCACAAATTAAAAAGCCTCCCTTGTGAATGGAAAGAAGGACTAACTGTAAATACAGGGCTCCAGATAACGGAAGTCTTTTGAAAACTAAAATTTTTATTTCTGCTTTTAAACCCAATGGTGTCATACTCATTAAAAGTGTCTCGAAGAGACGGTTTAATCAGTAGTAACACCATAGCATTCTGTGCTGAAATGAGTGAGAAAATGTTATATTAGTTCAGATTACTCCCGCTTACATGTATATCTGGAACATCTGGTTAACCCTTATTCTGCTGCACAGACGTCTGCTTTGACATTGTCGTCTGCAAAATTTGTTCAGTTTAGATTTATGCATTGTTTTAATTAAACAAACCTTAAGACGAGTGTCAAACAGTTTGGATCCAGATGAGACGCCGCGATACGCGGCGTTTTTCTAGATTCAAACAGTTTGTAAACTCCGTAAAGTTACGACCAGTAGGCACAGGGTTAAACTATGAGATCCCAGTCAAAATGTGTAAATATTATTCACGGGGGGTGAGCGATTATAAAAAATACGGAGAATCTTTACCTTGAGCTTCCTGAAAACGACTGTTTCAGCCTTGTCCGCTATCTAACTCAAACACTTCTTTTTGGATCTTCGCCAAACTTGCTACAAATGTTTGCTAGTATAAAATCTAGGTCAGGTTCAATAAGTAGCAAAATATCATGAGGCATGTCTGAGTTATTGCCCTTGAATAATTAAAAAATGACTATTTCAGCATGTTCTGCTCTCTAACACAAACACCTTTTATTGGATATTCACCAAACTTGTTGACAATGTGTATTGGTATTAACTCTAGGTCAAGAAAAATAAGTATTTGTGTTAGAGAGCAAAAAATGGTGAAACAGTCCGTTTTAATACATAAGGGGCAATAACTAAGATAATCCTTATGGGACTTTAGTAATAATCACACTGGACCTAAATTGTATATAAATAAAGAATTTCAGCAAGTTTGGTGAAGATCCGATGAAAACTCGTTGTGTTAGAGAGCAAAAAAGGCTGAAACAGCCCTATTTAAATGATTAAAGGGCTATTACTCCAACATGCCTTATGAGATTTTAGTAGGATTCGAACCTAACCTTGATTATATATTAATGAAAACTTGCAGCAAGTTTGGTGAAGATTAAAAAGAAAGTCTTTGTGTTGGAGAGCAAAACTTGCTGAAAACAGTCATTTCTAATACATAAAGGGCAAACACTCAGATATGCCACATGCAATTTTAATAATAATCAAACTAGACCTTGATTTTATATCAATGAACATTTTCAGCAAGTTTGAGGAAGACTGGATAAAAAATAGTTGAGTTAGAGAGCGGACAAACAAGTGTGATAGTCTAACTGACTGATGGATGGACGGGCGGAGGTAGATACGGTTGCACCCCGTGAAGTTGTTTTCGGCTGTATCACGTGATACTAAGCCGTGTGGAAATGTTTATGTCAGACGTTCTATTTTCGGTTTGTTATAATTTTAAATCGCACTTTTTGTGATTTAGGTCCGTCTTCATCATTTCATAGATCAGTTTGGCCCATAAGAATGTTCAAACATTATTATTAACCGTTATTGTATTTCAGGCATTAAGAAAAGGTCTGAAAACACAATTGGACTATAATAGAGGAAAATGGCAAACAGGATTACTGCGTCTCAGCAGTTTAGTGCTTGTATGGTCATATGAACATGCCTCAATGCTGATTTTAAAAGTAACCGCTAAACACACATTTCAACTTTGTTAAGTATTTACCCCTACACTGACATGACGTCATCAGTTTTAAATGTCTGTCTTCATTTTTTATTTGTCTTATTTTGATTTTGAAAATATTGAAATGACTGCCAAACAGCTTGGATCATTAATAGACGCGGGCAAGGATAAAGCAGTGAAGGGATTAATTGGTCAAGTAGTGAAGTCATATTGATTATGTCTACCGAATAAAAACATAACACTGATTAGGAATAGTTGTGGTAAAATGTTTACCTACTGATACAGTAGCCTATAAGGGAACATATTAGTTATAACTACAATGGAATCCCTCGAAACTGGAACCTCTAAATACCGAAATTCTCTCTAAACCGGATAAAACGCCGGTCCCGGTTCCAACCCTTCTTTTATTTAACTAATTACACCATAGCTATGCCTCTTTACGTCTTTGGTTCATTCCTAAACTGAAGGAAATAGTTCCACTTTATACATTCTAGCAGATAATAGCTAACAGCATTCTGCTTTACCTTCAAAATGCTTTAAGTAGTCAGTCATTGTCCATACTAGAAACATACTGTGGGCTAATAGGTTAAAACCCCTTTGAACCGGAAAATGCACACATGTCCGGTTTAAAGGACATTCACTGTATTCATTTTACAAAAAGAGATTATGTCGAATAGAATTAACTTTTAGATATCATGGTTTGAACTGGATAGTAGGTAAGTATTCACCGTTGGTGTAAAATATGTTGCAACTCAATATACATTAAAACCTGAATTAGACAATAGTAACGATTTGTTTTCAACTAGATGTTTGGAGCTTGATCTGTATATACTTTGGACACAGATCGAGTCTAAGTATCATGATGTATGACCAGTTTCAGGACTGTATGATATTCATACTAATGTATGTTAGCCTAAATTCAATAAACCCTTTGAACCCTAGTCCCGCAAATAGGCGTTCTTTTCAAACAATGTACATGTGAATAGTACAATTGTCCTGTGCAAACAGTGAAGACCCAGATCAGAGGGCTCCGAAAGGAGCCCTCTGATCAAGGTATTCACTGTTTGTCATAATGCCAAACATTGACAAAAACAACCCTCAAAAGTCAGAAATTGTCTTGACTAAAATGAAACTGGAATTGTCCATTTAAAGTTTCAGGGAGGAAAGAGTTAAACCCTACTATAAACAACAAATGAAAAGTCAACATTTGAACGGACGAGGTTATTGGTACGATGTAATAATACGTTGGATCTAGTAGAGGGATAAGTAAAAGGACACTGCTTGAAATTTCCAATTTGAGCTACAGTCGGTCGGTAGACATTTATAGCTAATGTTTTCTTTTGTAAACAACCCGACTCTCAACTTGTACCTGTATCTGTATTTGTGCGATTTACCATATTTTCACGTATAAACTTTAACTTAAAGTTTTGCAAATCACATTGAGATATTGCGACCGAATACAAAATCAAACGGTGATCTACACAGTGTACAATAACTAAATGACTTGCCGACTTAGCATAGCTAATCGTATTTTTAGATTAGTTTGGACTATTTAGGCTTGTTTACAAATTCACCTGCAGACCCTGATTAGATGGTCCACGTCTACACTGTTGGCATAGGTTAAGTGTGCTCTTCACCGGTAAACCGCTTGTAATGACGAGTGTATTGTCTTTTGGACTCAATGAGTTAGACCAAATTTTATTTCCTAAGGGATCTCATAGATATTTGAATAAAAAGTATGCAATGTCTTACGGTTTGATTAGTTTTGACAAGGTTGTTCACCATACATTTTATTTCCAACCACAACTCATACAGTTCTATATATAGGATATTGTCAACTCAAATTTTATTTCCCTAAGAAAAAGCATACAGTTATATATATAATTAGGATATGAAAAACACCTCTTTGGGTTTAAACCTATAAATATAGATCGGAAAGGCCCACGAACTACTTGTACCTTATATCAAAACTGGAAAACAGTGAATGACAAATCTTAAAGGTTCGAAAATAAGTAAAACATGCAATGATTATGCAAAAACATAATAAGAATAATGCGCAAGAATGCACTGACAATGGTCGTCATCCAATATCATGCCTTCACATTGTTGCACTTTGCTCCTGATCACACCAGCGTGTTTGTCATTTGTTTAAACTTATGTATGCTGAGGACGAATTTGTAATGTTTATTGCAGACAGTTTGGATCAAGTTAAGACATAAAGCAACTCGGGGTCTCATCTTGATCTAAACTGATTGACATGTAGGATATTACATGAGTTTTCATAATTTATTGGATTTATTAAACGAGTCTTTTAGAAAACGATAAAAACGAGTTTGATAAATCCAATAAATTATTAACACGAATGTTAAGCCCGATATAAGTAGATCTATACAGGAAAAAAGTTGTTCCAAATTAACCCCGTTCACTAGCATAATGTTTATGTTGTTATATATATTAATAAACACTTTCATGTAGATCTAATATTGATTAATTGCACCAAAAATCTATAAATTGAATCTACATGATGGAATAAAGAGGTTGGAAATTGAACGCATAGAACGCATTTTAATGACGTCACAAGTAAACACGTCGTGGCGTACCTCATTTGCATAGTTATTCAACTAGTTATATACGACATTTAAACAACGGGTGTTATTCAACGCTCACGCCGTCTGCTATGTTATAAACTTTAGTAATACATTCTGAAAGAAAATGTTTCAGACGGCAAAATTTGCAGACCACTTCTACATAGCGTGCATACGGTCAACCCATTGCTTATATATTGGATTGGTCATTTTTTAATGTAAGGGTCATTTAGTTGATGGCAATTTGTTATCTTAAATGAGCCAATGGCATAAGCTATAATGACAGTCCTGTGTCCAGAGATTAAAAAAAAATTATTGTGCCAAACAAGCTAAAGGTTCTTTATACATATTGTTGAAATCGTTCTGGCCTGTCACATGTATATGTTACGGGGATAAATGTAATCAAGCATTTCGAACCTATAAATCAGATACATAATAAAACAAACACATTAAAGTGGGATCAGCGTGTCAAACGATTTTGATTCTTATAACGTTACAAGTATCAACACTATGGCAAGTGTTATGTTGTTTCGCCGTCAGCGTGCAAAGAGTTAAATACGTAACTCTCAATTAGAAGTTGGACATTGATTGTTTGCAACACACCCTGGGTAGGTTTTAAATCGTTCCGTATGCTTGATATCTAAATGTTGTATTAATCAATATAAGAATTCACTCTTTGGAATTCTAAGAAAATACTAATATGAGGATGTTGAATAACCTAAATATAACACTTTTATCAGTTAAAACATAATACAAAGGAAGTTTATAACAGCTACCCGAAAATAACATTTCATGAAATCAGTTGGTTTTCCAAACAAAAGCGACTATATAAAAAAAATATTAGAAAGAAATTTAAAATTTAAATGTAGACAAACTACTCTTTGCTTCAAGATAACATTGCATACATCAAACATGGGCAATAATCAACCGACTGATTCAAGTAGTTCAAGCAGTTCAAGCAGTTCTGATGAAGAACACCGTATCACAGAGAAACACAAGGATACCCAATGTAAATATAGGAGGCATGAAATACACCACAACGGGAAGGTGGTCTATATATTGTTACGACATTGTGAATGTGGAAAGTATCGTTCCCATGCCAAACATCAAAGTATGAACTTGTCTGCAAAAGATGGAAAAGAGGTTCATTATTCACACGAATGCAAATACACAAAGAAACGACATGGATCGAGAGCAACACTGAGATCTAAGTGTGTTTGTTACGGACCAAACTAGCATGCGGTACATTATCTTGTAAGTCCCTTTTTATGAATAATTGAAAATGAATACACTATGACCGTTATCATGTTCATTCAGGATTCCAATAGCTTACGATAAAAAATTAAATAACAGCGCCCTCAATACTATTCATTTTGATTTGTTAAAATACTACACTGACTTAATTTTTCAAAATGTTCCTTCGATAGTAATAAGTTTTCCAATTGCTTAATCGATAAGGATGTCTTGAAATGTAGGGTTTCCTTTCAGGTACATATTGAGGACGGACAAACGTCGCTGTTGTATTGTTGGAAAATACACCTAGAACATCACCTATACCAAAAACCTTTAAAACTATCAGTGTGACAAACAAAAACGTAATATAGCGGATGCATATAACGCAATTGTCTATTAAACAAAGAAGTATACAGTATTATGTGTATCCAACTTTGGTTATGAATTAATACATTATAGTGAAAATAATATATATTTTGTTGTGATTGATATTTTATTTACAAAATGCAAGCTGTGAAAAATTCACAATAGCAGTTGGGAATAGATGAATCACGATGAGACACCAAATTACTAGGATCCAAGGTTATATATTTTACGAGTTGAGTCTGCAATCGTTCTAAATAATTTGATTGGTCAGATTTAAGATTTTGACCTGGCATCTTGTCTGGAACTATACTCTGTACTGAAAGAACATACACATGAATATACCATGTGACATACAGACCGACAAGTTATCGGACAAACATTAGGTGCGGGTTAAAAGTGTGCACACCGTTAGATAAGTAGAGTGTCAAATATTTTGGATCAAACGATTCAATGAAAAAACTGACATCTCATTTCGTGTAAAACTTTTGATCAACTGATGATATTTTCTGAATTAAAATGGAAATAAATCGAATCTAATCTAAGGTTAACCTTCTGCACGCCTTGTGATTACCGTGTGCATAATTATTGTCTCGTCTGAAATATTTTGCATGCCAGAATTATCTACATTTAACTTCAAAAACATTTTTCAGATTATCAAATAGTGGATCCAAAAGAGATGCCGAGTTATTTGGCGTCTAATCATGGCCCAAACTATTTGTAAA
This sequence comes from Gari tellinella, assembly GCA_922989275.2. Lineage (NCBI taxonomy): Eukaryota > Metazoa > Mollusca > Bivalvia > Cardiida > Psammobiidae > Gari > Gari tellinella. The sequence continues at coordinate 60,789,069 of OV277870.1, forward strand.
AGTTTTGTTAGTCTTTACAATAGAGGCTGTTTAAAATGCATGGCCCAGAGATATGTGATGTCATATAGCTCTGGTCATCTGGTCATTATGTAGCGTAGGAAAATTTTAAACACATAAAGTAGATTTCTCCATGATCGTACATTGGACCAAGCAAATGTTCAATGGTCCAATGTTTTCATTTTATTTTTGATAGAAATTCCTGCAAGCAAACAGTGTAGACTCAGATCAGGGTCAAACAGTATTGCACTCGTATCTATTTTTGTACAGTCGAATTTTCTGATAACTAACATTAAGAAATAAAAGCAGACGACACTTGTTTGAAGAAGATGACGTCACGGCAGTGATCGGGTGAAAACGTCGTTTGTCTAATGATAATTTATTAAACATATAGCTATTTTAGATTTTGCAATAATAATTGCCTGACCTTGACAACGGTTATTTGCGAACATTTTAGATGATAATCAGAACCCGGGAAATATTGCATCCGATCAGATTCCAAATGTTTTGACACTCATTTCGATATCAATTTTAAAAGGCAATTTAATTTAAATCTAAGAAATAAAAGCAGACTAAAATCTTTCAAAGAATTTGATGGCGCTAGTAGTGTAGCTGATGGTACGAACTTGCATTTGTGTAATGTAAACCATGTTCATAAGTCATTGCAGATGTAATATAATATTCCTCAAAGGTTTTCTAATACTAAGTTTTAACCATGTCACATTGCTGTTTTGTTGTTGTTGTTGTTGTATAAGAGCGTTGTTTGTATTCAAATATTATATTGTTGGTCGTTTGTAACACGTTATCTGCACTGCATCCTATCTGTATGTAAATGCCAATCTAGTTCCGATGAGCTCTCTGAGCGTTGAGCTAGCTTTTCTAATAGCTACATTGACCAGTATTTCAAAACAATCCATTAACTCAGAGAAATTTGTTCATACCTTGGATACCCAAGGTATGAACAAATTGCTCTTAGTAAATGGATTATTTGACATTATGGACAATACAGAGCAAGAGAACAATTTACTTTGTTGTAAATTGACCATTGTTCAACTTAGAAACTCAATTTGGGCTTCATGATTATTTCAACATGAAAAAGCTAACATTGTAGATTATGATAAGACGCCGCAATATGCAAAAGGTGTATGTATTACTCTGAACAGACCGAAATAAAAACGCACACATAATAAAACTGTATCGACATATCTGTAAATGTTACTAATACATGGGAAACCAAATTGCATATACAGAAACACGTAGAAATGCATGCAAACACTTCATCTAGTTAAACAGTAATGATTAATTTATGTCTGTATTACTGTGCACTGAACAGAATAACAACGCAAATGCACTATCAATTTGATAAGTAAATCTTGGTATATTTGTAGATGTTACACATGTATGGAAAACCAAAATACATGTATGCATTGTACAATATTTGTTCGCCTACAAAGAGCAAAAACTCAGTATCGCGGACACTTGATCAGGAAAAATTACCCAATCTGTTCAGTGTGTACGAACACTGTTAAAGTTTAGCAAATGCAATGACGCTACCGCGAACCGTTGATTTAGCACCTTCACTGCAATGATGTCAACATTCAATGCTGTGACGTCATCAACTTTAAACTATTGTCGGCTGCTGTTTGCTTCTCAAATTAAAATTTAGGTGTTTTAAAATTGTGTGTCAAACAGTTTGGTTTGATTTAGGTGGTGTTTACGGCACTGCAACACAAATGATTTCAGTTAATATCTACAGTAAGGAGTCTCAAACGGTTTGGATTCTAACCAAACGTTGCGTTATGCGGCATCTGATCAGAATCTAAACTATTTTAATTAACATTGTACTTGTCAAGGGCATGGCAGTGAAAAAGCTAACATCCTGCAAACTATGGCAGAATTAATTGTTTACACCATTTTGAATGCTGACAAGACGCCACACTATTCGGCTTCTGTATTTGGTCTAAACTGTTTGACACTCTGACACTTTTCTAAATTATAAATGATCGTTTTTTGCGGACAGCAATAATGGTAAAGGTAAAACCCCAAACACAAACCAATGTTATACAATTTGTTTTCAGAGTAGCTTAGCTAAATGTTGACATCATATTTAACCATTAGCCTGCCACTCACAACTATAGCGCCATATGCAAACAGCTTGGATCTGGATGAGACGCCGAGTAACTCGGCGTCTCATTCGGATCCAAGCAGTTTGACACTCGGACAACATTTTCAGCAATTTTGAGCAAATTTGAAGCACTTTGAAACTTGAAGCAGACGAGAAATATAGCAGACGACAATTTATTTGGCGGGCTAAGGGTTAACCATTTCACCTTTGAGTCAAGATCAGACGCCACATAATGCTCAGCCTGATTAAACGGTTTAATACTGGCATCGGTATTAATGCCGTAAAAACTACATTAACTCTTTCCTCCCTGAAACTTTAAATGTACAAATCCAGTTTCGATTTTAGTCTAGTCTATTTCTGACTTTTAAGGGTTGTTTTTGTCATTTTTTGGAATTATGACAAACAGTGAAGACCCTGATCAGAGGGCTCCTTTCGGAGCCCTCTGATCTGGGTCTTCACTGTTTGCATATGACATGTGAACTATTCACATGTACACTGTTTGAAAAGCATGCCTATATGCGGGACTAGGGTTCAAAGAGTTAACACTTTTGCATATTTTACAGCCGAATCATTTCAACTCTTTCTGTGCTCAATAGTATCGCCTACTTTAACCCTCTTACTGCCAAACTATCGCCAGCATTAAAAGTGTCGTCTGTAATACATTTTAAGTCAGACTTTGGGCTATTTGACTGGATAAATATCAATACGAGTATCAAATATTATGAATCCTGATCTGACTTCGCGTTACGCGGCGTCTGATCGGGAGTCATACTATTTGCAAAGTCGCCGGTTGAAAGTGAAATATGTAACTGGCACTAACATTGGTTGCGAAAGAGCTTATTGGCGGTGAAAGGGTTAAGCTATGAATAGAACTATGATTTTAGATAACAGAAAAAAGTTGTTAAAATATCAACGTGGCCTAAGCACCCTATTTGCATCTATACTTATACATGGTTCACAAATATAGAACATGTTTAAATATAGTTTGGAAAACCACATTTACCCCGAAATGCCTTATTCTTTCAATCCTATAGTAATGTCTGCTTATTTAGCGTTGTATGTCTTTTACTGCTAAAGTTTAAAGTGTAGGCATTTGACTGAAAAACATAGACAAGAGTGTTAAAAGTTGGAATTCTGACCAGACCGCAAGTTGTCAACATCAAGTCAGAATTTAAGCTGTTTGACAAAAAACCCACAGGGAACTCAGGTTACGGTATTTAAAGGGGTTAAAAAGCAAACATGAGTATGTCATGTGGGTGGCACTAACTGATGGCGTATAAATAGACACGACCGTGCGCAGTTTCTCCATAAACTTCGAAGGACAACTGCATACCACCTTGATCAGTAAATTCAAAAACTTAAATTGAATAAGAACCGGTATGTCTTTCAGTCAGCAATATGTACAAGAGTCAAGCTCTGACTGTGATGAGAATTACAATGAGTATGAATATCATCAGAAACAAGAGTGTCGTTTTAATCAATACAAGGTGCGTGTAGGTGGAAGACACCGTAGGCGTATGTATATTTGGCTGAGGAGCTGCTTTTGCGGGAACCTTGTTTCGTACAACCCTTTCAAAAATATACATGATCAAGAAGATGTTGTGAGCATTCATAGGTCCCCTAAATGCAGGTGGAGAATGAGTACGGAGTCTGATGGAAGTCTGAAGTTATATATGGATTGCGTTTGCAGTGGGCCAATCGAAGCTTCAACCATTGGGAATATATCAAGTATAATATATACTCACATCAAACGAATTTAAAACTGTTTTAAAGTTGTTATGTTTGTCTATCTGATAAATAAATAAACCCTTTACTCCATAACTTGTTTAGTTTAGGTTTGATAGTGGATAACTTAACGGAGGTTGAAAGGAAACAACATGCACGTAAAGGCGTATGCTGTTCTACGTTTGTCCTGCTTTAAGCTATAGTCTTCTAGGTATATACAGACATGTACATGTAATATATCTTATTGTGTATATTCAGGACTGTAAGAGCTGGAACTTGGTCCATGCTTATATAGAGTTTGAGCTGAGTCTGAGTGCGTTCTCAAGCATTTGATTTGAGAATGAATTCAGACTCAACTCAAACACTTTATAAGCGCTGGGCCTGGTTTCTTGTACGGACGGATAAGACAAATAGCTTTGGAGTAAAGGGTTAACAAATTCTATTCTGGAAACAAAGGAAATACAGGGGCCTGTTTTAAGAAACGTCGTACGTCAAATATTGTTGTAAGTCAGATTATAAAAGTTTCGATTATTATATATTTCTCCATCTAATCCTGTCTTGTGACATCTATTTGGAATGGTCTTGAAATGATGGAGAAATAATAAATAAGACGTATTGTTAAGTTTTGACTTACGACCATTTCGTAGGACGGAAGTTCCTTATTGCTTTAAGCAGGATTTAAATGTTTTGGCTTTCTTTTAATTTTCCTTATAACTTTTCTATATTTACGTTTACCATGTGTTGCACATATTAGAACAGCTCAAAATTCAAACTGTTTGTTTATGTACGCTGTTTGGTTGCTTGAGGCTACTTTCTGTAAATGGTAAAAATTATTGAAAGTTGTAAATATGAATTGGTTAGTAATGTCTATTACAGCGTTGTACAACGTTCAATGCACGGTATTTGTTAAATGATTTACTCCTTAACTGCCTTACTCCGAGTACAAAAGTTATTCATTAACAGTTTGATCCTGATCAGACGCAAAATGATCGGACTCTCATCAGGATCAAAACAGTTTGACGCTCATTACGATACATTACTAGAGCCAATTAACTCAAAATAAATTTGAAAACTTAAGGCAGACATTTTTTGTCTAAAAATGATGACGTCACTGCAGTGGAGGGGTAAGATGTATTTTGTACTTTTCAGATACGTATTGACGGTAACCATTGTGACACAAGACTTTAACACAACACACATCCGAGCATAGGACCAAATAATGACATGTTGATGTTGATGTTTATTCTGCAAGAAGACTATTTCTTATTGTTTTTGTTTGTTGTCTTTTATCATGTTTGAAGTGAAATTCAAAGTGATCCTTTTAATTGTACTAAACGTTTACACATACCCTGCTTAACTCGTTCACTCTCAATGACGCTTAAAATCGCGTTTGCAAACATTTTGGATCCTGAACAGACGCCGCGTAACGCGGCGTTTGATCAGAATCCAAACTATTTGACACTCGTTTTGAAAAGAAAAGGTTCGCGAAGCCTCCTTGTTTGCTTACTACTGCTCAAAATCGTCGTATGTTTTTTTTAATTACAATTTTTAATATATATTGTATCGATATGAGTGTTAACTGTCTATATACTTATTATACAACGGGTTACTCGGCGTCAAATCAAATCCAAACAATGCGAAAATAAAATGTTAAGTCACATCTAGGGTTGGACACCGGTAAGCAGTATCGAAACAGTATCGAGAATCGTTTAAAGTTGTACCGGATCGTACCGTTTAAAATAAATACCGGTATTTCTATTGATAGACACTTCAGGCATTTGAAATTTAATTATCGATAACTCATCGCATTTCCAGGCCATGCATCAAGATGCATGAGAAAGAGGCTAGAAGTAAGAATGAAAGTAAAACAGAATGTGCATTCAATGACATTCTATTTAACTTTCAATCTGCTTTAAGTGGTTACCTGTCTTAACTAAAAGTAGACTATAGTCTGGTACAGAATTAGAACACTTTTGAGTTCAGTGACTATTTTTTTTGTTGCAGTTAATTCATTAACATAACTAAAATTGTGTATTTTGTGCAGCCTTTTGTCCTTAATGTTACCAGATTATTTTTTAAATTGTTCTGAACAAAAGCAGAGCTCCAGATAAGGGGAATTTAAAAAAAAAAAAAAAAAAAAAAAAAAAATCAATCTTTATGTCTGCATTAAACCCTATGGGGTCACTACTCATTTGAAATTGGAATAGTCTTTTAAGGACAATGAGTAGTCATTAGTAGACTTACTATAGCATATGGTGCTGAAATGAGTGACAAATTATTGATTTGTTCAGTTTATTCCCTCTTAATATCTTTATCTGGAGCCCTGATAAGTAATTGATAATGGGTTTCACAAAACCTATGTTATTCTGCTCAGCAAATTCGACAGCAATAGCCATGTTCTTCTGTCATTTTTGAAAATTTGTATCAGTACATGTATCACATGGTATCGAAAAGAATCATTAAAATACCGGTATCATTTTATTGCTATCGGTATCCTATCGTACCGTTTCATTCTTAACGGTTTCCAACCCTAGTCACATCCAAACACATAAGTGTTATATGGATATCTCCAAAAATGTAAAAAGGAATTTGCCTGTACTTAAGGGTGAATCAAACTCATGAATTTGGGAAACTTTCAAAGTATATGAAAACACACTATGATGGTTTTGTATTGAAGAGCTATTTAAGATTAAGGAAAAAAATGTACATTTTGGTGTACAACTTTTGGCTCTACAGCCATTTTAAAAAGTGTAAAATTTACCCGACCCACTTTTTCTTATTTTGGCCTTTTCAAACAGCCCATTTCAATAAAATCCTTTTCAAAAGAAAACAACCATGATAATTTGATTTTGTGTTACATGTATTTATTTTATGTGTGTAGTAGTATTTCTTCATACAAAACTAATTTAAGACAAAACAGGCACCAAATGTGAAATTTATAAAGCTCTAAATATCATCGATATGGTACTTTTTTGCAAATTTTGTGAAGGGAGATAACTCCTTTTTCTTCAGTAACTCAACATTTTCTACACAAACCTATACATTTATTTTCTTGAACAAAACAAATGCATTTGACATATCTTTTCAAAATTGCCGTAGTGCAAAATAATGCACAGCAACATGTGGTGTTTTTTCCTGTTTTTGTTTTTCATTTATTATAAACAGCTCTTTCAAAATAAACATGAAAGAAAAAAAGTTAAATACTTTGAAAAATTCGCTTATGGGTTTGAAACAAACTTAAATTTAACTACCAACTTTATTTAATCGATACGTATGTCTAATGATTATCAAACCTTTTGCTCTCAGTGACGCTTAAAAGCGCGTTTGACACACGTTTTGAAATTACTTCAGTCATATTGCCTTATTTTTAAACTTTGAAACGACATTGCAGAAAACAGAATTGAAGCAGACGACAATGAAACGGTAAAGGGGTAAATATCTCCCGAATAATTTGATCATGAAATGGAAACTTCCGTCGTTTAACCTCTTCACTGCTATATACAGTGTTTCTTTCGCTCAAACTACATGTAATTTGATCTTAATCAGACGTCTTTGTTTTGCGGCGCCTGGTCAGGGTCCAAACCGACTGTCACTCATTTTAATATTCCTGATGTCAAAAACCTTAAATTCAAATTAAATTAATAAAAGCAGACGACACTTAATGAAAGAAGATGACGCAATGACAGTCAATGGTGTGCCATCGATATGACAATAGTTAATATATATAGACATGGTCATGAGCGTTTATTCACTGACACCAGAACTTTCAAAATGATGATTTTCACCAGAGTCTTGTCAATATTTCATGTATTCGTGTTTGTTTGTACAATGCATCGCTAAATGACAAACAACGTACACTATAATTAAAGGGACCCTATCGGATCCTCTGTACTTGGTCTTCACTGTTAGCATATAGCAAAACGCTACACTGTTTGTTAAGAATGTGTACATTCGTCATTAGTGTTCAATAGCGTAAACTTGATATCGTGTGATTTTGAAAAGTTAGAAAATGTCCGAACATGTTGATTTACATAAATCCCACCAATCTATTTTTAGCAGGAATTCCAATCGAATAGGAAATCCACTACAACTCATATAACCTTGTTTATTTGTAATTGATATTCTATTTGTACATACATATACTGAACTTTGCCAAAATATTCATCGGAATTTCCAATTGAATCGGACTTTCCGTATTTCAAATATAACCGAATGAACGAGCATATGCAGGGTATTAGTAAGATCTTAATATATGCATTTGGAAAACCGCAATGTGATAACCAAAATAGTCAGTTTGTCAGACATGTTATATGGTATCAGTGTATTGGTGGACTAATTACAAACATTAAAACTTACTGATTTTTACTTTGATAAAATGTCTGACTTAAGTTCTGATGATGAAAAGCGTTGTCATGGCGACAGGGAAGTAGAACACCACGACAAATCGACTTGTGGATACAAGAAACATCAGATATGTTTAGATGGAAGAAAAATTTACATTTTCATGAGAAATTGTGATTGTAGTAAATATAAGACATACGCATCCACACAAGAGAAAGTAGACATTCAAGCTATGGACGGAAAAGATGTTCATTTGAGTGATGAATGCCGATGGAAAAAGACAAAGAAAGCCGGAGGCTGCAAGCTGATGAGGAAATGTGTGTGTCACGGTCCTGATACTGCAGGGTTCGTCGGCAACTCAACAGGTGAGAGATTTATAGTGGAAATAATGTTATCGTTTTCCGTTTAACCCATTTGTGCCCACGATCCCATATATGGGACATAGGCAAACAGCGTAGACTCTGATTAGACGCCGAGTTATGCGGCGTCTGATCAGAGTCTACACTGTTTGCTGATATAATGGGAATTTCAATATAAAACAAAATGAAAATGAAATTTTTGACCAGGCATCCCTTTGATAAAAAATGGACTAATCCAATATATAAACATGGAAGAATCCACTGGGCACAAATGGGTTAAACAACAATACAATAAAACCACTTTGTTACGACCATTAAATTGTATTAATTACTAGGTGTTTAAGACAAGTAACTGATTAAAGCAAATTAACGTTACAACAGAAAACACCTGTATGAGTTTTATGTTTTACTGTTACCTTGCTTTAAGCTGTTACCTGTATTTTATGCAATCAATTAGGCGTCTTATAAGTGGTAATTATAGAGAGGTTGTATTGTTTACACAAACATAATGCTCATAAATGTAGAAAAAAACTTAAATTGAAAATGTTGATGACTTTTTTTGTATTTTCAACAGCAAACTATTTAACAAATTGTTGCTGATGGCAATAGACATAGGTAATTTTGCATACACTCGTCTATTGGAAAAGAAACACCGTTTTCGCCACTGTACGAGATCCACATGTTATTTTTACAATCATTTCCTATGAACTTCTACTGCTATATAAATTCTGTATTGATAACGAACGTTTTTTTTTTATCGCAACCGAACTCGACAACATGAAATATATCAAATGAAACATGTATTATATTGTTTTTAATTACAATTATTCGCTGAAATGTTTAACCCTTTTACATAACAGAATTAAAATGCAAAAGAGCATCAATATAAACTGATCAATCTCGATGACGTCATCTTCCTTAAAACATTTTGGACTGTGATTATTGTTCAAAGACAAACTCTAGATATATATAAAATAATGTTATATCGTAATGAATACAAACAAATTTGCATCCTGATCAGAAACAGCTTGACGTTGTGTCTGATCAGGATCCAATATTTTTGAAAATGCATGGTACTGTTGGTTCTAGAACCACTTACTTTGAATACAGAGAAAGACAGTAAAAGACTTAAAAATATTTTCTTGAGATGAAATTTATTGTAAGTTTATTTTAAGAACATTAGTCATTTGTGTTTTTGTGATAATCATTAGCTTGGTAAAATGAAATGGTCATATACGAAAACGGAAACGTCTCACATAACTTCTCTTATCTCAGGGTTAGAACAATGGGCACATATTCTCTCGGCAGTAAAACGTGTAAGAACTTATGAACGGTACTGTAATAAAACACATTTGAAATTATACATAACTTGCAAAACCAATGTTAACATGTTTGAATAACGGCGAAAACACACTGTTTTTGGTTATGTGAGAAAGGAACCTGATGTTCTTCTTTTTTAAGAGCAGTCTTTTTCTAAAAACGCAAAGAAAATGGTATAAAGCTCGCCAACAAGCTTGCGGAGCATGTTGTTAGGATTCATTTAGGAACACTTGGTCGTTTAAGATAACTCGCAACAGATCTTCCTTTTGTATTATAATATAATCCCACCATGACAATAGGAATCAAATCAGGCGGAACTTTTTTTTTAAAATTGGTGACGTCATAGCTGTAAAGAGTTTAATAACAGTGCAGTATAATATGAAGCAAACGGCATGCTTTTGAAATAACCTCCTAAAACAGCATTGCGCTTAATCAGACACCGAGAGGTTTCGATGTCAGATCTGTCTCAACACTGTTTTCAATGGACATACAAATTCCTTAGTACAAAAGTGGTTAATGAGACATATATATAGAATTTGTCTTCTGTTAAGGGTGTATCAAACTCATGAATTTGGGAAGTTTTCAAAGTATATAGAAACACTCTATGATGGTTTTGTATTGAAGAGCTAGTTAAGACAAATGAAAAAATAGAAAAACTGTACATTTTGGTGAAAAACGTTTGGATCTACGGCCATTTTTAAAGGTGAAAAATTTACCCCACCCACTTTTTTATTTTGTCCTTTTCTTACAGCCCGCTTCAATAAAATCCATTTCAAATGAAAACGAACATGATTATTTGGTTTCGTGTTATTTATTTCATGTCTATTGTAGTATGTCTTTATGTTAAAAATAATTAAAGACAAAACAGGCACCAAACGTGAAACCTATAAAGCTCTAAATATCATGGATATGGTACTTTTTTTGTAAATTTCGTAAAGGGAGATTCATTTTCTTCAATAACTCAAAATTTGCAACACTTAACTATCAATTTCTTTTCATATTTTTATTTGCCTCAGTATGGATTTTCATCTGGTAGAATATGAGAACAAGTTGAATACTAGAAGTATATTTTTTTACTATTTCTCATAATTGTTTGTTTTAAAAAAATATCATTACCCATAAAAACTATGTTGTTGCTTCAGAGATTCATATATTCCAAATGGGTGCCTATTTGGTCTTGGTTTAGTTTCTGTATGTCAAAATTCTTTCACAGACATGAAATACATAATGAAAAACAAAATCACTATGTTTGTTTTTATTTAAAATAGATTTTAATGAAGCTTATGCTGTAAAGTTGACAAAATTAGAGAAAAAGTCTGAATTTGACACATCTTTTTCACATTGCTGTAGTGCAAAATAATGAACACCAACATGTGTTTTTTTCTGTTGTTTATTTATCATTAACAGCTCTTTCAAAATAAATATGAAAGACAAAAAGTTAAATACTTTGAAAAAATCGCTTATGGGTTTCGTCTTTGAGTCTTGAGTCTTTCGTATTTATTTGATACACCCTTAACTTATGTTGTTTTGAATTTCAGACACCTCTTCTACTAGCTGAGAAGTCAACGTTAAGTGGATTGACTCGGATCGTAAGCGACCAGATATGAGTTGATACAAGTAATTCATTGAATAGACCCTTATGAAGAACCTCTCACAGTGAATAAAAAACGTTGGATGGGATGGTATAGACATGACTCACACTCATCGGACATTGCAAAGTTTGCACTCCGGAGAGTACACGCTTGAGCTATTCAGCGACTCAGTACGCAGTTGAAGACAAGACAACATTGAGGGAAATAGTCATAAAGTATAAAGAGGCCCTTATGACCAGCCAGGTTACGGGGCATTTAATCCTTCCCCCCATAGACACGCCTTTTAGCACATAAATTGTATTCCTCCATTGAAGAAAATATTTCAAAATCATGTACCAAAAGTAAAAATTTCTATATCGTAGCAGGTAGTAGCATAAAGCAGGATGAAAGTAAAGCAGAATGCGCCTTAGGGCGCATTCTGGTAGAAACAGGTAATGGGGTAAAGGGTTAAAGTAAAGCTAACCTATTGCCAAATTCCAGTTATTGTTTCCCGTTGAATTTCAAAATACAGATGGTGACAAAGAGCAGACGTTGCCATAGAAATGCAGAACCTCATATTGACCAAATAGGCTTTCGAACATCACAAACAGTCCACTCCCTGATCAGACTCTGCGTTATCATCATGTCGTCTGATCTTGATCTAAGCTGTTGGCCATATATCCACCAAATGTCATATATTTGAAAACATTAAAATTACGCTTTGTTAACCCTTCCCCCCATAGAAGCGACTTTTAGCGTATTTAATGTACTCCTCCACTGAAGAAAATAGTTCCAGTTTATACTCTAACGAACAATTACCATAACATATATTTTTATATAGCCTAGTAGATGGTAGTTTAAAGCAGGCTGAAAGTAAAGCAGAATGTGCCTTAAGGCACATTCTGCTTTACTTTCAACCTGCTTTAAGTGATGACCTGTATCTAATGTTGTAAGCGGGTTATTGGGTAAAGGGTTAAACTCGTTCGCTGCTATGACCTCAACAGCTTTAAACAATGGTCATCTGCTGTTATTTCTTTAGTTAAAAATGTAGGTATTGTGACTTTTACAAATGATGAAATAATGGTCAAACAATTTGCATCTTAACAGACGCCTCGTTACGTCGTTTAGGAGCAGGATCCAAAGCGTTTGCGAATAGTTAGTGTATTTGGTGTAAGGCTGAAACATGGTTGGTATAATAAAGTATATAATAATAATATTCTGATTGTAAACGTCTGAACTTATTCTACAAAATGGTGATATTGTTTTACACTCATAAACAATCGGTAGGAAAACGTATGAAAAGTATGCACCTGTTTTACTAAACAACTTACGCAAATTATTTGCGTAAGTCAAAAATTTAAATTTTAATTTATATTTTTTATTATCACTTGCTACAAACAGTGCTGTTTGCAAACGTTTTATTATCGAAAATTAATAGTTAAACGATTTTGACTTACGCAAACATTTTGCGCAAGAAGTTTAGTAAAACGGACCCAAGGTGTTACGAGGTTCTAATATTAGAATTTTCTGACACATTACATGCACGTTTCAGACATTGTACGTTATAAGATGAGGTAATGGTTATATAAATTATGTAGTGAAAACCCGTGTATAATAAACAATGCGTATTTAAACAATGTGACAAATAGACACGTGTATTTGGAAAACCACACGGAAACTACGCACCAGTTACCCTGTAAATATAGACAACCTTTGTTTGTTTTTGGTAACAGCACAATCTGTCATTCCGATATCTTAAATGATCTTAAATACAGTAAAACCTCTCTATCACGTCCGCTTAAACGAAGACTTATTGATTGTATCAAAGACAGGTGACAGCTTAAAGAAATTGAACAGTTAAACAGAACGCTTATGAAGGAGCTTTCTGTTTTATTGTAACCTTATTAAAAGCAGTCACAGGTTTTAAAGTCCTAATAATGTACACAATTTAGTGGTCGTAATAAGAGGTTTTACTGTATATATTTTACAGCTAATATATACAGCTCATAATATACCCGTTATATTAGCAAATTATCTTATATAATGTACATTATAAAGTACATGTACTATTTTTTTTAAATAACTTTATGTAGAATAAACATATGATAGTTGTTCTGACTTGTGTTTAATTGTTTGTTAAATTTATCCTGCATATTGGTTACATCACGTAGTGTGCCAGGAACTGCCATCTTAAAACTTATCCTCTGTTTCAAAGTATACGTGTTGGCATTTGAAGGGAAGAACCATTGATTTACATCGTAAATTTTGACAATTTTGAAGTTTGGTCTAGATCAAAATTAAAGTGTTGCATAGCAGTAGAAGTATATAGTTCTGAAAGAAGATACCATTAATTTTACTGTTTGCAGTGCAGATACACATACTTCATATTAACCCCTTCACTGCCTTACCTTCGAGTACAATGGTTATTTACAAACAGTTTGTTTCCTGATCAGAATCGGCGTCGACGCGGCGTCTGATCAAGACACAAACTTTTAGGCAATATACCTAAAATTTAAATTTGAGAAATAAAAGCAGACGACAATTGTTTAAAATTGACGGCATCATGGCAGTGAAGGGATTAAAATGCAGCGCAATAGACTGTAGAAATTACATTTTTCAAAATGTGTCATTTAACTCATTGAATGTCCACTATTATATACAAATAGCGTCGTCTCATTACGATCCATACATTATGCAATTGTTATCATGATGTCGCCGCTTGTGTGTTAAAGATGTGTTCGACTGAAGCATATTGGCACAAGTATTGAACACATTATGACCAGGGGTCCGTTTCATAAAACTTCGTACGACACATGTTGTCGTAAGTCAGCTTATCAAAGTCTCAATTATTATTTATATCTCAATCTAATTCTGTCTTGTGACATCTTCTTGGAATCATCTTGAAAAGACGATTCCAAAGAGATGCCACAAGAGAGAATTAGATAGAGAAATCAGAAATTAAATGTATTTTAAAATTTTGACTTACAATAACATTTGTCGTACGAACCTTTATGAAACGGGCTCCAGATGACCATCGAGGTCTTATATGGATCGTAACTTAGTGCGAATATAATCAATATTGCCTACAGCAACCTTTCGACGTAAACTTAAGTAGTTGCTTAATGCAGGATGGAAAATAAGAGAGAAACTTCCAATTGCAGAATTATGCTGTATGTATATCCTGAATCAAGCAGTTACTTGTCTAATGATGCATCCGAAGTTATTGACTGAGTGGTCGCTTAATAAAATATCAAAAGTTTTAGTCAAAACCCAAACAGACACACAAGGAAATAACATTGACCACGTGTAACGATTGTTCCATATGTCGTCAGTACTTAGGTTTAAGACTTATTTTATGTCATGTATATATATCTAAACCATCACATCGAAACCCATAGCAATTTGCAATAAGAAGAAACATAACAAATACACAATCAGAAGTGAGTTTGGGGTATTTCGGGAAATGCTCGATTTAAAAACATGTTGTTTTTAATATCACTAGCCAAAGTGTAAAATATATCAAATCCTAATAATTGACAACAGTTTGCAAATTTCAAACAAGTTGATTAAACGTTCAACTATGCTACACATGCTACAGACATATCTCTACCAAATCATATAAAGTGGTCAATATGTTATTTTTTCACATATTAATCAAACCAAACATAATTTAAATGCAATTAAATCTAAAGAAATCACGTTTTGTTTTTTAAATAAATTAGAAAAAAAAACTTTTTATAGGTATGAGAACCCGTTTGAAGCTTTGTCAGAAGCCGAATTACTCAGCGTAGAATCTGGTTACAAACTGTTTGCAGTGGAAGTTTTTGTTGTTTCATAAATGGGCTTATTTGAATATATGAAAGATATAATTTTATCTCATAAGGCACAACTTTGAACTTTGAAACCAGACTATGATCGTTGATCTGCATTGACCGCCTAAAAGAACAACAACATCAACACGTTGAACCCTACGCTTGTCCAGTTAAATCTAATATATTACCTAAAAAATAACATATTTGGCATTCTGTGTTTTATTAGTAGGGGTGAAAAATTGGCAAGCCAATGTTCTAGCCATAAAAGCTGTAACAGTCCTTTCTTGTTTTGTGCAAAAATCCCTTTCGGCGCCAAATTATTCGGGTGAATTTTTACCCCTTCACCCGCCTTATAGTCGTCTGCTTCGGTATTGTTGTCTGCAATAACGTTTCAAAGTTAGATATACGGTAGTATTACTTAAGAAATATCGATTCAAGTGTCAAACAGTTTGGATCTTGATCAGACGCCGCCTTAGGCACCGAACGAGTTAAGACATTTACTGCCATTATGATGTTTTAACCCGTCTTACACAATCACTGCCATAATATCGTCTGCCTAAAACTTTAGACCGTTTGGCTTAAAATGCAATCATTCGATTACCAAGCAGTTTGATCCTAATTTGATGCTTCATAACGCGTCGTATGATCTGGATCCAAATTGTTTGCATATGTCAGTGTTGTCAGTGTTTTCAAACTTGATATTAATAGGTTTAAACAAGAATAAGTTAATTGGTCCCACCGCAACGCCATTACTGTCCAATTGATGTGAAAAGACCACTAAGGCAAGAGTTTTAATAGAGATGTTAACCTCGTGAAAGCCAAAGAAAAGCATAGATCTGGTATTGTCTTAACCCATTGCCTGCTTGTCGTGACTTTACTGAATTTTGCAAACAGTTTGTCGGCGTCTGATCTGGATCCAAACTGTTTGACACTCGTCTTTAGGCTTCTTTACTTAAAAATGTGTGACTCTAGATAAAGAAATATTGAGAACGAAAATTTATAAGCAGACCATATTACCACATTATAAGGGTTAAGACGGATTCATTCTTCTTCAAAATATCATTAAACAAATACTGCTTACCTACGCGAATACGAGATATGCCATTAAAACACTGAACTTGTAAAGAGTACACTTGCACCATGCAACCAGTGCATACTCGGACTAGAGGACTTCTAAAGGGACCCTCTGGTAAAGGTCCGGAATATTTGTCATATTGAAATAAAATGTTAAACCAATCCAATCAGAAAATGGTTCCGATTTTACTGACAACTAGAACCGTCATTTTAACCTCTTCACTGCCCTGCAACGATGATCCAATGGTTATTCGCGATCAGGATCTGAATTGCTTGCCATTAATTTCAATATTTCATAAGTCAAAACACCTAAAATTTAAATACACATATGAAATTCAAATATGAGATATAAAAGCGCACGACACATATTTAGAATTGATGGCAGGCATCATGGCAGTCAAGGAGGTAACTCTTGCCATGCTAGCGGCTGACATATGTGCCACAGTCGTTACCTTTGCAAACAGCTAGAATCCAGATGAGATGCCGCGTAACGCGGCGTCTCATCAGGATCCAAACTGTTTGACACTCTGACCTTGAAAGGAAATTTAGAAAAAATTATATTTAGAACAATAGCAGACGACAATTGTTGCAGACGACTAAATTGTCCAGCATGCAAACTATTAAGGTATCTAGGGTGAATGAGTTTACACAAGTTGTACGCCAAAACCAAACCGTTGATGTTCAGTAATTCGGCATCTGGTTCGGTTCCAAACGGTCAGATACTTAAATAATAATATATCGACACTAATTTCAAAAGCTTCTAGTTATATCCATTTTCTACATGTAGTTATTGTTTCTTTTATGCGGGACATTATATGGGTTTTTGACCATTGTATCGAATACGCCATTAAGATTGGACTACAGATTGTTATGTTAAAACATATACTACAACCCTATATGACGCGATTTTAAAATTGGTATCCCAGCGAGAACATTCTTGCTACTGATGTCACATTACAAGTTCTAACATTACCTCATTCTTGGAAAGTCCAAATAGATGTTAAAGCATTTATGGAAGATCCATGAAGCACAATGTTTGGCATGTAACTGGTTTCCCCCTTTATAAATTGATAATTCTAAATAAATGACCAATTACATATGAATAGTTTTCTGCGCAGTCTATGGGTTTGTTTTGATATTTTATTTAAAACAAAAACTACTATAAATTGGCGTCGGAACTTAGTTAATGTATTCTTATTAAAAAGCTGTTCAGTTCAACAGGCTTTCACGCATATTCCTAAAATGGGTGGTTCTGAATCGAGTACGTATGATTATTCCAGTGCCTCTGAAGATGAGGATAAAATTCAAATCGAAAAACATTACGATTCTCGCTGTTCATACACTAAGAAAGAAATAGTATACAAGGGGAAGAAAGTGTATGTTTGGTTGCGGCAATGTGTCTGTGGACACTACCGTTCCTTCATAGATAGGGGGAGCATTGATGTTGCTCCAGAGGAAGGGAACTTTAAGGATATACATTTTTTACCGGAGTGTGAGTGGTCCAAGATACAAACGCCGTCATTCACAAAGCTACGTAATAAGTGCGTATGCTGCGGGCCAAAACAAACGTCGTATAAGGGAAATACCTCTAGTAAGTTCCACATTATATTAAAAAATATAACCGAAAACATATTAACCCTTGCATCGCCAAAGTTAACCGTTAACCGTGCAAAAATAATTCGTCTGCAATGTTAGGCAAATTCAATTTGTTCGACTAAAGAAATATTGATACCAGTGTTAAATAATTTAAATTCTGATCAGAAACTTATAAGATTGGGTCTCTTCTAGATCCAAACTTTTTGAAAAGTCGATTTCTGGACCCGAGGTTATAAAGCTTAAAACGAACTCTGTGCTCAAAACTCAGTTTTGATTACATGTTCTAGTTTTTACAAAACATGCCTGAGCTGATTTAAGTAACCAGATTTGGATATATATTTAACAATAGAATTATGGGGTGCAAATACTTGATTTTTACAAAATGCTTGCTGAAGTGTTATGAGCTGAGAAAAACTCTGAGTTTTGAGCACAGAGTTCATTTTAAGTTTTATAACCTCGGGGCCAGGTGTCAGTTGCGGTCATAAATAGTGTCAACTAGGGACTAATATGTGTTACACTAATATCTATTTTTCTTCAATCATAATCAAGAAATAAAATAAATTGGGAAATACGAACATAGGACTATTTTAATCCGACAATAACCTGATATTGAAGAGAAATATTAAGGATGTATCAATGTCATGACTTTGGGAAATTTTCAAAGTATATGAAAACACTCTATGATGGTGTTGTATTGAAGAGCTATTTAAGATGAATGAAGAAATAGAAAAAGTGTACATTTTGGTGAACAACAGTTGGCTCAACGGCCATGTAAAATTTACCCCACCCACGTCCTCTTATTTTGTCCTTTTCAAACAGCCCGCTTCAATAAAATCCATTTTAAATGAAAACAAATATGATAATTTGGTTTTGTGTTATTTATTTCATATCTATGGTAGTATTTCTTCATACAAAAACTAATTTAAGAAAAAAAAGGCACCAAATGTAAAATTTATAAAGCTCTAAATATCATCGATATAATACTTTTTTGTAAATTTTGTAAGGGGAGATAACTCTTTTTACTTTAATAACTCAAAATTTTCAACACTGACCTTTCAATTTCTTTTCATATTTTGAACTGCCTTAGCATGGGCTTTCATCTGGTAGAATATAAAAAAAAGTTTAATACTAGAACTATTTCATTTTCAAACTTTCTTAATTTTTTTCATAAAATAAAAAATCTAATAAAATCATGCCCTATACAAAGCATATTTTTGATATTCAAGGATCCATATTGTTCAAACCTGGTGCCTGCTTTGTCTAAATTTGGTTTCTATATGTTAAAATACCACCATAGACATGATATTAATAATGAAAACCCAAATTATCATGTTTGTTTTGTTTTGAAATAAATTTTACTGAAGCTTGTACTCTGAATGGGTAAAATTTGAAAAAAACGTCCAAATTTGACATACCTTTTTCAAATCGCTGTAGCTCAAAAAAAAGGACACCACCATATATATTTTTTTTCATTTTTTCATTCATCATAAAACAGCTCTTCCAAAAAAACAATGTTAGAAAAAAGGTTTGATACTTTGAAAAATTGGCTTATGACATGGATACACCCTTAAGTAGCATTTTTTCAACCCTCCGTAGAAGTTACATTAGTAAGTTTGAATAGTACAAAACCATTAAACGTACACTCAAATTTCGATATCTCGATATGGTTTCACTCTATTTACAGTTGTTCCTACAAAGGAATGACATCATTGTAAAGTCGAATATATCCGTATTAGCCACGTTTTAACTTTGACATAGGGGTATGTTTGACTTAACCAATTTCGAAATATAAAAAGTTGACTTCATACTGAAAAAAACCTTCAATGTTTGTCATTGCAGGCACTTACTGAGAGCGGAACAGACATGGAATCGGAAGCTGATGTTCTGTTCTTATACAGTGGAGTAAACGTTATTCTTTTCCAATAAACACATTAACTCTAAAACTGTTATTTGCATTGCAAACAATTTGGAGCCCGATCAGACGCCGGGTAACCCGGCGTCTGATCGGGCTTCAAACTGTTTGCCACTCAGATTAACATAGATAGTCACAATTGTCGAAAATGTGTCATTTTCTTCATTTTAGTGTTTTGCGTTTGCGTTTCGTTTGCGTTTAAACGGGAAAGAATAACGTTTTCTCCACTGTAGACACGTGACTCCTACAGAAACTCTCACAGACAATGTTTTAGTGCGTGCCATATATCAGCCATGTTTGTGCGGACGGCAGCGGGTCATGGGCATCAGTTAACAATTGTGAAGTGACCAGTGAATGGAATGTAAATGGAAACAATGGAAGTCTTTTTCATGCTAGGTATTTGTCGTCTGCATCAATCCTCAAAACTTATTCACATGCATTGTTTCTTTGGAAAATGATCATCACAGTTTGGATGCAGATGAGACGTTAAGTTATTCGGTGTTTCATATGGATCCAAAAGGTTTGCAACAGTTCTCACATTTTCGACTGCAGTACTGTACCTTGATATTCAAAAGTTGCTTACACCGGACACATTCATTGCTACAGTGGAGAATCTGTTATTCTTTCCCGTTTAAACGCAAACGTACGCAAACGCAAAGCACTGAAACGTAGATAAGAACAACTTTTAGACAATTCTGATAATTCATGTTTATCTTGGTGGCAAACAGTTTGGAGCCTGATCAGACGCCGGGTTACCCGGCGTCTGATCTGGCTCCAAACTGTTTGCACTGCAAATAATAGTTTTAGCGTAAACGCGTTTATTGGGAAAGTATAACACATTCTCCACTGTATGATGTTACCCTCTCTGTCAAAACTGCATCTATTTTAAATAATTAGAATCTGCTTTTAATTACTTATATTCTACCTGAATCGATTAAGGTAATATCGAAACGTTTCAAACTAAACAGATTGGATGCTTATCAAACGCCGCGTTACGCGGGGTCTGATCCGTATCCAAATTGTTTCCAAATAAGCATTGTATTCGGGATGTGGCAGCTTAGGGATGAAAGTCGAGATATAACAGGATAACTGTAATACAGTGTTCCCTCTCTACAACGACACCAAATGGGAGACAACAAATATGTGCGTTGTTCGGAGGGAGTCGTTATAGGGAGGGATCTTGGTTAACATTTGCAAACAGCTCAAATTTGTCATTATGTTTTTTCCTGTCAAAATGTCAGTTATGTAAGAAAAACAGCAGACAACAATTTTATGTAGATGATAACGCATCAGTGCAAGCATAAAACATAATTTTCGTGGGAACAGCGATAAATGTCGTTGTAAGGAGGGAGTCGTTGTAAGGAGGGCCGTTGTAGAGAGGGAACGCTGTGTATATGTTTCTATATTATTTGTATGGACCTAATTGTAATTACGAGAATCAGCAAATGACATATTCTCATCAGTATATTATCTATTTGATTTTAACCCCTTCACTGCCATGACGTCATCAAATTTAAACAGTTGTCGTCTGCTTCTATTTCTAAAAACCAATTTTTAGGTATTTTGACTGAAGAATTATCAAAACTAGTGTCAAACAGTTTGGATCCTGATCAGACGCCGCGTTACACGTTACGTGGCGTCTGATCAGGATCCAAACTGTTTGCAAATAACTATTGTACTATGGGTAAGGCAGTGAAGGGGTTAACACTGAAGTACTTTGTAAACGTACACATGTACAGTGGAGAATCTGTTATTCTTTCCCAATAAACGCGTTTACGCTAAAACTATTATTTGCAGTGCAAACAGTTCGGAGCCAGATCAGACGCCGGGTAACCCGGCGTCTGATCAGGCTCCAAACTGTTTGCCACCAAGATAAACATGAAATATCAGAATTGTCCAAAAGTTGTTTTTCTACGTTTTAGTGCTTTGCGTTTGCGTACGTTTGCGTTTAAATGGGAAAGAATAACAGATTCTCCACTGTACTTATACATATTAAACAGTCGGATCGCGTTAACTAGAACTCGATTAAGTCGATATATCCTTATTTCGAAGTTCAAACATGGCTATTTCACGCATGAACTTCGACAAAAAGGGTTAGTTTAACTTAAACGAACTCGAGATTTTTACTATTTAACTGCAGGAATACTGTTTGTTTGAAATTGCATTATAAATCTATACATCTATGACTGTTTTCGGCAGAACGAAAGAAATACTGAAACGTCCTCAAAGGAACTCTCGGCATTGTAATGTGTTTGTATTGAGGCGAAATCTTACACTTTTACTCTCAAAATCAAAATAAATATATTATATACCCCAGTAGATGCTAGCTTAAAACAGGTTGCAAGCAAAGAAGACGCACCTAAGGTGCATTATACTTTACTTATTAGCTGTTTTAACCCATTTCCTCCATAAATACAACTTTTTTCGCCTTTGATTTATTCCTCCACAGAATGCAATAGTTCCAATTTATACAGTCATGAATATGCACCATAAAAATATATTCCATATCCTTGCAGAAGGTAGCTTAAAGCCGGATGAAAGTAAAGCAGAATACTTCTTAAGACGCATTCTGCTTTACCATCAACCTGCTTTAAGAGGTCACCATTCTTCAAAACCAGAAACAGGATATGTGGCAATGGGTTAACTGCAAAAATCAAAACTCAAAAAGGATATTGGGTAAAGGATTCAAACAACACTGCTTGTAAAACCTCGGGATTCATACTTGGTGATATTGAACAAAGAATTCACAAATACGTGTTATACTAAATCGGATATTCAAAAATGAATTATAAATTAAGTAATATGACAATTAATGTTAAACCATTAGCACGCTGAACTCGGCGTCTATGTTTGGCACTCATAATCAACGTTTCTATAGTGCAAAGATGTGTGAATATACTACAACGACACCCAATGGGAGAAAATTGTGTGCGTTGTTCAGAGGGAGTCGTTACAGGGAGGGAAATTGGCTTACGGGTGACAAACAGCTTAAATCCAGAACAGACGCCGCGTACCGCGGCGTCTGATCTGGATTCAAGCTGTTTGTCACCCGTCATTATATTTATTCCATCAAAATGGAATTTTGAGAAAAAACAGCAGACGACAATTTGAAGCAGACGATTTGCAGCAGTAAAAGTGTTCAACATTTTGTCTTGTTTGGGGAACAGCCGTAAGAGTCGTTGTAAGGAGGGAGTCGTTGTTGGGAGGGCCTTGTAGGGAGAGAACACTGTATTGTTTGTTCTTATAACATTGATGCTGAACAAATTAGTTTGACTTCTTCCCCCATTCAGCCCTAGCGACGAATTTACTCGTCATTCTAACACACTTCGTTCACGTCTCTATATAAACAAAGAAAGAAAGTATGTGTGTTTAAATTCTCAATAAAACACTCACGCACTGTAACGTCTTAACGTGACGTCATATGGCTTCGAAAATGCGTACGCCAAGAAATGTAGCGCCGTTGTGGCGGTGCAAATTGTAGTTTACCTGGTTAAATTGAAGTGTTATAATCGAAATAATAAATTGATACCAGTGTTTTATCGTGCAATTAAACACGGGTAGTGGTTGAGATGCTGGTAATTAAATCGCTCGGCCTTCGGTCTCGTAATATAATTACTACGCATCTCAACTCCTACCCGTGTTTTATTGCCACGATAAAACACTGGTATAAATTTATTATTTCTTAATTAAGAAATATGTCACTAGAGTCGAGTACACTTCTGCTGTGAAACAGTGTAGACCCTAATCGTAGGGCTCCTGGTGGACCCCTCTGATCAGGATCTGTACTGTTTGTTATTTCGTAATATATTGTAAAGGAAAATATTAATAGTAAAACATGGACTTGACTTAATTTGAAACTAGAATTGTAAATTGGCAGGTTTAGAAAGAATGAGTTGAAAAGTTGTTTCGATTATAAAATACAGTGGTCCAACCCTTCCAACATAGTTTCCCTCCTTACAACGAACCTTGCCGAAGTTCGCTAAACTGGACAATTATATCTAACGCCTTTACTGCTGCAGTATCGCCTGCTTAAATTGTCGTCTGCTGTTTTTTTTCAAAGTTACATATAAGTAGATATTTTGATATAATGACGAGTGACAAACAGCTTGATAAAAATGAAGCCTTCTTACGCACTCTACTTTACTTCCAATTTTAAGCTATCATTTGCTAGTATATAGAAAACAGTTCATGCGGTGCATAGTCATGACTGGTTGTCTTCAGTGGAGGGAATTTATTAAATACAGTAAAACCTCGCTATTACGACCACTAAATTATGTTAATTATTAGGGTGTTTACGATAGGTGACCGCTTAAAGCAAGGTGACAGTGAAACAGAAAGCTCCTATAGGAGCTTTCTGTTTCACTGTAACCTTGCGTTAAGCTGTCACCTGTCTATTATACACTCAATTAGCCTTCGTTTTAGTGGTCGTAATAGCGAGGTTTTACTGTAATAAAAAAATGCGATGTTACAGGGTAATGGGTTAAATCAGATTTGTCACGTTGACAATCAAGTTACCACAAAACCTTGTTGTAATTAGTGTAATTAACTTTGTAATTTATAGTTTTTAAGAGGTGAGAATTGTGTACGGGGTATATGTATTGTTTGATCTTAAATAGCGTACCGGTATCTGTAAAACAAATATATTTTAACATTTGAATGTATGTAAGTTTTGGCTGGGAATCATCCAAATGTTTACAAAACTAAGCTTACTGAGATAATGTTTGTAACTTCTGAAATGTTAAATGAGGACATGAGTCGACCTGCATGAGTATTGCAGCCACTACAACAACGCCGAATAAAAGACAAAATATTGTCGTTGTTGTTCTGAGGGAGTTGTAATAGGGAGTGGCTTACATTTGCAAATAGCTTGCTGTTTGTCACTCGTCATTACGGTTTTTCTCTCAAAATGTCCAATATGTGACTTTGATAAAAACAAAATACGAATATTTTAAGCAGACGATAATGTAAACAAGAAAAGTCGGAGACGGTTCTCTTGTCTATGTAACAGTGACACGCGTTATTGTAAGGAGGGCATTGTTGTTCAGAGGGCCGATGTAGGGAGGGAGCAATGTAAATGGTGTCCGCTTCGAATTACAGTGCTTCCTTCCTGCAGAGGTCCTCCGAACGACGAATCCCTCTTTACAACAACACTTGAAGCTATTCTTCAAGCAATACAATTATATCTATCCTTCTATTGGCGTCTATATCATCGTCTACTTAAAATTGTCTTCTGATTCTTCTCAAAGTCACATATTCGACATTTTGATAGACAGAAAACATAATGACGTATGGCAAATAACTTTAATCGAGAGCAGATGCCGCGTTACGCGGTGTCTTATCTGGAGCCGCGATCTGGATTCAAGCTGGAGGCAAATGTAACCCAATGTCCCTCCCTATAACGACTCTAATCCGAACAACGCACACATTTTGTGTCTCCCCTTGGGTGTCGTTGCAATGCATTGTGCTTAAAGAATGAAGACTATTACAACCAATTTCAAGCCAGACTTGGCTCTAAACTGTTTACCAATCTGCATTGCGTTGTATTTATATTTATGTATTTTCTGAATTGTTTTTCATTTGTAATATTGGAAGAATTTTTCATGAACCCTTCACGGTCCTGCCGTCATCAGTTTTAAACAAAATGTCGTCTCCTTTTATTTCCCATTTTTAAATTTAAGGGATATTTAGCTTCAAAATATTGGAATGAGTGTCAAACAGTTTGGATCCTGATCAGACGCAGCGTAACGCGGCGTCTGGTCAATATTCAAACTATTTGCAAAAACATATTGTACTCGAGGTAAGGCGGTGAATGGGTTAACCCTCTGAACCCTAGTCCCGCATATAGGCGTCATTTTCAAACAGTGTAAATAAATGGACTAAACTTGAATGGAAACTGGAATTGTCCATTTAAAGTTTCAGGGAGGAAAGAGTTAAGTTGTGTATCATGTTTGTAAGATTCCGACAGTGCTTATAACTGACTTGGTGATGTAGGGTACAGTGGAGAATCTGTTATTCTTTCCCGTTTAAACGCAAACGTACGCAAACGCAAAGCACTAAAACGTAGAAAAGAACAACTTTTAAACAATTCTGATATTTCATGTTTATCTTGGTGGCAAACAGTTTGGAGCCTGATCAGACGCCGGGTTACCCGGCGTCTGATCTGGCTCCAAACTGTTTGCACGGCAAATAATAGTTTAAGCGTAAACGCGTTTATTGGGAAAGAATAAAAGATTCTCCACTGTACATGTAACAGTTACTTTACAAGCATTTGATCATGGAATATTGGATAAATTTGTGAAATAAAGTTTCGGTCACTTATATCTGAATTTTGTTGGAATTCATTAGACGAGAAACCGTTGTTAATGGAAAACCGAATATTTTTGTCCACACTGTGTTCAAATTGTTAGAGAGTGTTACCTTATTATACAGCTGATGCAATAATGTCTAATGGCATTGATTAATTTTGGGAATACCAGTTAATATCGTCATTAGTAATAACAAAACATATAGTGGAGAAAATGTTATTATGTCACAATAAACGCGTTTACGCTAAAACTATTATTTCCATTGCAAACAGTTTGGATCAGGCTCCGTGCGGTTTGCCAGTTATATAAGAATGAATAGGCAGAATCGACAAAAGTTTGTCCATTTTTACATTTTATTGCAATGCGTTTGCGTTTCGTTTACGTTTAAACGGAAAATTATAACGTTTTCTCCATTGTATAATAAATGGTTTGAGGTCATGGACAAACTTACTAAATATATCAGATGTTTTTCCATGGTATTCCCCTGACAAGAGTTTTGCTGACGATATCCGGAAAAAACAAAATGACTTCATGATCGTACGATCAAAATTGTTCTTGTCAAACACTTTAAATAACATGTACACTAGCAAATGTAATTGATTCATTGCCAAACCAATTGAAACCCCGTATACAGCCAGCTAATGTACCCTTTCACTCTCAATAGCGCAATAAGGAGCATTTGCAAATAGTTTATTATTTATGTACTTTTATCGTTTATTTTAATTACCTTTAATTCTTTCACTGCGTTTAGGTCATCAATTTCAAAAATATTATCGTCTGCATTGATTTCTCAAGAAATTTTGAATAAAGAAAAATTGAAATGATCTTCAAATAGTTGGGCTCCTGAACATACGCCACGTCTAATCAGGATCTAAACTGATTGCAAAAAAACATTGTTCTCGGGATAAAGAAGAGAATGGGGTTTATGGAATTACCAGACAGGATTAGAGTTTCTATTTGAAATTCAATTCCAAAACAGCTATAAATAGTAGATCTATATATTAACATGGAAAACCAGCTAATATGTACCATTGAAGTTGGAAATTGGATACACATTGCTTCTGTTTATCCGTCTTATTCTGTCTCAAGCTTCAGTTGTTATTTTTACAGTAAAACCTCTCTTTTACGGCCATTAAAACGAATGCTAATTGACAAAATAAAATACAGGTGACAGCTTAAAGCAAGGTGAACATAAAACAGAAAGCTCCTACAGGAGCTTTCTGTTTTATGTTCACCTTTCTTTAAGCAGTCACCTGCCTGAACTCTTTATGTTAACACATGTACGCCCAGTGGATTAGTTCATGTTTATCTATTGGAAGAGATCGGTTATGTCGAACATACCCGTTATCAAAGAGATGCCTTGTCAACAATTTCATTTTCATTTTGTTTTATATTGAGATTCCTATCAGCAAACAGAGTAGACTCTGATCAGACGCAGCATTATGCGGCGTCTGATCAGAGTCTACACTGTTTGCCTATATCCCATATATGGGATCGTGGGCACACATAGGTTAATTCATCCATTCAATAGTAGGCTGGATTAAAGTGTTACTTATTCCTTAAGAACAAATTTATCAGTGGTCGTGATAGAAAGGTTTTACTATACATGTAGGACGATGAACCTTGAAAAACATGGTAGTAAAGATTGTGGATATAAGAAGAACAAGATAGCTGCAGGAGAGAGACATGTTACTGTTTTATCGCGACATTGTAACTGTGGAAAGTTCGAATCCTTTGCACAAACATCTAGCAAAGTTGATCTGCGGCCTGAATTAGGCAAGGAAATACATTTTAGACAGGGATGTGGTTGGAAAAAGACAAAGACGGATGAAGGTTGCCAACTTAAGAAGACGTGTGTCTGCGAAGGTCCAAAAACTTATTGAATGACAAGTTCAATGGTAAGTATTTCTTTATATGCTCCGATGCTTTTATCATGATGAATTGTCGTTGTTTCAATATAATGTCCGCTTAAAATTGCCCATTAGAAAGAGAAGAAACTCTGAATACGAATGGCAAAGAGTCTGATCTGGATCCAAAGTGTTTGCAAACGTTAGGCAGGTTGCGCTTAGCATGATAAGGGTTAGTTTCTATATCTGTATATCTATATCTCTATTATTATTAGTTGGTATGTCGTATACCGGTATTGTAAGTTATATGATGCTTACTACTGAGAACTACATGTAGCCACTTCACTTCTTTACCACGAGTGCAATGGTTATTTGCAAACATTTTGGATCCGCATCTTACGCCACGTAACGCGGTGTCTGATCAGTATACACATTGTTTGAAAGTTATTCCAATGGTTTAACGACCTAATAAAAGCAGACGATAACTGGCGTAAGCAGATGAGTAGTATCATGGCAATGAAGGGGCTAAGCTTTGGTATCGTTTTGTAAAATGGTCGTAAAAAGATTTGTTTGTAAGTTCTTTGTATACGGCTAGTAGTAAATATATATACAACTGCGCAGAGATGGGAACTACTTTCCGGTGTTACGGCCTTTTGTGACGGTAAACAAACGATTGTAGATCTATCTGAGCCGAAATGAACCTTTGGTCCCGGTTCATCCCGTAAGGGTTGCATCGAATCTGGATAGCCTCCCGGATTTGTCTTTGTCGCTGATCACTATCCCTATCTAGTATGCGTGTGACGTCCCAGTCTATTACGTGGTTCTCACGTACCACGTGGTCCGTGGTCAAGCGGTTAGAGTACATTTGTACACGGCACAACTGTATGGTAAATATATGTATTCACTACTTGCCGTGTACAACGAACTTACAAACAAATCTTCAATACCCGATAAATGAACTTATTTGCCAAAAACAACAACCCAAAACGGTCGAAACAGAATTACAGTAAAACCTCACATTACGACAACTAAAACGAAGGCTAATATTTGTTTAAAAGACAGGTGACAGCTTAAAGCAAGGTGACAGTAAAACAGAAAGCTCCTTAAGGAGCTTTCTTTTTTACTGTTACCTTGTTTTAAGCAGTCACCAGTCGTAATCACTTAATAATTAACACAATACAGTAGTCGTAATAGAGAGGTTCTACTGTATATTGATAACAATTGTAGCAGACAATAAACACGTGTAGATGACATTTTGTCTAAGAATTGGTGAAGTGTACAGTCGGCTGAACGGGCATTCGGGCTGAAAGTAGACTATAACTTGGTACTTTACTAGACTTTAAAATCTGAACGTTAAATTTGACGATTATAGGAATAATAATCAGTGCCACTCTGCTAAAAGCTTTCTTTCGTACATTTTAGAGACGAATTCCTCTCAACTTGTAACGGATGTCATTCTACCATGTATGTCAACGTTGAGCAGTGGACTGACCATTACACGTGACCAGTGTTGCAGAAGAATCTATTACAATAAAACTACAAAGACAATGGATCTCATCACTGTTATGACATCATCAATTTTGAACAATTGTCGTCTGCTTGTATTTTTCAAATTTTAGTTTTTAGGTATTTTGACTTAGGAAACATTGAAACGAGTGTCAAACAATTTGGACCCTGATCAAACGCCACGTTATAAACTCTCATGTAACACACTTTTGATTATTCCATCTAACATAAGAATTTTCAATTGATTACTCCAAAAAATACACAGTTTATGCCTCAATGTTATTCATTCACTGACGAAAATAGTGCAGCTTAATAAAGTCATAAATACGTTGCATAAGAAACACTTTTTATACCGGTATTCTGACAGATTATGGCTTTAAGCCGTTTGAAATTAAAGCAGACTGCTTTATGCTTTAATCTGTAAAAGTATTTGAAATGTAAACAAGGGTTCAGTTTC
The DNA here is from genome assembly GCA_922989275.2 of Gari tellinella. Taxonomy (NCBI): domain Eukaryota; kingdom Metazoa; phylum Mollusca; class Bivalvia; order Cardiida; family Psammobiidae; genus Gari; species Gari tellinella. The sequence goes on from OV277870.1 coordinate 60,819,016, forward strand.
AAGGCTTCCTAGCTAAGGACCATTTTTCGTGGTGTGGGGATCATTCAAGATGTAAAAGGAGTATTAATGGACTATTGGGTTAAAATTTAACCCCTTCACTGCCTCACCCCAAGTACAGTGGAGAAAACGTTTTTCTTTCCCGTTTAAACGCAAACGAAACGCAAACGCATCGCAGTAAAATGCAGAAAATGACAATGTTTCGACAATTCTGACTATCTATGTTAATCTGAGTGGCAAACAGTTTGGAGCCCGATCAGACGCCGGGTTACCCTGTGTCTGATCGGGCTCCAAACTGTTTGCAATGGAAATAACAGTTTTAGCGTAAACGCCTTTATTGGGAAAGAATAACGTTTTCTTCACTGTACAATGATTATTTGCAAACAGTTTGAATCCTGATCAGACTCTTAGTTACGCGGCGATTGACAAGAATCTAAACTGCTCGACATTCATTTCAATATAAATTTAGTCTCTCTATCTTTAATTTTAATTCAAGAAATAAAAACAAACTATAGTCGTCAGATGACGTCATGGCAGTGAAGGAGTTATGCACTAGTACCTTTTGAGACAAAAAGATGCTAAGGGTAATATTTTTAAAATCTGAATAAGGGGAGATCCTTTGAAAGCACAGAAAACAAAGCAAATACTGAAAATTGCAGACTCGGTTTAATTGAGTCTGTTCATGAGCAATACTGAAATATGCAACAGTGCTCACGCCCCCTAGCACCGGCTTAAGCGGAATTCAACTTTCAACTGTAAATGCGCTGAAATCTATGATTCCAAAGGACCAGAAAGTATAACAACACTGAGAATGAAGTACGGGGCGACTTTTTACAGCCGCCACACAAGCACTTAACATCTGCTGTTGTGAATTATATAAATCTGAATAAAGCCTGAATGCCAAACCTAACAAACATTAAACCGTAACATCTGATCTTGAAGACTGCCAATACTCATGAAATGATGTCAACTTGAAACAATACACGACGTCTTATATAAATACGACATCAAAAACATCTTAATAGTTTTGCAGTTATATATATTATCTAGAATATGTGCAATGGCCAATGACAAAAACAACAACAATATTCATCCCGCCTTACATGTGGTATGTCTGAAGCCATCCTAAGGAAACAATAGTAGTGAACGTCATTTAACTAATTTTACAACTAGCAATCTGAACTATATATTTTACCCCTTGAATTCCATGACGCCATTTTCACTACCATGATGACATCCTTCGCCGCCATGACGCCATCGGCTGAATCCAATGTCGTCTGCTTTTTCTTCTCAAAACAACTTAAAAGTAGATATTGCCAGTACATAAAGATTAAATAATCAGAGGAGTTTTGTGGTACAGTAAAACCTCTATATTACGACCACCTCTCTATTATTACCAATAAATTGTGTAAATTATCAGGTGTATTAGACAGGTGCCTTCTTAAAGCAAGATTACAGAAAAAACACGAGATTTCCGTTTTACTGTCACCTTGCTTTAGCAAGTCACCTGTCATAAACTCTTACTTAAAAAACACAAGTAAGTGGTCGTAATAGAGAGGTGTAACTGTATATTTTGTAAATATCTGTAATGAAACCTTTAACCCTAGTCACGCATATACGCGTCATTTGCAAACAGGGTACCTATGAAATATACACTTAATGAATTAATCGAATATTTATTGTGTTCATGGAAGTAAGAAAAAACCCCTGGTCACACTGTATGAAGCCGCGGAGCGGTTTCATACCAAATTGTGACCAGGTATTAATGTCATACCTCCATGAATAAAATAAATATTCGATTTATTCCTTATAATTTAATATCTCTACTGAATTTTAGAAAGAAATTAAATAAATAATCTGACATGAGTGCTCACATTTAACACTTAAAAGCAGTATGTTGTAGTCCCTCCGTAATATATATATGTTCCGCCAAAGTTTGACGTTGCTTTGTAGTACTGTCATCGCCAATGACGTCATTTGGCGTCCCGCTTCATGTAGCGCTTTTGGAGAACAGTTGGACTTAGAGAAAGTTGTCCTGACAAGGCGTGGTCTGATTTCTTTTTCATTGGGTTATGAACAAAATATTTCAGCTAATCACAGCTAGCCAAATGTAATGAAAATAACAAATATCAAATTATTTTATATTTAACAAAAAACCCGAAAAAACAAAACTAGAAACTGAGATTAGAAATTCCAGGGAGAAATGAGTTAATCTGTATGGATATATGCCTATGTTATGTCTGCGAATGACGTACTACCTAAGAAACGAGTTGAGGTGACGTGCTTATTCAGTTTAGATAACAAAAAGAAATTGTTTCCAATGAAATACAATCAAACTGATTCCATCCAATCATAAGGAAATGTAATTTGATTTGATTTGATTTGTTTTGATTTTACGTCGCTTTCAACAGTATTTCAGTCATATCGCGACGTCCAGCTAATTATAGGTGGAGGAAGACCCCCAGAAGTCCTTTGTGCACTGTTTCAGGCACAAATCGTCAACTGAGTAGAACCACCGACCTTCCGCAAGCCAGCTGGAAGGCTTCCCCATATGAAAAATCCGAACGACCCTACTGGGATTCGAACTCACAGCGGTGAGGAGCACAGTGGTGTAATTCACAGTGACTCTACCACTAGGCCACGGAGGCCCCTAAGGAAATGTAAACAATTATTTTTAACCATGCTGGCAAACAGTTTGAATTCAGATTCCCTATGATATTAAGCTCGAGGACTGTGGCAAAGTAGGAAGGACTCTATGAAGAATACACTATTATATTGAAAACCACCCCCCCTCGAAATTCTCAACATTGGGCAAGACGAAATTGAACAATGAGATCCCTCATTTGAAATTCTAGGAAGAAATTGGTTAATGTGTGTGAATATATGCCTATGCTGTGTCTCTGTATGACAAAATAATCTAAGATACGAGATACAGTCAGGACGACATTATTGTTCACACACCAATGCCATGCGATCAACAAAAGAAAAAACATCCAAAATAAAGATTATTTTAACCATGCAGGGAACTAATTTGAATTATGCCTACGCGCCGACGTCGGCGTATGACCTGGCCCAAACCTGTTTGCTGTCAAATTTGAACTTTTGCTTTAATCGGACCAATTTTTGAGTGTTTGAGACCGATCTTGAACCCTGGTTGGGAACAAGGTAACGCTTTCACAGCAAAACCTCTAATTAACGATCACGTATCTCTATTACGCCGACAAAATTGTGTTAATAGTTAGGTGTTAACGACAGGTGACTGCTTAAAGCAAAGTGACACTAAAACATAAAGCTCCTTTAGGAGCCTTCTGTTTTAATTTCAATTTGCTAAAAGCATGCATTAGCCTTCGTTTTAGTCGTCGTAATAAACATATGTTACTATATATATATACAAGTCTTGCTTACCAAAGACACGGATCAAATATCAGACAGGCAAGTGATTGAACTGACGTGGAATCTATATTAGAAATAGTACTTATTGGCATAATGCATACATTTCATATTGTCTATAAATTAACGCGGAAATTCCATAATCAGTTTAATCAATATCCCGAAATAGTAAAATTATTCTTTGCCTCACACATGGGAAATTTAATGGAATACTATCATTCAAATTTAATACTATATATACTGCATTTTACCTTTTTTGAAAAATATAAGGCTTGGTGAAGGTTGTAGGTAGGATCACTGCTAATAAAAGTCAAAAGAAAAATGGCTTTTAATTACCAAAATGATAAAGATTCGAGCTCAAACACAGACGATGAAGGTGCGGCTGAACAGTCTGTTGAAAGACATAACGACCAAAACTGTTGTTTTCATCAGCAAAAAGACGGACGCGCTTGGCTGCTAATAAGGATTTGTTATTGTGGACAGTATTCTTCGTACGATCCCAATGATGGAAGAAAGAGTAACGCTATAGAAAGCCATGGATCTTCTGAATGCAAATGGAAAAGGGGAAAGTATCCAGATGGTAGATTTAAGCTATCGCGGAGCTGTTTCTGCAGCGGACCAAATTCAGCTTCATACATGGGAAACATGTCAAGTAACTATCATCTTATTTGTTTGTCAGCTTACACTATTTTCATATTTTGTTTTATTTCGCATCCAAATATTAGTTTCTCTGATTTTTCCTAACCCTTCAAATCCATAGGCGATTAAGGTAGTTATTGCAATTGTTTGGTACATGTATCAATATTTCTTCAGTCGTAACTTCAAAATTTTCGATTTTTCATAAAATAATAGACGCGCAATATGAGCAGACGATGCTTGCGAAAGGGTTAGATCAGAGGGTTAAAAATGTGGAAAGGGTTAAATATATAAAGTAATTTCCATATTTTACTCAACAAAAACGCTCACCATTTAATCATATACATGTACTCAACCCGGCTACATCTATATCCGTTAATAACGATTGTACAGTAAATATTCTCTATTCCGACCACCTCTATATTACAACCACCTCTATATTACAACCACCTCTATATTACAACCACCTCTATATTACAACCAACTCTATATTACAACCACCTCTATATTACAACCAACTCTATATTTCAACCATCTCTATATAACAACCACCTCTATATTACAACCACCTCTATATTACAACCACTTCTATATACAACCACCTCTATATTACGACCGCCTCTATATTACAACCACCTCTATATTACGACCACCTCTATATTACAACAACCTCTATATTACCACCATTTCTATATTACATGTACAACAACCTCTATATTACGACCACCTCTATATTATAACCACCTCTGTATTACGACCACCTCTATATTACAACCACTGCTATATTCCAACCACCTCTCCGCGATAGCTTAAAAGAAGATGAATTTCCGATCAGAACAGCAGAAGGACATTTTAAGCAGATGCTGTTTTATCTGCGGGAAGTTTAACTCCGACAGATACAATTAGCAGTACAAAAGGTTAAACAAAAACCTAACTACAGTCGAAACGCAATACTTCGAAATTAAACCGATAGTACCAGTATCATAAACTTGAATTTTGATATTTCGATCTACCTAAGTCTAACATATCCGTATTTGAAAGTTAAAGCATGGCTAAGCAATGTTTTAACTTTCACAAATGGGTTAGTTCGAAATAACACGAGTTTGTATTATCGCGTTTCGACTGTATATATTAACGGAGCTTTAGCCAAGGATAGCATTGTCACTACTCGAATTATGTCATTGACCCCTTTGCTGCCTTACCCCGAGTACAGAAGTTGTCTGCGTAACACGGCGTCTGATCAGTATTCTAACTGTTTGACATTTGTTTCAATATACCTTCAGTCAGTTTAGAGTATCGCTGCTTTTGATCGTGATCCAAACTTTTACATTATTTTCAATAGTTCTTAAATCAAAATACATAACATTTGAGAAATAAAAACCAACGATTACTAATTAAAATTGATGACGTCATGGTAGCGAATGGGTTTAACAACTACTCGAGAAGGCGATTCATAGAGGTAGCCACGATAAACAGTTTTCTAGAATAAAAACAGGCGGAAATGGCAGAAATGTTCATTATTGCCACTCGGTTGTGGACCCTGTACAGTAAATCCTTTCCATTTCGACCATAAATCGAGGCTAATTGATTTGTATGAAGACATATTAACATATGTTAACGTAAGAAATAACTAAAACAATTCACAGAATCATATATTTCTAAAATGTCACCAAACTTTTAACAACGAACACAATTGTTCTAGAATACAGACATTGTTTCAACTGTTCTTATTTTTATCATTTTCAGACACCCATTGGTAAGCGTGGAACAGAGGCACCATTTCAATAAAAAGAGGAGACACACATTCAACAAAACAGAACACAACAGATGTTTACCAAAGAAAGAAAGAAAAAAATGTTTGTTTATGCCACTATGAGAAATATCTGATTTTGTATAGAAACATGATTAACTCATTGAGCCTTAATGACGCATATATGCGTCTTTTACCAAATGTGTACCTATGAAGAGTACACTTGTCCTACAGTGGAGAATATGTTATTCTTTCCCAATAAACGCATTTACGCGAAAACTATTTTCTCCTTTGCAAATAGTTTGGAGCAAGATCAGACGCCGGGTAACCCGGCCTCTGACCAGGCTCCAAACTGTTCGCCACTGAGATAAATATGAATTATCAGAATTGTCCAAAAGCTGTTCTTTTCTACGTTTTAGTGCTTTGCGTTTGCGTACGTTTGCGTTTAAACGGGAAAGAATAACAGATTCTCCACTGTATGCAAACAGTGAAGTCCCTAAACCGAGGACTCCTACATGATCCCTCTGATCAGGGACTTCAGTGTTTGGCTCTTTGCAATTTATTACAAAAAACAACCATAAATAGTAAAAAATGGACCAGCCTTTTTGCAAACTGGAATTTTCCATTAGAAGTTCCAGGGGATATTGAGTTAAGGTTGATTGTCAGAAGCCGCTTGAGCGACAACTGTGTGTTTTGAAAGAAGACTCTCAAACCAGATCTTTAACATTTAACCTCTATTACACTATTAAACATACAACCAATACAGGATATTTTACACTATATGACACAAGTGCACCTCAAAGTTTTCAACACTTGTTTGAAGTGAATCGTGTTTTCATTCTTTCGTTGAAGAATATAGAATATATGATATTACAACAAGAACAGAATATTAACCCCTTCACTTCCTTACCCCGAACGTTCTAGTCTTTTGCAAACAGTTTCGATCCTGATCAGACGCCGCGTAACGCGGCGTCTGTCAAGATCAAAACTGTTTGACATTCATTTCAATATGTCTTAAGTCTAACTTTTCAATTTGAGAAAAAAAGCAGACGACACATGTTTAAAATTGATGACATCTCTGCAGTAAAGGGGTTATAACTTATATAACTAAATGTTGGCTGTACCAAGCAATACACTGTTCCAATCTAGGTCATCTGGAGATACGAACCGTGTATGATTCCCACCTCCTGACGACCGTGATCTGTAACGTAAGGTGTTTTTACAATATGATTTCAAACAGCGTCATTATCCTATTTTGAATTATGCCATTATCATCCTTTTCGAAACATGTTTAACCCATGACCTCATTAAAACCCCCTTCACGCCTTTTATTTATTAATCAACTGACGAAAATGAATCCACTTTATACAGCCTTGATATGCGCCCAAAGAAACATTTACTATATCCTGGTAGATAATAGCTTAAAGCCATATGTAAGTAAAGCAAGATGCTTTACTTTCAACCTGCTTTAAGGGGTCACGTATCTTCAAAACTAGAAAAAGCTAATGGGGTAATGGGTTAAGATATACAAAGGAAGTTTATTAAATACTAATACATTGTAATCCATGTAAATACATAGATCCAAGATCGAGCCTCTTTAAAGGAATCCAAGCTTGTTCCAGTACTCAACCATAAGCACAATACTATCACATTAACCTTTTAAAACTGACTTACCCCGAGTACAATAGTTATTTGCAAACCGTTTGGACCCTGTTCATACGTCGCGTAAGACGGAATCTGACCAGATTTCCAATTGTTTGACACTAATATAAATACTGCATAGATATAAATGCCTAAAATTTAAATTTAAGAAATGAAATTAGAAATATATAGTTTAAAAAGTGATGACATCATGACAGTGAACTGGTTAACACAATGCACAAAATAAAATTGGATGTGGACTGTAAGTGTTATTGTTTTAATTGGCTGTCCAGTTGTACTGAACATTCATTTTTCAACTGCGAAAGACAAAGAAAGTATGTTCTCACAGTGGTAAGAACTTTATTCATTACCATTTAAAAGAAACACAAACGCGCTGTAATAAAGTGCAGACAATTTGAAATTTGTTATGATTGTTTTAGTTAGTTTTAGTTAGATTGGAGCTTGATCAAACGCCGGATTTACGAAACTGTTTGCATTGAAATAAACTTTTTAGTGTATTGGTAAAGAAAAATGTCTATTCCACTGTACTATTTCTTTTAATCGTGTCTGTACAAAGTACAAGACGGGCTTATGATATAGCCTCGGTGTAATTGGTGTTGTGTCGGCAGCGGCGTGAATGGCGTAAACAGTTTTAAGAAAATGAACTTAACTTCTATGTCCATTGAGATATTGCTTTCGTATTTGGTATGCATGCGTTAAGGTTTCGAAATTTGCGTATAGGTTTTGAAAATTGACCTTGACTTCACACTTTGCTTTTACGTTTCGAAATGTACTGCATGCGAGATATGTTGTCTCTGTGACAGCTCTTGTTATTTTCTATAATAAGAGATGTGTGTAAAACGTTCAGCTTTATGAAATGTATGCTTTAACCCTTTCACTATTAATGACTCCTTAAAGCGCGTTTGCAAACCGTTTGGGTCCTGATAAGACGCCGCTTAACGCGGCATCTGATCACGACCCAAACTGGTTGACACTGTTATCGATATTTATTAAGTCATAAAGCATTAAATCTAACTTTGAAACGTGTCATGCAAACAACACTACTGAAGCAGACGACAATAAAGCAATAAAGGGGTAAAACTCTCACGAATAATTTGATCATGAAAGGGTTAAACTTCAAATATAAACGGAATATTACTATACTTTGCATATCTTATGCACCGGATCACTCGAGTTGTGTGTGTAAAGGCTATATCCAACGAGACCGAAGGTCGAGTTGGATAAAGCCTTTACACACACAACGAGAGTGATCCGGTACATACGATATGCAAAGTATAGTAATGTTCCTTTTATTATATACCTCTTATAATAAAAATAAAATGAAAAACGATAGAAATGATTCGAGCGTTACTATAAATAAACGGGATTTCCCATACGTCACACTTCGGGGAATGGCGCGTGAAAGTAAATACTTGCTATTACGACCACTAAAACGAATGCTTATTGATTAAATAATAGAGAGGTGACAGCTTAAAGCAAGGTGACAGTGAAACAGAAAGCTCCTAAAGGAGCTTTCTGTTTCACTGTCACCTTGCTTTAAGCGGTCACCTACCGTAAACACCCTAATACTTAACATAATTTAGTGGTCGTAATAGAGAGGTTTTACTGTAGTTCCGAACTTCCGACTACACAGTAAACGTTCTTTTCCCATTACACAAGGAACATGGGTAATACGGAATTTTCAATCCGTCAAGGTGTATTTGTTCGATAAAATACAGAAATATTTCGGGCAGAACATTGGTAGGTATATAATAAGTATCAATATCACGAAGTCTGCAAGTCGAAATAGCGGGCCAATACTTTGTTCACATTTTATAATGTGAGCAAAATTATCTTAACCCAGTAATTTGCTTACCTCGCGCACAATCATTTATTTGCAAACAGTGTATACATTGCTGAGACTAGCAGGTCGTTGCTATTCTATTTGGAATGGTTTGCTATATGGACAAACACTGTAGTGTTGTTCGTTCACTCTTTCACTTTCATGTCTGTAATGCACTCCTCCAATAAACACATATGGCGAGTTCATATCCATATCCAGATATGAATAAGTTAAACCATTTATACCCAATGGATTCTTCCATGTTTATATATTGAATAAGTCCATTTTTATCAAAGGGATGCCTGGTCAAAATGTTCATCATATTGTTTTATATTGAAATTCCTATCAGCAAACAGTGTAGACTCTGATCAGACGCCGCATAATGCGGCGTCTGATCAGAATCTACACTGTTTGCCTATGTCCCATATATTGGATCGTTGGCACAAATACAGGTTACTTGTCGTGCGTCATTTAGTTAGTTTAGTTGTGAGCAATAACTTGGAATCCCAATACGAAACTCAAATGTTCGTAATAACGTCAGCGACAAACATTAAACAGACTTATTTAGTATTAATTACAAGTGTTTAATAACCTGAATCAGAAAGATATCTTAAAAAAAAACCTAACTAGATATTTGCCTTGATTTCTCAAATCTAATTTTAGACATTTCATTTACTGAAACATTTATATGATTGTCAATAAGTAAAGAACCAAATAAGAGGCAGACTAATTGGGGATCCAGTTAGAATCCAAACTATAAGCAAACGCAAGTGTAGTAAGGTTGTGAGATCAATGAGTCTAACCCATTTCTGCCAAATTGATTCTGCATGCTTATATATTGGATTAGTCCATTTTTTACGTAAGGGGTGTCTGGTATAAATTGTTTTATATTGAAATTCCTATCAGCAAACAGTGTAGAATCTGACATCATGCGGCGTCTGATCTGAGTATACACTGTTTGACTTTGCCCCTTTATAGGACGCTTATCACAACTTGGTTTATGAAATACCTCATAAGTTCAAATAAAGAATGTACATAGGTATCTTTAGTGGATGCTTATATATTGGATGAATCCATTTTGCATTTAACCAGTGCCCCGCCCGATGTTTTACTTTCATATTATTTTTAATATTATATAAATTCATCTTAGCAATCAGTGCATACTCGGATCAGACGCCGCATTATGTCTTGTTTGATGTGAATCTGCAATGTTGGCATGTGTCTTATATACGGGAAACTAGGTACCAGTGAGTTAACCCATTGTTGCCTAGCGTCCTATAACAGGGACATCGGCACACAGTGTAGACTCAAATCAGACGCCTCATGATGCGGTATCTAATCAGAGTCTACACTGTTTGTGAAATTCAATATGAAACAAAACGAAAATAAAAATTAAAACCAGGCACCCATTATACAAAAAGACTAATGCAATATAAAAGCATTGATTCCACTCTGTATAAATGGGTTAAAGTCGTAACAGTATATCTAGTGAGGGCGCCCAGGTCGGTGGTGAAAGTTTTTTGCAAGTGGTGATGCAGAAAATTTTCAGTTATACGGAAAAAAGGCTAGCCTTTTTTCCGTTCTTAAGTAATGCGTGATAAAATCAAAGGTATTCCAATTCTATTCAATCACTGTCAGACTTTGAAAAGTGTTTGATTTGCGCGTGAATAATTTCCTCAAAACTAGGCAACTACAAAACATGGGGGCTGACATCTTGGATGATGACGTCACGGCCTTTACGAAGAGTTGTGCGTGACGTTTCGGAATTCCCGATTTCGGTGATATTTTTAAACCAGTTTAAGAATGAATAACCCACAACACTCACTTGTACTGATTTTCCTCCAAAATGACAAAATTTCAAACAGTTCAATTCATACCCTTTAACGCTAAAAATGAACGTTATTTGCAAAAAGCTACTTCTCAATCGAACCGATAAAAATAACGGATTACCAACACGTCATCAATATAAACAATGACGTCATTATTGGTGTTCATATGACTTCCAAAAATAGTTTCAGATTGCATTAAATTACAGGACTGCCATCTAATAACTTGGTTGAAATGAAAAAACCTAAGATTTCCAAATATGCATTTTTCAAGCGCGATTTTACGAATCTTACCTTCACCCAATAGCCGATTTCTAGTTTTGTTGGCATGTGATTACTTAAAGCAGACTGGAAGTAATGCAGAATGCGCCTAATGGCGCATTCTGCTTTACTTTCAGCGTGCTTTAAGCTACCATAACCTGGGGAAAAATCCGGAAATTTAGGAAAAATCCGGAGAAATGGCTGCCCTGATAATATAGCTGTACGGAGGAGTTTTAACTTTTAACATTGTATACACTTATATATCTATTTGATTATTGGGTAACAACATAATTATAGATCTTGTCCCAAACAATTTAGGTTTATAATAAAAGTTCGAGTCGGTTGTGTAATCCAGATCTCAGTCACGAGAGGCGTAGCCTCGAGTGTGATCTGGAATACACAACGAACTGATACAAGAGCGCTGATCACACACTGGAGATAGATCTATTCCGTTTTCATTAGTACAATTTTGCTTTTTTCCGTCCATAGGCAAAGCCTAAATACATATTATTGCCGAATTCGTAATACATTTTCAAAAGTGGTTAGAATTTTTTCTACGGTCACTTTACTTACCCCAACCACCAACGTTCAATGTTAATTTTTATAAACGGAAAGCATGTCAACTAGTTTCGGGGCTGACTAGACCCTAGGCTCCAAAATAACCTAAAAACATCTAAAAATCCAAGATGTCGTCGGCCATGTTGTCGGCCATTTTGAAAATACCCGAAAATATTTTTGTCCTGGAACTAGGTGTGGCACATGATTTCTAGCTAATTTGTGGTCAATAAATTCATTGCTCACGTTAAATCTGCCTTTAAACGGTGCCTGTAAGGTCAAATTATCTAATTCTAATAAATTGCCACTATATGGTATTGATAAAATGAAAAAACAGTATGAAAAAATATATCAAGTCCGGAGAAAGGACAAGGCACGGGCATGTAGAGATGAAGGAAATAAGAAATCAGACAGTTAAAACGCCCATGTCAAGGCAAATAACAAAGTTACGTTTAAATTCTGTCAACAAGATCGACAAGATCAATATGGCGGATTTCGTTTTGAGATATTTGACTGAAAATGAATTACCAGATGATATGACAGTATTTATCAGTGGCGGTTTCAAAGACACAGATAAAGCAGTAAACGCACAGAGACACACTTGTGAACGTGTAGAAGAACTACGGTCTGACAATGATGAGGCACACTCTAGAATGTTACTACATATCGATTTCGCCTCGAGAGAGCTCAATGTTACAGATATTGTTCTGTGGATTCCAAAGTGGCAGCAACTTGTCAAAGAATAGCTTTGGATCAGATATTCAGACGCCAAATGACACGTTTTTTTCCTATGCACGACAAACGCACCAGACCTTGGAGAAAACATTTTAAAAAGTTTGCCGGTCATACATGCGTTGAGGGGTGTGACTCTAATAGTGCATTTTATGGAATGGGGAAGAAACGTTGGAGCACCATTGTCACGAATAGTGTCATTGCTTGAAGGACTTGGAGAAGTTGGAGAGGACCCAGTCGACATATCAATGCGTGCAACATAAGCTGTGACACAGGCAGTGTATGTTTATACAGCGACATGCTAGAAGAAAAACATCGACAGTGTCAGGTATGACCTGTTCAAGTGAGAAACCCCGACGACATCTGATGCACTGAGTGAACATTTACGAAGAAATAACTACCAGTCTTTTATCTGGAAATACCTCAATCTACCATCCCCAGTTAACGCTAGCTGAGGCACCGTAGGAGATAATCACCTTGTTCTGATTCAAATGACAAAATAGCTAGCACCTACTGCAATAATCGGTTTAAAAATATGCGCATGTAAAAGCTATTGCTCTTCGAGGCGATGCAAATGCTAAAAAGAAACTTTGCAGCCCACTGACGCATGTGCTTGCGATGAAGAAATATGTGGCAACCGGGTTGGTTATGATCATGTAGCTAGTGAAGGAGACGACTTGTAGGCTATGAAATATGTGACAAAACATTCAAGCCATTTTGATTGGATTGGGGGCATAGAATTTACCCAATGCCGACCGGCAGAGTGGCAAATTTCTATCAAACCGGACATTCACACCATACACACTAGTTGCGATATTACTGAACTACTGTAAAAAATAAAAACAACAAAAACCCACCACAAAACATTCATTAACGTACGTCAGTTTGGTTCATCCAGACGAAAGAAGAAACGGCATTCGATTCAGAACCATGTAAATGTATGAACACTATAGTAACAAATGTACACTAACTTACATGTTACATGTGAGCGACATGGCTATAAGAAATATGTATTAATTATATGTACAATCTGTAGCTAGATATCAAGGGTGATAACTTTTAGCAGACGTCAAATTTTGAATGCGTAATTAATACTCAGCTACTCTGATACATATGCTGCTGATGTGCACTCCAACCAACTCGCTGAATACACAATGTCCATCTGCGTGACCAAATGTCCATCTGCGTGACCATATTTTGAAAATAATACGAAATAACTCCTCACGTAATCCAGTTGAATTTAATCATACAAAATCGAAATAGTTAATGTGAGGAATGATTCAATTGGCGTTACGATACACTAACACTATTTGTGACGGTTCTGTGTAGATCTATTAAACTGTTTATATGATATTTGTCAATTTATATATTCAACTTAAACAAAGGGGAGCCTGCTCAAACAAACGAGACATCGCAAACGATGCGAATACTCTCGCTTAGTTCTAATTATACTAACGATGGCATTTTTAAAGGGGTGATTTCTGTGAATATGTGTGTGAAGTTTCGTGGTAAAGATAATCTACTCCTGAAAAATTAGTTACATACATACAATCATACACACATTTTGGAATTGAAGTCAAAGATCAAGGTCAAAGTCACAGTAACGTTAAAGTAGTACTCAACACTCCGCCATCCAATTATATACTAACACACTAAATTTGTTATTCCTAGCTGATATGGTACAGAAGATATGATCCAGACGAGTTTCTTTTTCTTTTAAAATGAGGTCAAAGGTTAAGGTCACAGTAAACTAATAGTAGTACGAGACACTCCGCCATCCCAAGAAGTACTCACACAACAAATTTACTATTCCTAGCTGATGTGGTAATGGAAATATACTCAGGACAAAATGAGTTACATACATACAAACATACACACATTTTACAATTGAGGTCAAAGGTCAATGTCAAGGTCACAATGACCTTAAAGTAGTACTCGACACTTTGCCATCCCATGATGTACTCACACACTAAATTAGCTATTCCTAGCTGATAGGGTACAGAAGATATGCTCCGGACAAGCTTTTTTTAAAAATTGAGGTAAAATGTCAAGGCCACAGTGACTAAATATAGTACGCGACACTCCGCCATCCTAAGATGCAGTCACATAACAAATGTGGTATTCCTAGCTAAAGTGGTAAAGGAAATATACAAAAAGTGTTAAAATGCAATATTATTATGGCGAAAATTGAATAATTGAAGGTCAGAGTTAATGTCCCTGACCACTTTCAGCCTTGGCATCCGACCTTTCCAAACTCGGGAAGGTCTATACTTTTCAAATATACCATCAAAAATTGTCTGCATCTCCACTTGCAAATCATTGTTAAATAAGGGCCTTTTGAGATTTGCCAATCTAGAATACTTTATTACTGTGTACAAACGGCGATCATAAAAAATATGCTAAAAAAGAGAGAAAACTATACAACGTTAACAGTGGTAATATCATCTGGTATGCAAAATGGTATTACTTTAGACGACGGTGTGTTTATTATATGGTGTTAAGAGGGTCTTCCTAGAACGTGTTTATTGTACAATAATTTAAATGTGTTTGTTTACATATATTTCGGTTAGCTTTGATTGGCTAAAAAGTTTTGTTCATAACCTCATGAATAAATTAACATTGGGTCACGCCTTGTCGGGACTACTTTCTTCAACTGTTCTCCACAAGCGCTGCATGAAGCGGGACGTCAAATGACGTCATTGGTGAAACAACGTCACTTTTTTGCGGTGAATTTATATGGCGGAAGGACTACAACATACGGCTTAATAGTGTTAAATACTTATCACCCATGTCAAATCCTCTGTTTTATTTCTTTATTACAACACGGTTTCATACAGAATGACCCGAATTGTTCCTTAAATGATTAAGGAACAGTAAAACTTAGTGTGACATATAATTTATTTCAATCATTTTGTATTTAACTCAGATTGTGGCTCAAGTAAAGGAGTTTTCTGCTTTACTTTGGCACTACTTCAAAATGTCACTAGTCTTTCGTAAAATCAATAAGTTGTTTAAGTGGTCGTTATAGAGAGGTTTTGAATTTTGTCACCTGCATTAAAGGTTTCAATTTGTATACATTTAAAATATTTTGAATTGTTATAAAAACATGTCGTATGATAGTCATGTGCAGGTAGTTTTACCGTCATCTAAAACCCAATTCACTGCCATGAAGTCATTAACTTTAAACAATTGTCTTCTGTTTTTATTTCTCAAATTTAAATTGTAAGTATCTTTACTTAAGAAATAGGTCATGTACATGTATCTTACAGTCCTCGAAAACTGTATGAATATCAAGAGCAATCACAATTACAAAAATAGAAAAATACGGTAAGAGACCAGAATAAAATTGGGAAACCAAATGCCCCGTATATAACAAATACATGTACAAGTTGTTTTGTATTTTGTTTGTAAAACAAAGTTGAAAATAACACCACTTGACAAAAATGTTGGTATACCAATGTGTCAGCACCCAAAACAACCATATAGTATTGACTTACTTGTCGATCGCAACTTGAATCTTTTTGCAATCAGTCTGGATCTAGACGGTATCTGATAAGGATACAAATTCCTTGACAATAATCCTAAGGTTTCTTTAAACAGAAAGGTCCCATCAAAGGTCCTATAGTAATTGGGTCAATTATTTTGTATATGCCCCGAAGTGTCTTTAGTTCAAAACTACATCGGTATTTAAATGATGTGACCAAACAGTTTGGACCCTGATTAGACGCCGCCCAGAGCGGCGTCTGATCAGTATAGAAACCGTTTGACAAATATATTTATATTTCTTAAGTCAAAATACCTAAGCATTTAAATTTGAGTACTAAAAGCAGACGACATTTGTTAAAACATTATGACGTCATTGCAGTGAACGGGTTTAAAGAGTCAGCATTAGGGTTAGAATACATTTTATGGACGTTAAATTGTTCAAATGACTTTCAGGTGGACGTAAGGTGAAGACTAATTCTAAAAAGACTATAAATTGTGAATGAATGGTGTTAATAAGATATTTTATGACAAATCAAACTTTGCAATATATATTCACCAAATTTATTGTAAATGTTACAAGTTTGTAATATTTTACAAGCATCAAACAAAATTGATTTTCGACCAGAGATCATGCTTATAAAGCGTTAGGTACGAGTCTAAGATTGTTCTGACGCTTTTGTTTGATCAAATATTAACATACCGGTTAACTCTGGCTAATCAACAGCTTAATCTCAAACTCAACTCAAACGTTTAATAACCATAATGCCTGGTTACATTTAGCACAAAAACAATTAAAGTCAGCAGTACTTCACTGCCAATGTCCCCTGACCTTCAAATCAATGTTTCTTAAGAAAAAAATTCGCATCTTATTCCAAAATGTACAAGTAAAGCTTACGTAAAAATATAAGCAGATAATAATATGGCAGAGACTGTGTTTGACGGGTTTTTAACCCCTTCACTGCCTTACCCCGAGTGCAGTAGTTATTTGCAAACAGTTTGGATCCTGATCAGACGCCGCGTAACGCGGCGTCTGATCAGGATCCAAACAGTTTGACACTCGTTTATATATTTCTTCAGTCAAAAAAGCAAAAATTAAAATTTAAGAAATAAAAGCAGACGACAATTGTGTAAAATTAATGACGTCACGGCAGTGAAGGGGTTAATTGACCGTTGTTGTAATTAAATGTACAAAATGTATGTACAGCGGTTGCAAGTATTGAGTATATGTTGCCGTTGTGTGTCAATAAAACAAAAATTACTTTCATCAAAAATCATTGTTTAACTCATTACATGTATCCCCTGAAACTTCCGATGGACGATTCCAGTTTGCAATAAAGACTATTCCATTTTCGACTATTTAGGGTTGTTTTTTATGATATATTACAAAATGACAAACAGTGAAGACCCTGATCAGAGGGCTCCTGCAGTTGCCCTCTGATCAGGGACTTTACTGTTTGAACAGGACAAATGTTATCTTCACAGGTACTCTTTTGGTAAAGGATGTATATATATGCGTCACTAGTGCTCAATGAGTTAAAACCTGTCAGCTTATCGGATTTTCGAACACTTCTGGCGCAAAAGTCAGTTTGGAATACTGGTTCTAGTTGAACAGAACACGCTTTAACTGTTTTAGTTACCTCATTTAGTCACATTTTACAGTATAACTATGTATGCAATTTATAAGATATATATGGGCCGAGAAAACAATATGAGTTTTCAACATGAAGTTCATTTGAATTTTTACAACCTCGGGCCTGTGTTCAATCGCCGTCTTGAAGTGTCCATGTTATTTATACATGTAAGTTATACTGAAGGGGCTCATGATGAAGCGCCTATTTATGTCTGAATATGAACAGGTATGAAACGTGTCGTTAAACATAGCATTTCGTGGTAAAGATCGTAATGCTTTTATGGCATTTCAGGTTTACGTTTGAGCTTAATTTAGCGACTTTAGGAATCTATGAAATCTCGTAATACCTATAATGGGGAAATCAATGGAAACCCGTTAAATCGTAAGCAAACCACTAATATAACTGCCAATGAAACATCGCATTAAGGAACAATCAGACTTTTTTAAAATACCAAATATCCTTAAATGTATTTGATATACTTTTATTACGCATTTTATTCAAACATTTTACATTCTCTGACTAACGTCGAATGTAAATTATTTGCGAAAACTTCTGCACACCAAACACCAAACGAGAAATTCAAAAATGGCTTTCAACCAGCAAAAAGAAGTTTATTCTGACTCTGACACTGATGAGAATTATTTCGAAGGATACACCACTGAAGTCCATTACTATTCTAAATGTTGCTACAGTCAGTTTAATGGCGATGAACCTGAGAAATACGTGTGGCTTAGATACTGTACTTGCGGGGAATTTCCTTCATATAACCCTGATAGTGTATTGCCACAAGACAAAACCAAAGATGTCCATTACTCTGCAGAATGCAGATGGAGAAGATGGAGATTGGATGACGGCACCTTCCAGCTATACGTGGAATGTTTTTGTTCTGAACCGAGTGCTGCATCATATATCGGAAATATCTCATGTAATTGTTAAATTCTTTTTTCCACTTCATTGTTATAATATCGTTGGCCTTACCCACTGGCACCAGAGTCATGGACTTTTTATCATTCTCGTATAGTTGACAGATTAAGATTTAAAGCATCTTAGCTAAAGATGTGATCTGACTGCGCGTGATCTGCATCATGTATGTCTACAAAATGTTAGTCTAGTTATTTATTGTGGTAATGAGTTGAGTAACTCTTTGCATGCAAGCGGTGGATGTATGTACCACAGTGGTTACCTTTGCAAACAGTTTGAATCCAGATGAGACTCCGCGTAACGTAGCGTCTCATCTGGATCCAAACCGTTTGTCACTCTGACCTTGTTTTGAAAAGAAAATTAGAAAATTCTATTTTAGAACATCAGCAGACGACAAGTGGTGCTGACGAAACGATTACCCAGGATGCAACGAATTAAACATATTCATTGCGTCATCCTTCACTGTCATGACGTCATCTTCTTTAAGTGTTTTTTCCGTTTATTTTCATTTATCAGATGTAAAGTTTAGGTAAACTGACTAAAACGTAAAGACGCCATGACTGTACAACAGTTTGGATACAATATTCTCGCTTTTAGATGTACCAGATAGGGTGAGTTACTAAACATAGGAACGCTAAAATGCCTTATTTTGTCCTGTATTACCCAATATGCAACGAGATTAACACATTCATTGCCATGGCGTCATCCTTAACTATCATGACGTAATATTCTTTAAGTGTTTTTTTCCGTTTATTTTCATTTATCAGATGTAATGTTTAAGTTAAGATGGTTCGACAGCGGGCGGCCTGCATCTCGAGTTCCGGATATGCTGATGACTAGATGGCGATGTTCCCCGTTCTACATCTTACGGGGTTTATATTTCACAACTTATTCGTTTTGCTAAGGCCTGTACCTCTGTTGAGGACTTCCACATTCGTAATAAAACTATTACTGAAAAGCTTCTTAAACAGGGGTACAGATTTCATAAACTTCGTAAAACATTTTCTAAATTCTTTTATAGTAATCTTCCTCTCATTAACAAGTATAAATATTACTTAAAGTCTTTTCTGCGGCAAGGTATTTCACATCCGGAGTATTATGGTGATGTTATTTACAGACTTCTTAAGATTCTTGGACATATTCATTTTCAAAACATGTTTGTGAAACGTATTAAATTTTTCCTCAAAAAAGATTATGATCCAACTATATTACTGCGCACTTCACGTTTGGTTATCGATCAATCTACAATTGATAACCATCTTTTCCTATTTGGTTGTGCGACGACAGACAGGGCTTAGCACTACATGATGATGTATCTCTAAAGCCGTCCTTAACCTGGAGAGTTATGCCGGATTTTCGTGCTTTGTTTTTTCTCTCCCTCTCTGTCGTACCCTGAACCCATCCATGTCTTACAGTTACTCGTTACTACAGAGTAGTCGCTTGAGTACAATTTGACCGTTGCCACAGTGTGTTATTTTTAACACGGGCTTGAATGTTAAATTCTTTCCCGTGTTACTAATAATCTTGTCATAGAATTTTGTTAGATGTTTTACATGTATTTACTTACTGTGCTGGCGGTCTTTTTGATTGTAAGGTTGTGGAACAGGGTTTATATTGTATGTACACTGTTCGTCTTTATAGGCGAATATAGGAGATAAGTGTGAGGTTGGGCGCCCCTAAACCCAGGTTTAACCCCCCAGTGGTTGTTAATGGTTAATTTATAATTAATTATTGATTGCTACTGACCGTACCAAGGCGGGCTCCTATATTCACTTTGCTTTATGTTTGTCTTGTGTGTTGTTTTCTATTTAGTGTGAAGATGAAGGAATTGTATTGCGTGTGTGTGTTTGTTATGGTATGACTGTGTGTGTGTTCTGCTTGAGAGGTGGATGTATTGTTTGTGTTGCGTTTCCTGCTTGAGTCTTTCCTATGTATTTCACCTGATCTTTTCGGCACGTGCTTATAGTAGAAAATTTAGATAAAGAAAAGTTGGATCAGCTTCAGTGTCTTCTCTGTTAGCGCAGTTGGTAGGGTGGTTGACTAGCAATCCAAAGGTTCTAGGTTCGATTCCCACTCGCTTCAAAACTTTTTTTAAAATAAATTGTCCGATGTTATTGACAAGTCAATCCATAACGCAGTGATCAAAGGACAGGCTATGTTTAGTCACGTAATAATGAATAATATCAGATGCAAGTATAGTCAAGTGACAACTAAACTTTGTGAGGATTTATAGCTTATATGACTGACGGCAGCTTAACACAGGACAAAAGTAATGCTAAAAGATAGATCCTAAAGGAGCTTTTATGCATTACTTTTGTTCTGCATTAAGCAGTCACCTGTCTTTAAAGATCTACATGCTACCGTATTTAATTGTCTCTTATAACAGGTTTGACTTATGGTATTATTTAGAGCTGACAGCATTTTAAAGTTGAACTCAAGGGAGGTTACTCGTTTATTGTTAACATTTCGTCAGAATTTCTGGAAATCATGTATAAAATGTAAAGTCCACTGTAGATATTCATAAAACTTTTGCGACTAGTAGAACTATAAGTAATATCTATCTTATAAGAGTAAAATTAGTGCATGTTAAACGACTAGATTTTTTGTAATTTGAGATTTAGTGACTTTTTCCGAATTTGAATTTTTAAAATATTGATATTTCCAGAAAACATGTCATGGAATATTTTTTGTTTGCACAATATCTTATAGTCTCTGTACCGTTTACTTGAATATACAGAAACTGTTGAGTTATATTATTTTATAAAGAAAAATATACCCGGTTAAGGACGGCTTTAGAGATACATCATCATGTAGTGCTAAGCCCTGTCTGTCGTCGCACAACCAAAGAGGAAAGAATAGTTATCAATTGTAGATTGATCGATAACCAAACGTGAAGTGCGCAGCAATATAGTTGGATCATAATCTTTTTTGAGGAAAAATCTAATACGTTTCACAAACATGTTTTGAAAATGCATATGTCCAAGAATCTTAAGAAGTCTGTAAATCACATCACCATAAAACTCCGGATGTGAAATACCTTGCCGCAGAAAAGACTTTAAGTTACATTTATACTTGTTAATGAGAGGAAGATTTACAAGCCCTAGCAAAACGAATAAGTTGTGAAATATAAACCCCGTAAGATGTAGAACGGGGAACATCGCCATCTAGATGAGGATAATTTACAATACTAAAATCAAAATCATCTCGTTAATCTTAGAAGAAACCCTGAGGAAAGCCTGCTTTGACGAACTTTTGCCTAACAAGAGTGTTATCTTTTTACTTTTCAGGTACTCATTA
Organism: Gari tellinella; assembly: GCA_922989275.2. Classification (NCBI taxonomy): domain Eukaryota; kingdom Metazoa; phylum Mollusca; class Bivalvia; order Cardiida; family Psammobiidae; genus Gari; species Gari tellinella. The sequence continues at coordinate 60,840,982 of OV277870.1, forward strand.
GATACAACTACACGAAAAGACCGCGTACAGCGCATCTCGCAACACAAAACTAGAGGACATTTATACTTTTGCTGCTTGTGATTTTATACTTTAACAGTACATGAATCAAACCAAAAGAAATAATATAACTCTTACCAACATGTGCGGCGTTTTCATCAGGATCCAAACTGTTCGACCCTCTAAGCTTGTTTTAAAAAGGAAACTTAGAAAGTTCTATGTTTAGAACAGTTCAGATGACAATTATTACACACGAAACTATTACCCAATATGCATAAAGTGAAAGACAACATACTGGGTCACCTTTGTAGGATTAACCCATGACAACTGGATAAATCTGAGCGCAGAATCATTAGTCCTTATAACGACCGCAACTAGAGATTAGTTATCGGTGTTTAATGAAGGTGAAGACCTAAAGCAAGATAAAAATAAATCGGAAAGCTGTCTAATATATCATCATTTAGTGTAATTGTAGCGGTCATAATAGAGAAGTTTTATTTTATTCAACAAGTATGGTTAAAGACCAAAGCCACTTTCCTACATTGCAGTGGTTCTTGTCATATAGTATGGTTTTGTTTATCTCACGGAGATAAGAAGAAACACTTAATCACCGACCGGATTAAAGGTACCAACTTGCGGTTTGAAACGATGATCGAACACTCTCAATACGATAGGAAACTACTGGACTTGCCATGTGGTTGGCCACGCGTGGGCCCTTGCTTGCTCTATGTAGTCATCAGCTTGGAACCTACCGAAAAACCAGTATTTAGGGAGATTGGTCGTGTAGGGGACACTAAATAAATAACGTGTGTGTAAGTTACAACAGTCCGCATCATTACTAGGATTCCTCTGTGCAATCACATTATCCCAGTCTTGAAGGAGATTCTCTGGCTCCCAGTTCAACACAATTCTGACACCCACTAACAAAACCGGGTGGAATGAGCTTCAAGATATATTGTCAGTATGCTTGATGTGTGTAAACCTCGAAGAGAGTGGAGGTCGGGGGGTAATCGCTGATTATGCCGAGAAGTCGTTTGGTGAAGTTTGGAGATAGAAGTTTCATGCATGCAGTCTCAAAGTCTGGAACATTCTACACCAGAGTTGCGAGCTCAGTTGACGCTTTCAAAAGCGTCTGAAAACACACTCCTTTAATTTTTGATATAACAACAAAAAAGGAAGTAAATGACTGCTACCTCTGGACTGTATTCTTGCTGTAGATGATGTGGGTCTGAATGGGAGTTCTGGAAATGTACCCTTGACCCGGTGCCCATTTAGTGTATCTTGTTGGTAGAGATTGTCCCTGATATCTTTCTGGCTGTGGGTCTGTGGTATATTTTATAAATGAAGGGAGGACCATTCTTGGATCGTGCAGGTCCAACGGCCATCTGAACAACGATTCCCTCCTGACAACGACCCTTGTCGTTGTTATCTAAACAAGACACATGCATCTAACTCTTATATTGCCGTAATATCGTCTGCTTAAAGGTGTCGTCTATCGTTATTTTTTCAAAGTGATATAATGGACTTTTGGCAGAAAAAAACTTATTGACAAGTGACAAACAGTTTGAATCCAGATCAGACGCCGCGTAACGCGGCGTCTGATCTGGATTCAAGCTGTTTGCAAATGTAAGCCGATTTCCCTCCCTATAACGACTGCCTCTGAACAACGCACACAATTCGTGTTTCCCATAGGGTGTCGTTGTAGAGAGGAAACTCTTTAGATATTAATTGGATGATTATTCAATACCGTTGTACATACTTCTAATTATGTCTAGAATTTGCCATTAATATAAGGGAATCGTTGTTCGGATGGTCATTGTAGGGAGGGAGCACTGTATTCTGTTTACATATCGACGCAGGCCCATACTCATAAATTCGATGAACTTGAACACTGATCTTGCAAAATGCGACTTTAGTTTAGACGTGTCGTTTGATCAGGATCCAAACTGTTTGATATTTTGTCCTTAGGTTTCTATAGTTAAAACATGTAAAACACTTGATTCAATAGTTTGGCAGTTTCAAAGCAGACGATAATACGAATAGGTAATGATTAACAAATTATAATTACAGTAAAAACTCGATTCTACGAACTCGCGTTACTTAGCCACGTTTTAACTTTGAAATACGGGTATGTTCGACTTAAACGAGATCGACTTATCAAAATTAAACTTACAAAATACTGAAAAGATCTATTTAAGCGAGTTCGTAGTATAGAGTTTCGACTGTATTATTATTATTATTATACCAGATTTATATAGTGCCCTTTTCACACAGGATTTGTGAGTACAAAAGCGCTGCACATGATATCATTTAATTGTACCTACAAAACAAGAAAAAACAAATAACTAAATTTACAATAAAGTAAAGACATCCTACTTGTATTTCTTTCAATATAATAAGAAAGATTATAAGAATTGTTATTATTTATTTATAAAATCAATTTTTAAAAGAATCAAATATCTAAAAGATTAATGACTTTATAAAAAACAGTAAATATAAAAGGCACGGTTGTTCCAAACACCTACTCCCTACTCTCTCGCACCTCCGACATCTGGTATACTGAGCCAGTCGATGCATTCGCATGACTAAATGAATAGCATTGGTAATAAATGCTTGCAATACAGCGCTCCCTTTCTACAACGGTCCTCCCTATAACGACTCCCTCCTTACAACGACCCTTGCAATAGTTCCCGAAACAACACAATTCTATCTAACGCTTTACTGCTACTATATCGTCTGTTTAAAATTGTCGTCTGCTGGGTTTTTCAAAGTTACATATAAGTGGAGATTTTGATAGAATAAATATAATGACGAATGACAAACAGCTTGAATCCAGATCAGACGCCGCGTTACGCGGCGTCTGATCTGGATTCAAGCTGTTTGCAAATGTAAACCAAGTCTAAATTGTCTCTCTATAACGACTCCCTCCGAACAACACACAATCTGTGTCTCCCATTTGGTGTCGTTTTAGAGAGGGAACACTGTGTAAGGTCTAATCGCCATAAGCAGTAAACTGGTAGAGCGTATATTGGACGAAGGGAGGGAAAGCATGTTGTCTTGAAGTTGTTTCGATTCGAGTAACGACTCTTGGTTTACCACTTATTCTGTTACGACACTTGCTATAGAGGTGTAATAATAACGCTCGATAAAGGAGGTGGAAAAAGGAAAGATGATTAGCAAAATTACAGAGCTATCACTCTTACGTCAACCATATTGAAATTATTTGAAAGTATATCACTGCTACATTTTGAGCATATTTTTTTAAAAGGGTAAACAAGATTGTACGTATGATGCGCAAGGTGGCCTACACTGTCATCTGTGGATTGTCGCCAAGTTTCATCTAACTGGGTTCATCCCGTTTCCCCATAAATACTCAGTTTTACACCTGTGATTTATTCCTCCACTGAAGAAAACAGTTCTCTTTTATACAGTCATGAATATGTATCATAATTTTTTTCAATATCCTAGCATATAAAAGCATAAAGCAGACTTAAGGCGCATTCTGGTTAACTTTCAACCTGTTTCAACTAGAAACTAGCTATGGGTAAATGGGTTAAAATAGGCGGCACAGTAAATCCCCGATTCGTCAAGATTATAGTTAAACAGTGTTCCTATAGGAACATTCTGATTTTATTGTCATCTTGATTTCAGAAGTCGCACACATAAGGCCTGATATCAAACTTTCTTCTGAGTGGTTAATATTTAGGGGTAAACACAATCGACCCTAGCGACGAGTATACTCGTCATTAACATACAGTGTATCTGAGAAGAGTACACTTTTTCTATGCAAACAGTGTGAACCATGATCAGAGGGTTCTTGCAGTAGCCGTCTTACCAAAGTATGCACTGTTTTTCATTTGAAATGTATTGTTAAAATCAAGACCGCATATTTAGATATGATTTAACCTAAAACGGAAATTGGAACAATCAATTAAAACTTGCAGGAGTTATAACATGTATGGTATTTTAGTTCGGGTGTTTGGACAAGATATCAATGAAATGACCTTTAAGTGTCACACCCCGATTACAACGGTTAATTGCAAACAGTTTTGATCAAACCAAGACAACGCGCACCACACAATCCTTTAACCCCATCACTGTCGTGACGTCATCAAGTTTTTAACAATTGTCGTCTGCTTTTATTTATCAAAATTAAATTTTAGCGATTTTGACTTAAGAAATATTGAAATGGATGTCAATTAGTTTGGATCCTGATCAGACGCCGCGTAACGAGGCGTCTGATCAGGATCCAAACTGTTTGCAAATAACAAGTGTACTCGGGGTTAGGCAGTGAAGGGGTTAATATCTAATTTAAGGTACTTCGCAGGTGCGCTTAATTTCCATACAATGTGTATGAAACTTTTCATGAAGAATGATAATAGCCTAAAAAACAATGTGTGAAAATATAGGCAAAATCTATCGTGTGGTTTGTCTTTTAGGTCTCTTTTTTGACAAAAACCTGGAATTTTGATGATTTTATTTTTCTCAAAAATAAATAAAGCTAATGACAACAAATCTCGCCCAATAAGTAGTCCACAACATTCATTACAAGAAAAGCTAAAATCATTTTGAAGAAAGGTATTCAGAAAGATGTTATCAGCTATTTAATTTTTGCATAATGGTAAAAAATTGAATGACAAAAAACTGACTCATTCAATGTACATTTGTTTTCATTTTATTCAAATATATGGTTGATGAAATAGTTAGTCTGAAAAAATTAGAAAATATTACAGTCAGGATTTGTTGTAATAACAGTTTTTCTTATTAAAATGTGTGATATTTGAAGTTGAGATACAGTTACCTTCCTTAAAATTAAAACTCTGTCATTAAAATGCATTTTTATTTATTCATGGACTTGCATACAAGGTTAATTATATTATTTAAACATAATAATAATGGGCAATATCGATCTTGAAAAGATTGACGTATTGATAAGCTTCAATGTGTGGCTTTATAGTTCGATCAAATCGTATACATGTATACCAATTTTATTGACTTGTAAGTCATTAAAATAAAACGTACATGTAAGTGGAAATATAATTGGACCGTATATAACATCACTTATTCTAATCAACGAAGACAAAACATAACATGTCCCTTGATCACTGCGTTATGGATTGAGAAGTCAATATATCGGACACTTAAAAAAATATTTGGATCGCATGGGTCTCGAACCTATGGCCTTTCAATTGCTAGTCAACCACTGTACTGACTGCGCTATGAAGGATGATAATAATTCGTATCAACATTTCCTTTATATAAATTTTCTAGTATATGCACGTACGGAAAAAGTCTGTGTCGTCCAGACGCATATTCGCTCGCCCGCAAGACCGACTTCCGGTAGCGAAAGGCCTTAAGTACATATAATTAAAGAAATCTCATAACGTCCTTTCGATCATAACGCCTTGCCAGACAATTTCCTTGCAAAAAGCATGAGTCTTGTGGACATGTCGGTAGCAAAGAACCATTGAAGCGTCTCATGTGAGACAAGACCTTTATATTTGATAATTTGGTTAGAAATAGCCATTGAAAAGCCTCTAGAGCATGAGTATAATATGTGCCTTACCAGGTAAACTGAGATTGGTATAACCGCTTGCAGCTTGCGCAGCATGCTTTAACAGTTACATTTACACATATTGATAACAATGGGGGACTCCATCAATGGACTGAGGAAATATCTTTAATGTTTTGGTTTGAGAATAGAAGACGACACTGGTTTATACAAAATGATGGCTGTCGATGGCATTTAACAATTTCACCCTTTCAATCCCAATAACTCCTTAACCCCTTCACTGCCCTACCCCGAGCACAACAGTTTTTGGCAAACAGTTTGGATCGTGATCAGACGCCGCGTGATGCGGCGTCTGATCACGATCCAAACTGTTTAATACTCATTTCAATATTTCTTCGGTCAAAATAGCAAAAATTAAAATTTTAAGAAATAAAAGCAGACGACATTTGTTTAAAATTGATGACGTCACGGCAGTGAATGGGTTTAAGCTCGTTTGCAAACAGTTTGTATTCTGAACAGACGCCGCGTTACTGTTTGACATTCGTTTTGAAACTTCTTCAGTCGTACTGCCTTATTTTTTTCTTTGAAACGCCATTGTAGACAACAAAATTGAAGCAGACGACAAGGAAACAGTGAAGGGGTTACAACAAAAAAATGGCAGTGAAAGGGTGAAGGGCTTAAGACTTCCAGACGAATTATGATCCTATAAAGATTTGCAAGATAATCAAAACCAATTCTGTGATAGGGGCTTTACAAGGTCAGAATAACCTTTGGAACAACACAAAATATGTTGATAAAATTGGTATTTTTAATTCTGATGATAGCAAATGATTTTGTGTTTCTTTTCTTGTTTGCTTAGAAATAACAAATTGAACCTACTGTAGGCGAGTTATGTTTTACTTTTAGTTTTCTTGAACGCTTTACTCCATAGATCCGGAGCAGTTAATTAATTCTTACATGGAAAAGATACAGTGATCCCTCCCTACAACTACTCTCCCAACAACGACTTCCTCCTTACAACGACAATTGCCGCTGTTCCCCAATCAAGACATTTAGTTCTACGTATGTCCGACTTATAATTGTTGCAATATCGTATGCTTATAGTTGTCGTCTGCTGTTTTTTCTCAAAGTTAAAAACATATAAGTGGAAACTGTAATAGAATAGCTATAATTCCTAGTAACAAACAGTTTGAATCAAGATCAGACGCCGTGTTACGCTGCGTCTGATCTCGATTCAAGTTGTTTGAAAATGTAAGCCAAATCTTATTTTTCCCTCCCTTTAACGACTCCCTCCGAACAACACACACAAATATGTGTCTCCCATTCGGTGTCGTTGTAAAGAGGTAGCTGTTTAGTTTCAATCTATACAATCATGAATATGCATCATAATAAATAGTTTCTATATCCAAGCAGATGGGGTAGCTTTAATCAGACTGAAAATCAAGCAAAGTGCACCTTAGGGCGCATTCTATTTTTACATTCAACCTGTCTTTAATCATAACCTTTCCTCAGTAAAATAAACTTACAATTAACTAAAGGTAAGAAGTACCAAATGTCAATCAAACTCTCAAATCCTAACGTTCGTGATTATCCCTTCTCCCAATATGAGCACCCTTTAGCGCATTTAATTTGTTCATCCACCGAAGAAAATAGTTCCAAATTAAACAGTCAGAAACATGAACAACAGATGGTAGCAGATGGTAGCTTAAAGCAGGCTGAAGGCGCATGCTGCTTTACTTTCAACCTGCTTTAAGCAACCACCTACATTCAATATTGAAAGCAGGCTATCGGGTAAAGGGTTATCAGTGGCGAATATTGAGGGGTTTCAATAATTTCTAATATTTTGCAGTGGAGAAAGCTTTATGCATTTGTACTTTCCTCAAATAAACACGATAATGATAAAGCATTTTGCAAACAGTTTGGAACCTGACCCGGCGTACGATAAAACTCCAATCTGTTTGTCCCGCCGATATTAATAAATTGCTAGACTTGTTTTTAAAAGTGTCAATTTCAACATTAATTTTCATTGCATTGTGTTTATGTTTTATTCTACAGGAAATGATAACGTCTTCTTTTGGGGAATGGTCGGGTGTTTGAATAAGATACAGTGGAGAATCTGTTATTCTTTCCCAATAAACGCGTTTACGCTAAAACTATTATTTGCAGTGCAAACAGTTTGGAGCCAGATCAGACGCCGGGTAACCCGGCGTCTGATCAGGCTCCAAACTGTTTGCCACCAAGATAAACATGAAATATCAGAATTGTCCAAAAGTTGTTATTTTCTACGTTTTAGTGCTTTGCGTTTGCGTACGTTTGCGTTTAAACGGGAAAGAATAACAGATTCTCCACTGTAACATTAAGGTTTGCAGTAGAAAGTGAATGAGTTATGAGATTATAAAGTCTTGATACAGACTCAAGTAGTTCTGTGGTAGTGTCGTGTCGGTATCGCATTGCGTACATTGTAGCAAGTGGATTACCCCAGTGTAGTAAGAAGTAAAAGAGAAACGATGTTGTTACAGTTGATGTTTTTACTTCTGGTGCTGTCAGGTGAATCTTGCTTTTTCTTTTCTATCCCCTTCATTGTCATGACGTCATGAATTCAAATCAATTCGTCTGCTTTTTTTTTCAAATTTAAATTTTAAGTATTCTTACTTAAGAAATATTGAAATAGGTGTAAATCAGTTTTGAACCTGATCAAACGCCGCGTAGTAAATATAGCTTTAGAATGGCTGTAATAGACCACTTTTTAAAATTATAAAGTTTTATTGTAGTGAGCCATCACAGAGATGTTCAAATACTCGAGCAATTGGATGGCAAATAGTCGATACTTTGATCAGAGGGTTCGGGCCCGTTTTACTAAACAACTAAGGCAACATTTGTTGCTTAAGTCACAATCGTTTAACTCTTATTTTTCGATCATAAACGTTTGTAAACAGCAAATAGCCTGATCAGAGGACGCGCTAAAAGCGCATCCTCTGATCTGGCTATTTGCTGTTTGCAGCAAATGATAATAAAAAATATATATTACAATTTAAAATTTTGACTTACGCAAATAATTTTCGTAAGTTGTTTAGTAAAACGGGCCCCTGGTCTGATAAGAGCCATCTGATCTGGGTCGTCACTTTGGATATAGCGGGCATACTCCTGTTACCCGGCGTGTAAATGAACTTTTCTGCGGAGCAGTTGGTTGACAAATAGCTCGGACACAAGTAATGGTGTTCATGTAAGAGCATGCTGATTCGGGTCTACACTGTTTGCATAGAGCCGATGTACTCCGTTTGTAAATGACGTCGTTTTAGCAGAACAGTAGGTTTGCAAATAGTCCATTCCCTGAGCAAGGGGTTTCCTTTGGGGGGTATCTGATCTTGGTCTACCCTGTTTGCGAAAAATGGATGTATCCATTGTAGATACACTGTTTGTAATTAGTTTAACTGTTGTGTCAGTTGCATAACATTACATGTACTTATTTCAATATAGATATATCTATATCTATTCTATTTATTTATGTTTGTGAAGTTCAGATTTTTATTAAGTTTCTCATACTTTTGATGTTTCACGCCTCTCTTTGGTAGAACATCTGTAGCAAGGACCATAATTGAAATAAGGGAAGTATTTCCCTTTTTGTGTCATCCCAGATATTGACGTGACTGACATAGTTCATAACACAACATTGTTATATTGTTATGATTCAAATGTATGTGTATGTACATGTATGCATGTGTTACTGTATGTTTTTTTTATGTTGCTCAATATTGAAATAAATCAATATAAATCAATCAAATCAATCAATTAATCAATAAATCAAATAAGAGAAAGCATTTTCCATTAACCAATTTGTGCCCACGATCCCATATATGGGACATAGGCAAACAGTGTAGACTCTGATCAGACGCCGCATTATGCGGCGTCTGATCAGAGTCTACACTGTTTGCTGATAGGAATTTCAATATAAAACAAAATTAAAATGAAAATTTTAACCAGGCATCCCTTTGATAAAAGATAGTATAATCCTATATATAAACAGGGAAGAATCCACTGGGCGTAAATGGGTTAATGTTGTCCTGCATTTAGCTGTTACATGTATCTGCCTACATGTTTCTGCTTTTCCTCTGTTCTGCATTAAGTAAATATCAAAACAGAACCTGTAATTACGCACGTTTGTAATGAATTGCTTAGATAGTTTACGCTAAAACATATTCTATCCTGTTCTTTCTGTTCTGCTAAAACATATATTTTCATTACAAACAGTTTGGAGTCAGATCATAGGGTGGACGAGGAGGTTACAAACTGTTTGTCACTCAAATATTAAAAGAATCCTCAGATTGTTTAAAACAGTTATTTTCTGCATTATCGTGCATTGTGTTTTTGTTTCGTTTCGTATAAACCATTTCTCAATTAACACGCCTTAACCCCTGCACTGCCGTGACGTCATCAATTTTAAACAATTGTCGTCTGCTTTTATTTTTCAAAGTTAATTTTTTAGGTATTTTGACTTAAGAAATATTGAAATGAGTGTCAAACAGTTTCGATTCTGATCAGACGCCGCGTTACGCGGCGTCTGATCAGAATCGAAACTGTTTGCAAATAACTATTGTGCTCGGGGTAAGGCAGTGAATGCATGGGTTAATAAATTATTCTATTGAAGAAAGTATTGGTTGTATACATTTACGCACTATTGTAAATATTGTCTATTTCTGTTCAGAGAGTAGCATAACGTATAGGCTGAAAGTAACGCAGAATGGTCTGCTATATACTTTTAACCTGTTTTAAGATAGCTATCTGCCTGTAATATTACTAGATCAAGCTATGTGGGAAAGGGTTAAACTAAGACATAATACTATTTTCTGTACTATAAACGTGGTAAATCTAGAAGTTATCATTGGGTGTTGTATTTACTTTTTTCCATGCGTCAATTTCTCATTCGTGTGACATCAATACTTGTATATGAAGCGGCCTCACTTTCATTTGTACATGTTCCAAGCACTTTATTGAACGTTGCGCATCACTTATACACCATAAATTACTCTTTATCTAAAATCAAATTAAACCAGGTTCAAAACTAACAACAATAATAAGTCTGAAGTGCAATGTCAACATAGGTGGGCGTCCGTATCTACTAATAACACTGTCACCCTCACCCAGTACTTACAGTGGAGAATCTGTTATTCTTTCCAAATAAACGCGTTTACGCTAAAACTATTATTTGCAGTGCAAACAGTTTGGAGCCAGATCAGACGTCGGGTAACCCGGCGTCTGATCAGGCTCCAAACTGTTTGCCACCAAGATAAACATGAAATATCAGAATTGTCCAAAAGTTGTTCTTTTCTACGTTTTAGTGCTTTGCGTTTGCGTACGTTTGCGTTTAAACGGGAAAGAATAACAGATTCTCCACTGTACTTCTGCACGTTATGTTATTGTCGTCTGCACAATTTGTCGTCTGCTTCACCTCCTAATCCATTTCCCCATAAGTACGCCATTTAACACCATTAATTTATTTCTACACTCAAGAAAATACGTGTAGTTCCAATTCATACTGTCATAGACATGTATGATAAGAAATAGTTTCTACATTTTAGCAGATGGTAGCTTAAAGCAGGCTGAAAGTAAGGTAGAATGTGCATTCTGTTTTACTTTCGGCCTACTTTATTACATGTAGTCACCTATATCCAATACTAGAAACAAGCTATGGGGTAATAAGTTAAAAGGGATTTCACTAAATATTACCAGAGTGTCAAACAGTGTTGATCCAGTTGTGACGCCGAGTTGCTCTGTGTTTCATATAGACCTAAGTGTTTGAACCAGTTACATTGGACAATACGTTAATCTATCCTATTTAAAAGCAAACGCATTACAATAAAATGATGAAAATGTCAACCTTTTCACATAGTGTACAATGTGTTGTTTTTTTATCTGAGTGGCAAAGAGTTTGGCGCCTCGTCAGACACCGGTTTATCCGGCAATACTGTTTGCAATCGATATAATAGAATTAGCATAAACGTGTTTATTGGGAAAGGATAACATCTTTACCCTTTACCTGATAGCCTATTTACTGTATTGAAGATAGGTGACTACTTAAAGCAGGCTGAAAGTAAAGCAGAATGCGCCTTAAGGCGCATTCTGCTTTACTTTCAGCCTGCTTTAAGCTTCCATGTGCTACAATATAGAAAATATTCCCCATAATATGTATTCATGACTGATTAAATTGGAACTATTTTCTTCAGCGGAGGAATAAATCATATCCGCTAAAAGGCGCTTCTATGGGGGAAAGGGTTAATGCGTTTAATCCACTGTATGACATCACTAGTGACGTCAGAATAAAGCATTCTCTACTGTAGTTTGACCTTCTGTAATTGTCGTCTGCTAGATTTGACGTCTGCTACACTTCTGAAAAGTTGATTTTGATCTAAAGGAATTTTTCTTTTATGAGAATATTACCAAAGTGTCAAACAATTTGGATCCAGATGAGACGTCGAGTAACACGGAGTCTCATCAGGATCTAAACTCACAAATTGATGTTCATAGATGGTGAACGGACTCAAATGTAAACTTTTTGGCTTATGAGTGCTTATAGCAGGGTGAACGTAAAGCAGAAAGCTTCGACATGATAATCCTGTTTTTTTTTTAAACCTGCATTTAGCTGTGTCCTGTCTTATATATCTTAACCATTTTATTGCTATTATGACGTATTTGTAAAATACAAGGGTACGTCGATAGTTAACAGGCGTCTGGTCATTCTCCAAACTTATCACGGGGCTCCATATAACGGGGAGTAAACTGAACAAATCTAACATTTTCTCACTCATTTCAGACCAAATCCTATGGTGTTATTACTCATTAGAATCGTCTCTTCGAAACGATTCTAACCAGAAGTGACACCATAGGGTTTACAGCAGAAAAAAATAATTTAGCTTTTGAAATAATGTCATTATCTAGAGCTCTGTATACTATTAATAAAAATTTAGCAATATTTCTCAAACGCTATCGTTTTCTATATCTTATTGTTTTGTGTTTGCTTTTATGTTCGTTTAACTAGGAAAGAACAGTGTTTTCTGCACTGTATGTCTTAAGTACAGTGGAGAATCTGTTATTTTTTCCCAATAAACGCGTTTACGCTAAAACTATTATTTGCAGTGCAAACAGTTTGGAGCCAGATCAGACGCCGGGTAACCCGGCGTCTGATCAGGCTCCAAACTGTTTGACACCAAGATAAACAAGAATTATCAGAATTGTCCAAAAGTTGTTCTTTTCTACTTTTCAGTGCTTTGCGTTTGCGTACGTTTGCGTTTAAACGGGAAAGAATAACAGATTCTCCACTGTACACTTAAGGACGGCGTCTGATCAGGATCAAAACTCTTTGGCACTTATTTTAATATTTCTTCAGTCAAAATACTAGATCTTAAATAAAAATTTGAGAAATAACAATTGACAATGACAATTGTTGAAAATTTATGACGTCATGAAAGTAAATGATGACGTCGTGGCAGTGAAAAATGACGTCATGACAGTGAATGATGACGTCATGGCAGTGGAAGATGATGTCATAGGTTTGAATGATGATGTCATGGCAGTGATTGATGTCGTCATAACAGTATAATGATAACGTCATGATATATCTCTACTCCAGGGTACGGTGAAGGTCTGCGGTGTTACTCCTGTTTCGCCACTGGTGGGGACAACGATTGTGAACAATATGAGACATATGAAGACGCCATGGATGGCAAGAACGACAACTTGAAGAAAAATTGCACGACTCCCCATGATAATATCTGCTTCACAGAGGTGTACGCTCTTCTCGGTGAGTGGTTGTGATATTTAATGGTACAATCAATTGCAAACAGTTTGAATCCTGATCAGACGCCAAGAAACTCGGTGTGTGATTAGGATCCTATTTGTTTGTCATTATATCAAATAGCAGAATGATGTGTGTGTGTGTGTGTGTTTATTGTTGTTGTTTTCTTTTTGTTAACACAAAAGCTAAACGTAAAGTCGAAGTAGTAAAGAGTAGAAAAATATACATTTTTTTTCAAACTTTGAGTTCTCGACTTTACTTTGAACATATTGTAAGTGGCCCGATGTCTTCACAACTAGAAATAGGCTAAGGAGTAAAGGGCTAAGAGTGGTACGTTCCTACTTAACCGATAAGCAATAGTGTCTCGCTCGAATCTTCAACACATCTTTGCTTAAAATAGGTTACATTCAAGGAGGGAGAAAAGTTAGTGGATATATTAATGTGAAATACTGGGCCCCGTGTCATAAAACTTCGCACGACAAATGTTATCGTAAGTCAGATTCTAAAACTTTCAATTATTATTTATTTCTCCATCTAATCCTGTCTTGTGACATCTCTTGGGAATCGTCTTGAAAAGACGATTCAAAGGAGATGTCACATGACAGGATTAGATAGAGAAATCAGAAATTAAATGTATTTTAAACTTTTGACTTACGATCGTTTTTGTCGTACGAAATTTTATGAAACGGGCCCCTGGACCGTAGATAATGGTGAAACTGACTAGATCTATAAGCTCTTATAGTAACTTCAATGTTTCCCTTTCTTTTCTTAAGATTCGACAAAAATAAAACACCAACTTTACAAATACCCTTGGTATGCTTGTGAGTGTCAAACAGTGTAGACCAAAACAAGCCGCTGCGTCCTTGACGCGGTGGCTGGTCTTGCTCTGCTGTGTTTGTAATGCAAAACGTCCTGAATTCTCATGTGATTTTGTCGGGTTTTCAGGTCAAACAGTGAGCCATATTCGGGACTGCAACGATGGCTATTCGTTCTCTTTCAATTCGTCCAACCAGAACGACAAAGGGGCGTACAACAGACTCTTCAATCTGTTACGAAACAACGAAACTTCTTGTGTATGGGACGGTCAACATCAAGTGTGCCTTTCAAAATGTAACACGGACTTTTGTAATGGTCCACAGCTAAAGGAGAAGACGAACGGATATGACGTCACGAGAGCATCATCTGTTGTTGTTTGTCTTGTTGCATTCATTTCGTCTCTGATAAAATAATGCTCTTTTTTCTTTAAAGCATTTTAAGACGAACTTGCTTAGGGACAAGTAACCGCATTTCAAAGCTAAAAACGTTGCTAAGTCATGTTTCAGCTTTGTAACTCGGTTATATTCGTCTTAGGCAATATTAAGTTGTCTAAGCGTCGCCAAGTTTTAGTTTGTAATGCAGGCGTTTTCGAGTTTACCCTTATATCGCGCAAAGCGCGACTCAGTTTACATTTTCAAACAGGTTGGATCCAGATCGGACGCCGCGTTACGCGGCGTCTTATCTGGGTCCAAACTGTTTGTAACCAATATTCAACTTTTCCTCATATCAAATTTGAAACGATCGACAATGCAGCATGATAAAAGTTAAGCTTAGCCTAGTCTTACAGTAATCATTATGTTGATGATAATAATGATAATTATTAAAAGAAGTTACAGTGGAGAAAACGTTATTCTTTCTCGTTTAAACGCAAACGAAACGCAAACGCATCGCAGAAAAGTGAAGAAAATGATATTTTTTTGACAATTTCAAAAGTTGATTTTATTCTTGACGGCAAACAGTTTGGAGCCTGATCAGACGCCGGGTTACCCGGCGTCTGATCTGGCTTCAAACTGTTTGCACAGGAGATAATAGATTTAGCGTAAACGCGTTTATTGGGAAAGAATAACGTTTTCTCCACTGTAGGTTTGAAATGCTGGTATTTTCGACTCAACAAATCTGTGAAACATAGATTATAGTTAGATTTAAGCGGACTATAATTCAAGGGGTTCGACTATTAATAATAAAAGCGTTTTAGTTTAGTCTGAACGTTATAAAAATCTGAATAAGGAGAGATCCTTTGAAAGCAAATACTGAAAATTGCAGACTAGGTTTAATTGAGTCTGTTCGTGAGCAATACTAAAATATGCAACAGTGCTCACGCCCCCTAGCACCAGCTTAAGCGGAATTCAACTTTCAACTGTAAATGCGTTGAAATCAATGATTCCAAAGGACCAGAAAGTTTAACAACACTGAGAATGAAGTACGGGGCGACTTTTTGCAGCCGCTACACAAGCACTTAACATCTGCTGTTGTGAATTATAAAAGTCTGAATAAGGGGAGATCCTTTGAAAGCACAGAAAACAAAGCAAATACTGAAAATTACAGACTCGGTCTAATTGAGTCTGTTCATGAGCAATACTGAAATATGCAACAGTGCTCACGCCCCTCTAGCACATAAAGCCTTTGATTTGTCAGTTTGAGCCTATCAAATGCTTGAGACTGATCTTAAACTCAGCTCAAATTCTTTATTACGAGGGTAGTTCAAAAAGTTTTGATACTGGATAACTTCATTATAATAAGTGCAAAACGCATGTGTATATATCATATATCAATTCTTTGCCGATACGGTGATATAGTTTTTTAAATAATGAGTTTTAGACAGTTAACCCTTCAAATAGAAATACATGTATACTTTTACTTGAATTAAACTTAGAAATAAAAAAAATCTGGAAATTGTACTCTTTAAGAAGCTATTACGTCAAATATAATTTCTGAAAAGTGCTATGTTCCAGTGTCCTCGAGTAAGTGTCATTTAGGTTCATGTTGTGATCGAGTTATGTGATCTTATCGTGCATTAATATTAAAGTTATTGGTCCAGTTTCAAACATATTTGAACGACCCTTGTACCTTGGACACTGGGCTAGATCCAAACTGTTTGAAATTTCTTATCAATATTCGTTAACCAGGTACATGTAAACAAGTGAAGATTCCAAAAAGAATGCATGTTTCTGGATAAACTTATGATAAAAATTTGATATTTTTATATTTGTACATATAATATGAACTATTTTAAGAGTGTTTGTTATTGTGCAATTATACTTACTGTAAAACCGGTTTTATTCGCGAGAATATAATTTTCGCGTTAATTCGCGAATGTCTCTAGTTTTGAAAATAAGTGACATCTTAACGCAGGTTGAAAGTAAAGCAGAATGTGCCTTAAGGCACATTCTGCTCTTATTTCAGCCTGCTTTAAGCTACCACCTGCTAGAAATATGGCATGGTGTCGCGAATTAATACAAAATCGTATTACGCGAAATATTCATGACGCGAAAAATACCTGTTTTACAGTATACAAAAGTCGGTAGTGTGTTAGGTACCATTACTTTCTTATGATTTGGTGTAATTAAATTCCTCTGGATATTGTAGATAAGTATGTACTATTCCTTATTCTGAAGCATTATTTCCTTATAATACTGAATTTGTGCTTGTTTGTTTATCATATTGAACTTGTAAAACAATATCAAAAATGGACATTTCGTTTATCCGATCTTATGTTGTTGCTGACGGCGAATTAAAATAGTCTGAACACATTGAACCCTAGCGACTAATCATTTAACCTGTAAAAAAGTTAATTTGTCTTATGCAAAACAGTGTAGTCTCAGATCAGTAAGAGCCCTCTCATCAGGATCTACACTAGTTGTATTTTGCAATATATTGCAGGCAACAACCCTAATCAGTCATAAATGGACTGACTCTGACGTTATATAACTTTTGGGTTTGTTCGTTCGTTCTCAAGCATTCGATTTGTCAGATTTGAGTTTTGCTGAGCAAAAACTCAAATCTGACCAACCAAAGAATTGAGTACAATCTCAGACTCAGTTCAAAATCTTTATAATCTTAGACCCTGGAGTTAATAGACAATTGTCCATTAAACGTTTGAGTTACAATTCATCATGTGATGTTAATTATATGAATTGTGTTTTAATATTAAAGCAAGGGAAGTTAACGATAGGCTCCTGTGGTTTATATGGAGAAACCAACATTGACAACGTTACACGGATGTGCCCTTCACGCTTTGCTTACTCAGGGTGCATTGTCGATGGCAACAACACGTCAGCAGCTGAAATACAATTCGATATCAGTATATGCTATAAAGTATGGTTTAACCTTCTGAGAAAAGAACGATGTCTGGAGAGGCAATGCTCGGTAACAGCAGACCGGTTGTGAAGCTACGTCATCTGAGACTTGTTTTTAGACCAAAGCAAAGCAATACATAGGATGGTCAGAGCTTTCTAAAATACCTGGGATCCAATATGGATGCGCATTGACATATTTAATCGGCGTCGAACCAGGCTCCCAAACGTTCTAAAGTCATATATATGAGTCATCTGTCCATATTGAAAACAAAGCACATGTAACATAATATTTTCATTTCATTTGTGTATGAATTTTGCTCAAAGTGATAATTTTTTAAGCCAATTTTTGTATAAAAACTTATAGATTGTACTACGATCAAGGCACCCGTTTGCAGAACAATGCATGCTTGTTGCCTTATACCATTATCCAATGTTTAATTTTGCTTGAGCAATTCGATGGCGCTGGATTTTATATACTATTACATACATCTTTAATCATTGATCATATGGTGATTATTCGAAGACATTCGCACAGAAACACCGACCGGTGTCACCATAACTATCTTACCGTAAGACGTACTTTAACAATGATATCTCTGTAACCCTTCGCCGCGATGCCGTCATCAGCTGTAAGCAATCGTAGTCTGATTTTATTTCTCATATTTGAAATTTAGCTATTTTAAATTAAGGCATATAAATTGTCAGCACATGAACGTGTATTATAAATATGTGAGGTATCGGATGAGTATTCCATGGAATATTCCAGTGTTATACTGGTATATGTAGTACATATTATACACAGACATGTTTTATTGCTTAAATGTATATATTTCTATGTAATTCATAACAGGTAAACGCGCACATGCTTCTACAAGAACTGATGTCTTCGCCTTTTGAGCATTAAATAGATACTTTAACCCATTTGGTGCACAAAAGCCGAACACATCTGTTACACAAAGTAGAAAAATAAAAATATTAGGACAGCGAAAAGAGATTTAGGAAATGGTACGGTCTCTTGTAGAAAAGTTTCACAACACACTTCTTATAAATGTATGTAAAGATAAATCCTTATGTGAATATATCAAATAAATACGAAAGAAGACTTAAGCAGGAAACGCAACACAAACAATACACCCACCTCTAAAGCAGAACACACACACAGCCATACCATAACAAACACACACACACACGCACACACACACACGCAATCCCACACACCAAACAGAAAACAATACGCAAGACAAACATAAAGCAAAGTGAACATAGGAGCCCGCCTTGGTACGGTCAGCAGCAATCAATAATTAATTATAAATTAACCATTAACAACCACTGGGGGGTTAAACCTGGGTTTAGGGGCGCCCAACTTCACACTTATCTCCTATATTCGCCTATAAAGACGAACAGTGTACATAAAATATAAACCCTGTTCCACAACATTACAATCAAAAAGACCGCCAGCACAGTAAGTAAATACATGTAAAACATCTAACAAAATTCTATGACAAGATTATTAGTAACACGGGAAAGAATTAAACATTCAAGCCCGTGTTAAAAATAACCAACTATGGCAACGGTAAAATTGTACTCAAGCGACTAGTCTGTAGTCACGAGTAACTGTAAGACATGGAAGGGTTCAGGGTACGACAGAGAGGGAGAGAAAAAAACAAAGCACGAACATCCGACATAACTCTCCCGGTTAAGGACGGCTTTAGAGATACATCATCATGTAGTGCTAAGCCCTGTCTGTCGTCGCACAACCAAAGAGGAAAGCATAGTTATCAATTGGAGATTGATCGATAACCAAACGTGAAGTGCGCAGCAATATAGTTGGATCATAATCTTTTTTGAGGAAAACTCTTTTTTGAAGGTTTTGAAAATACATATGTCCAAGAATCTTACGAAGTCTGTAAATCACATCACCATAAAACTCCGGATGTGAAATACCTTGCCGCAGAAAAGACTTTAAGTTACATTTATACTTGTTAATGAGAGGAAGATTTCTATAAAAGAATTTAGAAAATGTTTTTACAACGAATAAGTTGTGAAATATAAACCCCGTAAGATGTAGAACGGGGAACATCGCCATCTAGATGATAATTTACAATACTAAAATCAAAATCATCTCGTTTATCGTAACTCTTAGAAGAAACAATTCCGTTATTTATTAAAAGGTCCTAATCTAAAAATGGTGCCGATAATTTTGACTCGTTTGTTTTATTAAGGCGTAATTCTTTTGGGTAAATAAAAGGAAACAACGTATCAAAAAATGGGTTGTCTATATCAAAAATATCATCTAGATAGCGCGATGTGTTGTTAAAGGCTTCGATCATATCTATGTCTCATTTTCCCCTGGTATACATCGCTAACATACCTTTGTCTTTGACTATGTATTGCATGATTTGTATGCTTGTTTACTGTTGGGCCTCTGGCCTTATGTATGAATAAAATATCTATCTATCTATAAACTTGAGTTGCAAATAGTTTTGCGTGACGAGGCGCCTGATCAGGATCTACACTGTTTATAAATAACCATTAAATTCGGGGTAACGCTATGAATAGGTTAAGGGGAGACCTTTTAGTACCTTGCAGGCTAACGTTATTTTCATATGTATAATTATTATATAATAAAAAAAATTATAAAATTGATCAACGAATAGACTAGTCGTCTATGTTTATCTCAATTTTATATCCTACACAAATACGTTAACCACCGATTTAACCCTCTTTTTTCTTCTATATGTTTCGTCTGCTTGTTTAGATAAACTTCATATACTTTGAAATGTTGAATACATATGAAAACACATGCCAAACAGTTTTGATCCTGCACAGATTCGTAGGGGTCCTTTAACTCGGTCTACACTGTTTGGCATTTTGCAATAAAATGTTAAAACCAACATACGGCATGTAAAACATAGTCCTTACTGAATTATGTATTTGGAGTCGGACGAGTTAATGAGTTACACGTAACAGATATTTAACTGTACACCTATTATGTTGATTTCTACATGCAGACATATACTCACACATCGACCGCATCTGTCGAATATTTCGGCAAAGACACCTTTTAACTTTGAAATACGGATATGTTCGAATGAAATGAATTCAAGATAGACCCTGTCGAAGTTCGAATGTCTCTGACATGGTTACGTCATTACATTGGAATGTGGGCATTTATCTTATGTTCATTACATGTACCAGTATATCTCGAATGGATATTTCTAGCAGGGCATTTACATCTTATGAAACAATGTAACGATTAATTTTAACAAATGAACGGAAATAATCAGGAGTGAACAAAATTTAATGAACACGCAGGTCAGTGGCTGGGCATATCGAGTTCTGTATATTTGGGGTGATTCCGATAAACATATTGGTCCAAATCTATCTTAATTCAGTGGCAATGTCATTACTGTGAATACGCTATTCCTACCCACTAAACGCGTTTCTTACGCGTTTTTAAGCGCTTCTTACGCTTTTATTATCCGTTTCGTTAAACGCGTTTCCTAGCCGTTTCTTTGTACGCGTTTCTTTACGCGTTTAAAGGAGCCCGGATGAAAGGGTCATCACTTAGCCGACGGACCCCTTAGCCGAGACTGCATTGGTATAATCGTTTATAAACGCGTTCAAATCGTTAGGCGTTAACCGTTCGTTAACCGTTCAATATGCGTTTCTTACGCATAGATTAACTCGTAAATGGATAGGAATAGCGTTATTACCACATGTATAACCCATCGTATATTTCACTTCCAGTCTTTTATTTACCTTGGTGACAACGCGGTGGGTGTAATCGGGTAAAACATAGCAAGAAACTAGCATTATTATATCGAATATTGGTTACATGTACATGTATGCATAATCATATATAATCATATATATTATATAGTTTTCAATGAAGATTTCTTTTCATTTCTTGGAAAACAATTGCTTACATGTATTAATAAACAGAAAATAAGAGATTGTTTACGCGAATCGATCGAGGGAAAAATCTAATCAATCACGTGATCCGTACTACCCGGATAGATCAAGGTGTACTGTTTCTTACACATTGGTCACATGCATCACTGTAAACCCAAGTGTTCAAACATTGAATAAATATTGAACGCCTATTTGCAACAGATATTGCATGCGTTATTACGCGTCCTTGTGTTCAGCAAGTGTTTAAGATTTAATGGTGTTCAAATTTTCAAAACGAGGCGTACATTTGTTATTTTCTCATCGAATCGCGTCGGATATTCACGTAAAACTAAAGTTTCATCAAATAAATTCAGACAAACAAAAAAATCTAGTATAAAGGACTTGAGTTACATCCCCTGAACATCCCTGAACACTAGGGTCCAAACTCATAAGCTCTGGTGTTCATTTTTTTTAATACAAATATGAACACTCGGTATGCAATCTTGAAAAAAATCAGCAGATTTAGGGTTAGTTTTGAACACATTTGTTAAATCATTGAATGTATTGTGTTCGGCTTTGGGTGCGTCATGTGGCACTTGGTTTACAGTGTGTGCAGTTTCAGCCCTGTCAAATGCCAAGACTGAAAACGGTATGACGGTCTTCTGCTTCAATACTGCTACAGTGGGGCATCTGTTATTCTTTCCCGTTTAAACGCAAACGTACGCAAACGCAAATCACTAAAACGTAGAAAATAACAACTTTTTGACAATTCTGATATTTCATGTTTATCTTGGTGGCAAACAGTTTGGAGCCTGATCAGACGCCGGGTTACCCGGCGTCTGATTTGGCTCCAAACTGTTTGTATTGTAAATAATAGTTTTAGCGTAAACGCGTTTATTGGGAAAGAATAACGTTTTCTCCACTGTATCTGTAATTATATTTATATTTAAGGCAGTACATGTATGACTGACGGAATTGCGACACGAGTTTCAAATAGTTTGGATCCTGGTCAGACGCTGTGTTACGCGGTGTCTGATTAGGATCCAAACTGTTTGCATGTAGCTATTTTTGTACTAGGGGTAAAGCAGTGAAGGGGTCGACAGGGATACGGCGATGAAAGGGTTAGAATGGCAAATCAATAAATGTGAGTGTTTGTTCAGATAAGTCTTTTTGAAATCGCTTATCAGTTTTGTAAGCGAAACAATATAAGAGAACAATATTAGTTGGTTTATTGAGGGCCATATATAAATCTTGTTTTTACTATTGTATTTTGGATACGTGTAGACGGAACATGGCTGTCAGAATAGTGTTAATCATATTTGGAGTGTTGTGTCTGACAGGTAAGTCGTAATTCAAAGTCTAAACCCTTTACCCCATAACCTGTTTCTGGTTTTGAAGACACTTCACCACTTAAGTCAGATTGAAAGTAAAGCAGAATGCGCCTTCAGACGCATTCTGCTTTACGTTCAACCTGCTTTAAGCTGTCAGCTGCTAGGATTAAGAAAATATGTTAATGTTACATTTTCATGACTGTTTAAATTGGAACTATTTTCTTCAGAGTCGGAATATATTAAATGAGCTAAAAGTTGCTTCTATTGGGCGCTAAAAGGCGTTTATAAGGGGCGCTAAAAGGCGCTTCTATGGGGGAAAGGGTTAAAAAACAGTATAACCTGCGTGAACCCATTTAACCATAATATGACAATACATTTTCACTTGAATTCGATATTCATCCGTACAAAACACATGTTATTTCGACTTACGCGACTTATCGATGTTCTATAGTATTTTATCCATATACTGTAAAACCTCTCTAAACCAGTTACCTCTATATATCGGAAAGACGACAGACCTCAAACTACAGGTGCCTTCTTAGAGTGGGATAAAAGAAAGAGTGCTTTCTGCCTTAGTAATTATCCTGCATAGGGCTGCCATCTGTAACTACATGTAACTACATGTAGTACTAGACCGAACGTATACTTTTTATAAGAGTCCGGTTTGGAGAGGTTGCACAGAATACGTTATTCTTTCCAAATAAACGCGTTTGTGCTCAAACTATTATTTCCATTACAAACAGTTTGGAGCTTGATCATATGCCGGGTAACCCGGCGTCTGATCAGGTTCCGAACTGTTTGCTTCTCAAATTAAAAAAAAAATAGTAAGAATTGTCGAGATTTTGTCATTTTCGTCATTACATTGCAATTCGTTTGCGTTTCATTTACGTTTATACATGTATGGGAAATTATAAGGTTTTCTCCCCTGTACTGAAAATGATCTTTAAATTTCCAGTCCACGGGAACGGTCTTCGTTGTTACTCGTGTTTTGGGACGGGCGGAGAGAATGAGTGTGAGAAGTTTGAGACCTACCAAGACGCCATGGATGGTCAACGTCCAGATATCAAGAAAAACTGTACCAGTCCTCACGACGAAGCCTGCATCATAGAAATATATTCAGGATTGGGTAAATTTTGTTCAAATGGAATAATTTAATAGTGTTTGTTTTCATAACTTTTGGTCAGCTCTGATTGCCTTTTTGTTTCATAACCCCATGAACAAAATAAAAAGTCCAAGTTTTGTCGGCACTACTTTCTCTTAGTGCAATTTTGGCCCTTATGACGGGACGTCCAATGACGTAATTGACGATGACGATACTACAGTGGAGAATCTGTTATTCTTTCCCGTTTAAACGCAAACGTACGCAAATGCAAACCACTAAAACGTAGAAAAGTGCAACTTTTGGACAATTCTGATAATTCATGTTTATCTTGGTGGCAAAGCGTTTGGAGCCTGATCAGACACCGGGTTACCCGGCGTCTGATATGGCTCCAAACGGTTTGCATTTGAAATTACGGTTTTAGCGTAAACGCGTTTAGTGGGAAAGAATAACACACTCTCCACTGTACAAAACAAAAAAGCCGCAACCTGATTTGTGAAGATGAATATCTTCGTAGTCTTCCCGCTAAACCCTTTCATTGCAAATACCGACATTACTAGCATTTGAAAACTTTGTTGATACTGATCAGATGCCGCGTAACGCGACGTCTGACCAGGATCTAAACTGTTGGACAAAATACTAGAGGTTAATAAATTCTAAAGCATAACATATTTCAATTTTTTCATGATAAAAAATAAAATATTATATATATCTATCAATACTCGATCTGTATTAACCATAGGGGGCCCGATATGTGACCCCGACACCCCCAGCACTATTAATATAAAGTTATATAATTATTGTAAGGGTTGCCGGGGTCATATTTCAAGCCCCTATGATACTGACCACCGTGACCAGCATCAGATTACACTTGACTTTCCAAGCAGTCTGTAGGGTAACAAAATTATGTTCTAAGTAAATGAAGAGAAAAATAACAAGAAATATCTTCAAAAAAGATATTCCATCGAAAGCTAAAGTTTGTTTTTGGAGTGAACAGTATTCATTATATAAACTTAATACAGGAAGTATACATGAGTTGGCCTAGTGTATAATTCCGTGCTTAAAATGTCTGTCCAATTTGATCAGCACAGCCTTGAACGTTATAATGGAGGTCTATGGAAAATGTTTTGGTGGTCTGTGACCTCTAGGACATGTCGGCCTATTGGCAAATGAGAGTGCTACAGTTCAAGCAATCTGTCGTTGACCAAGATTTCTGATCATTACTGATTGGTTAAATCGTTTCAATCAGAAGGTTAACAGATAAAACAGTCCCGTCTTGGACGGAAAAAAATAATAATTGCAATGAAAATAATTACTTATTTTAATTGGCAAAGAAAGCATTTACAGTACATCCTACTGTAGTTATATGTTGGAGACATTATCTTTACCATACAATGCTTCATGTTAAAAAGTTATGTGTATTGCAAACAGTTCGGCACCAGATCAGACGCCGGGTAACCCGGCGTCTGATCTGGTGTCAAACTGTTTGTCCCTCAAATAAAATCGATAGAAATTTAAAACAAATGTAATGTTCAACATTTGTGTGCATTGCGTTTTCGTCTCGTTTGTATTTAAACTGGTACATGTACGAATAACGTATTCCACTCTGTAGATCAATATCCATATCCATTTATAGCGGTTATCAGTCGGTTAGGGTCAACATGATAACACAGCATGTAAAACATGTCTTGTAAGAAGGAAGTTATGTGAATAGGACCTTACTGATAAAACATTTCAACGTCAGATTTATTACCTCCTATAGCACATTCAACCCTAGCGACGAGTATACTCGTCATTTACCAACAGTGTACCTGTGAGTATTACACTTGTCTCATGCAAACAGTTTAGACCCTGATCAAGGTCTATACTGTTTGTCATTTTTAAATAGCATTGTTAAAATCAACCCTAAAGTGTCGAAAATGGACTAGATTTATTTTGAAATTGGAATTGTCCATTACAAATTACAGAGGTGAATGAGTCGTCTCATTACTCATTAGTGTCTGTATTGTTTTCTATTTTATATGAAATATTGTCCTATATGGACGGACATTGTAGTGTCCTAGATCACCCTTGAATATCTACAATGGAATCTTCCAGCAAGCATACAGGGGGAGTTCATTGCAGTATTCAGGTTTAAATGGGTTAACTTTTAACCGTCACAGGCGACTGAAGTTGAGTTTGCAAACAGTGGGGATTCTGGGTCCATGCCGTTTCTTAAAAAGCGTTTGGGTTATGTCTGAAATCGTTCTTAAGCATTTGATTTGTCAGATTAGAGCCTAGTCTCAAATCTGACCAATTAAATGCTTGCGAACGAAATCAGATTCAACTCAAAAGCTTAATAAGCGCTAGGGCTGAAGAGGCTGCGTAACGCTGTGTCTAATAGGGATCCAATACTATTTGACACTCGTTTGGAAATTTTGTCAGTCATACTGCCTCAACCTAAATTTTTAACAATATAGCAAACAATAATATTCAAGCAGACGACACTATGGCGATGAATGGATAAAAGCCTCAAGATTAATTTGGCTCTGAAATGGTTAAAGCTTTCAGCGCCTTAAGTAATGCCTGCTTTAAAACTCTTGTCTGCATTGAGTTTGAAATTAGGAGTTTAAGCAGATAACCAGAAGAAATAGCTAAATGCGTTTCATTTAGATCTACAACAGTTGATCAGCGTTTTATTAAAGATCAAACTAAAATGGATTGCATATTATTTGTAAGACTAACAAAGCCTGTTAAGCCTTATGCGTTTTAAACCGGATCACGGGTTGGACTGTTATCAGTGAATGACAAAACATTCAGTAAATATAAATTACTGACCCAGATATGTTGCTTTTGTTGGTGTTGTATTTTTATTTTAAATAAATATATAATTTTATCTGGATATTCGATTTCATTGCAAATACACATGACAGGCTAGCAGACATTATACATGATATGTGTACACAGTGCAGACTCCAATGAGACAAAACTTAAGTTTGCGGTTCATTCGGGTCTACACTGTTTCTGTTTTGTTAATACAACAGTGCTCCCTCTCTACAACGATAACCAATGGGAGACACACAATGTGTGTGTTGTTCGGAGGGAGGATTAATAGGGAGGGAAATTGGCTTACATTTGAAAAAAGCTTAAATCGTTACGCAGCGTCTCATCTCGATTCAAGCTGTTTGCCACTCGTCATGTAGTTTTTTTTCATTAGGTAACTTTTAGAAAAATATCCGACGACAATTTTAAGCAGACGACATTGCAGTCGTAAGTAGGTTTGCAATAAATGTCTTGTTTGGGGGAAGAGCGGCAAGTGTTGTTTTAAGGAGGGAATCGTTGTTTGGAGGGCCGTTGTAAGGAGGGGGCACTGTAGTACTTTAGCGGTTTAGTGATAAAAGCTGGTGCTGAGATAATGGCTTTTTTCAATTTTTGTTGGGAAAACAGTTTTTTTAGTCTATAATTGTGCTTTTGAAACAAGTGAAAAGGTTTATGTATACTAGATTGATAAATAGCTTGAACCAGATATCATTAGAATTGCCATCATTTATGCTCCAAATGAAAATGATGTAGACCTGTAGTGTCATTAGCTAATAATATCAAGAATTACGTTTATATACGTGTATCTTCCAAAATAGTGACGAACCTGACGAACGTTTATACCCAGGTGTGCATTGTATTGCTGTTTCCAACTCCTTTTCATTAAACTGTAATTATGCGTTTTCGTCCATTTGACCATGTGATAACCTTTGTATCACGTTATAATCATATGACCTTTGTGGGAGAAGTGCACATAGTGGTATCCTTTCGCAAGCACCATAAAAAGTGCGACTAAGTACACTAGTATTTTACAGTACAATTGTAGAGTAAATAAACAGTAAATTTGATATACCGGTATGATGATTGGCTTAAAGTTTATTTAGTAGTGGCTTTTGTCTGCAAATCTGCCAAGTTTCGTTAACCCTTTTCATTCAAAATGCGCATTTCTATATAACTTGCTAGGTGATGTACACTGTTTGGATGATTGATATACAATGCATATGAGCCGTGCCATGATAAAACCTGCCTTATTGCTTTATTGCATACAAAGAGAGTAGATCAAGGCCAGTCACCGCGTCTACTCTGTAGACATGCTCGTCTATTTAAAGTATTGTATTTAGCAGTATTATCTACGGTATTTGGCAGTGTATACAAATTAAGATACAGAGCCAGTGATGGCAACATTGCTTGGTTATTTACAATGTTTTCGATGTAATAATGCAGGCTTTTTCATATTCAGAGCTTAATTGTTCAGTTTCAACTCTTTTTCAGGTAAGACAGTCAGTCATATTAGAGACTGCAACAACGGTCACAGTTTTTCGTTTAACGCCTCGGAATCAAACAAGAAAGGGGCGTATAACAGATTATACGAACTCAAACCCAACAATGAGACTGCGTGCGTATGGGATGGAGGTCATATGGTGTGTCTGACATTATGTGCTGAAGACTTTTGTAACGGTCCAAAGCTAAAAGAAAAAACGAACGGATGTGACGTGATTTCACTATCTACAGCATTGCACGTGCTGACTGTTGTCATGAGTATTCATGCCGTGTGTAAATTTTCTTTCAATAAGTATTGATAAAGTTGGTACTAGAGAACTCGTCGGCCATTATGTTATTCTGACGTCATGTAGTGGATAATACGTTATTCCTTCCCATTTAAACGCAGACGCAGCACAGTAATACAAAAAGTACAATGATTTGAAAATTTACAGACTTGTATCAATTTCAGTTGCAAACAGTTTTAAATGTGATTAGGCTCCGGATGACCCTGTATCTGATCTGTCTCCAAACTGTTTGCAATGGACATATGGTCTAAATAGATGCGTATATTGGAAACGAATAACGTCTTCTCCACTGTATATGTATCAAATGTTGTTTCTCTAGTATATCATGATACGGTGGAGAAAACGGTATTCTTTCCCAATAAACTCGGTTACGCTAAAACTATTATTTCTATTGCAAACAGTTTGGAGCTAGATCAGACGCCGGGTAAGTGAGAAGTGAAATGGTTAAATGAAGTTGCTTTGGCTTTGCAACAATAAACATTTCACTAATCGGTCCGTCTAAAGACCCCCAAACCTCTCCAAACCTCTCCGAACCTCCCAAAACCACCTTAAAAAATAAGTTTTCCATATTCTAGTAGATGGTAGCTAAAAGCGGAGTGAAAGGCGCATTCCGCTTTACTTTTAGTTACCTGTCCTCAAAACCAGAAACAGACTATTGGGAAATGGGTTAATATTAAGTAGTAACTGTATATAACTATCTTAAGCTTTGTACGAGTTGCTTCCCTTGAAATAAAAACCATCGTAGATTTAATTTTAATTTAACATTTATTTATTTCATTACTTCAGCCTTAAACAGACCCCAATTTGATAACGATAGTTCATTCTATAGCAAGCTTTATTTTGCAATAAACTTTACAAAATAGTTGGTGAAAATAAAGCTTTTAAACAAAGTGTGCGACTTAATCTTAATTTAGAACTATGCGACCAGGGTACAATGATACACTGCGTTTGAAATGAGTCTGGGATCGTACTCAAGCTTTTAATTGGTGTGCGTTGAGCAAAAGCTAATGTCTACCAATAAAGTTCTCAGACTCATCTCGCACGCTTTATAGTCATGGGACAAGAGCTATATGTATATACCTTTTTGTAAAACTTTCCTAGCAAACATGCATGTATTATGGACATATACGAGCCTTGTTTTAAATTATGGCAATGCAACAAAACTTTAGAAACAAGTACATGTACCAACGTTATTTTTCTGTGGAATACTGGTGCAAATCCCTCTTATAGTGTAGGAGCAGTTAGCTGAATGCTAAGTTTACCTATAATTATATTGTAAATTTAAACGTCCACAGGGATAAAACTTGTCAAATCGGCCCAATGATATCAGAAGTTATTTATTGAAACCACAATACTAATCTTTAGTAACAGATCATGTGACTTGTGATCTACTGACGGGATATCAAATCCCAAGTATCTCTTTTTGTACAAGTAACCAGTTCACTACACTACATAGGGAGATTATCAGCTTCAGAAAACAGATGTTAATTATCCATCAACTAAAAATGTAAGTTAGTGTCGTTTGACATACTGACCTCTCATACAATCAAAGGCATTTAATTTTTACAAGCATTCTGTACACCAAGTACGGGAATGATCAATATTATAAACAATTATTATTCGGATAACAAAGAAAAGTCAAAGCTCCATTTTCGTAATGAATCAACCGACCTTTGACTAACTGCCTTCAATTAAAATCCTAAGCACTCCCTTACCATAGGCAACATGTGTATCAACTTTCCTGATACCAAAATTAAACACAACATGTTGATTTAGTAATAAATCTACTGACCCCAAATGCAATCCAAAGCATTTCCTTCTCATAAGCAACCAGTACACCAAACATACATAGATCAAGTGACATTTGACCTACCGACCTGAAATACAATACCATGCATCCACTCCACGTACATGTAAGTAACATGTACAGCAAAACTATACAATTAGTAACAGATCATGTGACCTTTGACATACTGAACTTAAGTGCAAAACAATACATCCCCTCGTCATCGGTAACCAGGACACAAAATATTGGCATGATCGTCTCATGAATACTAAAGTTGCTGTCTGGAAAACAAAGCGTGACAGAGAGACAGACGGACGGAGAGACAGACGGAAGGACAAGACAACATACTAACTATCACATCCTAACCAATTATACTAGATAGCATAAAAGTCAGTTGAGTTTTATTTTGGATCTGAACTAAGGTTTCTGATTAATTATCGTTGACATTTACAATTGAAATTGAACTAATACTGTATATATGATATGATTATAACCCTGTCAGTTAATTCATTTATTTTTAATGTGCGCAAAGCAACGATGTATGTGACAGGCAAAATGCCAAACCCCATAATCAATAAGGATGTAGTAGAACGCCAGAGAAAGTAGGTAGACCATAGATTACGTCTGCCCGGAGGTACGAGCCACTAGTTGGGTGTTGTTTCACATAGACATCATCTCCAGTTGCTAGTTTCACAATGTAAATTCTAGAACTGCAGTCAGTCCATCGCGAATCATCTGCCAATAAAATACCCATTGGATCCGCGTTGACGAAAAGCTGTAGGTAAATATCAAGCCCCATGCCTGCACATGCATACAGAGCAAACTGGTAGGTTCCGTTAACTGGGGCAACAAAATTGCCGTGATTTGGATTGTAGGCGTTTCCTATGTTCAGAGTTACTTTCTCATAGACGATGTAATGAGCATGGCCTGTTATAGGTGTTGTGAGTTTGGCTTGAAACGCAACATGTTGTGTTGAAGGTGTAACTGCAAATATAATAGGACATGTTATTATACTAATTGATGTAGTTAATCTTTGTCATGCCGCAATTATTCCTTCGAAATGAAGATGGGAGCTT
Organism: Gari tellinella; assembly: GCA_922989275.2. Classification (NCBI taxonomy): domain Eukaryota; kingdom Metazoa; phylum Mollusca; class Bivalvia; order Cardiida; family Psammobiidae; genus Gari; species Gari tellinella. Next base: position 60,872,164 of record OV277870.1, read on the forward strand.
TCAATGGATATATCAATACGCTGATGTTCGATCAATTTGCATCATGATTTTTTTTTAAAACGCAGAAAATACTAACACGATCGTGCATGATCATAACTTTCAGGGATATTCAGAAAGATAAAGTTTAAGGAACAACTGATCTTTCAAAGGGCGAAAATGATTTTAAAGTCTAAGCAAAACTAAGTTAAAGTTTAAGTTATCATGATACTTTAAAACTGAGGACTTCGTGTTTTAAAATATTTGCAGATTTTAATGGCTGAATGTCTGTTTTACAAATTAGCAAAAATCTTCATCTCTAAATGAAACGATGTACACGCCTATTTGACCAATACAGTGAAACCCCTCTAAACCGGACATATGTGGGGACAACATAAATTTCCGGTTTATAGGGGTTTCCGGTTTAGAGGGTTTTTAGAGATGGGTGTATTGTTTGTGTTGCGTTTCCTGCTTGAGTCTTCTTTCGTATTTATTTTAACTCATAGCTTATTTCTAATAAGGAAGATAGTTGATCACTTAAAGTCGGTTGACAGTAAAGCAGAATGCGCCTTAAGGCGCATTCTGCTTTACTTTCAAACTGCTTTAAGCTATCATCTGCTAGATCATAGAACATATGTCTGATGATACATATTCATGAATGTATTTTCTTCAGTGAAGGAATAAATTAAAGGCCTAAAATGCCTATTTATGGTAAATTGTATTAAAATAAAGAAGGGTTGGAAACGGGACCAACATTTTTGTCCGGTTTAGAGAGAATTCCGGTATTTAGAGGTTCCGGTTTAGAGGGGTTTTACTGTAAATGTATATCACACCCCGTAGTACAGACATGTGGCTAGATTAGAGGCGTGCTTGAATTTCGTATAGGAGGGGATATTTGGCTTTAACATGTCCAAATCATTTTAAGTAGATGGTTTTTTATATAATAGGGGGTGGAGCTAAGAAGAATATCGCTTACAAAATGTGTGTATTTTCATATAGCGCACAAAATGTGCACCCCTGCACAACTTGGTCCATTTTGTTACCCTTCTTTTCTTTGGTATATATGTGTACTTTTATTGGTTGAAATAAAATATATTTAACACAGAAGTTATTCACAATCAGTCAGACAGCAAAAATGGTACGCTAATTAGTTAAATGTTTTACGCACTCCAAATTTTGTAAGACGCTGCATTTTGAAACATACATAACTTTTACAGTTGGAGGAGAACTTCCATGCGTTTAAAGCAGATGAAAGTATATTATCTTCGCGAGGGAATACTGTTTCAAATTTTTGATAAGTTACTCTAGAGGTCCACAGCATAGCGCTACGTAATATAATGTCGACTTTAAAATGTAAAACTTAAATGTTCCATAAAAAAATTGAATGAGTATTTTAAAAATCTGAGAAACGGATCCCTAGATATGTTAATGAAGTGTACTTTTGATACTTTTGAACACGTTTAAAATTAAGACGATTTTAAAATCACTATTTGAACATTATTTTCAATGGTCTGATACACTTTAGTCCATCAGCAATAAAATGGATGAAATACATAAATCATGATTATAATTAAGAAAAATCCACAGGCAGTATTAAGACTATGTCGCTACCTTAAGTCAATAATTACTTTTAAGAAAGCCTATGTTTACAAGAGTAGCGTTATGAATATTTGAGAAATGAATTGGTAAATTAGTATAGCCTTTTCCCGACATATGCCGTAACATGAGGATTTATCACATTTACAAATTAAATGCAATGTTTTAGTCCTTGAAAATACAATTTTAAGCCTTAATATAATGTTTGGTGAGTAACTAAAAAGGGTCAAGTACTGTTTTAAAGGGTTTCTACATCAAAATGTCTAATATATAAGCGAAGTGTACCAAAACTAAACAAATGCTTACGTGTTAGACTTTTCAAGGTCTCTACTTCCTTTGTGAGAGCGTCAAGCTTACTCATGATGGCGTGGTAGTTATCCTCGAGTAGTACCCTCTTTTCCATCCTTGATTTGGTTTCACCGCATTGTGCCTTAGTGGAGTGAAATATGACAAAAAGTAGAACAGTAAGCACAATCAAAGTGCCAAGCTTCATCATTTCTGTTGTCAGTCCGAGTCTACTTATTTTTGTGTGATCATTTGCTTATGAAAGAATGACTGACCTGTAAGAGATAAGATAACAATGACATTTTCCATTTTGACTTTGTACGTAATAACTTAAACCGGCTTATTGGGGACCTTTGATATGGAAAACGAATATCATTAAAAGAATTTAAGAATGATATTGGATAATATAGTCTATACATGTAATTGTATCCTCATCTATACACTATTAGTAGAAATCTGAATGCACATAGACAGTCGCAAACGCTGGAAAGCTGTTGATTTTTAATTATTCCCCTCCACTGAAGCGCCTTTTGACGACTATACATTTTCCAGATAAAATACATTTCTTTGAATCTACATGTCCTGATAAAGAACTAAATGAAAGTAATGAAATAACGAAATATATGCTTATAAGATGCTGCAATGAACGCTTGTTTTAATCAAATATGCCAATAACACTATATAAATATTAGATGGCAGCTTGCGTGACATTCATATTGTCAATCTGAGAAACATAATGTCTCCCGGGGCGAAGCCGAGGGTTACATTCTCGTTTTCGAGGGTTGACAACTTTCATGTCACGTAAACTGCCATCTAATATATATTTTTATTACACCGAGCTTATTAACCTTGGCTGTGGAATCGTTTCGTTCGTATTTTATAAAACATGTTGTGATTACTAATTTAGCGCCACTGTGCATGTTACGCAGGAAA